>NW_026847549.1:101893423-101973718 GCF_025583915.1 Anolis sagrei ordinatus
TAAGTATTTCTACAATGAGCATTTCCATCTAACTCAGACCAAAAAAGGTGTTGATGAAAGAGATCTATTTAGTCATACTACTAGAAAACGAGATCATTTGCATAGTGTAAACACTAGATGTCACTCTAAATTGCAAAGTACAGGAAAAGAAAACATCCAAAAAGACAAACAGCTTTACTTATTTCAGTAACACATGCCTTTCAAAGTAAGAAAAAGTTCTGGGGCTACAAGATCCATTCTTGCAAATCATTTGAATTAGCTGGTGATTTTATTAGTGCTCTTAAAAGCAAGGGTCTTAATCTAACTATAATAAAGCCATAACAAACTAATCAAAATGGGCCCTTGGGAAGTGTTCAGCTTGTGATTTTGTGGTACGAAATCCAGCACATAGATCTTGTTTGCTGTGACATACTGTGTTTTTGTGTCAGTAAAATAATTATTATTATTTTACTTTTATACCCTACCTCCATCTCACCGAGGGGACTCAGGGCAGCTTACATGGGGCCAAGCTCAAAAAACACAGTTAAAATGTAACCCATTAATATGCAAAACAACAATATAACAAAATAAAACACAACATTATAACACTGTATAAAAGGCCATTGAAGCCAACAACCAGTAAACCAATTCAATTTATTGTCACGGATGGGTAGGCTACTATCCCACACCAGAATGCTTTATGCAGAAGGAGTAATGACTGCACTTCATGACTAAATTTTGAATTTAAGTTGCAGTATGCCTAAGCAAATCATAGTGATGTTCTGTACAGTTAAAAACTGTCTTTTGAATTTTCAGGCATTATATCTTATGGTGATACTCTTAATAAGTCTAAACTGCATGCTGCTACTCCACCCCTGTTGATACCTGCCATTTTCCACCACTGGTTCAAAGGCAGCAACAGATACAGCTTGAAATCTGTTATCTTCCTCTTTTTTCTCCAGCTGCGGCCTTTGCAAATGACTCAGATTCTCCAGAAAGTTCTTGGCTCAGCATCACAGGAGGAGGGAGGACTAGGACCAGAGGAAATATTTTTTTTTAATCCTCACCTTCAGATTCCTCAAGAGAAGGAAGGTCTTAGGAGTGTGACTGAGCTTGGCCCACCCTCCCTTCTTTGCATTCTGAGATCCTCTTGTTATTTTTGGCTTCAGGTTTTTTGGATGCTCTTACCAAAGCGGTTAGCTCAGGAGAGGACATCCCATTCAAAGGCACTGTTTCTAGTGTGAGTTGGTGCTTCTCCTCCCACTCTAAACAGTTGCCAAATATTTGTTTCTGTTTCTCTGACCTACATTTTCTAAAATGGGATTATATCATTGCTCCATTTGAATTGGGGGGAAAAAGCCCGGGAAGAAATGGGACGGCAGCCAAAGATTGCTAGATTGTCTAGCATGGAGAGTAAAACAAACAGGGCAGCAATTTTCCAATTGACAAGATGGTAGTTACGTAGGTTTTTTCATAATCATACACTTCTTCAGGTGAGTGCGGCTCAAAAAAACATAGTTTATAGCAGGCATAGAGGGGCAAACCTGAAATGTTTAAGGTGCTTGCAAGAGTTTAAAACCTTACAAGCTCAGTTCCAGAGCTTATGAAAGTCTGACAGGTACCGACCTGGTAAAGTGCTCACTGTAGTAATCACAAGTGGTAGGGTACCAGGAATTGAGGCAATTGGCAAATACACATCTAGCAACAGGCCTCAAGTCAGCTTCTACACATGCAACTAGTTTCTTCCTGCTAGAGGTCCTTTGAGTTGCATTCCACTTTTCTACCTTCAAAGACCACTGAGGTTGAGGAAGGATTACTCCCTGGAGTTCAGGAGAGCATCCTTCATTATCAGGGATGGAATGCATCCCCCCAGACCTCCTCCGTGAACAATGACATCCTTCACAAACATTTCCTCCAGGAGCAAAGCCTTCTGAGATCAAGTCCATTCCTGACCAGAGTCGCAGCGCAGGCCTGCATGCTTACAATGGCACGGTCTTTCCCAGGGCAGGGAATACAGACTTAGCTTGAGCACTTGGAATAGTCCCTTTTTCTAAAGTGCTTACTCATATTTAAATTATGATAAAATCTGGGAGATTTTTCAGTGGGAAAACTCTTCCATCTTCCCCCCTTACTTTATTTTTCTCTAGATGGGAAATTCAGTTGTGATATATTTGCTTTTCTTTCTCTTCAAGACTGAATACACAATGTAACTAATGTCATTTCATGAAAAGATTCTGGACTGGAGGAAAAAATACATCCCACAACACACTGTTCCTGGATGATGTTAACTGCTGTTCGCTGCACACCCAGGGAGAAATTCCAGGGAGCACTGTGAACTCCGCTGACGAAGGATCTGGACCAAACTTGGCAGATATACCCCTCATGGCCAACTTGAAGTACTGGAGGGATTTGGAGAGAGGGACTGAACCCAGATGATGGGAGATGCAGTTCACCCACATCCAGAGACTACTGTGAACCCCAACGATGATGAATCTGTACTAGTTGGCACACATACCCATCATGATCAACTTTGTTGGTAGTGTTTGGGGGGGGATGGACCTGGGAAGATGGACATGGTAGCTTATGTGTTTTGTTGTTTATTCATTCAGTCGCTTCCAACTCTTTCTGATCTCATGGACCAGCCCACGCCAGAGCTCTCTGTAAGCCGTCACCACCCCCAGCTCCTTCAGAGTCAAGCCAGTCACTTCAAGGATCCCATCCATCCATCTTGTCCTTGGTCAGCCCCTCTTCCTTTTTCCTTCCATTTTCCCCAGCATCATACTCTTCTCTAAGCTTTCCCGTCTTCTCATGATGTGGCCAAAGTACTTCATCTTGGCCTCTACTATTCTTCCCTCCAATGAGCAGTCGGACTTTATTTCCTGAATTATGGACTGGTTGGATCTTCTGCTGTCCAAGGCACTCTCAGAACTTTCCTCCAACACCACAGTTCAAAAGCATCTATCTTCCTTCGCTCAGCCTTCCCTATGGTCCAGCTCTCACATCCGTAGGTGACTATGGGGAATACCATTGCTTTAACTATGCAGATCTTCATTGCCAGTGTGGTGTCTCTACTCTTCACTATTTTATCAAGATTGGACATTGCTCTCCTCCCAAGAAGTACCTAATATACAAACTATCTACAGACTCACCAAGAAAATCCAACAAATGCTATGTTCAGCAAAGGACAAGAGGGATCCTCTCATTTCTGCAGGAGTCTACCGTATACCATGCAGCTGTGGACAAGTCTACATAGGGACCACCAAATGCAGCATTGCCCAAACACGAATCAAGGAACATGAAAGGCACTGCAGACTACTTCAACCAGAGAAGTCAGCCATAGCAGAGCACCTGATGAACCAACCTGGACACAGCTTATTATTTGAGAACACAGAAATGCTGGACCACTCTCACAACCACCATGTCAGACTACACAGAGAAGCCATTGAAATCCACAAGCATGTGGACAATTTCAACAGAAAGGAGGAAACCAGCACAACAACAGAGAAGAAACAAACAGGGACATCTAATCACCTCTCAACAAAAGATTGCTCCAGGCACTGCCAGGCAATCAAATGCTAATCAATGTGATCAGTTGAAACATTCACACCTAGCTCCAGCAGACAAGAGTCCTTTGTCCCACCCTGGTCATTCCACAGATATATAAACCCTTTTTCCTAGTTCCAACAGACCTCACTACCTCTGAGGATGCTTGCCATAGATGCAGGCGAAACGTCAGGAGAGAATGCCTCTAGACCATGGCCATATTGCCCGAAAAAAACCTACAACAACCCAGTGATTACCAAATAAACGAACCGTACATTAATACAATGGACCAGGGGTCCTCAAACTACGGCCCAGGGGCCGGATACGGCCCTCCTGGGTCATTTACCCGGCCCTCGCTCAGGGTCAACCTAAGTCTGAAATGACTTGAAATTACACAACAACAACAACAACAACAAGAACCCTATCTCATCAGCCAAAAGCTGGCCCACACTTTCCATTGAAATACTAATAAGTTTGTATTTGTTAAAAAAATTTCCTCGTTTTAATTATTGTATTGTTTTAAAGTGTTTTTTGCACTACAAATAAGATATGGGCAGTGTGCATAAGAATTCATTCATGGTTTTCTTTTCCAAATTATAATCTAGCCCTCCAACGGTTTGAGGGACTGTGACCTGGCCCTCTGTTTAAAAAGTTTGAGGACCCCTGAATTAGACTGCTAGAGCAGTGGTTCTCAACCTTCCTAATGTTGCGACCCCTTAATACAGTTCCTCATATTGTGGTGACCCCCAACCATAAGATTATTTTTGTTGCTACTTCATAACTGTAATTTTGCTACTGTTATGGATCTTAATGTAAATATCTAATATGCAGTATGTATTTCATTCACTGGACCAAATTTGGCACAAATACCCGCTACGCCCAAATTTGAGAACTAGTGGGGTTGGGGGAGGGATTGATTTTGTCATTTGGGACCTGGAGTTGCTGGGATTTCTACTTAACCTACAACGAAAGAGCATTCTGAACTCCACCAAAGATGGAATTGAACCAATCTTGCCACACAGAATTCCCATGACCAAGAGAAAATACTGGAAACCTCAGCAGATTGAAAGCCAAAACCAAGGTTACAACAACATCTGTTATAGAACTCCAATATGCTGATGACAATGTTGTCTGTGTGCATTCAGAAGACCTACAAGCCACTCTAAACACCTTCGAAGAAGCATACGAGAAGCTCGGCCTGTCATTGAACATTGAGAAAACCAAAGTGCTCTTCCAGCAGTCACCAGCCAACCCCTTTCCAATGCCAGAGATACAGCTTAATGATGTAACATTAGAAAATGTTGACCATTTCCGCTACCTTGGCAGCCACCTCTCCACCAAAGTCAACATCGACACCGAAATACAACACCTGAGCTCTGCGAGTGCAGCATTTTCCCGAATGAAGCAGAGAGTGTTTGAGGACCGGGACATCCGTAGGGATACCAAGGTGCTTGTCTATAAAGCTATTGTCCTCCCAACCCTGCTATATGCCTGCGAAACGTGGACTGTCTACAGACGTCACATGCAACTCCTGGAACGATTCCATCAGCGCTGCCTCCGGAAAATCCTGCAAATCTCTTGGGAAGGCAAGTGGACAAATGTCAGCATGCTGGAAGAAGCAAAGACCACCAGCATTGAAGCGATGGTCCTCCGCCATCAACTCCGCTGGACTGCCACGTTGTCCGGATGCCCGACCACCGTCTCCCAAAGCAGTTGCTCTACTCTGAACTCAAGAACGGAAAACGGAATGTTGGTGGGCAGGAAAAGAGATTTAAAGATGGGCTCAAAGCCAACCTTAAAAACTCTGGCATAGACACTAAGAACTGGGAAGCCCTGGCCCTTGACCGCTCCAGCTGGAGGTCAGCTGTGACCAGCAGTGCTGCAGAATTTGAGGAGGCACGAGTGGAGGGTGAAAGAGTGAAACGTGCCAGGAGGAAGGCGCGTCAAGCCAACCCCGACCGGGACTGCCTTCCACCTGGAAACCAATGCCCTCACTGCGGAAGAAGATGCAGAGCAAGAATAGGGCTCCACAGCCACATACGGACCCACAAGGAAATCCATAATGGAAGACTATCTTACTCGTCCAACAAGGGATCGCCTAAGTAAGAGAGCCCTGTGGACTCAAACAATGATGAACTGGACCAAAACTTGGCACGGATACTCAATATGCCCAAATGTGAACACTGGTGGAGTTTGGGGAAAATACTTGACATTTGGGAGTTGTAGTTGCTGGGATTTATCACCTTCAATCAAAAGGAATTCTGAATGCTACCAATTATAGAATTAGATCAAACTTCCCACACAACGGGAAGTTGTTTTCTGGTCATCTTTGGCGACCCTCTGACACCCCCTCACGACCCCTCCAGGGGTCACGACCCCCAGGTTGAGAAACACTGTGCTAGAGGGACCCCTCCACTCTTGTTTTCCCCTGGCCTTCTTGACTTCCTTGCCTGACGAGGTTTGAGAAGCGCTGCGGACGCCTGTGCGCATGCGCGTGCTTGTCTGCTGCTGCTCCCCCTCCCCCCCTCCCTTTTGCGTGTTTGGGCAAAAGTTTCGAAGAGGGGAAGAAAGTCACGTTGCACATCCACGTGCCAGAGGAGAGCCCGGAGCGCGAGGGTGAAGCGGGCGGGGAGCGAAGCAACGGACTTGGCAGAGGGATAAGGGGGCGTGGCCTCTCCCCGGGGGCGTGGCCTCTCCCTGAAGGCGGCAGTTCAGAAGCGCCGGGCGGGAGGAGGGGAGTGGGACGCCACGAGAGGCCCGCCAAGTTTGAAAGCGCCTGGCTGGCCCCGCTGAACCGTAAGTGCTTGCCGTGTGCCCTGTGGTCCTCAACGGGAAAGCGGGCGGCCTGTTGAAAACAATACTAGGAAGGAAACCTGCCTTAACGTCCACATTCCCAGGCGCCTAAAGAGGAAGGCTGCTTTCCTCACGGTAATCATGATGGCAGTGGGAATCCTGGGTGGTGCAGTTGGCCAAGGGACAAGGCCCAGCATCCCATAGCGTTGATGCACTAGTTCAGTGTTTCTCAACCTGGGGGTCGGGACCCCTGGAGGGGTCGCGAGGGGGTGTCAGAGGGGTCACCAAAGACCACAAGAAAACACAGTATTTTCTGTTGGTCGTGGAAGTTCTGTGTGGGAAGTTTGGCCCAATTCAATCGTTGGCAGGGTTCAGGATGCTCTTTGATTGTAGGTGAACCATGAATCCCAGCAACTACAACTCCCAAATGTCAAGGTCTATTTTCCCCAAATCCCGACTAGTGTTTACATTTGGACAAATTGAGAATTCGTGCCAAGTTTGGTCCAGATCCATCATTGTTTCAGTCCGCAGTGCTCTCTCGATGTAGGTGAACTACAACTCCCAAAGCTCAAGGTCAATGCCTGCCAAACCCTTCCAGTATTTCTGTTGGTCATTTATTTATTTATTTACCTTACTTATATACCGCTGTTCTCAGCCCGAAGGCAACTCACAGCGGTTCACAACAAATACGAACAGCAAAAATTCAGTGCTACAGTATAGAAACAGTTAACAACCTAACACATTACACAATTAATAAACAGTTACTACAATACCCATTCACTGTCGTCTCGTCATCAAAAACATGTTCCAGATTCGTCATCCATTGTTGCATTCCAGTGTTCATTAACCAATCATTGCACTAATTATTGGAAGTTCTGTGTGCCAAGTTTGGTTCAATTCAATCGTTGGTGGAGTTCAGAATGCTCTTTGATTGTAGGTGAACTATAAATCCCAGCAACTAACAACTCCCAAATGTCAAGGTCTATTTTCCCCAAACCTGACTAGTGTTTACATTTGGGCATATTGAGAATTCGTGCCAAGTTTGGTCCTGATCCACAGTGCTCTCTGGATGTAGGTGAACTACAACTCCAAAAACTCAAGGTCAGTGTCCACCAGACTCTCCCAGTATTTCTCTTGGCCATGGGAATTCTGTGTGCCAAGTTTGATTCAATTCCATCATTGGTGGAGTTCAAAATGCTCTTTGATTTTAGGTGAACTATAAATCCCAGCAACTAAAATCCCAAATGACAAAATCAATCCCTCAACCCCACCAGTATTCAAATTTGGGCGTACTGGGTATTTGTGCCAAATTTGGTCCAGTGAATGAAAATACATCCTGCATATCAGATATTTATTACGATTCATAACAGTAGCAAAATTAAAGAAATAGCAACAAAAATAACGTTATGGTTGGGGGTCACCACAACGTGAGGACCTTTACTAAGGGGTCGCGGCATTAGGAAGGTTGAGAATCACTGGACTAGTTCCTATTCTGCAGTATGGCTGCCCCATTCAGCGTTTCTTTCAGCACCCTGGAGCGCGCCTTTGAACAGGGCATGTCATGTCACCTTGGTTACAAGCACCAGATCGCCCCACTGGCTTGGAAAGGTGAGTAGGGTCAGCCCTGGTTAGGGCCTGGATGGGAGGCCACCAGCCAATTTCAGGGAAGGAATTGGTAAAACCGCCTCTGAGTCTCTCTTGCCTAAGAAAACACTGGAATACATGAGCTCGCTGTAGGTGGACGTACAACTTGAAGACACACACACACACAAGAGTATATTTCTCCCCTTTCCTATTCTCACATCCACCTTCTTCCATACCGGTTGGAAAACACATTAAATAGTCAGTGTAGAGTTCTGGTTCCGGCCCAGCTTATCTATCCAAACGCATCTCTTCCTTCGCCTTAGTCACCTCCAGATTGGATTACTGTAATTTATTTATTTATTTATTTACTTTGCTTATATACCGCTGTTCTCAGCCCGGGGGCGACTCACAGCGGTGTACAACATATAAGGAACAAGGTTCAAAATTCAAGACACAATCTAAAATATCAATCTAGCAATATCCAAAAATATCGTCATCAAAAAACATCAACAATATCAATAATACAAAAGCCATTCACGTCGTCTCATCGTTTAAACCACAATCCAGTATCATTTTCCGTTGTTCCATTCCTGTCGTCATTACCAATTATTGCACTTCTTGTTCAAACGCCTTCTTGAACAGCCAAGTCTTTAATTTCCTGCGGAATATCATCAGGGAAGGAGCCAGTCTGATGTCCACGGGAAGGGTGTTCCACAGCCGAGGAGCCACCACCGAGAAGGCCCTGTCTCTCGTCCCCGCCAGGCGTGCCTGCGAGGCAGGCGGGATCGAGAGCAAGGCCTCCCCGGACGATCTCAAAGTCCTGGTGGGCTCGTAGGCCGAGATGCGGTCAGATAGGTATCTGTAATGAACTCTACGTGGGGCTGTCCTTGAAAACGGCCCAAAAATTCAATTGGTTCAGAGGGCGGCAGCCAGGTTACTAACTGGTGCGACTCACAGGGAGCGGTCAACCTCCCTGTTTAAGGAGCTCCATTGGCTGCCGTTCATCTTCCGGTCCCAATTCAAGGTGCAGGTTCTTACCTGCAAAGCCCTGAATGGTTTGGGACCCGCCTATCTACGTGACCGCATTTCTGTGTACAAACCCACACAATCTCTTCCATCATCCGGAGAGGCCTTGCTTGTGCTTCTGCCTCTCGCAGGCGTGATTGGTGGGGACGAGGGAGAGGGCCTTCTTGGTGGTGGCCCCCCGACTCTGGAACTCACTTCCAAAGGATATCAGGCATGCCCCAACATTGGCAGTCTTTAAGAGGAGCCTGAAAACGTGTCTATTCCAGTGTGCCTTCCCGGAATAAAGGAACAACTCCCAGCAAAATGTCCTTACAAATGCACTTTAACCATTGGGTTGCGTTGGACTGTACCCCTCACTTTTTAAAAACCCTCCTACGAGATATATCCTATCTTGTCATATCCAGCGTTATTTTTTTAATTTTAAATCATTACATCTGGCCTGGCCATAAGCTTTTAAATTCTGTATGTTATTGTTGTATGTGATTTATATTATTTTTGTTGCTTTGTATTGCTGTTAGTGCTTTTTTGTTGTGATGTGTTGTTGAGCTTGGCCTCATGTAAGCCGCTCTGAGTCCCTTGGGGAGATGGTGGCGGAGTATAAATAAAGATTATTATTACCTCCTCTCAATCCCGCCTGCTTCGCAAGCACGTTTGGCAGGGACGAGAGACAGGGCCTTCTCTGTGGCAGCTCCTTGGCTGTGGAACTCCCTGCCTAGGGATATTAGATCAGCCCCCTCCCTCCTGACCTTTCGAAAAAGAGTGAAAACCTGGCTCTTCGAGCATGCATTTGGAACCTCAGGATAAACAGACAAACTTGAATTGGAAAATGACACAGGAACAGCCAGGACGGTGAAACAGATGAGGATTTGAACGAGAGGACATAGTTTTTTTAAAAAAATCGTTATTAATTGTTTTTATGTTTCTAAATGTACTGTAATGTTTCTTTTTTGCTTTTATCAATGTATGTATTTTATGTATGGCATCGAATTGTGCCGACTTTGTATGCCGCCCTGAGTTGCCTTCAGGCTGATATGGGTGGGATAGAAATAGTGTAAATAAATAAATAAACAATAAATAGAGCAGTGGCTCTCACCCTGTGGGTCCCCAGGTGTTTTGGCTTACATTTCCCCAAAATCCCAGCTAGTTTACCAGCTGTTAGGATTTCTGGGAGTTGAAGGCCAAAACATTTGGGGACCCACAGATTGAGAAACACTGGTGTAGATGACTGGGAAAATCAGAAATCTCCACGGGCTTTTGGAAACATGACCCTTTTGGAAATTAATTGGCATTCACACTATCTGGAATAATCAACCTTTGGAAAAACATGACCTTGTTAGCAATTGTAACCTTTTGTAAAGCATGATCTCCCTGAGAAGAGATAAAAACTCACTTGAGTCAATCTTCTCTTTGGGTTGTTGTAGGTTATTCGGGCTATATGGCCATGTTCTAGAAGCATTCTCTCCTGACGTGATAAAATACTTGTGTGTACTTCTGCACTTGCTAGGGAATTACTGCTTTCTTTTGTCATAGGGGGGAAGTTGAATGGAAGAAGAATGGAGATGAGGCCAAGAAAAACAAACCATGCTAGGAAGAATCTTTTTGGTCCTGTGAATCATGATGGTCTCCAGCAGGACTTCCAGAGCATGTTGAATGCTGCCATGGAAAGAGCCACGTGGAGATGGAACTTCGACTTCTTGCAAGATACTCCAACAGAAGGTCTTCTTCAGTGGGAAAAACTACCAAACCATGAGGTCCCCACTTTTTATCACACTTGTAGGGTTGGACAGACTTACCAGCCTGTGAAACTGGGTCTTGGGAATAAATTGAAAATGCATCACAGTGGTGAAGTGTTGGAGAAACAGAGGCAAAATGTGGCAAAGAAAAAGAGTTTAATAGGAAAGAAACGAAGGCAGACATCTTTGACTGGTAAGTGAAGTATCTTGTACTTTAGGTGACTTAAGGCAGGAACAGCCATGTTCCCAGGAACAGTGTGGGAAGGAGATGACTGGTTGTAGTTGATTCTGAGAATGAGATCTCAAAGCCTTTTTTACTTTGGCCATGTATTGAGAAGACAGGAAAGCTTGGAGAAGACAATGATGCTGGGTAAAATGGAAGGAAAAAGGAAGAGGGGCTGACCAAGGGCAAGATGGATGGATAGCATCCTTGAAGTGATTGGCTTGACCTTGAAGGAGCTGGGGGTGGCCACGGCTGACAGAGAGCTCTGGCATGGACTGGTCCAGGTCATGAAGAGTTGGAAGCGACTGCACGAATAAACAAATCTCGAGGCCCTTCTACACTATGCTAATAATATAACATAATATATATTGTATATACATATAATATTGATAATTTTATAATATAATACAATATAATACTACTAATAATAATATATTATATTTATTATATTATATATAATATATTTTATAATTATATATTTTATATTATATATATATATTATATGTTATAATTATATATTTTATATTACATGTAATATTACTAATAATATTACAGTATAATGGTATCGTACAATATAGTAAAATGTAATACTTATATTGTGCTATGGTAATAATATATTGTATTTACATATTACTTGTAAGCCGCTCTGAGTCCCCTTCAGGGTGAGAAGAGTGGCATATAAATAAATAAACAAATCATTGTCCTGTAATTCAAATTATCAAATCAGATAATCCACATTATTTGATTTGAACTAGATTATATTAGTCTACACTGTCATATAATCCAGTTCAAAGCAGATAATCTGGATTTTATATGGCAGTGTAGCACAGGCCTAAGAGTTTCTTCTTAAAAATTTATCATATGAGGCAGAGACACCACATTTACAGCAAGATAACAGCATTTTTTTCCTTGGATTTATCACATGACACTGTTCTTTTCCAGCCACTCTCCCAATGGGAAACCATTGGAAAAGTAGGTTCTTGTGGGTTTTTTCGGACCTTCTCAACCTCTGAGGATGCTTGCCATAGATGCAGGCGAAACGTCAGGAGAAATGCCTCTAGAACATGGCTCTATAGCCCGAAAAAACCAACAAGAACCTAGTGATTCCAGCCATGAAAGCTTTCGACAATACATTGGAAAAGTGTTTCTTTTACAATAGAAGGTTGTCGAGGAAAGATTTGTGGTTGTAAAAGAAACACTTCCAAGCTGTTTCCCACTGGGAGAGTGGAGGAAAGGAACAGCATTATGTAATAAGTCCAAGGAAAAGATGCTATTGTCTTGCTGTAATTGCAATTTGCTTGCCTTGTGTGATGAACTAGTGGATACCAGGGAGTAGTGCTGAACCTCTTCCTACAGTAACACCATCTGTTATGCAGCATGTATGAAAATCATACATCTTCCTCTCCCTCTCAATCACTAGCATTCTTGAGCCCACACAAAATAACAGTGGATTGAGATGTGAGATCCCTTTAAAAAATATTGTTTTGTTCCCTCTTTCTCTTCTTCCTATTTTTTGCCTTCTAGAGACCTCATGATGAATGCTCATGTTAACTACAGGGCATGTTTGTTTTGCTTCTCAGTAATACATGGGTCACCAGTGTACACCTTATCCCCCATCACAAATTGGTGATGGAGTGAACTTAATTAAATAGACATTGCAAATCTCGTAGAGTTCTGGGGCACCTGCCAATAACATGTTTCCTTGGAGCAAATGCAAGTCTTCAGCTGCCAAAGGAATGCTGAATTAATTCATTGCCAATAGAGTTGCTTGGGATACTGGTGGCTAAATAATCATGGGAAAAGCTTCCTTCTCTGTTCCTTTTTAGAACTATTTTGCTACTTTGACAATTTGCTATTATTTGACTACATGTTTTCATTTCTATTGATTTGTAACAAGGCAGTCCTGTATAAAAAAAATGTCTATGTTGTTTGTGGTGGCAAGGATGATTTCATTGCCAGCAAAGCCCTTCTTGGCATTTATAGAATGCACTTCTGTCCCTCCCAAATGCTACCATGTTATTTTCTGCTGTGCAGTGGTGCAATGGGTTAAACCCTTGTGCTGGCTGAACTGCTGACCTTAAGGTCGGCAGTTTGAATCCACAAGATGGGGTGAGCTCCCATCTGTTAGCTCCAGCTTCCCATGTGGGGACATGAGAGAAGCCTCCCACAGGATGGTAAACCATCCGGGCATCTTCAGGGCAACATCCTTGCAGACGGCCAATTCTCTCACACCAGAAGCGCTTGCAGTTTCTCAATTTGCTTCTGACACGATGAAAAGAGCTGTCCAGTGTGTTAGGGTTTTGATACACCAAACTCAAGACTTATTTATTTATCTGGTTTTAAACAATGTGGAAATAATTCTACTTGCTCCTGCACTTTTCCTGAGATAGAGAAACCTCATAATTATCGGGGAGATGGTGTTTGTCCTTTTTATGCCAGCTTCCATGCACATGCAATCAGGGCCGTAGGCAGAAAAAAATTTGGGGAGGGTTGACAATTTGGGGGAGGTTGAAAATTTCGGGGGGTTGAAACCTGCCTCGGGGGGGTGAACCTGCCTCCTAGCTCACACTGAAGCAAAGAGCACTGCAGGGGGCAGAGCAGCCTTCAATAGCCTGCAGCTCCGCCCCTGTCAACCACCTCCACCAAGTCTGGCCTCCTTAATGAGAGCATTCAACACACACACACCCACAACTTGGTTGCTTCACTACATCGGCTATTGCTGCAAGTAATGACAGTGTGAATAAATTGTCAATATTTGCCTGAGATAGTGCTTGCAGTTCTGGAGGGACTCTTAATTTTTTGCATCTCATAGACTTAGCATGGGGATTTGGTTAACCAGTTAAAATTCATGAGTAAACCAGTTTTTTAAAAAAAAAATCTGAAACATTTCGGGGGGGGGTTTGAACCCCTAAAACCACCCCCTCGCTACAGGCCTGTATATATATATATATATAAAGCAGACTCTTTTTGTTTCAATGTGGGAGATGAGGAAGGGAGGAAACAGCCTCAGCTCTCCATTTAAATCCTTTTACCTGCAATACTAATAGAGATGAGGTAAAAATAGGTATCAAGTACCTCAGAACTTGGCATAAGTTTTATAGACGTTAAGCAGCAGTAGAAAAATGTGTTGTTGCTGTTTATATGGCAATACACAGTTGCAAATGTTTTTCATATTAAGGGCTAAAAGAAATGAGCATGGGCATTTTCTTCCTCCACAAATCAGTTCAAGTTTTTCCTGGTTTTGTAGATATCGCATGGACTGTCTGTGCCAGGGATTCAGATTGAAAAATGGCACACGACATCTGTGATGCCAGCAAGATGGTTTGATAATGGTTTTTAACGGCAGAGGAGTTCAGTGCTTTGCCTAGATCCAAATAATGAATTAGCTTCCAAAATGATTTGCATTGCTAAGCAGATTAGTTTCATAAATTATAGGAAGCAAAACATTTGCACCTTTCTTACTAGAGATTTTTTTAAAAGTAAGGTAAAGGTTTCCCCTTGACATTAAGTCTAGTCGTGTCCTACTCTGAGGGTGGTGCACATCTTCATTTCTAAGCGTTGTCCGTAGACGTGTCCAAAGTCATGTGGCCGGCAAGACTGCATGGAGTGCCATTATTTTTTCACCGGAGCGGTACATATTTTTGTATATAGAAATTTTATTAACTTTTCCAATAAACACAAACTACAATACAATAAAATCGCCAAAAAGAGGGGGGGGGAAGAAGAAAAAGAAAAAGCACCCCCCCCACACACACACACACACACAAAACTATATATACAATTCTTTGGTGATCTTCCCACTGGAGCAGTACCTATTGATCTACTCACATTTGCATGTTTTCTAACTGCTAGGTTGGCAGAAGCTGGGGCTAACAGTGGGAGCTCACCCGCTCCCCAGATTTGGACCACTGACCTTTTGGTCAGCAAGTTCAGCAGCTCAGCAGTTTAACCCACTGTGCCACCAGAGGCTACACTTTTTAAAGTACTGTACAGCAAATTCCACAATTGTATTATTAGACATTAGTAGTAGTTGCTCAAGCTTTGTTTCTTCTTGGAGTTTGTTACTCAGCATGCATCTAAACTGTATAATTAATGCAGCTTGACATCACTTTAACTTCAATGGCTCAGTGCTATGGAATCCTAGGATTTGTAGTTTGACCCATGAGCCTTCTCCAACTATGATTTTATAAGGTGATGGAATTCTGAATATTATTCCATTGATCTGCAAATCATTTCATATTGCTAAATCTTCTCCCAGATCAGTTTCCTGCAGGGAGTAAGCTAAAGCACCAAGAAAAGGTGTTTTAGTTTTCCCAGAAACCTAACAACTCCTTTCTATTGTATGGTTGGCCTGAGAATATTGCTGTGCCTTTCTAATTATTCATGTTATTATTTAATTTTACCAGATTATTGTACAACCAAGAAGATCAGAATGGACATGAAAACTCCAGTAAAGAAAATGACATTGAAGAAAGGAGCATCATGCAATTGATCCAAATCTCAGTGTTTTGAAACAGGATTGTCCAAGCTTTTAGAACATTTTTGAAATGGTTATTCATAGAGGAACTACGACGAGGTGTCCTTGAGGAAGGAATGTCACAGAAAATTTAATCTGATTTATTTTTTTTGAACAATGAAAATTCGTATTAGAGCAAAATTAAACCAAATAACCTCATATCTTTAAAAAGTGAAAGGTCTAGAAAAAGCACGGCTATTTGTAGAGGGACCCTTTCTAAACTGCTATGTAAAATCCAGATTATCTGTTTTTAACTGGATTATATGACAGTGTACTCATATAATCCAGTTCAAATCAAATAACATGGATTATCAGCTTTGATAATCTGGATTATATGGCAGTGAAGAAGGGGCCAGGGACATCTCAGTGGATATTGATCAGTATAAGATTAAACATTGAGCATACTGCGTATGAACAGATTGTGAGTGCCATTATGTGTTGTTGCATATTGTCTTTTCATGTATTTAATACCAATGCTTTCATTTTAGGGTGATTATCGTGTTTTTAAAATTAAGTTGGCATACTGTATCCTTAATTTGGTTGTTTAAAAATTCCCACAATTTTGCATTTTATGTTTTTTTTTTTTTGCATATAGAGTTAGATTTTACATCATGCTAATTATGAAATCAGCAGAAATATGCACTTCTATGACTTCATATTGCTGGTAATTATAAGCCTGAACAGATTCCTATATAAACAGTTCCCTATACATAGAAAAATAGTATTTAAAGGAGAAAGGATCTAATGGTATTTTGTCTGGCTTGCTTTTTTCCTACGTTTTTCTCCTGTAGGTGAATGTGACTTCCCACTTGCAGTATACATGGCTATATAAAATCCAGATTATCTGCTTCAACCTTGATTTTTTGGCAGTATAGACTCATACAATCCAGTTCAAAGCAGATAACCTGGATCATCTGCTTTGATAGTCTGGATTTTATGGCAATGTGGAAGATGTGACCGTAGTGATATGACATGTTGTTGTTGATTGTACTTTTAGTTACCTCAGTTTAACAAGGCAGAACTCCATGTTATTCATTCCCATTAGACTCAGGCTTATTTAAGCAGGGTTAGTAGGTGCTTGTCATATTTATATAGGCTTGGCCCAAGAAGTGCTGCTTCCTAAATTTTTCCTTAGAGAATTCTGTTGGATTGCGGATTTATCATATTTATTTAAGTGTAATGTGCTCCTTTTTAGGCTAAATTATGTTGCCAAAATTAGGATGTGCACAGGCATGTAGCGGGGGGGGGGGGGGGGGGGGCGAGGGCCTTCAGCCCCCCCCCCCCAAATTCTCATGGTGGTCGAAAAGGCCTTACTGGTGCATATTGTTATGTTTATTCATATCATGATCTGATCACCATACTCAATATATCCCATACTCAATATATCCCATGCATGGGGGTATTGGGGTAATGATACAAAAGGTTTGCTAGGGTAGACCCTCTTTCACTCAGACTCAGGCCCCCCCCCCCCCCCCCCCCCCCCCCCCCCCGAAAAACAACGCCCCCCCCCCCCCCGAATCGAAATCCTGACTATGGGCCTGGATGTGCATTACATTTGTGAAATAAGGTAATTGGGAAGCTACTTCAGGAAAAGGGGTGAAACCGAGAGGACTTGAGAGGTGGGGAATAAGCCCAAGGGATGTTCGGATGGGGGGGGGGGTAAAGCCAGAGAGGACTTGGGAGACAGGGAAGAAATCCAAGCAGGGAAAGAGAGACTCAGGACTCTTCCACACAACCCTATATCCCAGAATATCAATGCAGAAAATCCCACATTATCTGAGTGTGGACTTAGATGACCCAGTTCAGAGCAGATCTTGTGGGATTTTCTGCCTTGACATTCTGGGATATAGGGCTGTGTTGGAAGGGCCCAGAGAGAATAGGTAAATCATAGAATTGGAAGAGACCACATGGGCCATCTAGTTCAACCCCCTGCTATGCAGGAAAAGCACAATCAAAAGCACAGATGGATATCAAGCCTCTATTTAAAAGTCTCCAAGGAAGGAGCTTTGTCTGATATTCTATACAGGTTGAGCATCCTCTAGCTGGAATTCCAAAATCTGTCATACTCCAAAATCCAAATTGTTCACGTGGGTGGCCTTTGCTTTCTGATGGTTCAGTGTACACAGACATGTTTCATGCATAAAATTGTTAAAAGTATTGTGTATAAAATTGCCTTTAGGCCATGTGTACAAAGTGTACATGAAAGATAAATGAATGTCATGTTTAGACTTCAGTCACATATCCAAAATGCATTGTTATATATATGCAGATGTTCCAAAATCCAAAACTTGGCCCCATGCATTTTGGATGCGACCTGTACTTTCAACATGATAGCCAGCATGGTGTAACAATTTGCATTTTGAACTAGGCCTTCAAGACACTATGGTTCAAATCCCTGTTCAGTCATGGAAATGCACTACGTGACTTTGAGAGAGTTTCACCCTCTGATCCTTAGAAAAAGCAATGGCAAAACTCTAAGAAATCTTGCCATAAATAAGAATTGCCTTGAAGGCACACACCCATTTTAAACATAGACATAGGTAAAGGTAAAGGTAAAGGTAAAGGTAAAGGTTTTCCCCTGACATTAAGTCCAGTCATGTCCGACTCTGGGTTGTGGTGCTCATCTCCATTTCTAAGCTGAAGAGCTGGCATTGTTCATAGACACCTCCAAGGTCATGTGGCCGGCATGACTGCGTGGAGCGCCGTTACCTTCCCGCTGGAGCAGTATCTATTGATCTACTTACATTTTGCATGTTTTTGAACTGCTAGGTTGGTAGAAGCTGGGGCTGACAGCGGAAGCTCGCACCACTCCCCGGATTCGAACCACTAACCAACGACCTTTTGGTCAACAAGCTCAGCAACTAAGCGCTTTAACCCACTGCGCCACCCGGGGGCTCCATAACACATAGACATACTAAAAAAAAATCACATCTTAAAAAGAACCCTATTATTTACACTCCTCCCTCCCCCCAATAATTAGCCAATACTTTTGTTACTTTTTCAGTATGTCATTTTTAAATAACAATAAGAAAATGTAAGTAAGTGTAAGGACCAAGCCCAACCATTCTGTAAGCATGAAGATTCAAGCCCCCTGGTTGGCCTTGTGTCATTTACCCCTAGGGTGAAGTAGCTGTAAAGATACTGAAGTAGCACAAAGCTTCTCTGTTGTTGAGGATTGATGTTGAAGAAGTTGTGTTGATGAAAAGTTGCTATTGGAGTGAAACCTGCAAAGATAGAGAAGAATTGGAGAACAAGACCAGTGAGAGCTTTTTGCAAGTAAGAAGGTTTCAACTACCTGGGAGTGTCTGGAAGAAAGGTGTAAGAAGAGTCCTGGTCTTCTGCTATACTGTAAATATTCCTTGTATAAAGTCTTATCTACTACAAAGACAAGTTGTGTATGTCTGCTCCTTAACCAAAGGGGGAATGCTTCTGCTGCAAAAGGGGGTTGGTTGTGTTGCTTCATACAGAATCCCATTAATTTCACTGCGATACATCACGGCATGAGTCAACGGTCAAAAGAAAACTACTTCCCTGCCTGGTCCTCGGGGTTATCCTTACTTTGCCAGTCTTTATAAACTTACATTGTGATCCTTGTTTTATTCTCATTTGAATCAAATTCAATATTGTAATGTGCGCTCTCACACTTCATTTCCCAAACAACCTATCAGAAGGAGGGGTGTATAGTACAACCTTACCCATTGCCTCATGAGTTAGCCTTAACAGATTTTTGCATCTGTCCTTCGAAATTCTACACAGGTTTTGCAAATCCGAAGCTTCCAGGTTTATCTTGAAAATTACGATGAGGAAAACATGATGCCAACACTGGACAGAATTAACGCTAGTACTTACCAAGGAAGTACATCTATGTCTAGACAATATAGTTGAGGATCACATTATTATATACTTCATTTGCCCCTTTCCTTTTTAGAGCATTGCTACAAATGGAAGGGAAATGGAAGAGTTCAGCCAAACTGAACTCTCCTGCCAGATAAGTGAATGCTCAGTGTGCTGAAATGTGATTATTTTGTATGGTAGAGTAATCTATATAAATAAAAATGTAATGTTCGTTTGTGGGATTAACATAACTCAAAAACAATTGGACAAATTGACATCAAATTTGGACACAAGGCACCTAACAACCCAATGTATGTCCTTCACTCAAAAAAAATGATTTTGTCATTTGGGAGTTGTAGTTGCTGGGATTTATAGTTCACCTACAATCAAAGAGCATTCTGAACTCTACCAATGATGGAATTGAACCAACCTTGGGACACAGGACTCACATGACCAACAGAAAATACTAGAAGGGTTTGGTGGGCATTGACCTTGAGTTTGGGAGTTGTAGTTCACCTACACGCAGAGAGCACTTTGGACAATGATGGAACTGGACCAAATTTGGCATGAATCCTCAATTTGCCCAAATGTGAATACTGGTGGAGTTTGGGGGGAAAACACCCTGACATTTGGGAGTTGTAGTTTTTGTGATTTATAGTTCATCTACAATCAAAGAGCATGCTGAACCTAACCAACGACAGAATTGGGGCAAACTTCCCACACAAAACCACCATACTTAAGGCCATCAAGTCCAACTCCTTTCACCAGGGCAAGAAAATGTAATCAAAGCCCTCCTGACGAGCCATCCAGCCGTGGATATAGATATATGATTCACACACACACACAGATATAGTATCATCGATTTGAAAGGGACCCCTAAAGAAGAAAAATTATATGTTTTATGTTCCAGAGTAGGCAAACCAGACAATCTCCACATCAGTATTGACATAGAAGCAGCAAGAAATATTGTTTACCCACAAGAAGAAAGGAATTACATATATTAGAAACCATTACTTTATTTTCTAGATCACCAGACTGGGCCACAGCAAT
Source organism: Anolis sagrei ordinatus (assembly GCF_025583915.1). Classification (NCBI taxonomy): domain Eukaryota; kingdom Metazoa; phylum Chordata; class Lepidosauria; order Squamata; family Anolidae; genus Anolis; species Anolis sagrei. The sequence goes on from NW_026847549.1 coordinate 101,913,705, forward strand.
GCGTGGCAGGGGACGGCTAGTCCTTAATATGAGCCTACACCTACAGTCTGAAATGATGCAGCCCAGGCAAAGATATGCTGATTCAGTGAGAACTATTACTAAATGACTATCGTACAGATATTTTTGTATTCTTGCTGACATTTCTCTCTCTCAACTCCAAGCATCATGCTGAAACCCAAATTACCATGGCAATTATCTCTGTGATCTACAAAGCAGCATGGAGGCTATATGTTTCTGAAGTTCTTGACCATGAATCACCATCTTGGCTCCCTGCAATTAACTAGCAAAATTGACATTTTAACAGAAAGAGGAACATATACTGCCTAAGTTTTTTTTATATATCTCCTTGTTAATAAACTTGGAATTGGAAATAACTGAAATGCCCTTTCTGCTTCCTTGTAGCAATTCACATAAACATATCTCCATTAGATTTAAGACCTGTTTTCATAGAACTGTAATTTTCCACTGGGAGCAAAATGTATTTTCTGTCATTGAGGGCTGAACTTAATGTTCCAAATTATGTTGGGATTCTGCATATGTAATGATTACTGCACTCACTATACAGGAGCAGCTGGCACCACTAAATAGAACAAGGCAGAGAACAGTTGGAACATGGGGGAGAAAACATGCGGCATGTCGGGTTGCGGAAGAAGTAGCCTGGGACTATCTTGACCACTACATCAGATGTCCTCAAACTAAGGCCCGGGGGCCAAATGCGGCCCTCCAAGGTCATTTACCCTGCCCTCACTTAGAGTCAACCTAAGTATGTAATGACTTGAAAGCACACAACAACAACAACAACAACAATTCTATCTCATCAGCCAAAAGCAGCCCAACACTTCCCATTGAAATACTAATAAATTTATATTTTTAAAATTGTTCTTCATTTTAATTATTGTAGTGTTTTTAAGTGTTTTTGCAATACAAATAAGATATGTGCAGTGTGCATAGGAATTCATTCATGTTTGTTTTGTTTTTTTTCAGATTATAATCCGGCCCTCCAACACATTGAGGGACTGTGACCTATTTAAAACGTTTGAGGACCCCTGCACTACATGCTTCATCCTTTACCTATTGGTCTCTGCCAGGTCCATAATCAGCTTCCGAAACTATCCTCTATGAGGGTCAGATCAAATTGTTATGATGTTGGGAACTCATCTCCTCTTATGAACCAGCTAGGATGTTAAGATCGTCTGGGGAGGCCCTGCTCTCGGTCCCACCTGCATCACAGGGACGAGAGACAGAGACTTCTCAGTGGTGGCCCCTCAGCTGTGGAATGTCCTTCCTATAGAAATTAGATCAGCCCCCTCCCTGTTAGCATTTCAGAGGAAAGTGGTGATCACTGAGAAGGTCCTCTCTCTCGTCCCTGCCAATCATGCCTGTGACAGGACCGAAAACAGGGCCTCCCCAGAAGATCTTAGTCTTCACGGTGGTTCATAGAGGGAGATGTGTTCGGACAGGTAAACAGTGGAGAAGCCACCGTGCATCTTGTGTGATCTAGATGATATTGTACTCATTACATAGGCCAGTGTCAAATCAATTTAAGCAGATAATGATGGTGTTGGTGGGCTCACAACATGCTGCAGTTCCCCAGCCAAGGGATCTGTTGTCTGGTGTCCAAAGCATACAATGATGTTGGGATAGAAAAATGGATGTAATAGTCTAGAAGGACTTGGGTAAAATCCATGTTCTATTGTGATGTAGTTTGCTCTCACCATGCCCCCATCCTGATCATTCCTTTCTTCGCACCGCAAGCTATTATTATTATTATTATTATTATTATTATTATTATTATTATTATTATTATTTGAAACACAATAAGGTTGTTGTATTGGATCACTCGTCGGGTACTTCCCAAGTCTAGGATTATGTGATGTATCACTGAATAATGTGTGCAGATCCATGTAGGGTGGCCTTTTGCAGCTGACAGTAATTTTGTCAGTGCTGATTTTCTTTAAATGCAGGCCAGGGACTTTAGGCACTGAACCCAGTGTGTTGATCACTACTGGGACTACCTTGACTGGCTTGCGCCAGAGTCTTTGCAATTCAATTTTTTAATCCTCATTTTATGTAAGCTTTTCCAGTTGCTTCTGCTGTTGCCCAGGATTGCAACACTGACGATCCATACTTTGTTTTTTAACACGATTGTGAGGTCAGGAGTATTGTGCTCCAAAACTCTGTCAGTCTGAATTCAGAAGTCCAAGAGTAGTTTGACGTGTTCATTTTCTTTAACTTTTTCCGGCTTGTGATCCCACCAGTTCTTTGTCGCAGGCAGATGGTATTTGTGACACAAGTTCCAATCAATCATCTGAGCAACGGTGTTATGCCTCTGCTTGTAGTCTGTCTGTGTGATCTTCTTGCAGCAGCTAAGGATGTCATCTATTGTTTCATCTGCTTCCTTGCAGAGTCTACATTTGGGATCTGTTGTCGAGTTTTCAATTCTGGCTTTGATGGCATTGGTTCTAATGGCTTGTTCTTGGGCTGCCAGAATCAGGCCCTCTGACTCCTTTTTCAAAATTCTATTTGTGAGCTACAGCCATGTTTTTTTCTTTCTCAATTTGGCTCTCAATTTTTCCCAGGAACTGTCCATGGAGAGCCTTCTTTTGCCAGTTTTCTCTTCTGCTCTGGATTGTGTTTTTACAGTATTCACTCTTTGTCTTTTGCACTTGAAGCAGTTTACTACTATTGACTTCCCTCAATGTTGGTTCTTGACTGCCTTTCACATAATCTGCCAGTGCATGTTTTTCTTCTTCTACCGTTTGTTTCACTTGCAAAAGCCCTCTGCTTCCTGATTTTCTGTGCAGGAAAAGTCTGTTGACATCATTACGCGGGTGTAATGCGTAGTAGATTGTCATCAGTTTTCTTGTTTTTCTGTCCACATCATCCAGCTCTGCTTGTGTCCAGTTCACAATTCCAGCAGTGTATCTAATGACGGGGATGGCCCAGGTGTTGATAGCCTTGATCGTATTTCTGCCATTTAATTTGCTCTTCAAAACCTTTCTGACTCTTTGAATATATTATTATTATTATTATTATTATTATTATTATTATTATTAGCTGTCCCCTGCCACGCATTGCTGTGGCCCACATGGGGGTTCTGTGTGGGACGTTTGGCCCAATTCTATCATTGGTGGTTCAGAATGCTCTGTGATTGTAGGTGAACTATAAATCCCAGCAACTACAACTCCCAAATGTCAAGATTCTATTTTCCCCAAACTCCACCAGTGTTCACATTTGGGCATATTGAGTATTCGTGTAGAGTTTGGTCCAGATCCATCATTGTTTGAGTCCACAGTGATCTCTGGATGTAGGTGAACTACAACTCCAAAACCATAGGACACTGCCCACCAAACCCTTCCAGTATTTTCTGTTGGTCATGGGAGAACTGTGTGCCAAGTTTGGTTCAATTTCATTGATGGTGGGGTTCAGAATGCTCTTTGATTGTAGGTGAACTATAAATCCCAGCAACTACAACTCCCAAATGACAAAATAATATATTTTTTGAATGAAGGACATACATTGGGTTGTTAGGTGTTTTGTGTCCAAATTTGGTGTCAATTTGGCAAGTGGTTTTTGAGTTCTGTTAATTCCACAAACGATCATTACATTTTTATTTATATAAGATTATTATTATTTACATAACAAGATTAGTACACAACAAACAAGATCACTATGCTGGGCTTTTGTATTTGATTACACGTCAGACACTTCCCAAGTGTTGAAGGTTGTGTGATGTATCGACTAATAATGCATGCAGCCTTTTGCAGCTGACAGATGGTAATTTTGTCAGCGCCGATTGTGTTTAAGTGCAGCCCAAGGTCTTTAGGCACTGCACCCAGTGTGCCGATCACCACTGGGACCATCTTTACTGGTTTGAGCCATTGTCTTTGCAGTTTGACCACCTTTACTGGCTTGCAGGGGTGGCTCAACCCATTACGCAAAGTAAGCATTTGCAGTATAGTTGATTTTGCCCAGGGGTGCTCTTGAGGTGCTCTTGGGGGAAAATAGACCTTGACATATGTGAGTTGTAGTTACTGAGATGTATAGTTCACCTACAATCAAAGAGCATTCTGAACTCCATCAATGATGGAATTGAACCAAATATGGCACACAGAACTCCCACGATGAACAGAAAATATATATCAATGATTGGTGGGGGGGGGGGGGGGCGCCAAAATACTGTTTGCTTACCATTAAAAATTACCTAGGGCCGCCTCTGCTGGCTTGTGCCAGAGTAGTTTGACATGTTCATTTTCTGGTGTGATCACAAGCCTGAAAAAGTTACAGAAAATGAACATTATTATTATTATTATTATTATTATTATTATTATTATTATTATTATTATTATTATTATTATTATAGCAAAGGGACACCAAGTATGAACTGAAATCCCCTACAGCCTTGGTCTGCTAAATACTTGAACAAGGATAAGGTAAATGCTCTCCTGAATCAAAACACAACAGTGAGCAGTCTTAGACATACTGAGATTGCAGAGTTTATGATAAAATCCACAGTCTACTTTTTTTGCCTAAATACAAAGACTTTAAGAATCCTGGCCCAGAAATCGCAGTTCACAGTCTTCTCCCCCTTCTGTTGAAATGGCCAAATATTTCTCTCTCCTCCCCTGCCACCCCCCTTGCCTTCATTGTCAGGGGGCCTGTGGTGACTGTTGCTGAAAGAAATCACCCCCTTCAACAACCACACAACACCATAGCAACGAGGACGTCAGCATGACACAGCTGCAGGTTTACACCCTAATATCTGTCTTCCTTGGGATCCAAAATATTTGAGGTGAACAGGCAGAATATGTGTCATGGAAAATGAAAGCCTTGGACAAAAACAACGTCAGAAAGGGGGCAATTCTCCAATGCAGGCACCACAAAGGTAGGATGCAAGTGGGGTGTTGCTTTGTATTTTTAAGAAAGAATACTATAAAGGGTTTCTCCGCACCTCTTTTTTTCCTTTTTGTTTGGATGCCAGCTGTGTCCTGGGGGAAGGGTGACTGGCAAGGAGGGACACTGGCAGAGATCCTGATGCAATTATTGATTCTCCAGTGTGGCAATTTGCAGATCAGCATTTGCTAACTAACCTGCCTTCCACAAACCTGGTTGCTGCCCATGGTGCTGCGGATCTTTTTAAAAATTAGACTTATACAAGGGATGGATTCTACTGAAATGAGTACATCTTGCTGTAGCTTCTTGTGACTGCATGTAAGAACAGGTTGAAAACAGAAAGGGCTGTAAAGAAAATAATAGAAAATAATTGGGGGGGGGGCTCTTTCTATTGTTTGTTTAGCAAACTGGCATCTTAAGTTGCAGTTTTATTCCGATTTAAATACAAAGCTTTGTTCGTATGTAGAAAAAAAGAACCACATGATTTGTCTTCCATCTCCCATGTGACCAGTTCCAGAAGGCAGAAAGGTCACGAGTAACCTGGACAAAACAGTTGCCTTTTCTCTTTCCAGCCAAAGAAATCAACGCAATCTATCATCCTACTAAATTCAAATTGGATTAATGTCCAGATGTAGAAAGCTTCATGGCAATTATGAAGATGCTTTTGATCGCCAGTATGGCAAATATTATTTTGGTTGGAATTCCTAACCACAAACAACTCACCTGAATTCTGGATCATGCTTAGAAGCAGGTAGGACTATTTCTCTGTTCATTGTCATTGAAAATTGTATTTTTAAAGAACTCTTTCCCCATTTGGAACAAAAAAAGGGGGCCTTTGAATTAATTTCCATAATTATTGAGCATCACTAGGCTGCCTTTGAAATAATCCATCCACGGGGATGTGAAGGAGGAAAAGCAGAGAAATATGTGTTCTGTTTAAAACAGAAATTGGTCCATAAAACCAACAAGAAAGGCAGACTTCTGCAATACCCTCTGGGAATATTTTTCCACAGATGCAAATGTGTTTTTTCAAAACAGCCAATATTTAATGTAAAATGATCACATACCCAAATTTGCCATTTTCTAACATTAAGTTTAACCATTGCAAATGCCCAAGAAATACGCCCTTGCATTTTATAGTGCTATTATTTTGTTACTCTGCTCTTATTTATTTATTTACAATATTTATATGCTACCCTTCTCACCCCGAAGGGAACTCAGAGCAGCTATATATATATATATATATATATATATATATATACACACACACACACACACACACACACATATATACATACATGCACACACACACACACATTATATTATATTATTACCATAGTACAATGTCAGTATTATATATTACTATATTGTACTATACCATTATATTGTTATATTGTTAGTATTATTACACGTAAAATAAAATATATTACAATATATATATTATTATATTAATTATTATTAGTAGTATTATATTGTATTACATTATATTATTATAAATATTATATGTATATTATATTATATTATATTATATTATATTATATTATTAGCATAGCACAGGAGACAAGGTGGAACAGTCTTCCTGGCCCCCTCTCTCTTCACTCTGGCCCAGAGCAGCAGTTGGTGCTGCGGGGAGGGGCTCTCCACCGATGACATAGGCAGGAGACAAGGTGGACCATCTAATTTTTTTCATGCATTTTCAGTTAATAGAGAGATCTTTAGCCTAGGAAAAAGAAGCCTTTGGAGAGCTTTTCTTAGGTAAAGTAGACAATGCTGGGTTAAACAACACTCTATGTTCATTCAGTGCCACATCTGGCATGTTATTTCATGCGATTCCAGGCAAAGATGGTGTTACCAGGCATGTCCTCAGAGGATAGGAGTGAATTCATACATCTTCAGAGTACAAGTGGTTATCAGGGACCTTGAACCTTTGGCAGGTAATGTGTCAGGAAAAGTTTTAAAAGCCTTTCACACTGAATTCTCTAAACATGGAATTTTATTGAACATACAGCAATCAAGATATATACAATAGTTTCCTTGAGGAAATCGAAATATTATAGTAGAGCTAGGAAATATTATGGTAGAGGAAATATTATGGTAGAGGTATTATGTGAGTAGATCAATAGGTACCACTCCAGCGGGAAGGTAACGACATTCCATGCAGTCATGCCGGCCACATGACCTTGGAGATGTCTACGTACAACGCCGGCTCTTCGGCTGAGAAATGGAGATGAGCACCACACCCCAGAGTCGGACACGACTGAACTTAACGTCAGGGGACATTACCTACTTTACCTTTTTTATGGTAGAGTCCAATGAACAGCAGCCAGGCTGCTCACCGGAGCTGCACACAGGGAGAGGACATCCCTCCTGCTACATCAGCTCCACTGGCTGCCAGTTTGCTACCAAGCATAATTCAAAGTGCTAGCCTTAGCCTAGAAAGTCCTAATTAGTTCTGGCCCAACTTACCAGTCCGAACGTATCATGCCCTATCAACTAATTAGAGCAAGCGCAAAGGGTGGGGACAAAATACAGGGTTTTCTCAGTGGTGGCCCCTCAGCTATGGAACTCCCCAATGATATTAGATTGGTCCCTCCCTCCTGGTATTCAGGGAAAAAATCAAAACCTGGCTTTGGAACCAGGTATTTGGGGATTACTACAATATGGAACTGACATAAATGTAGCAGCACAAATGACAACCTTGGGACTAGGGCTATGCTTTTAACAGTTTTAATTGTATTAATATGTTTTATCTGTTCTGTTGTTTAATATGATGTATTTATATATTTTTGTGTTGCAATGTGCCACTGAAATAGCCAAACTGCAAGCTGCTCTGATTCCCCCTTTTGGGTGGGCTAGAGTGGGATAGAAATATAGTAAGTAAATAAATAAATAAATAAATAAATAGAGCTTCATAAATTGCAAAAGTACATGCAAAATAGCAAACTAACAAGATTACGGGATCTGGAATTAATAGCAGTTTGAGGTTGCAAGGGTTGCTAATAGGGAAAGAGAGAGCTAAAGAGTTCAAAAGTAAGGACAATATTATCCTTTATTTACACACACTACAGAAGGAAGGAGCAATTTTGGGCAGCTGTAACGTGCAAGGAAAGCAGTGCATGAAAGATAGTTTTAAGACACCAAGACCTGTCCTTGGTCCTGTTGGACTTGTGAAAAAGCTAACTGGAACAGTACAGGGAAAGGAGGAGAGGTTGCCCTATTCAAATAGGACTTTGAGAAAGTGAAATAAGAGAGAGATTATCTGATGCAAATCCCAGATTCTGGAGGTCTGAAAGAACGAGTTCTGTTCAGCAAAAGCCTCCAGAAGGAGGTAGGTGGCTCCAGTTCTTGGTTCAAGTAACCCCTTCCGCATAATGGCTTGTTATGAATTTTGAATTATTTTAACACATCTCATGCTGGAGAATATAAGGGTGACGTCAGAGTTTCTCAAAAGCAAAGGGAGTCGTCTTGGATTGCTGGAGGCACATTACTCAATATTTGAGATAGCCAGAATGCTAATAGCTGAGACAAGCACTCATTCAAGAAAGATATTTCAGATGTATTAAATCAATCGCCCTTACCCCAAACGTGACATTTTCTACCCGTGTTGTTTCTTGTCTGTAATGTATTGTTTCCACTTGAACTACCATAGCTCCTTCCTATAGTTTGGTAGTTTGGTCAGAGACAACAGAGTGTGCTGGCTGAGAACCCCTAGTGCCAGGCCCATAGCCAGGATTTCGTTTTTGGGGGGGGGGCTGAATTTTGGGGGGGTTTCAGGGGGGGCTGAGTTTCGGGTGGGGGCTGAGTCTGAGTGAAAGAGGGTCTAGCCTAGCAAACCTTTTGTATCATTACCCCAATACCCCCATGCATATGGGATATATTGAGTATGGTGATCAGATCATGATATGAATAAACATAACAGTTTAAATACTGCACCAGTAAGGCCTTTTCGCGAACCACCATGAGAATTGGGGGGGGGGCTGAAGCCCCTCACCCCCCCCCCCCCGCTACATGCCTGCCTAGTGCCCATTCATTATCTGCCAATTCCTGGATTCCAGAAGATGAAATCAAAGGCAATTAAAATGGAATAATACAACTATAAGTCGTCAGTGTGAATGAACTCCCCCAGTTTTGTTTTTGTCTTTGTCAGTCTTTCATTGTTTTAATCTCCAATGGTGCATGTATTTCATTTTAAACTACTTTTTAGCTATTTTTACAGCAATTTTAATTATTATTTATTTATTTATTTATACCCCCTACCATCTCCCATAGGGACTCGGGACGGCTTACGAAATAGCACACAATGCTATTATATACAACACATAAAATGTAATACATAAAAATATAAAATCAACACCACATTTATATACAACCAGCCATGTAACATTAACAATATAAAATCTCTTAATGTTCATTTCTTAAGCATTACGCACAAACAGAAGGCTAGTTTATACTATTTTCTGCCATTTAGTGTTCTACAACTTAATTAATTTATTATTTATTTATTTAAAACTTTTATATTCCGATTTTCTCACCTCCGTAAAGGGACTCAGACTGGCTTACAGCAAGGTACACGCAAAGTATTTGGTACACTCTGCCATGTTGCAGTTCACCATTTCAGGCTATTAAAAATACTTGGAATAAATGTTACTGTGACCGCAAAACGGCATATCCAGGGGCAGAGAACAAATTAGGGGGAAGCTTTCAGCCTTAACCCCCTGTTTATTATAAGCCCCTTTGGGGTTGCACGTTACTACTACGCTGATATCTTTTGCTGAAAGGTGGTTTTGCAATTCTTTTTACAAATTAAAATAAATGATATCAATATTTTTAAATATATGTTTGTACGTGAATATTTATTTATTTATTTACTTCATTTATATACCGCTTTTCTCAGTCCTCAGGTGACTCAAAGCGGTTAACAGCAGCAAAATTCAACGCAAAAACATCACAAAACGAAAATGAGACAGTTAAAAACAGTAGCATCATCAACGATTAAACATCAATATAACAATCATTGGCGTCTCAATAGTAAAATCAGAATCCAATCTCATCATCCATTCTTCCATATTCCTATATTCAATTACACTGCTTAATCGAATGCTTGTTCGAACAGCCAGGTCTTCACTTTCCTCCAAAACGCCAACAGGGAGGGGGCCGATCTGATATCTGTAGGAAGGGCGTTCCACAGCCGAGGGGCCACCACTGAGAAGGCCCTGTCTCTCGTCCCCGCCAGGCATGCCTGTGATGCAGGCAGGACCAAGAGCAGGGCCTCCCCAGATGATTTTAATGTCCTAGTTTTTTACATTGTGCTGTTGAATCCCAAAACAAGGCAACAGTCAAAATGTCTGACAGCAACTCCTCAACAATACATTCTGCCTTTAGGTACTACACCAATGTTACTCAACCTGGGGGTCGGGACCCCTTGGGGTGTTGCCAGGAGGTGTCAGAGGGGTCACCAAAGACCATCAGTATTTTCTGTTGGTCATGGAGGCTCTGTGTGGGAAAGTTGGTCCCTATCCCTGGTGGGGTTCAGAATGCTCTTTGATTGTAGGTGAACTATAAATCTCAGCAACTACAACTCCCAAATGTCAAGGTCTATTTTCTCCAAACTCCACTACTGTTCACATTAGGGCATATTGAGTATTTGTGCCGAGTTTGTTCCAGATCTATCATTGTTTGAGTCCACAGCGCTCCCTGGATGTTGGTGAATTACAACTCCAAAAATCAAGGTCAACGCCCACCAAACCCTCCCAATATTTTCTGTTCATCATGGGAATTATGTATGCCGAGTCTGGTTCAATTCAATTGTCGGTGAAGTTCGGAATGCTCTGAACTATAAATTCCAGCAACTACAACTCCCAAATAACAAAATCAACCCCTCCAACCCCACCAGTATTCAAATTTGGGCGTATTGGATATGTGTGCCAAATTTGGTCCGGTGAATGAAAATACATCCTGCATATCAGATATTTACATTACAATTCATAACAGTATCAAAATTACAGTTGTGAAGTAGCAGCAAAAATAATTTTATGGTTGGGGGTCCCCACAACATGAAGAATTGTATTAAGGGGTCACAGCATTAGGAAGGTTGAGAAACACTGTACTACGCTGTTTATCCAATTCTGATGAACTTTTGAGGACAAGCTAGGATTTGAGAACAAGTTAATTATTAAACCCGACTCAGGGTTTTGCTTTGTTTTTCTGATAGCCATGATGTAAACATGGAATATGAAATACAGGATTTATTAATAATGATTCATCTAACCTAATCAACACAATGTGTCTAAAAGGCATGTGCTCTGTGATCAATGACACTGGATTCCAGTGACAATATTGATGCGGCTCAGATTACTCAGTTGTTGCCCGTGTTAATTACACATCTTTGGTGAATCAGCACACAGTGCATTCAGCTCAGACTGCGATATATCTGGGAAATTTATGTCTTTATTATGATTCTTGTTTGTTCATTAAATATTGATTATTCATATCTATACAACACAGTCATGTGCATATCTGTTAAGAACGAGTCCAATTAAGTTCATTTGGATACAAGGGTAGTTTATATGGGACTGCAGCCTTACAGTGTATATAACTGTATGCGTCAGAACGTATTGCCAAAAATGTGTTGTCGTTGTTACGTGCCTTCAAGTTGTTTCTGATTTATGGCAACCATAAAGTGAACGTATCACAGGGCTTTTGGGTGACTGAGAAAGTGTGACTTGCCCAGGATCATCTTGTGGGTTTTCATGGTCAAGCAATCATAGTCTGAAGTTGTAGTCCAACATTTCCAGAGTCATAGTCCAACACTACATCACTCCCACCCACAAAAATATACATAGGGTAAACTGTGTTACAGTAAGTTGTAGCAGGACCAAGTGTGTATGTGTTGAAGAAAATCCTTATGATGGTAATTATTATGTGCAGCTGGTAATGTAAGTCAACCAGCAATCTTGGACCACACCCGATAGGGTATAACTGTATCATTTTTTTAGAATACAATTCTGGAGTTTTTTTCTCTAAGGAGATTTATGCTCAAAGGCTCTACTCTAAGGAGCAGGTTGAAGAGAAGCCGTTATGTTGCTCTAAAGGAGGCTATGGTGGAATAGCTGTTTGCTCAAGGTTTATGTTTTGCTTTCTCATTTGACTTAAGATGAAGATGCCTTATTTTGTGTTACTTACAAAGACTATGTAAATTTATTGCACTGTTTGTTTTTGTATGCAACATTGCAAGTTTATATTTCATCTCTGCTATTAAGAGTAAAAAAAATTCTATTCATTTCTACTCTTGTATGTGTGTCTTGTGCATGGGACGTGGCTAAGATCCGCTTGCTGTGCAACAAACTGCAGTATTAAAAGTAGATACTAAGTGTATCCTTTATACAGGTAGGAATGCCTTATGTGGTTTGTCCTGAATATGTACACTTTCAGGCATAGTTTGTAAAATAATTTTGCTTGAAATTTCTCAGTGTGATATGACGATCTTTGTTGCAATCCAGAGCAGAGCACGAGGCCTAAGATAACTATCCACCACACTTGGCTGTGAAAAACAATCCTTTTTTATTGAAGAAAAATAGTTACAAAATAAAGGAAAAATGCAAGTCAAAAGCCACAGCAAAATCAGCAAACATGAATTTAAATGGACAAGGCAAAACCACAAGCCTCTCTGAGAAATACTTGAAGCTGTTAGCAATCCACTAACCGTACTTGATATCCTAGAAATCTTTCCGTACTATGGCCAGGGAACCGGGAGAACTGCCAAGGTCTTCATCAATTCTGAAACGATGCCTGAACTGAGGGAATCAGCCTGGCGTATTGCAATTAAAACTCAAGAATCGGTTCCGTGAACCGGCAAACTGTTTTGAGGCCAATGTTTTTAATTCTTGAATTCGGGAGGAACGACGCAAACTGAGTGTTTTATTTCTGTCTTCCCAGATTTGGCTCCTTCTGTTGTCATTACAGTTAACAGGTGCAGAAGGGAGGGAAAGTTCAAGGTCTCCCTCTGCAACATTCTCATTAACACTGGTACTTTCATTTTCCAAATCTACAGAAGTTCCTTCCTCACTAATTTCAGGAACATTGGCATTTTCCAAACCTACAGCAGATTCTTCCTCACTAATTTCAGGAGCATTGACATCAGAAGGTACATTTCCACTAGCATCAGTAAATATACTTTCATTAGCATCAGGAGGAACAAACAGAGAATCAGGTTCAAGTTCAAACTCAGGCTGAACCCCAACAATCTTCCTGAATCAACCTGTCAACCTTTTGCTTGTGAAACTCGGTAGTTGCTGTCACAGGACGTCCAACTCTTTGTTTGTCACGCAAGTCAGATGTTCCCACCTCAACAACTTTAAACTTACTCACCCAACGACGCACAGTACTCACATCAACACAATCACCATAAACAGTTTACATTCTCTAATGAATCTCCTTTGGGGTGACACCTTCTGCTGTCAAGAATTCAATGACTGCACATTGCTTAAGTTGCATTGACCGACCGTCTGCACAGGGTTTCATACTTTGCACTTTAACAACACAACTGTTCAATGCTAAGGCTTCCCACCAAAATGGAACTGTCGAGGAGAGTCTACTGAACAAGCCAGTACCTGCCGCATACCAGTACTGCCATTTGTTGAGGAGTTACGAAGGTGGAGGCATTACTTTTCATTCAACCCTTGTGTATATTTGTGTGTGTGTGTATGTATGTATGTGTGTGTGTGTGTATGTATGTATGTATGTGTGTGTATATATATATATATATATATATAGAGAGAGAGAGAGAGAGAGAGATCTGCAGATGACACCAAATTGGGAGGGATAGCCAATACTCCAGAGGACAGGAGCAGGATTCAAAACAATCTTGACAGATTAGAGAGATGGGCCAAAACTAACAAAATGAAGTTCAACAGTGACAAATGCAAGATACTCCACTTTGGCAGGAAAAACAAAAAATGCAAAGATACAGAATGGGGGACGCCTGGCTCGAGAGCAGTACGTGTGAAAAAGATCTTGGAGTCCTCGTGGACAACAAGTTAAACATGAGCCAACAATGTGATGTGGCAGCAAAAAAAGACAATGGGATTTTGGCCTGCATCAATAGGAGCATAGTGTCTAGATCTAGGGAAGTAATGCTACCCCTCTATTCTGCTTTGGTTAGACCACACCTGGAATATTGTGTCCAATTCTGGGCACCACAATTCAAGAGAGATATTGACAGCTGGAATGTGTCCAGAGGAGAGCAACTAAAATGATCAAGGGTCTGGAGAACAAGCCCTATGAGGAGCGGCTTAAGGAGCTGGGCATGTTTAGCCTGAAGAAGAGAAGGCTGAGAGGAGATATGATAGCCATGTATAAATATGTGAGAGGAAGCCACAGGGAGGAGGGAGCAAGCTTGTTTTCTGCTTTCCTGGAGACTAGGACACGGAACAATGGCTTCAAACTACAAGAAAGGAGATTCCATCTGAACATGAGGAAGAACTTCCTGACTGTGAGAGCCGTTCAGCAGTGGAACTCTCTGCCCCGGAGTGTGGTGGAGGCTCCTTCTTTGGAAGCTTTTAAACAGAGGCTGCATGGCCATCTGTCAGGGGTGATTTGAATGCAATATTCCTGCTTCTTGGCAGGGGGTTGGACTGGATGGCCCATGAGGTCTCTTCCAACTCTTTGATTCTATGATTCTATGGGCAAAGAGACTATAGTGGTTGTGCCCCTTTGAACTTTTATTGTCAACAAGGTAAATGGCAATTTGACACAAGTATGAAAATAAAAGTGAATCTTTTAAAAGAAGATTTGGATCATCATCACCATCATCATCATCATCATCTACACCTCTCTTCTTTCAAATCCAGTGTATCTTTTCTTTCCAGGGTTGAATTCTCATGTGTATGTATGCGTGCATGTATGGAGACTGAACAAGATTGCAGAAGAAGCCAACAGTACTTGCTAATAATAGTCTGGTGCCTATGACATCCTTCCATTCCTCCCTCCCTATTCCTGTTCTCTTACCAATGATTTATTCTAAAATGTGCTCTATGTTTCCATTAAAATAAAGTATGGCAGCATCAAAGCAGGCAAAGTACCAATCCTGCTGTGAGAAAGAGGCAGCAGATACTTGGTGTTTTGGAGGAGGCAGTGGCAGCCACCCATTGCTCATGCCCTTTCACCGCAAGACAGAACTCAGGGTATGTGTGTCAGTGCCATCCTCGGTGCAGCAGAGTAAGCTGACCCATCTGCAGTGCTGAAGCATTATTCAACCGTGTCTGCAGTCTGAAAAAGAGGTAGTTATTTTGGCTAAAGCAGTACCTGAGAGCAATACTAGCATTGCTCCCCAAGGGACTCGGTGCGGCTTACATGATGCCAAGCCCGCAATACATAAAAAAACAGAACATCAATAAAATAAAACATCAATAAACAATCAATGCAATATAAATCATAATCACATAAACAAAATAGACAATAAGCAATCAGCAGTAACATATAAACATTTAAAACCAAAGGCTGGGCCAAATGTGATAGATTAAAATTAAAAAAATAGTGAACCAGGTAGGAAATAATTGGGATAGGATTTTTAGAGAGAATGAGGGAGTGCAGTAAATCCTAAAGCAGTAGTAAAGTGCATTTTGAGGACATAATGCTGAGAGTTTTCCTTATTCTGGGAAGGTACACTGTAAAAACCACGTTTTCAAGCTCCTCCTAAAGACTGCCAGAGTTGTCTCTGGGAAGTGAGTTCCAGGCTATCGGAAGATCTGTGCATGATGGGTTGCGGAAACAGAGTGTCAACTTCTTCCGTCACAGCTTCAGAAAACTTGTTCATTGTTGGCAGAAATGTATCCAATTATCTGGTGATTATGTTGAAAAGTGAATGGTGGTAGTTAAAGAGCACATTCTAAGGATTATTTCTGCATTTGATTTATTAAAATATTCCCATCCAAAACAAAGTAACAAAGGTGGAGGCATTACTTTTCATTCAGTGTGTGTGTGTGTGTGTGTGTGTGTATGTGCCATTGTATACAAATATTTGTATACAAATATTTGAATAAAATAAATAAAATATCAATAACTGTTCTGAATAAGGAACCCAACAGAGAAACTGGTAAATATAGCATTCTTCCCAAACCCAAACTGGTATCCTGAGATTGCATATGTTTTCAAAAGTAGATATTCCAACTATCAGTCCTTGAACAGAGAAAAATGAGGCTGGAGCCAGGCCTTCCTGCTTCTGCTTCACAGCTGACACTTAAAAAGCATATATTCTCAGGTGCTATGTATTTGACTGAAGCAAAATATGTGTATGTTACCAAGTCTGTGTATGACAGCAATGTGTATGTGTCCCAAAATAAAATGGGCTCATCACTCAGCTGCTTTGATGGGTCCACATAACTGGATTCACAACACAACTGCTATAGAGCAGGAATGTAGGGGTCTTTGCCAGGAGGCAGAGACCAATCAGACTCTTTAAAGAGTTCGTTACCCTGGCGAAACAGAGAGAAGCACCCAATCCCTGATTTTTCCCAATAAAAGGTCTCACCAAGTGGAAGGAAGTGCCACCGAGATGTTTTATTTGCGATTTCAGCTGAAAAGGATGCAGAGCAGCAATCATTCGCCAAGCAGAGCATGTGGTTACAGAAGTAAAGGCCATTTTTTATAGAAAATACAGAATTGTGAGTTTCAAAGTTCCCGCTCCCCCCTCCCGCCCAGCTCGAAGTGGATTGGCTGATGTGCAAACAGCTGAGAGGAGGCTTTCCCATCCCCCATGCATCAGGGCCAATCACAGGGCTTTCACGGGGCACCAGAGCCTATCAGGAGGCTCCTGCTGCCTCGACGATCCAGCGAATCAGAAGGGAGGGAGGCGGGATGAAGGGAGACAATGTATTCTGGAGTGGATTATGACAAAATTGTCCCTGAGGCTTAGCGAGATCCGGTTGGGAGTTCTGCCAGCCAAGCCATTCTATTGTGTTCGTGAGTGAAGGCAATAAACATATGTTAAAGAAATCCGAGTTTTCCTGTCACCATCAGATATGACACAAAGGGGAAGGCTTGGGTGGAAGTTCTTTGTGGAGAAGTTTGAAAGAAAAATGCCTTGGAGGAAAAGAAGACTTTTCTAAGGTCATATTCCCCCCATTGTTATATGATTAAAAAGTCTGCCAAACAAAAATCCTAATGGTGGCCCAACTCCGAAGACAAAAGGATTTCCTTTACTATTGTCCATGCAAAAAATGTCCAAAGATAAAGGTCTTTTCATGATCGCTGATTGCTTTTCCAAAGGCAGGGCAGCTTCCTTGTAGATTTCCCCGAAGGAGAGGGGAAGGGGCAAAAGGATCAGGGCAAGGTCAAATACATGAAGAGAAATATAGAAATACGGGAGAAAATATGAAAATATAGAAATCATAATACAGAGAGTAAACCCAACTACCTTCCCCCAGTGTCCATAGTTCATATTATTCATAGGAAGGTCCATAAAGGGAAATATCCATGAGGGGGAAAGAGAGTCCCTTGTTTGTGAGATGGAGGACCATCAGAAGCCCAGGTGTGCCTCAGATGGAAAAATTCAAATACTTTTGTGGCATGATTTTCAGTAATAAATTGGTTACTTTCTGCTGTAAACATATGAAAATAGAGCATAAAGCCTTGATTAAATGATACACACCAAACTGACCAAGGCTTAACCCTTATTATCCAGCCTGGCGTCCTTGCCCTTAGCAAAACTATAAGTTACTATCTCTTATTGGGGGGGGGGGGGTCATGTTCGACTTCACAACCACTGCACCCGTATGTTAATCCACATCAAAGGAAAATGGGATTTTCTCTGGAGCTTCCTGGAGTGATCCTGCCATTTCAGAGGCATCGACAACAAGATCCAGTCTGACCCATCATCCACACTGCCAACAAATCCTCCACTGTGTTGCTGCCAGCAAGCAGCCCTCTCTGGAACTTCTGGAGATGTCACAGTTCTGATGGTGTCATTTTGGGCACCTAGTCATTTGATGGTGTCATTTTGGGCACCTAGTCACGTGACCAGAAATGCAACATCGCCAGCAAGCCTTTAGGAGAGAGCTGCTTGCTGGTAGTGTCATTGCAGTGGCACTATTGTGGGACAGCATCTAAGCAGATCTGGGACACTTTACTCTGGATTTTCCCAGTAAGTTCCCTAAAAGTGATTTTTGATTTCATTTTCACTAATGGTTGGTTTTCTCTTTTCATGCAGCCCTTTAAAGCAAAGACTGAACATGCTGCTTGCTGATGACATGGATGACAGTGCTGCTCCTACCCCAACATCTGGACTACAACCCCAGAGCCACCAAGCAGAAATGTCTAAACCTCTACCAAGCAGTGTAGTGGGTAGACCTGAGCTTGAGAAAAATACAACAGCCTCACGATATGAGTTAATGCCAGGAGAAATCATGGCAGCCAGCCTGCTTCTGGGGGCATTGTGGTTATTCTCTGTCCTTGGAAACTCCCTTGTTTGCCTGGTGATCCACAGGAGCAGAAGAACTCAGTCTACCACCAATTATTTTGTGGTCTCCATGGCCTGTGCAGATTTACTCATTAGTATCGGGAGCATGCCATTTGTGCTTCTTCAGTTAACCTCTGATGGGTGGATGCTTGGGAGCGTAATGTGCAAACTAGTAAGATATTTTCAGTATCTTACACCTGGCGTCCAGATTTATGTCTTGCTCTCCATCTGCGTGGACAGATTCTATACTATTGTCTACCCATTGAGTTTCAAGGTGTCTCGAGAGAAAGCCAAGAAAATGATTGCAGCATCTTGGATCTTCAATGCTGCACTGGTGTCTCCAGCTTTCTTTTTCTTTGGGTCAAGTTGGGACAGTCATTGCAGCTTTTTCCCACCACATTCTTGGGATGGGGCAATTTACAGCGTCATCCACTTATTTGTGGCTTTTTTAATTCCATCTGTTCTCATCATTCTGTTTTACCAAAAGATAATCAAATATATTTGGAGGATAGGCACAGATGGTAGAACAGTGCGGAGGACAATGAACATTGTTCCAAGGACAAAGGTGAAGACCATCAAGATGTTTCTCATGTTGAATTTATTTTTCCTGCTCTCATGGCTACCATTTTATGTGGTTCAACTTTGGCATCCGCCTGAGACAGACTACCGAAAAAGCTCGTTGGTTTTCATGTTGGTAACTTGGATATCCTTTAGTTCCTCGGCCTCAAAGCCTACCTTGTACTCTGTGTATAATGCCAATTTCAGGAGAGGGATGAAGGAGACCTTCTGCATGTCCTCCATGAAATGCTACCGAAGCAATGCATATACCATCACTACAAGTTCAAAGATAGCAAAAAGAAATTACATTGGGATCTCAGAACTACCTGTGCCAGCCAAAACTGTTTCCAAAGGCACCATATATGATTCATTTGATAGAGAAGCAAAAGAGAAAAAGTTGGCCTGGCCCATAAATTCCAACCCTCCAAACACATTTGTTTAATTAATCGAGTCCACGCATTACAACAAATATTCCTCTCAGTCAGATCAAAGGACCTTACCCATCTTTTTGGATGGATCTGATTTATGTGGGATGGGATTTCCATATAATATAGAAGGATGAATAAATATTTTATTTTATTATTAATGTTCTTTTTTACTGGAGTTTCCTAAAAATAAGTATGATGTGTTATCCTCTTTGTAAACATGGGCAATCATATCAAACGTTTGTGCTCTCTGCATTTAATTTTATTTTGTAAAAACCGATGAGCAACTACGATCAAGCCATTATGTCAAAAAGAAGACAGTAGACCCACCAAGAATATTGCAGCATGCCAATTATTTCTGCAAAGTTGGAAAACTGAATGTATAAAAATGTTCTGATTTAACAGGGGCAGACTATTTTATCTAGTAAAACATTCCTTGGGCCGTATTGTGTTTTTTTGGGGGGATATATTGGAAATGCCTTTGAAAATGTCAGTGGTGTGTACACATGTATTACAGCAGTTTGAATTTCAGACCCTTTCCTGAGATCCCATGTTCAAGTTAAAGGAAGACTGGGTGCATCCTGAGTGTAGTGAGGAAGCATGTGAATTCACACATATGACTGTGAAACGTCAGGAAGAAATGCTTTGTTTTCTTCCCTGCTATAGCCACTTGTGTTAATAATAAATGTTCCTGATTGTATTTGATTAATAGATACAACCAGATCTATGAGAAGTGGAAATATTCAATACAACATTTTTAAGGAACTCTGATCGTTAGTTTACTAACGTGGTCCAGATCAGGGCAGCATATGAGCACTGCATGTGGCTTGCCACAGCATATTTCAAAACTCTGGGAGGTCTGGAGCAGAGTGTTCATTTAAGGCATCTTCCCAGAGTTGATGGTTGGATGGTGGTAACAATGCGGCCAGGGACATGAGAAATACAAGCTCTAATCCCCACTCAGCCATGAACCTTACTAGGTGGCTTTGGGTCAGTCTTTGATTCTTGGTCTAAATCTCCACAAAAAGTTGTTGCAAAAATAGAAGAAAGAATTGTGTAAGCTGCATCTAACTTGTTAGAGGAAAAAGAAGGAAAGGTATAAGCAGGGGCGGCTCGTCCATTATGCAAAGTAAGCGGTCGCAGAACACTTTTTTTGCCAGGAGCGCAGAGGCGCCTCTGTAAATGCCCCTCGACAGCCACTTGAGGAGCGCCTCCTCAGCTCACAACAGCCCAAGCAGTCCGGGGGGAGCCTCGGCTTTCTTGCCTCGCTGCCGGGCGATCCTCTTCCCAAAGGGGCCGGGCCCTTGAGCCTCGCCTAGCCCCTCTCGTTCCTGCTCCACCCGGCCACCGGGTGCGCGAGCAGAGCCGGCGCTCAATCATTCTCCGCGTTCGATCCCTTCCCCATGACCGGCTCCCTTTCCCGATCCCCCAGTGCTCCACCCGCCTCCTCTCCTCTCCCCAATCCGCGGGTGGGCCAAGGGGCGAGCCGCCGTGCCTGGCCCGCTTCGGCTCCGGAGGCATGTCTGAAGACCAAAAGTCTCCTGACTCTTCTCCTGACTTTCTCTTCAGCCATTGGGACCAAGAGAGAGAGAGAGAGAGAGAGAGCTCCCTCCGCTCCCTCCTTTGTTTTTGCACCTACCTTCAGGAAAGGTGGGCATCTCCACCTCTGTCTCTCTCTCTTGGTCCCAATGGCTGAGGAGAAAGTCAGGAGAAGAGGTGACTTTTGGTGCACACGCCGGGGTCTTCAGGCACGCCTCCGGACCCAAAGTGGGCCAGGCAAGGGGGGGAAAATTGACCTTGACATATGCAAGTTGTAGTTACTGGGATGTATAGTTCACCTACAATCAAAGAGCATTCTGAACTCCACCAATGATGGAATTGAACGAAATATGGCACACAGAACTCCCACGACAACAACAGAAAATATATAATGATTGGTTGGGGGGTGGGGGGGGTCGCCAAAATACTGTTTGCTTACCGTTGAAAATTACCTAGGGCACTCTGACCTCCAGACATCGTCTATACAACAGATTAGATTATATGAGTTACTATCTGCCTGCGACAAAGAACTGGTGGGATA
Source organism: Anolis sagrei ordinatus (assembly GCF_025583915.1). Classification (NCBI taxonomy): domain Eukaryota; kingdom Metazoa; phylum Chordata; class Lepidosauria; order Squamata; family Anolidae; genus Anolis; species Anolis sagrei. Next base: position 101,935,114 of record NW_026847549.1, read on the forward strand.
AGCCAAAAAAAGTTACAGAGAATGAACATTCAAGCTACTCTGGGACTTCTGAATTCAGACTGACAGAGTTTTGGAGCACAATACTCCTGACCTCACAGATCATGTTAAAAAACAAAGTATGGATTGTCGATGTTGCAATCCCAGGTGATAGCAGGATTGAAGAGAAACAACTGGAAAAGCTGACACAATGAGGATTTAAAGATCAAACTGCAAAGACTCTGGCACAAACCAGTCAAGGTGGTCCCAGTGGTGATCGGCACACTGGGTGCTGTGCCTAAAGATCTTGGCCTGCACTTAAATACAATGGGCGCTGACAAAATTACCATCTGCCAGCTGCAGAAGGCCACTTTACTGGGATCTGCATGCACTATTCGCTGATACATCATCTGTTTTGTATGTACTTTACTTTGCTTGAAGTCTTGGCCTCATGTTAGCTGCCCCGAGTACCTTCGGGGAGATGGTGGCGGGGTATAAATAAAGTATTATTATTATCTTTGAGTTAGAAAAATTGTTCCTGCACTCCCGTCCACACACCCTGGAAGTTCCCTCTGCACAGAGAGCCTACGCCTGATGCAGTGATGCAGCTGAGGCATCAAAGCTATTATGACAAGGAGTAAACCCAATTCTTAATCCTTGTACAGGGTGCGATGTGTGCATACATTTAGTGTGTGCATATGTACGCACATAGAATTGTATGCCCTTTATGAATTTGTTTTGGGTTTCTATCTTACAAATATATTCCAGCACCTGTACCAAACTACGATTCCAGTTATTCCTTAAGTCAGGATTAGGCCTCCAAACGGACATACTCTCAGGTACAGCAGGGAATACTATCCCATTGCCAGCATGGAACAGAGGGCATGCCATCCTGTCCTCTGCTTCAAGTAGGAAACAAAGTGCAAGCTGTTTTTTTTTTAAGTAGTATAGTTTTAGTAGTTTCAATGTGCCTAGAGCACCACTGGTTGTACTGGTCCATTTAGTTTTCTTGGCAAAGATACTGGGGTGGTTTGCCGTTGCCTTCCCCAGGGATCACGCTTGGTCTGACCTCTCTGCCACAACCGTCCCGTCTTGGGTGTCCCTTCACGGTTTCGCTCATGACATCATTGAGGTGCTCAAGCTCCAGCGCCACGACAAGGCGGTGATCCTTTGCTACTGGGGAGGAGCAGAGGATAAGTTCAACTAGCCCCATATGTGATGACGCAGCTAGCTCAAAGCCGAAAGGAAGGCTAGCGGCCGACGGTACTGGAGGTGAACGACGAATCCGATGCTCTAAAGATCAACACACCATAGGAACCTGGAATGTAAGATCTATGAGCCAGGGCAAATTGGATGTTGTTATTGGTGAGATGTCAAGACTAAAGATAGACATTCTGCGGGTCAGCAAACTGGAATGGACTGGAATGGGCCACTTCACATCAGATGACCACCAGATCTACTACTGCGGACAAGAACACCAAAGAAATGGAGTAGCCTTTATAATTAACAAGAAAGTTGCTAAAGCGGTGCTTGGATACAATAAAAAAATGACAATGATCTCAATTCGAGTGCAAGGAAAGCCTTTTAACATTACAGTGATCCAAATATATGCCCCAACCACAGCTGCTGAAGAAGCAGAAGTAGATCAGTTCTATGAGGATCTGCAGGACCTACTGGATAATACACCAAAAAGAGACATTATTTTCATTACAGGAGACTGGAATGCCAAGGTGGGAAGTCAAATGACAACAGGGATAACAGGCAAGCATGGTCTGGGAGAACAAAATGAAGCGGGACGCAGGCTGATAGAATTTTGCCAGGAAAACTCGCTGTGTATAACGAATACTCTCTTCCAACAACCTAAAAGACGGCTTTATACATGGACCTCACCAGACGGTCAACACCGAAATCAGATTGACTACATCCTTTGCAGCCAAAGGTGGCGGACATCCATCCAGTCGGTGAAAACAAGACCTGGGGCTGACTGTAGCTCAGATCACGAACTTCTTATTGCTCAATTTAGAATAAAACTAAAGAGATCAGGGAAAATACACAGACCAGTTAGATATGATCTCACTAACATTCCTAGCGAATATACAGTGGAAGTGAAGAACAGATTTGAAGGACTAGATTTAGTAAACAGAGTCCCAGAAGAACTATGGACAGAAGTCCGCGACATTGTTCAGGAGGCGGCAACAAAGCACGTCCCAAAGAAAAAGAAAACCAAGAAGGCAAAATGGTTGTCTGCTGAGACACTGGAAGTAGCCCAAGAAAGGAGGAAAGCAAAAGGAAACAGTGATAGTAAGGGGAGATATGCCCAGTTAAATGCGCAATTCCAGAGGTTAGCTAGAAGAGATAAGGAACTATTTTTAAATAAGCAATGCATGGAAGTGGAAGAAGACAACAGAATAGGAAGGACAAGAGACCTCTTCCAGAAAATTAGAAACATTGGAGGTAAATTACAGGCAAAAATTGGTATGATAAGAAACAAAGATGGCAGGGACCTAACAGAAGCTGAAGAGATCAAGAGAAGGTGGCGAGACTATACAAAAGATCTGTATAGGAAGGATAATAATATTGAGGATAGTTTGATGGTGTGGTGAATGAATTAGAACCAGACATCCTGAGGAGTGAGGTTGAATGGGCCTTAAGAAGCATTGCTAACAACAAGGCAGCAGGAGACGACGGGATCCCAGCTGAACTGTTTAAAATCTTAAAAGATGATGCTGTCAAGGTGATGCATGCCATTTGCCAGCAAATATGGAAAACACAAGAATGGCCATCAGACTGGAAAAAATCAACTTATATCCCCATACCAATAAAGGGAAATGCGAAAGACTGCTCAAACTTCCGTACAGTGGCCCTTATTTCTCATGCCAGTAAGGTAATGCTCAAGATCCTGCAAGGAAGACTCCAGCAATACATGGAGCGAGAGTTGCCAGATGTTCAAGCTGGGTTTAGAAAAGGCAGAGGAACGAGAGACCAAATTGCCAATATCCGCTGGATAATGGAGAAAGGCAGGGAGTTTCAGAAAAACATCTACTTCTGCTTCATTGACTATTCTAAAGCCTTTGACTGTGTGGCTCATAATAAATTGTGGCAAGTTCTTGGTGGGATGGGCATACCAAGCCACCTTGTCTCTCTCCTGAGGAATCTGTACAAGGACCAAGGAGCAACAGTAGAACTGACCACGGAACAACAGACTGGTTCAAGATTGGGAAAGGCGTATGGCAGGGTTGTATACTCTCACCCGACCTATTCAACTTGTATGCAGAACACATCATGCAATGTGCAGGGCTTGAGGAATGCAAGGCTGGGGTGAAAATTGCTGGAAGAAACAAAGCAGATGACACCACTTTGATGGCTGAAAGTGAGGAGGAGCTGAGGAGCCTCTAATCAAGGTGAAAGAAGAAAGCGCAAAAGCCGGGTTGCAGCTAAACGTCAAAAAAACCAAGATTATGGCAACAAGAATGATTGACAACTGGAAAATAGAAGGAGAAACCGTGGAGGCCGTGACAGACTTTGTATTTCTAGGTGCAAAGATTACTGCAGATGCAGACTGTAGCCAGGAAATCAGAAGACGCTTACTTCTTGGGAGAAGAGCAATGTCCAATCTCGATAAAATAGTGAAGAATAGAGACATCACACTGGCAACGAAGATCCGCATAGTTAAAGCAATGGTAGTCCCTGTAGTCACCGACGGATGTGAGAGCTGGACCATAGGGAAGGCTGAGCGAAGGAAGATAGATGCTTTTGAACTGTGGTGCTGGAGGAAAGTGATGAGAGTGCCTTGGACTACAAGAAGATCAAACCAGTCTATATTCCAGGAAATAGTGCCTGACTGCTCATGGAGGGAAAGATACTAGAGACAAAGTTGAAGGTTTGGCCACATCATGAGGAGACAGGAAAGCCTAGAGAAGGGAATGATGCTGGGAAAGTGGAAGGCAAAAGGAAGAGGGGCCGACCAAGGGCAAGATGGATGGATGGCATCCTTGAAGTGACTGGACTGACCTTGAGGGAGCTGGGGGTGGTAACAGCCGACAGGGAGCTCTGGCGTGGGCTGGTCCATGAGGTCACGAAGAGTCGGAGACGACTGAACGAATGAACAACAACAAGAGCACCACTGTTCTAAGAAACCCCCAATGGCGCAGTGGGTTGCACCCTTGTGCCAGCAGGACTGAAGATTGACATGTTGGAGGTTCGAATCCAGGGAGAGCACAGATGAGCTCCCTCTTTCAGCTCCAGCTTCCCATGTGGGGACATGAGAGAAACCTCCCACGAGGATGGCAAAACATCAAAGCGTCCAGGCATCCCCTAGGCAATAATGTCCTTGCAGATGGCCAATTCTCTCACACTAGAAGTGACTTGCAGTTTCTCAAGTTGCTCCTGACATGAAAAACAAAACACTGCTATAGTTTTCATTTTCAGTTCTCAACTCTCTGAGAACATTTCTCTCTCCTCCCAGGAGATGGTGCTGTTGGCATTAAGCCGTTGTGAGCAGCTGTTCATGTCAGTTGCATCTGTCAGATGATCAAATATCACCTTTCATTCCAAAATGCAAAGATATCCAAAGGCAGACACAACTGTAAATGTGTAATCCTACCACGTTACCAAAACATTGTGTGCAGGGAGAGGTAACTGATGACATTCCATGACAATCCCCGGATTATTAACACCCTGCAGATGAACTTAGCTGCTAGCCAAAATAAGAACGGTCTGTCTGCCTTCAGGTGTTGTGTGAATCCAGAACTATTTTGAATCAAGCCCATAGGCTTATGGAAGGCATAACCTGGTCCGTGTCTGTTTCAGCGCTGCCAACCCTCTCCACACTCTTTCCAATTAGCAAGGAGAGGGTACCCTTCCTTGGCTCCCTTTCCTCATTCTAAGCATGTGTCCTTGTACATGCCATACTATTATTACTGTCAGCCTGCCACCCAACATCGACTGTGAACTTCTTCTGCCCATAAATTCAGAAGGAGAAGGCAAGAGAATCAGCAGGCAATCTTGGGAAGGAAGGAGGCAATATTTCTGGAAAGTGTTCATTTTGATTCCACAAAAGAAAATATCTTGTCTTTTGCAGAATCTCTTTCAGACATCCTTTTTGTTTGGAGCGGAAGTTCAGCTTCAGATGACAAGAAAACATGTTTTTGTTTTGTTTTAGAAAACAAATGCAACTGAATGTGGGCCTGCAATTCAGGGATCTGTTACGGCTTTGATTTCATAAATGTTGCATGGACTAGCCGTGGTCTTGGAGCTAAAATACCCACTCTGCCAGAACATGGACTCTCTATATGTTGTCAGACTACAAATCCCATCAACTTCTCACTATTGTTAATATTGGTTTGTGAATGTAGCCCATGGTCCTAGCTTTGTTTGTAGCTTTGAAGGAGCTTGGGAGTTGTCAAAGGGAAGACATGACAGGAGAGGGCCCAAAAGCAGTTGTTACATCCTCCCCATTATTATAGGCCATCCCATACTCACATGTTATTTCTTACTGCTGCATATCCTGGTCAAGGGAACCAAACAGCCCTGCTCCCCAAATGCAAAACCCATTAGAGTTGGGTTTTTCTGTTTTTAGCTACACAGTTCAAACCAGCAAATATTTGCCTGGGAGTAAATTCCACTGACCCAGATAAACACCTGGAATTAGCCTATTGGCTGCATTGACCTCTGTTCTTATTCTCAAACATGTCCAAGGTCAGACTAAGCTTCTCTGTAGATCACCACTACCACATTTGGGATCAATGTCCCTTTTTTTGCAGGGGTGGACAAACTCCAGAGCCAGAAGGTATTCTTCTGTCCCCAGAATCCATTAGGTGGCTACATTTTTAATGTGTTTTTATTGCATTTTAATGTGTTTTTACTGCTGTTGACCTGTTTATGTTAATTGTTATGCTTTAACCATTTCTTTGTTGGTATCTAATGACTGTCAATTGTAATTCACCCTGAGTCCCCCTTCGGGAGTTAAGAAAGACGGGATACAAATGCTATAAATAAATAAATAAATACATACATACATACATACATACATACATACATACATTGAACCCTCTAAACTAGTGGTTCCCAACCTGTGGGTCCCCAGATGTTTTGCCCTTCAACTCCCAGAAATCCTAACAGCTGGTAAACTGGCCCATCTTCCTCCAATACTCACATCAACTGCCACTTCACCAGAAACATTCCCAAGCCTTTTCTGAATTTCAGCAACAATACATTCTTCTTTGGTCAAGAACACAATGACTTTCTTTTTAGTTCCTAGTTCATATCCATGGTTACGCAACACCCAGAAATATGGAAATTGTAATAGTTATGCAGTAAGATTTACTCAATAACATTTGGATTGATAATTTCAGAAAAAAATGACACATAGGGATTATTTTCAGTACAACCCTTATGTTGTTCATTCGTTCAGTCGTTTCCAACTCTTCATGACCTCATGGACCAGCCCATGCCAGAGCTCCCTGTCGGCCATCACCACCCCCAGCTCCTTCAAGGTCAATCCAGTCACTTCAAGGATGCCATCCATCCATCTTGCCTTGGTCGGCCCCTCTTCCTTTTTTTCCATTTTCCCCAGCATAATTGTCTTCTCTAAGCTTTCCTGTCTTCTCATAATGTGGCCAAAATATTTCATCTTTCCCTCTACTATCCTTCCCTCCAATGAGCAGTCGGGCTTTATTTCCTGAAGTATGACTGGTTGGATCTTCTCGCTGCCCAAGGCACTCTCAGAAACACTACCACCTGCTGCAATGCAACCTATGCACAATGGAGGACCTTCTTGCAGCAACACCAGAAGCACTCCAAGTGGCCAGATACTGGTCGAAGGACATTGAATCAACTACCAAACTCACAAATTTTGTATTTTGTCTGTTTGTTTGCTTTGTTCTATAAGAAATGTAATTATTTATCGTGTCATCAGCAACCATACCATTGTATTACATTTCTAACAGAACAAAACAAACAAACAGATTAAAAAAGCACAAATTTTGCAAACTTGAAATGTAATATAATCGACTGGTTGCCCTGACACGACAAATAAAAAACCTCATTTTCTGTCCCTGTGATCATTGGATTTTGTAGTGGAAACAAGGATTGGTGATAGGGCTTCAGTGGAGACACCTTTTCCCCATGATAACTTTTCCAGGAGTGAATTTCCCTTCCAAGATGTAGATTTATCTCACTTCCTGTTGCTTCACCCCATTCTTAACTATGAGTTGTTTGTAAGTCGGATGCTTGTAACTTAGAGACTGCATGTATTTCATGATGGCGACATGCTACAATTACACAAACAGGTAAACTTGGTTTTTAATATTATCAAGTTTTGCTAACCATTTTGAGCCAGAAACTAATCTAAAACATTATTCCGCAAACAGCCCAATTGGCCTTATGTTGTGGGATTGCCATCTTGCAAAGAACTGAGGCTAGGGGCTGTTTGTACACTGGGAGAGACATCTAGTGGTGATCATTTGCAACTTTCCACTCTTTCAAGGGATAAGTTTCATTCATGGTTGCAGAAATATAGCAATTTCAAAGAAGAACCATCTTTTTGAAACACTGTACACTTAGTTCCTAGTTCATATCCATGGTTACGCAACACCCAGAAATATGGAAATTGTAATAGTTATGCAGTAAGATTTACTCAATAACATTTGGATTGATAATTTCAGAAAAAAATGACACATAGGGATTATTTTCAGTACAACCCTTATGTTGTTCATTCGTTCAGTCGTTTCCAACTCTTCATGACCTCATGGACCAGCCCATGCCAGAGCTCCCTGTCGGCCATCACCACCCCCAGCTCCTTCAAGGTCAATCCAGTCACTTCAAGGATACCATCCATCCATCTTGCCCTTGGTCAGCCCCTCTTCCTTTTTCCTTCCATTTTCCCCAGCATTATTGTCTTCTCTAAGCTTTCCTTTCTTCTCATAATGTGGCCAAAGTACTTCATCTTGCCTCTACTATCCTTCCCTCCAATGAGCAGTCAGGCTTTATTTCTTGAAGTATGGACTGGTTGGATTTTCTCACGGTCCAAGGCACTCTCAGAACTTTCCTCCAGCAACACATTTCAAGAGCATCTATCTTCCTTCGCTCAGCCTTCCCTATGGTCCAGCTCTCTCATCCGTAGGTGACTATGGGGAATACCATTGCTTTAACTATGCGGATCTAGTGTGATATCTCTACTCTTCACTATTTTGTCGAGATTGGACATTGCTCTACTCCCAAGAAGTAAGCGTCTCCTTATTTCCTGGCTGCAGTCTGCGTCTGCAGTAATCTTTGCACCTAGAAATACAAAGTCTGTCACTGCCTCCACGTTTTCTCTCTCTATTTCCCAGTTGTCAATCATTCTTGTTGCCATAATCTTGTTTTTTTGATGTTTAGCTGCAACCCAGCTTTTGCGCTTTCTTCTTTCACCTTGATTAGAAGGCTCCTCAGCTCCTCCTCGCTTTCGGCCATCAAAGTGGTGTCATCTGCATATCTAAGGTTGTTAATGTTTCTTCCAGCAATTTTCACCCCAGCCTTGCATTTGTCAAGCCCTGCACATTGCATCACACATCAAACCCTGCACATCGCAACAACCCCTATAGATACCATTAAAATAATGAAGGGACACACAGTGTGTTCCATGCTATATACTACTGTGTCTAACCTTCCAAGGCATATTTAAACCATTGCTATAGATGTTTAAAGAACTCAGAATCAGTGCTGAAGAAAAACCATGTAGTGCAGTGGTTCTCAACTTGCGAGTCCCCAAATGTTTTGGCCTTCAACTCCCCACCCTTGACCTTTCAAAACAGTGGGATCTTGTGCAGCACTGGTTCTGGTGCTCTCTGATGGTGAGCACACCAAAAGTGTTGATGAAGGTCTGCATGGCAGCTAATGCCCATACAAAATACAGCATTTCAGAAAATGTTATGCCATCCTTTATAAGCTATGGCTCACTGGAAGGAAAAGAAGAATGTGGAAGCTCATGTAAACGAGAACATACTGCATTCACAAAGAGAATGCCTACATATGATTCTGTAGGAAACTGGGGAAATTATTATTTGCAAGTATAGTGTGAAGTGTAGCTCTTATTTTTGAGAGAAAATGTACATGTGAAGGAACACACTGTTCTATCAGAAACATTAACAGAAGCCACATCTACAAATACAGTGAACTGAATTGGCAGAATGACTGTAATTCTAGATGGAGGGTACTGTTCCCAAATGGTTCTCTTTATTTAGACACAAAACATCCAAATACAGGCACTCTAGCATCAGAGACAGGGGAAGAGTTCAATTTAACCCCAGCATTCAGCAATGCAATTTCACACAGAAGGACACAAAGCATCTCAAAAACATGATCTTAAGTATCTGCAAAAGGCCTTTAATATTGTCTCAAATGCCAGGTGAAGAGGACCTGTCTAGAAGTACTACATGAGTGCACAGCAGAACTGAGTCTAGAAGGAAGGATTTATTTACCCACAGGCCATATGTTAGCTGTGAAGGTAAAGGAGGTAATGGCAATCATATATTTGAAGTTTATGCTGAAATACAGCAATTAGCATCACAACATATACTACAAATATAAGCATAACAGCTTCGGTGTCAATATCAAACAAATGAGATCCGAATTAATTTTATGTCTTTTCTAAATTGCACTCTACTATGAGTGAACAAATAAAACCTAAGTCATAAAGCCTATAAGCAATTACTATACAAGGCTAAATATTTACTTCCCTATTAACAGCAAATATAAATACACACACAGAGATAGATATATACATTGCAATATATGAAAATAATATGGTCTTAAAAGTCACACATTTAATCCTACCAGTTTGATATCACATTATTTTGGTCATCCAACAATCATGTTTTTTGCAACATAATCACTGTAATCATTCAGTGCAAAGGGTTACATTGAAAGAAAGACCACACATCACTGCTTAATCTTTAGAAACTTTAGCTTAGAAGTATGAAGATGAGTCTTAGATGATTAATCTTCACCCTGAAAAAAAAAACAGTTGAAAATACTCTTAGTTATTTAAAATTTCAGCCTGTCAACCAAAACATATTCTAAAATACAGGGTGTTTCAAAATGATGGGCCCAATTCAAAGCAGTATACAGGCAGTCCTCAAGTTACAAACAAGATAGGTTCTGCAAGTTGGTTCTTAAGCTGAATTTGTATGTAAGTCTGAACAGGTACAATTTTTAAATGTAATTCCAGCCAAAAATATTTTTCTTTTGGTTTTTGATAGAATAAGGAAGAGTTGACATCTCTGTGGTGTTTGTTTTGCTCTCTGTGCTCCTGTTCAGAAGATTTCACCTCATTTTCCTTAAAGGACCAAGGCAGAGACATCCCCAGCTCATCCCGTTTGGGTATCAGCCAGTACGTCAACGACTTAAATTGAGAAATAGTTTTCTAAGCTCTACAGAGACAATCGCTGGAACACCTCAGCAAGCGAGAGTCCAAAAGTGGCAGGCTCAAACCCAGAACCTCAACCAATGGCTGATACCAAATGAGAGACTCCCCCCTGGGCATACAGAGGACTGGGCGACTTGGAAGGCGCTGAACAGACTGCACTCTAGCACCACAAGATGCAGAGCCAACCTTCAGAAATGGGGCTACAAAGTGGAATCCTCGACATACAAGAGTGGAGAAGAGCAAACCACTAACCACCTGCTGCAATGCAACCACATGCACAATGGAGGACCTTCTTGCAGCAACACCAGAAGCACTCCAAGTGGCCAGATACTGGTCGAAGGACATTGAATCAACTACCAAACTCACAAATTTTGTATTTTGTCTGTTTGTTTGCTTTGTTCTATAAGAAATGTAATTATTTATCGTGTCATCAGCAACCATACCATTGTATTACATTTCTAACAGAACAAAACAAACAAACAGATTAAAAAAGCACAAATTTTGCAAACTTGAAATGTAATATAATCGACTGGTTGCCCTGACACGACAAATAAAAAACCTCATTTTCTGTCCCTGTGATCATTGGATTTTGTAGTGGAAACAAGGATTGGTGATAGGGCTTCAGTGGAGACACCTTTTCCCCATGATAACTTTTCCAGGAGTGAATTTCCCTTCCAAGATGTAGATTTATCTCACTTCCTGTTGCTTCACCCCATTCTTAACTATGAGTTGTTTGTAAGTCGGATGCTTGTAACTTAGAGACTGCATGTATTTCATGATGGCGACATGCTACAATTACACAAACAGGTAAACTTGGTTTTTAATATTATCAAGTTTTGCTAACCATTTTGAGCCAGAAACTAATCTAAAACATTATTCCGCAAACAGCCCAATTGGCCTTATGTTGTGGGATTGCCATCTTGCAAAGAACTGAGGCTAGGGGCTGTTTGTACACTGGGAGAGACATCTAGTGGTGATCATTTGCAACTTTCCACTCTTTCAAGGGATAAGTTTCATTCATGGTTGCAGAAATATAGCAATTTCAAAGAAGAACCATCTTTTTGAAACACTGTACACTTACTATAAGAAACTTTGTATTATACTATATACTTGTGTACAGTAGCTCTATAACTGTTAACACTGAAGGCTGACACTGTCAATTCTATTACTTCCATATTATTCTAATTTTATTGGTTACACATAATTATTGTAATGTTAATTATTTTTTATTGAAATAAAAACAAAACCTACATTTGAATGTACAAACAAACAAACAAAATAAAATTAAAAATACTTTTTTTAGAATTACTTTCCACATTTTCTTTCCCCACATATTCCTTTTCCTTTCTTTTTTGTTGTTGTTGGGTAATTAATAACTGTCCCATTACACCTGCAACTTAAAGCTATTGTCCTCCCAACCCTGCTATACGCCTGCGAGACATGGACTGTCTATAGACGTCACATGCAACTCCTGGAACGATTCCATCAGCGCTGCCTCTGGAAAATCTTGCAAATCTCTTGGGAAGACAGGTGGACAAACGTCAGCGTGCTGGGAGAAGCAAAGATCACCAGCATTGAAGCGATGGTCCTCCGCCATCAGCTCCGCTGGACCGGCCACGTTGTCTGGATGCCTGACCACAGTCTCCCAAAGCAGTTGCTCTACTCCGAACTCAAGAATGGAAAACTGAATGTTGGCAGACAGGAAAAGAGATTTAAAGATGGGCTCAAAGCCAACCTTAAAAACTCTGGCATAGACACTGAGAACTGGGAAGCCCTGGCTCTTGAGCACTCCAGCTGGAGGTCAGCTGTGACCAGCAGTGCTGCAGAATTTGAATAGGCACCAATGGAGAGCAAAAGAGAGAAACGTGCCAAGAGGAAGGCACGCCAAGCCAACCCCGACCGAGACCGCCTTCCACCTGGAAACCAATGCCCTCACTGCGGGAGGAGATGAAGATCAAGAATAGGGCTCTACAGTCACCTACAGACCCACCAGAACACTGATCCTGGAAGACTATCCTACTCGGACAACGAGTGATCGCGTAAGTAAGTAAGTAAGCAAGGCAGCTTGGGAAAACAAAGCAGTAACTCTCTTGGGAATGACTATTAGGGCTGCCACTACTACTATTGCCATGTTCTTTGTCCTCTCCTGTCCTACTGTAACCAGGAGGTTACAGTCAGCAGTAACTGAGAGAGAGAAAGAAGCAACGGAACCACTCCTTGCTAGCAATTTGTGGTATTATTTTGGTAGCAAATTGCACTACTATAAAATCATGCAGTTGGCTTTCAACGGCATTTTTTTAAAACCTGAGATTGGAGGAAGATTCAGGGACTACAAGAAAGCAGACTACGGGCTACATGCAGCCTACAAATAACATTTCCCCCATCCTTTTTTAGAGTCATCCCACTGATAATATGTTTTCTTGTGGTCAATTTACTGGTAGTCCCTTCCTTTTGCTACAGCTGAGTGGTAGCCACAGTCCCATAAATCCGTAGTAGCCCGATCAAGGTACACTCGTGTTCTGAAAGCCCAAGTGTTCACTGAAGGATATCTGACCAGACGTTCTTGTTCAGCCTAATATCCAACAGGGCTATTCTAAGGATAGAGGAATATAACCACTTTTCTTGTGCCTTATTATTTAGTTGATTTTATAGCCGCAGTCTTATTGCTATGCCTGCTGACTACAAGAGCCACCATATGTTCAAATCTCTTTTCCTCGTTCACCCTTTAATGATTTGATTACAAGGCTTAAGTTAGTGCTTGTTCTTGGAAAGTACCTAATGTTTCAGGAACATAGAAACTCATTCAACCAGCTGCTTTTACTGTTCTTCATTATCCTTACTTTGTTAAAACGTGCCAAAATCAGAAACTTACAGGAACTGTGACTGTTGGCATCTGCCTTCACAACTTTGGAATTCCTGGCTGAGTTCTGTTGGGGTTTACTTTGTTCTTCCCCACTAAGCAGAGCTTTAATTTCAGAAGGGATTTTTCCTTGGTCCATTGCCATGCACCACTGTTTGTACTGAAATACAGAAAGACACAAATAAAACTGGATCACAGAAAGTAAACTCCACATTAAACCTAACATAAGTCATTTGTGTGAAGAAGCTTATGGTAACTGCCAACACCCAGACACCTAAAAAGTGGTAGGCGATGATGCTGATCACAGGGGAAAACAGCACAAATTTATATTAGAGCTATGCTCTTGAATATAATACCTAGATATGACATTAGTTTGGAGGTGGTAAAATCATAGAAGCTGTTGCACTCTAGCACTGAAACACCTTTTCACCCAACACCACATCAGAGTCCAATAATGCTATCTAGAAATATTTATTAAGGAAAGACTTGAGTCAGAACTGGAAACATAAATCATGAACTTGAGATAAGTGCCAGGAAAAGAATCTTTTAGTAACACAGTCTCCTCTTAGAGGCTTGAAGCCAAACTACTTAATTTAAGCCCGTCCAGACACCCATAACATCATGCTAAACACACCTGGACTTCAATGACTTCTCGTGGATTCTGTGAGAATGTCTAGTGTGTCTGTTTTTCACTCCCTCTGCTCTCAGGCTTAATCTAGTTTCCTGGGAAAACTTCCCATTAGCCCAAGGACTTTCACTTTCTCCTCTTGTTTGGGAACCAGCACTGGAATCCAAAACATCTGCCTGCAATTCTCTCCAATCACACACAGACTCCTCATTTTGAAACCCAACACCTCCCACATCCTCTGACAAATCCTTGAATACTTGCTTTGCTACAACAGAAGCGTACTTGCCTGGCTACACCTTTCAACATTTTTACCCCTTTGCTGGGCAAGCTGGGGATGATGGGAGGTGAAACCCAACAAGGTTGGTCCAGGCATGGGCAAACTTTGGCCTTCCAGGTGTAAGCTGGTTAGGATTTTTGGGAGTTGAAGTCCAAAACACCTAAAGGGCTGATGTTTGCCCATGCCTGAGTTAAGAGGGGAGCCACAAGTTGCAGCCTAGCCAGATATGGGGCTGATGGGAATTACAGCCAGCCAAGCGTGGAGACAATGGGATTTGTACCCAACCACATCTGTATTTCATGGGAGTTGCATCCCATCAGCTCTACAGTTTTATAAAATGTCCCATTATAGAGATATCAGTTTTCTAATGGGACCATTCACAAAGACAAAAAGTTAAAAAGTAAGTATTTCCAAGAAATAGCATTACAAAATGCTTAACCTGGGCAGTAGTAGGTATACATACTACAGTGTTTCTCAAACTCTGCTCATCCAGGTGTTTTGGATGTCAGCTCCCAGAAATCCCAACCAGTTTACTAGCTGTTAGGAATTGTGGGAGCTGAAGTCCGAAACACCTGGAAGAGCAGAGTTTAAGAAACACTGTTTTAGTTTATAAACAGATATGACATGAGAGATTTACAGCACAAATAGAATAGATTAGTGGAAAATTTATTTATTAATGACATTTATATGCCGCCCTTCTCACCCTGCAGGGGACTCAGGGCAGCTTACAAGATATATATATATATATATATACACACACACACACACATACATACATATATTACATTATTAGCATAGTACAATATCAGTATTAAGTATTACTATATTGTACTATACCATTATATTGTAATATTATTAGTAATGCAGTTTTGACAAATTAATCACAATCGGCTTTAACATCTGTAAATAATATGGCTATAGATCCACAACCACATCTTTTATAGAAGAAAAATATATCCACATCTTTTGGGTATATTGGTAATGGTAACCATCATGTCTATTCAAAAAAAGGCTCTCTAAATCAGCATTGTTAGAGATATAATACCACTAATGCTTCCTTAATGACTATCTTTGAATTATTTCATAGCACTTACATTTCAGGAATAAGCAATCACACGAGTAAATTTGGTATTGGAAAGCTGATACTCAGAGATGTGCATATTCTCTGAATTATGTGCCTGTTTCTCAGAAATTAACTGCCAATGGAAGTAGATTTCTTGCACTCGTTGGGATATTAAAAGATTGATATTTGTTATTGGAAATATATTTTTTCCACCTGTGGTCCAATGGATATAAAATGCAACAACATTTTCCATTTTTGAAAGAATGATGTATAGACAAAATTTACAAATATAGACAGTCCCCAAGTTGCTGTCATCTGACTTACGTACAACTCATAGTTAAGAATGGAGGTGAGACAACAGGAAGTGAGAGGAATCTACCCTTCAAAGTTAAATTCACTTATCATGGGGAAAAGATGTCTTGCACTGAAGCTTTCTCACCAATCCTTGTTTCCACAACAACCCACATTTTTCAAAATCCAACTATCACAGGGGCAGAAAGTGGGGTGAATTTGTCTGAACAGGGACACAGACAACCAAACAAACACCACAGGGGTGTTAACCCTTTCTATGCTATCCACAGAATGCACTTATTTATATATGTGTGTGTGGCTGCAGTTACACTTAAGAAATGTACCTGTTCTGACTTACAAACAAATTCAACTTAAGAATCAACCTATAGAACCTATCTTGTTTGTAATTTGGGGACTGCCTGTAAACTTATATTAGGACATTTAGTTGGTTTGATGGAAACTTGTGTTTTTAATTTTCCTTTTGTAAAACTGGAACATTATTTTATGTAACTGAAATCCCTTTTCAATGTAAACTTTTTTTTTCTAAAACAGCGTGCTAATCCCACACTTTTTAAATTTAAAAAGCTACTGAATCAATGGAATTTACACTCATGTTGACTCACAATCCAACAATTGATGTAATGGACTGGTTGGGAATAAAAAATACGACATTGTCCATGTCTATCAAATGGGACTTTCAATATTTCATGGGATAATATGACAACCTGGCTAGCTACGTGACATTGCTCATCCCTAAAAGCTGTCCAGTAAATCTTGAAGTTTCTCACCCCAATTTACAAGGAGTTATGTAGGGTATCAAACAGTTAAATATATCAAAACAATAGTAAGGTTAAAAACAGAAGATTACCATTTCCAGCTCTTCTCTGAGAGCACAGATTGCTCTCTCTCTGCTTGAAACCAGCTCTTCTAGGTACTGATACCTTAGCTTCTTCCTTGCCCTACATTCTCTGGCACTCTGCCGGCTCCTCTCAAGTTTGGCTTTCAAATCTATTTTAGCTGGTTTACGGCCTCGTTTCCCTGGTTTCTTCACTTTGCCACCAGCTACCTAGAAAAATGACAGTTACATGCCACTTAGGAAAGAGAGCAATGAGATTTTCCTGGAGATTTGTCAAGTAATTACGTAAAGAGTTCTTCCCCACATGGAAAATGGAGATGTTATACTATAACTTCAGCATTTAATATACAGACTACAAAATCACTGGCTATCTGCCATCTTTGCAACTCAAAATAGTATGTTTAATTCAAGCTGAATTAAAATTCTTGACAAATTACTGACTCAGAGCAAAGATAGAAATGCACATTATTATGTGTTTATGTGAACAGTCCTTGGACAGTTCACATAAACACAGGATTTCAAAAAAACCCGTACAAGATTTGAAGACCAACATCCAGGAAGAATTTGCCAACATAACGTCTGCTATGCTGGCAAGAGTCATGACAAGTGCCAGAAATCGGTTTACTTAGTGTATGGAGAATGGAGGACGTCACCTACCTAATCCTATCTTCAAAACTACGTAAAACAAAACTTTATGTATATGCCTACATAAAAAAAATCTGATTCATACAATGGGTTTTATTAAGTTTTGAAAAAAGGAAGTTATGCTGCTGCGCCCTGTAGAACTGTGGTTCTCAACCTGGGGTCCCCAGATGTTTTTGGCCTTCAACTCCCAGAAATCCTAAGAGCTGGTAAACTGGCTGAGATTTCTGGGAGTTGTAGGCCAAAAACATCTGGGGACCCCAGGTTGAGAACCACTGCTGTAGAATGATAGCTGGGTCTGGAAGCTCTGGGCGTTATGGAGATGCCACAAAGGCGGCTGTGAATAAGGGAAGGGGGGGGCGGAGTGAGAGCAGGGAGAGCAAAGGATAGAAAGGAGGGGACAATTAGGGTAAGGGTTAGGGCAAGGTTTAGGGTTTGGGTTAGGGTTACCGTAAGGATTAGGGGTTACAGTTAGGGTACGGTTTAGGGTTAGGGTTAGCGTAAGGCTTAGGGTATGGTTCAGGGTTAGGGTAAGGGTTTCACCATTAACGAACTCTTATATTCCTTCTATATTATCTGACTTTGGCCTGGCTTACATTAGCTAAGTCTCTCTTGCACAAACAGTGCTCCCAAAGGAGCGATGTGGCATCTCTGTAACGCTCAGAGCTTCCAGATCCAGCTATCATACTATTACCAAGAAACCTTCCACAAGGATGGTAAAACATCAAAACATCCAGGCGTCCCCTGGGGGATGTCCTTGCAGACGGCCAATTCTCTCACACCAGAAGCGACTTGCAGTTTCTCAAGTCGCTCCTGACATGAAAACAACAACAACAAAACCCAGGAAAATTTTGTTTTTTAAAAATCTATTTAATATACCTACATACTTAGGGTCACGTGAAACGTTTCTTGGGCAGAAAGGGTTCCAGAGTGGAAACAGTTTAAGAAGCCTGATGCTAAAGGACAGCACCTGAAACACTCTGAACAAGTGCTATGTTCTCAGCCTGGGGTCCCCAGATGTTTTTTGCCTACAACTCCCAGAAATCCCAGCCAGTTTACCAGCTGTTAGGACTTCTGGGAGTTGAAGGCCAAAAACATCTGGGGACCCCAGGTTGAGAACCACTGTTCGATGATGTTTTGACAATTCCTTCTATTGCTTTGTCTCCTGAAAGTAGGAAAGCTATTCGTTTTGTCTTTGTTAAAAGTTCTTAGCATTAGAGAATGACTCAAAACACTTGCTCAATGCCTCCTTGTTGCAGGGCAGGATCTACCCCTCTTGCAAGTAGCAGGATAGGGAGGAATGGCAGGCCTCGGACTGTCTTCCAGCCCCGCAGCCCTTCTCCTCCCTCCCCAGCCCGCACTCACTTTGCTCTCATCCATGAGGCCTTTCAGGCCAAGAAGCAGCAGCCGCAGCAAGAGGGACAGGCCCTCCCCGCCGCCACCTCAGGCGAAGGAGCCCCGGAAGTGAAGGCAACAACAGAGGCGCATCCACGCCGCCGCGCCACACTTCCTTGTTTTGAACGGCTCCCCTTCTGTGGCCCAGGCCCCGAAAGGAGGCGGGGCCTGCCTTCGTCGCGATGCATCTCGGGAGTGGTAGTCCCAATGCCTTCTCGTCAAGCGGAAAAGAAGAGGAAGAGTCTCGCTGCAGGAACTACAAACCCCACAAACGCAAAGAATGCGCTTGCATAACAACGCAACGCCGTGTTCTTGCCAGGAGCAGAAGGGAGAGAGGGAAAGAGGCGTAATAAGGCATCGGGAAGGCGGCGCCTGTGCGCCTAGAGCGTCGCCTTGCCAGAGACAGAGGCATTTCCTGTCTCTATGCTGATGATCGTGCCATTACTGCTCAGGCAGGGAGCTTTGAGACGGTAGAACAGAAGCTCTCCAAAGCTCTAGTTGCCCTTACTGCCTATTACAGGGGAAACCAGATGATCCCCAACCCATCTAAAACACAGACATGTGCCTTTCATCTCAAGAACAGAGAAGCATCCCGAGCTCTGAAGATCACCTGGGAAGGAATCCCACTGGAGCATTGCAGCGCACCCAAATACCTGGGAGTCACTCTGGACCGTGCTCTGACCTACAAGAAGCACTGTCTGAATATCAAGCAAAAAAGTGGGTGCTAGAAACAATATCATACGAAAGCTGACTGGCACAACCTGGGGATCACAACCAGACACAGTGAAGACATCTGCCCTTGCGCTATGCTACTCTGCTGCTGAGTACGCATGCCCAGTGTGGAACACATCTCACCGCACTAAAACAGTAGATGTGGCTCTTAATGAGACATGCCGCATTATCACGGGGTGTCTGCGCCCTACACCACTGGAGAAATTACACTGCTTAGCCGGTATTGCACCACCTGACATCCGCCGGGAAGTAGAAGCCAATAGTGAAAGGACCAAGGCAGAGACATCTCCAGCTCATCCCCTGTTTGGGTATCAGCCAGCACGTTAACAACTTAAATCTAGAAATAGTTTTCTAAGATCTACAGAGACACTCGCTGGAACACCTCAGCAAGCGAGAGTCCAAAAGTGGCAGGCTCAAACCCAGAACCTCAACCAATGGCTGATACCAAATGAGAGACTCCCCCCTGGGCACACAGAGGACTGGACGACTTGGAAGGCGCTGAACAGACTGCGCTCTGGCACCACGAGATGCAGAGCCAACCTTCAGAAATGGGGCTACAAAGTGGAATCCTCGACATGCGAGTGTGGAGAAGAGCAAACCACTGACCACCTGCTGCAATGCAACCTGAGCCCTGCCACATGCACAATGGAGGACCTTCTTGCAGCAACACCAGAAGCACTCCAAGTGGCCAGATACTGGTCAAAGGACATTTAACCAACTACCAAACTCACAAGTTTTGTATTTTGTCTATTTGTTTGCTTTGTTCTGTTAGAAATGTAATATAATGGATTGGTTGCTCTGACATGACAAATAAATAAATTTCCTGTCTCCATGGGACGCGGAAGGGGGCAAAGTGGGTATGGGCCAACTTCAGCCCTTCAAGTGTTTTGGACTTCTGCTCCCACCATTCCTAGCAGCTAGTCATAAGTATGCAGAACACATCATGCGATCATAGAATCAAAGAGTTGGAAGAGACCTCATGGGCCATCCAGTCCAACCCCCTGCCAAGAAGCAGGAATATTGCATTCAAATCACCCCTGACAGATGGCCATCCAGCCTATGTTTAAAAGCTTCCAAAGAAGGAGCCTCCACCACACTCTGGGGCAGAGAGTTCCACTGCTGAACGGCTCTCACAGTCAGGAAGTTCTTCCTCATGTTCAGATGGAATCTCCTCTCTTGTAGTTTGAAGCCATTGTTCCGCGTCCTAGTCTCCAAGGAAGCAGAAAACAAGCTTGCTCCCTCCTCCCTGTGGCTTCTCTCACATATTTATACATGGCTATCATATCTCCTCTCAGCCTTCTCTTCTTCAGGCTAAACATGCCCAGCTCCTTAAGCTGCTCCTCAGAGGGCTTGTTCTCCAGACCCTTGATCATTTTAGTCGCCCTCCTCTGGACACATGTGCGGGGCTTGACAAATGTAAAGCTGGGGTGAAAATTGCAGGAAGAAACTTTAGCAACCTTAGATATGCAGATGATACCAGTTTGATGGCCGAAAGCGAGAAGGAGCTGAGGAGCCTTCTAATCATGGTGAAAGATGAAAGTGCATAAGCTGGGTTACAGCTAAACATTAAAAAAAAAACAAGATTATGGCAACAAGAATGATTGACAACTGGAAAATAGAGGGAGAAAATGTGGAGACAGTGACAGACTTTGTGTTTCTAGGTGCAAATATTACTACAGACGCAGACTGCAGCCAGGAAATCGGGAGACGCTTACTTCTTGGGAGGAGAGCAATGTCTATGGGAGCCCCTGGTGGTGCAGTGGGATAATGCGCTGAGCTGCTGAGCTTGTTGACCGAAAGGTCGCAGGTTTGATTCCGGGGAGCGGTATGAACTTCCGCTGTCAACCCTAGCTTCTGCCAACCTAGCAGTTGGAAAACATGCAAATGTGAGTAGATCAATAGATACCACACTGGCAGGAAGGTAACGGCACTCCATGCAGTCATGCCAGCCACATGACCTTAGAGGTGTCTATGGACAACGCCGGCTCTTCGGCTTAGAACGGAGATGAGCACCACACCCCAGAGTCATACATGATTGAGTGTCAGGGGACAACCTTTACCTTTACCTAGAGATATCACACTGCCAACAAAGATCCGCATAGTTAAAGCAATGGTATTCCCTGTAGTCACCTACGGATGTGAGAGCTGGACCATAGGGAAGGCTGAGCGAAGGAAGATAGATGCTTTTGAACTGTGGTGTTGGAGGAAGGTTCTGAGAGTGCCTTGGACCGCGAGAAGATCCAACCAGTTAATTCTTCAAGAAATAAAGCCCGACTGCTCATTGGAGGGCAGGATACTAGAGGCCAAGATGAAGTACTTTGGCCACATCATGAGAAGAAAAGAAAGCTTAGAGAAGACAATGAAGCTGGGGAAAATTGAAGGAAAAAGGAAGAGGGGCTAATCAAGAACAAGATGGATGGATGGTATCCTTGAAGTGACTGGATTGACCTTAAAGGAGCTGGGGAAGGTGATGGCCGACAGGGAACTCTGGCATGGGCTGGTCCATGAGGTCACGAAGAGTCGGAAACGACTGAACGAATGAACAACAACAACAGTAACAAGTCTGCACAGTAACTATGAATTCCCTGAACCAATGATACAGGCTGGATCTACACTACCATATAAAGCAGATAATCTGCATTGTATATGGCAGGGCAGATGAGGCCTGAGCATGCTTTTAACTGGAGTTCAGTTGCATCACTAAACGTGTGGCTATTCTGCCCTTGTTCCTCTGTAGCTGGCTGAGTACCTTATAAGCTGCGAGTATTGTAAGCATTACCTTTACTTTCAAAAGACATTCAGATGTGGTTTACCATTTCCTCCTCCTGCACAATACTAACAAGGCAACACAGGGATTTTTTTTCTGAAAGATCCTCTGTCAGTGTTAGCCCAGTGCTGCTACTGCTCAGCAGCTTTCCTTTGCCCCATTACAGTGTTTGGTGTATTTAATCTGACTCCTCAGCAGAAGTCTGTCTGAAATGTGAGACACTGCTGATGCTGCCTCCCAGGAAGCACACAATCCCATCATCATGGAAGGGTAGTGCACAGGTGGGAGCCATAGAAGGATTACCTTGGATATCTTTTCGATTAGCCATAAATTCCTGTACTGCCACTTTGCCTATTTTGTGCTGTATTTCCCTAGTGCATCACCTGCTCCATTATCCCCAAGTTGGCCACTGCTAAGCTTTTGGGAGAAGACTGAGGCAAATAAGGTGTTGAGTAGGGTTTTTTGTTTTGTTTTAGAAAATAGAAATCTCCAGAACCTTTGGGAGATTTTGTGATCTTTGGAAAGGAGTGACCTTATTAGAAGTCACAAGCTTTTGAAAAATGATGCCATAGCCTCTTGATACAAAGCATGATCTGTTAAGACTCATAACCTATTGGGAAAATAGCATTCCTGCAAAACAAGTAGGTTTCTCAGATGTTAAACTGAGGTATCTAAGTATGTCTGAACTGCTAGGGACAAAGATATGCCAATGCACAAGCACACACACACATATATATTTAGCAGTTTCAGAAGTGTTCTTTGAAGTTTGTCCAAAAAAATCTACTCTCCCTTAAAATGTATTTGCCTTTAAATCATGCTCTCAAGAGACAAAAATAAGTAGACTTTGAAATTAACATAGTTGGTTTACTCACAAACTTCATGTATTCAGCATACAGGTACTTTGCTTATCAGTCCAGTCACAAGTAAATTTGAAGTAGTTTCTCTGTGTATTATTTATTTATTTATAGTATTTCTATACCGCTTTTCTCACCCCTAGGGGTACTCAAAGTGGTAGGTAACACAGGGCATCTTTCTGAGAATCAATAGCCCAAAATCTAAAGCATGTCTCTGTTTTGAGAATCTAATAGAGTCTCTGTTTAGTCTGAAAGTCCAATGGAGTCTATAATCAAACTTCCTACTAAAGCCAAAAACAAACAGTTCCTAGCGTCTTCTTAAAAGCATACAGTTCCTACATTGAAATCTGAAGCATAACAGTTTCTAAAATGAAGTCTGAGCTTCGAACAAGCCCAGAACTGATCACATGGTCTGCAGCCAGGACCGTAGCCAGAAAAATTTTTCAGAGGGGTGGGTGGAGTGTTGTTGATTTTTTTTAACGAATCATGAAAAGTAGTCCCATAACGCAAAATAATTTAAATAGTATGGTTCATTCTATATTTTATATAGACTTAATTAAATCCATTTTCTCATCTCCTTCATGGGTAGCTTTCCAATCCCTCCCATGCCTTAGGCCAGGGGTCCTCAAACTTTTTAAACAGAGGACCAGGTCACAGTCGCTCAAACTGTTGGAGGGCCGGATTATAATTTGAAGAAAACATGAATGAATTCCTATGCACACTGCTCATATCTTATTTGTAGTGCAAACCCCCCCCCCCACTTAAAAACAATACAATAATTAAAATAAAGGACAATTTTAACAAATATAAATGTATTTCAATGGGAAGTGTGGGCCTGCTTTTGGCTATTGAGATAGGATTGTTGTTGTTGTTCTGTACTTTCAAGTCATTTCAGACTTAGGTTGACCCTGAGTGAGGGCCGGGTAAATGACCTTGGAGGGCCGTATCTGGCCCTCGGGCCTTGGTTTGATGATGCCTGCCTTAGGTTTTGCCTACCAATTGTGGGTGGACCAACTTGGTTGCTTCCACTATATCAGCTATTGCTGCAAGTAATTACTGTGAACAAATGATCAAAATTTGCTTGAGCTAGTGCTTGCAGTTCTGGAGGGATTTGTTCAATTTTTGCTTCTCATACACTTAGCATGGGGATTGGGTTAACCAGTTAAAATTCATGAGCAAACCAGGTTGTTTTTTCAACCTGAAAAATTGGGGGGGGGGCTGAACCCCTAACACACACCCCTTTGGGTACAGCCTTGTCTGCAGCCCCTCCCACTGCAAATAGTTAAGGTAAAACTGCAAACCAACATATACATATACAATACAGTAAGCAATTATATACATAACAAACAACTAGTGAAAGCTTGAGAAGGTTGCCATTTCCAACAGTTCTGCCCTTTCTCTTTCCCCTGTTAGCATTTCGCCATCACCTGTATGCAGCAGCCCTACAATTTCCTTGTTCTTCCTTTTACTATGGGCATAACCAATACAGACCTTTTTATTGTTTGTAACTTCTCTAGCAAGCCTGAGCTCATTGTGCATTTTGGCTTTTCTGACTTTCTCCCTTAATGTGCTGGCTGTTCCTTTGAATTCTTCTGTGGTGATTTCTCCCTTTTTCCATTTCTTCTACCTATTCCCTTTAAATCTCAGCTCAGAAATACATTTGTGGTTTCTTTAGACATCTATTTTAATTCCTCATTGTAGCTGTCTGAAAGTGTGCCTCCAGTATCACATTTTTGAGAAACTCTCATGCATCATGAACAGCAGCAAAGAGAAGGACTACTGCAGACATCCCACCGTCCAGGCAAGGAAGACCTCACAACTCTGAGGATGCCTGCCATAGATGTGGGTGAAACATCAGGAGAAAGTGCTTCTGGAATATGGCTATGGAAAACTCACATCAACCCAGTGATTCCGGCCATGAAAGCCTTTGACAACACATTCAGAGGTGGTTTTATCAGTTCGTTCCTCTTGGTGCATTTCATTAAAAGAAAAGTAGAACATTTGCAAAACACACAAGCACATACATTTGGCATCAAAGAAAAATAATATGGAATTCCATTAAAAATACTTAAGGTACTCTAAATGCAGAACCAAAAAGGAAAACCGAGCATTATTGTGTGTTTTATAGAGTCATATGCCATGCTGATGTGTATATCTGGCACTCAAACAACAGTGAATTATTGCTGTTGATATGGTAATTGCAGAGGTAGAGGGAGAAAAAGTGGGCAGATCATGTGAAATTCATGAAATACTTGAGGTGAACTCAGACAGCAGAAGTAGTAATTACTTCTTCAATAGTGTCCACTTTGTGTGACTTGCTTTGTTCCCAAGAGAGATTTAAACATGTGCTTCATCGCGGAGATTTTTTTGTTTTGTTCCAGAAAGATTTTTATGACATGTTTTTATTTATTTGGCCTACACACAGAAATATGTCTATATTTGCATACCTATTACAGTCAGAGAACACACTGTGGTTTATGAATGGCCCTTTCAGACCCAGAGTTTGGATTTGTTTGTGGTTATATTATTATAGAAAGAAAGGAAGAAAAAAGGGCAACATTTTTTTAAAAGTAGAATTGCATTTCAATAAAGTGCCAGAATTTAAGTGACAATTGAAGCTCTGTCTCTTCTGGCAGTCAAGCTTTATTTATGAATTTTAAACTAACTATTTTTCTTTGTATTTTGATGTATGTATTTCATAGAAATACATTTTAATATATGTCTTTTACATCATGTTTTGTAATGATTTTTTTATAACAGTTGTGCTCTGCCTCGAGCCTTGAGGAAAGGTGAGTTATTATTATTATTATTATTATTATTATTATCATTATTATTATTATTAGAAACACAACAAGATGAGTCCACAGCAGACACTCTGCTGGCTGTTGTATTGGATCACACGTCGGACACTTCCCAAGTGTCTAGGACTGTGTGATGTATCAGCGAATAATGCATACAGATCCCAGTAAGGTGGCCTTCTGCAGCTGGCAGATAGTAATTTTGTCAGCGCTGATTGTGTTTAAGTGCAGGCCAAGGTCTTTAGGCACTGCATCCAGTGTGCTGATCACCACTGGGACCACCTTTACTGGCTTGTGCCAGAGTCTTTGCAGTTCGATTTTTAAATCCTCATATCGTGTCAGCTTTTCCAGTTGTTTCTCTGCAATCCTGCTGTCACCTGGGATTGCGACATTAAGATCCATACTTTTTTTTTAACACGATTGTGAGGTCAGGAGTATTATGCTCCAAAACTCTGTCTGTCTGAATCCGGAAGTCCCAGAGGAGTTTGGCGTGTTCATTTTCTGTAACTTTTTCGGCTTGTGATCCCACCAGTTCTTTGTCGCAGGCAGATGGTATTTGTGGCGCAAGTTCCATTGAATCATCTGAGCAACAGTATTGTGCCTCTGCTTGTAGTCTGTCTGTGCTATCTTGCAGCAGCTCAGGATGTGATCTGTTGTTTCATCTGCTTCCTTGCAGAGTCTACATTTGGGATCTGTTGTTGTTGTTATTATTATTATTATTATTATTATTATTATTATTATTATTATTATTATTGAATGTTACTTTGGAGCCAGAATCTTCAGAACATAATAACAATAGCATAATAACAATATGCTATTGCTGAATTCCACAGAAATGCAAGAAGTTGTAGTTCTGTTATGAAAATGACCACAGTTGTCTCTTATGTGCAGGTCCCCCACATAAGTCGAAAAACCGTGGATATCTCCAGTGGGGGTGGGGGAATGGGGCACCACTACTGTATTTCTGTGTGGTTGGGAAGCAGGTCTCACATGCTACTTACCCCGTGGAACCTGGTTCTGTTTCCTCTTTATGCATGGTGCAAAGGAAGGGAGATAATGAGGCCCCTTCCACACAGTTGTATAAAATCTACATCGAACTGGTTTATATGGCAGTGTTCTGGAACAGCTGTTCCAGGAGCTCCAATTTTATTTGCTTGGAACTAAAGGTTTGTTTGCAATCTCAGGCTTGAGATTTTGCAACAGGGTGGCTTCCTGTTATAGTTTGCAGTCATAGGGCAAGCCCCCTGTCCATCTTCATTTAGCTTTGGTTCCGCCCCTTTTTCTGGGTTTTGGGAAGAGGAAGGAACCATTTCAGTTAGTTTTCTACAGGGAAGTCAATGTACAGGATGTGTACAGATTTCCTCCTGTAAAAAGGCTTCGACCCTTAAGACCTCCTGGGGGAGAACCAGTCTTAAGATCATCTAAAGATTCTCGAAGGTTCCAGGGAAACAGCTTTACAGCCCTGAAGAATTCCGGAGGGAATAACAGCTTTAAGCATCAAGGATTCCAGCTAAGTGATTACAAGCCTTTTGATAGGTTCGCTCGGCGTTGAGACGCAGTTCAGCCCGGTAGTGAATCCACATCAATAAGGTTTAAGTTCATAGTTAGCCTGGGAGAAATTTAGAAAGGGGTTTTCCTTTAAAGTAAAGCAAATAATCAGTTAGAAGCCACCAGTTGTTTGAAGCCTGAAAGTATTTGTTTAACCCTTTGAAGACAAAAGGAGTTTCTGTTGATTGTTCACCAATAAAAACTTTGTTATTTCACAAGCTTTCTAAAATCTGTTTATGGTGAAAATCCTTCAAAATTTCTCTTCAGGCCCCCTGGCTTCCTGTTGGGCCAAAAAGTGTGCGTCCTGTTTTAAAGGCTCTTCGTTTCAAGCCCAGCAGCGACAGAACAGGCAGTGTGAACTCAGATAATCTAGTTCAAAGCAGATATTGTAGATTATCTGACTTGATATTCGGGGTTATATGTCTGTGTAAAAAGGCCCTGAGAGGACCAGTAACACCACAAACCAGAACAAGAGGAGGAATTGGCCCCTTTGGATCTGGTTCCTGCTTCTCTTCCTATGTGCCACATGTTCCTGCTCGCCTTAGTATCTTCCTTTTTTTCCCCAGGTGAAAGAGAGATTCACAGAACACAAGAAGAGAAACCAGATCAGCAGGGTAATATGAAGTGATATGAAGCTCATTCTCTTTACATGTGTGCCACAAGTCTCTGTTTTACCCAGGAAAAGAAAAGAAACAGAGGTAAAATTAGGTAGAACAGAGATTTAACACCAAACAGAATGAAGAGGAGGATCCAGCCCTGCCTGCACCTGCAGTTTCACTTACCTGGCGGATTGGGTTCCTCCTTTAATTTCTATGTGCGTGTCCTCTTCTTCTCTGTCGTGTGTTCCTTCTCTCACTTTGCCTTTGTGAAACAGAGATTCATCAAATACAAGAAAAGAAGCCAGAATAATGGGGTAAGCAGGGCAGGTCCAATTCCTCCTCTTACCTGTGTGCCACAAATTTCTGTTTGACCTGGGAAAGGGAAGGGGATTCCAGGTTGAACAGAGACTCATGGCATGCACATCTCCTGAATAGCATCTCTTTGGGATGAAACATCCATATGAATGTTCATATGGCAGTCTAAACGTCAGGAGGTGGTGGGTTTCAAACTTGCTAATAATCAAAGATGCTTGGGAAAATGGAAGGAAAAAGGAAGAGGGGCCGACCAAGGGCAAGATGGATGGATGGCATCCTTGAAGTGACTGGACTGACCTTGAAGGAGCTGGGGGTGGTGATAGCCGACAGGGAGCTCTGGCGTGGGCTGGTCCATGAGGTCACGAAGAGTCGGAAACGACTGAATGAATGAACAACAAATCATGTCTCCTCTCAGCCTTCTCTTCCTCAGGCTAAACAAATAAATAACAATAATTATTACAATAACAATTATTTATTTGTTCAGCAACTGAACAAATAAATAACAATAATCAAAACCACAAATGTTAAACCCGCAAAAGTGGAGTACTGCCAGTACTAATCCTTTGCAGAGGAAACTTGTCAAACCATAATTCTACAGTTCTTTGGATGGGGAGAAGCCATGACAATTTAACTTGCATAGATTTGATGTATGATTTTAATACACATATATTTGGAAGGAGAACACTTATTGAGATCACCAAGTCTTTGGCCACTTCCACACAGCTGAATAAAACCCCACATTTTCTGTATTGAACTGGAATATATGGCAGTGTTGACTCAGATAACCCAGTTCAATATTGTGGGATGTTCTGCCTTAATATTCTGGGTTATATGGCTATGAAACTAGGAAAATTGGGTTTACATATCTGTGGAATGTCCAGGGTGGGAGAAGGAACTCCACAGATATATAAATCCCATTTTCCTAGTTTCCAGCAGACCTCACACCCTCTGAGGATGCCTGCCATAGATGCAGGTGAAACATCAGGAGATAATGCTTCTGGAACATGGCCATACCTAGTGATTCCAGCCATGAAAGCCTTCGACAAAGCATAGTTATAATTCCTAATATATAAAATAATCTTCTTCAATCAAGTAAATTCTCAACAGCTATTCCCTTCAGTATTCAGATCTTACTGAGGGCTCTTCTACACAGTCATATAACCCAGGCAGAAGATCACACAATATTTGCTTTGAACTGGATTATCTGAGTCTACATTGCCATATATTCCAGATAATGTGGAATTTTATTCACCTGTGTGGAAGGGGCCTGGGTTACCTTTAATGTGAAGGCGTTTTCCTTCTTCACTACTGAGCTTTTTCTCTGAATTCCCAGTTCTTTCTTAGATCTGGTCTGCTTCTACCTTCTAATCATATGTGTTGACCACCCTACCCAACCTCACTTCACCGCAATCCACACATTGATTGTTTAGAACCTTTATTTCATTTCCACTGTTAAGGATGGAAGCCACAACCTTTTTAGCTCAATAGGCTTCTGTCCTACTGCATCAAATTATAAGTTCACTTAGAGTTCATTCAAAAATGAAAACATTGCAAAACCTACACAAACAGATGACAATGCAAAGTATTTTCACATTCTACCATGAACTCATGAGATAGGGTGGCTATGTGTGTGTGTCAGTTAAGTAGATAGCCTGTCTTTTTCTGCCTCACATGCACGCATAAAGGGAAGAAGGGGAAGAAGAAGAAGAGGCAGAGGCGGCAACAGCAGTATGATTAGTAACATATGTACTTCATGTTAAGTGTCCAGAGGAGGGTAACTAAAATGATCAAGGGTCTGGAGAACAAACCCTATGAGGAGCAGCTTAAAGAGCTGGGCATTTTTAGCCTGAAGAAGAGAAGGCTGAGAGGAGACATGATAGCCATGTATAAATATGTGAGAGGAAGCCACAGGGAGGAGGGGGCAAACTTGTTTTCTGCTGCCCTGGAGACTAGGACACGGAACAATGGTTTCAAACTACAACAAAAGCGATTCCATCTGAACATTAGGAAGAACTTCCTGTGAGAGTTGTTCAGCAGTGGAACTCTCTGCCCTGGAGTGTGGTGGAGGCTCCTTCTTTGGAAGCTTTTAAGCAGAGGCTGGATGGCCATCTGTAAGGGGGTGCTTTGAATGCAATTTTCCTGCTTCTTGGGAAAGGGTTGGACTGGATGGCCCATGAGGTCTCTTCCAACTCTGTGATTCTATGATTCTAAGCCAGTGTTTCTCAACCTTCCTAATGCCGTGACCCCTTAATACAGTTCCTCATGTTGTGGTGACCCCCCAATCATAAAATTATTTTCATTGCTTCTTCATAACTCTAATTTTGCTACTGTTATGAATTGCAACGTAAACATCTGGTATGCAGGATGTATTTTATTCACTGGACCAAATTTGGCACAAATACCTGATACACCCAACTGGTGGGGTTGGGGAGGGGATTGATTTTGTCATTTGGGAGTTGTAGTTGCTGGGATTTATAGTTCATCTATAATCAAAGAGCATTCTGAACTCCACCAATGATGGAATTGAACCAAACTTGGCACACAGAACTCCTATGACCAACAAATACTGGGTTTGGTGGGCATTGACCTTGAGTTTTGGAGTTGTAGT
Source organism: Anolis sagrei ordinatus (assembly GCF_025583915.1). Lineage (NCBI taxonomy): Eukaryota > Metazoa > Chordata > Lepidosauria > Squamata > Anolidae > Anolis > Anolis sagrei. The sequence goes on from NW_026847549.1 coordinate 101,965,728, forward strand.
TCACCTATATCCAGAGAGCACTGTGGACTCAAACAATGATGGATCTGGACCAAACTTGGCACAAATACTCAATATGCCCAAATGTGAACACTGGTGGAGTTTGGAGAAAATAGACCTTGACATTTGTGAGTTGTAGTTGCTGGGATTTATAGTTCACCTACAATCAAAGAGCATTTTGAACCCCACCAATAGAATTGGCCAAACTTCCCACACAGAACCCCCATGACCAACAGAAAATACTGTGTTTTCTGATGGTCTTTGGAGACCCCTCTGACACCCCCCCCAGGGTCCCGAACTCTGTGATTCTATGATTCTAAGCCTTAATGACACATAGAGACTGAGAAAAAATGCAAGGATTACTATCCTTAGCCAAGTGGGCTTCGTTGTCTGATATTCTATTCAATCTAGTATGCTGCCACCATCTGTGAGGTACTAGGCTATGCTGCCACCCATTAATAAGAGTTTCCTGCTTAGTTTATTAATTGATTCCCCTATTTTCAAATAGATTCACTGCTACCACTCTGTAGTGTTTCTTTTGGTGTGTAGCAAGGTTTTTCTCTCCCTTTGAAATAGTACACTGAGACTTGAGTTACTAAAACAAGAACAAGTTTATTCGGAGTATGGAAGGGTCTTAATGGTTTCAGAGTTCTCTTCTCCTGAGGTATGAAGCTTTACGAGTTACAGTTTCAACAAATCTTAATGTAACTTTAGGATGTCTTTTACTTCAACTAGTTCTTTAGTTGTTACACTTCTAAATATGTTTCCTTATTTGACAGATTAACTAAGGTTAGCTAATGCCCTTGTCTTCCTTCAGCTTCTTGCTGAAATAAGGATTCCCAGTGGGATTTCTTCTCCTATTAGCACACAGCTAAACCTGAATAAATCCCCTTGATTTATTTAAATCACTCAGGCGAAAAGCTTTCCCTTCATTTGGTTCACCTTCATTTGAACCACCTTCCCTTTGGCTCGATGACCAGAGGACTGAAGCCTCAAAATGTCTGCTTCTGGTAAGTGCAGTTGGCTCCACCCCTTTCTCCATAGCAACTTAACTCAGAGTGCTGAGCTTGGTCCCATCCCTCTAGTTCTGCCATTTCTAAATGGTTAACCCTTTATGTACATCCATAACTGTCTTTTACTTCCTGAATCTAATCTATATAAATAAAAATGTAATGTTAGTTCGTGCTACCATCAGAACTCAAAAACCACTGGGGGAATTGACACCAAATTTGGACACAAGACACCTAACAGTCCAATTTATGTCCTCCACTCAAAAAAATTGATTTTGTCATTTGGGAATTGTCGTTGCTGGGATTTATAGTTTACCTACAATCAAAGAGCATTCTGAACTCCACCAATGATGGAATTGGGCCAAACTTAGCACACAGGCTCCCATGACCAACAGAAAAAACTGGAAGGGTTTGGTGGACATTGACCTTGAGTTGGGAATTATAGCTCACCCACATTCAGAGAGCACTGTGGACTAAACAATGATGGATCTGGACCAAACTTGGCACGAATATTCCATAAGCCCAAATATGAACACAGATGGAGTTTAAGGGAAATAGACCTTGACATTTGGGAGTTGTAGTTGCTGGGATTTATAGTTCACCTACAATCAAAGAGCATTCTGAACTCCACCAATGATGGAATTCAACGAAACATGGCATACAGGACTTCCATGACCAACAGAACACACTGGAAGGGTTTGGTGGGCATTGACCTTGAGTTTGGGAGTTGTAGTTCACCTACATCCAGAGAGCACTGTGGACTCAACAATGATGGATCTGGACCAAACTTGACACAAAAATTCCATATGCCTAAATATGAACACAGATGAGTTTGGACCTTGACATTTGGGATTTGTACTTACTGGGATTCATAGTTCACCTACAATCAAAGAGCGTTCTGAAACCCACAAACGACAGAAATGGGGCAAACTTCCCACACAGAACCCCCATGACCCACAGAAAATACTTAAGGCCATCCAGTCCAACTCTCTTCACCAGAGCAAGAAAATGTAATCAGAGCCCTCTTGACAAAGAGCCATCCAATCATAAATATAGATAGATAGATATGATTGTCTCTCACACACACAGATTTGAAAGAGACCCTTAAAGAAGGACTATGATATGTTGCACATTCCAGAGTAGGCAAACCAGACACTCTGCACATCAACACTGACAAAGAAACAACAAGAAATACTGTTTACTCACAAGCATAAAGGAATTACATATATTAGAAACCAACACTTTCTCATTATTTTATTTTCCAGATCACCAGACTGGGTCACAGCAACGCGTGGCAGGGGACAGCTAGTACATATAATAATATTCAAACATCTAAGTGTGTGTGTATATATATATATGTAATCATATTTAACTGTAGAGACACATATACATAACTACGCTTAACTTCCAGTTAAAAATCAATGCTTCATCACAGCAATAAATGGCAAAAAGAGAATGTGGTCACACCGAAAAGGTAAGCAACTGCCAGCACCTAACTTCTCACTTCATGGACACATTCTTATCTGTTTTGCTAATAAATGCCAGTCAAAATGTCCAACTCAAGCAATTAATTAGCAAATAAATTGATTTAGGAAATACAGCACAGATGAGAGAAGCATTTCTTTTTTTCTGACCGTTTTATCAATCTTCATATCGTCAAGCTACTTATTAACCAAAGACCTTGTTCCTATAATATCTGGTGCATAAACATTAACCAAAGAAGCAATGAACTACAGCAGTGATTTTTGGCCCTTCAGATTGAACAACCTAGCAGAAAACTATTAGTTACTTGGTGTGCCAGTCTATCACTGATAACCAGTCAATTAGAACTGTTAATTTTTTTCCCTGAATATAAGAAATGTCCTTACCATGTGCTAAATCACAGGTACTTAGTTTCATCCCTGACAGGCACCACAATACAGGTTGATTATTATTTCTCCATGATGGTTGGGACCAGAAGTGTTGGATTGATTGATTGATTCATGGATTTTGGAATATCTGTATTTGCTTATACCTATATCAGGAGATCTCTTGAAAATGAGATGAATGTCTAGATATAGAATCATAGAGTTGGAGAAGTCCTCATGGGCCATCCAGTCCAACCCTCTGCCAAGAAGCAGGAAAATTGCATTCAAAGCACCCCCTTCAGATGGCCATCCAGTCTCTGTTTAAAAGCTTCCAAAGAAGGAGCCTCCATCACACTCTGGGACAGAGAGTTCCACTGCTGAACAGCTCTCACAGTCAGGAAGTTCTTCCGAATGTTCAGATGGAATCTCCTTTCTTGTAGTTTGAAGCCATTGTTCCGCATCCTAGTCTCCAGGGTAGCAGAAAACAAGCTTGCTCCCTCCTCCCTATCATTTCCTCTCACATATTTATACATGGCTGTAATGTGGTGCTGGAGGAAAGTTCTGAGAGTGCCTTGGACTGCAAGAAGGTCCAACCAGTCCATACTTCAGGAAATAAAGCCTGACTGCTCATTGGAGGGAAGGATAGTAGAGGCAAAGATGAAGTACTTGGCCACATCATGAGAAGACAGGAAAGCTTAGAGAAGACAATGATGCTGGGGGAAAATAGAAGGAAAGAGGAAGTGGGGCTGACCAAGGGCAAGTTGGATGGATGGTATCCTTGAAGTGACTGGCTTGACCTTGAAAGAGCTGGGGGTGGTGACGGCCGACAGAGAGCTCTGGCGTGGGTTGGTCCATGAGGTCACGAAGAGTCGGAAACGACTGAACGAATTAACAACAAATCATGTCTCCTCTCAGCCTTCTCTTCCTCAGGCTAAACATGCCCAGGTCTTTAAGCCGCTCGTCATAAGGCTTGTTCTCCAAACCCTTGATTATTTTAGTTGCCCTAAAATTTTATGTTTCATCTATTTATCTTATATATAGAAGATAATAATTGTGTGCATGAAACAAAGTTTGTGTCCATTGAATCATCAGAAAGCAAAGGTGCAACTTTCTCACTGCCCGATTTTGGACACTTTTTATTTTGTAATCAGAATTCCTGATAAGACACGCTCTACTTGTACCACAGTACCCTACCCCCATCCCCAGTTGCTGTTTTATGGACACACCTTAATCAACCGTGCAATATCTACTGTGTTTAGAACATGATCGACACGCCAAAGCATAATAACACAACTAGCAGAGAAAATCTGAAAGGTTCCATGTGCTTTATAACTTATATCTAGAATGTAGGCACATACCACAAGCCACAGCAATGTAAGGCCACTGCCAAAGAAATTGGAGGACATGTTCAAGTTTCAAGATGCTTAAACAATTTTTATAGTTCACAACTCTGCAAGAATTAAAGTTTTAAAATAAAGTTATTTGACTGTTGATAGCTTTGTATGAGTCTACTGGAAAATAGCTTCCCAAACTCAACCATGTTAATATTAGCTATCCAACTTTACAAAAGAAGAGGAAATGAATAAAACCTATTGATTTCCTGCCTGGAAATTCTGTACACTTTCCTAAAGTGAAAGAAGACGGTGGAGAAAATGTTGCAGAACAAGTTCTACAACTTTGAAGCCACTCCTACAGTTAAGAGTTGGAATATCACAAACAACTTCGTAGAGCATGCAAACTGCAGTCACTGCAAAAACATCACATAAATGATTGGAAGGAAAATCAAACATTGAAGGTGAAATGTGGTCATGAAAATGGGTTAGGGAAAGTATTGTGTTGGTTGTCCCTCCTTATCCATGAGTTCAGCATCCATGGATTCAACCAACCATGGCTTGAATAAATTGTAAAAAATCAAAAGGATATGTATTGTTGAAGGCTTTCATGGCCAGAATCACTGGGTTGTTGTAGGTTTTTTCGGGCTATATGGCCATGTTCTAGAGGCATTCTCTCCTGACGTTTCGCCTGCATCTATGGCAAGCATCTTCAGAGGTAGTGAGGTTTGTTGGAAGTAGGAAAATGGGTTTATATATCTGTGGAATTACCAGGGTGGGACAAAAGACTCTTGTCTGCTGGAGCTAGGTGTGAATGTTTCAACTGACCACCTTGATTAGCATTTGATGGCCTGGCAGTGCCTCGGGGAATCTTTTGTTGAGAGGTAATTAGATGTGCCTGATTGTTTGCTCTCTGTTGTTTTGCTGTTGTAATTTTTGAGTTTTTTAATACTAGTAGCCACCAGATTTTGTTCATTTTCATGGTTTCCTCCTTTCTGTTGAAATTGTCCACATGCCTGTCGATTTCAGTGACTTTTCTGTGTAGTCTGACATAGTGGTTGTGAGAGTGGTCCAACATTTCTGTGTTCTCAGATAATATGCTGTGTCCAGGTTGGTTCATCAGGTGCTCTGCTATGGCTGACTTCTCTGGTTGGAGTTGTCTGCAGAATCAGGGACATCTAATCACCTCTCAATAAAAGATTGCCCCAGGCACTGCCAGCCCATCAAATGCTAATCAAGGTGGTCAGTTGAAACAATCACACCTAGCTCCAGCAGGCAAGAATCCTTTGTCCCACCCTGGTCATTCCACACATATATAAACCCATTTTTCTACTTCCAACAGACCTCATTACCTCTGAGGATGCTTGCCATAGATGCAGGCGAAATGTCAGGAGAAAATGCCTCTAAAGCATGGCCATATAGCCCGAAAAAAACCTACAACAACCCATCAAAAGGATAGTTTGCTGCTTGGCATTTCATATAAGTAATACAATTTTATTATGTCATATCATGCAACTTGAGCATCTATAGATTATAAAAACACCACTCACAAAGAGCTTTATATATGCTGATGACCTTGGCCTAACAAAACAAGCAAAAGACTGAAATCCAACTGACTAATGCCTTGAAAGATCTCTCCAACTACTGCAAAGATAACCACCTGAAGCCTAACCCTGCCAAGACACAAGTGTGTGCTTTCCACCTATGCAACCGTGAAGCCAACAGGAAATTGAAAGTCACCTGGGAAGGTCTAGAGCTTGAACATTGTTTCCATCCTAAATATCTCGGTGTCATTTAGATCGAACACTAGCATATAGGAAACACTGCTTGAACACCAAGCACAAAGTAGCTGCACGCAATAATATCTTGTGGAAACTTACTGGCAGCACATGGGGTGCAGGCCAAAATTTAGTAAGAACATCAGCCCTAGCCTTGTCTTACTCAGCTGCCAAGTATGCCTGCCTTGTTTGGCATAGGTCTGCCCATGCAAAGCAGGTGAACATAGTATTGAATGAAACATGCAAAATAATCACAGGATGTCTTAAACCTACACCTGTTGATAAACTCTACAAGCTAGCTGGCATTGCCCCCCACCCCAATGTGCGACGGGAAGTTGCTGCTAAATGTAAGAGAAATAAGGTTGAACACTTTGAAAGCCACCCTCTGCATGGCTACCAGCCTCCTTCCAGTAGACTCAAATCAAGGAAAAGCTTTATGAGAACTACCACTTCTCTTGGTGTCCCCCAGCAACAGCAAGGGTATCCCTCTGGGCAGCTAAACCAGGAAATCCCAACTGGATGGCCCCCCACGAGGGTCTTCCTCCAGGGGCAAACCAAGAATGGCAACTTGGAAGTCCCTGAACAGACTCAGAAGTGGAGTGAGCATATCAAAAGACAACCTGGCAAAACAGCACAACCTAAAAGAACCCCACACCTTGTGTGACTGTGGAGTAGAACAAACAACATCTGTATGCTTGTCCACTATGCCCTGCCTCATGTAGAGAGGAAGAATTGTTGGAGGCTACAGACAGTCCCATCGCTGTTGCCCATTTTGGTCAAAGGATATTTAGCCACCTGCGCTCCTTCTATTTTTATCAGTTTTATACTAATTTATGCAATGCTTTTGTTATGAAATAATAATAATAATAATAATAATAATAATAATAATAATAATAGCATCTATAGATTTTGGTATCCATGGGGGAAGCAAATTCAAGTGGATACTATAAGTGCCTGTTGTAAAATATAAACAAAACACACTTGAAATGCTAAGTTCTGGTCTATCGGGGTCCATTGCCATTTGTTTCTTATGAGGCATAAGATGGGGAAGGTCACTCTCCTGCATCTTATATGATGTAGATACGCAAAAACTGACACAATGTAAACATTGAGGATTATTGGAAATATACTGTTACTATATAAATGTCTGTATTCTTCTGATGTGGTGTCCTTTTTCATATTTTTAGCAGGGAGTAAATAACATTTAGTTGTCAGCTAATGACATTGGTTTATGTCTAATCCATACTGGTAGCCAGATTTTGTTCATTTTCATGATTTCTTCCTTTCTGTTGAAATTGTCCACGTGCTTGTGGATTTCAGTGGCTTCTCTGTGTAGTCTGACATGGTGGTTGTTGGTGTGGTCCAGCATTTCTGTGTTCTCAAATAATATGCTGTGTCCAGGCTGGTTCATCAGGTGCTCTGCTATGGCTGACTTCTCTGGTTGAAGTAGTCTGCAATATATTTCATGTTCCTTAAATCCCTGGTCATTCCACAGATATATAAACCCATTTTCCTACTTCCAACAGACCTCACTACCTCTGAGGATGCTTGCCATAGATGCAGGTGAAACGTCAGGAGAAAATACCTCTAGAACATGGCCATATAGCCCGGAAAAACCTTCAACAACCCTGTATATAAACTGCTTCTTTAAAATGTATCAAAATGTAAGCTAGAGACAATTGCTCCTCCATAACCCTGTTTAGATAATCTCCTGGGGATGGAAAAGGTTGAGCAAATCCCTCTAGCTATTTCCCAAGCCAGATAATGATCAAATTCATTGTGTGTATGCAAGGATAGGTGATTTAAGGTGAAATCATTACAAATATGTATTGTGAAATGGCCCATGTTCAGCTGGCTCTATATGCATTTCCCCCATTCTAGAATATGTCAGATGGAGTATACATTTTTTAACTTAGTTGAATAAAAATGTGTGTAGAAGAAAGGTGAGGGACCTCTCTCAACCTGAGGACCAAATTCAATTCCAGATAGGTTTTCAAGGTACAGGCATGTAGCCCGGGGGGGGGGGGG
>NW_026847549.1:101977506-102045090 GCF_025583915.1 Anolis sagrei ordinatus
CAGGTTTCTCCTCAGTAGCCAAAGACACAGAATGGGGGGCGACTGGCTCCACCACAGTCCCATCTCAGAAAGATCTTGGAGTCTTCTTAGTGGACACCTAGTTTAAAGTGAGCCAACTGCTATGCAGCAGGTTAAAAGCCAATGGGATTTTGGGCTGCATCAATCTTCTATATCAGTGTTTCTCAACCTGGGGGTCGGGACCCCCAGAGGGGTCATCAGGGGGTGTCAGAGGGGTCGCCAAAGACCATCAGAAAACATAGTATTTTCTGTTGGTCATGGGGGTTCTGTGTGGGAAATTTGGCTCAATTCTATCATTGGTGGGGTTCAGAATGCTCATTGATTGTAGGTGAACTTCAACTCCCAGATGTCAAGGTCTATTTTCCCTCAAACTCCGCCAGTGTTCATATTTGGGCATATTCGGTATTCATGCCAAGTTTGGTCCAGATCTATCATCGTGTGAGTCCACAGTGCTCTCTGGATGTAGGTGAACTACAACTTCCAAACTCAAGGTCAATGCCCACCAAACCCTTCCAGTATTTTCTGTTGGTCATGGGAGTTCTGTGTGCCAAGTTTGGTTCATTTCCATCATTGGTGGAGTTCAGAATGCTCTTTGATTGAACTATAAATCCCAGTGATTAAGGTCATGCAGTCCAACTCCCTTCACTTTCTTTTCCAGATCACTACACTGGGCCACAGCAATGGGTGGCAGGGGACAGCTAGTCTATATAAATAAAAATGTAATGTTCATTTGTGGGATTAACATAACTCATAACTCAACGATAGAATTGGGCTAAACTTCCCGCACGGAACCCCCATGTTCTTTGGTGACCCTTCTGACACCCCCTCGCGACCTGAACCCCAGATTGAGAAATGCTGCCTTAAGGCCAACCAGACCAAGAAAACATAATCAAATCGTTTCTGACAAAGAGCCATCCAGCCCTAGATAGATATATATATATATATATATATATATATATATATATGATTTCCACACACATATTTATATGACAGATATAGTATCATAGATTTGAAAGGGACCCCTAAAGAAGGACAATTATATGTTGCCTGTTCCAGAGTAGGCAAACCAGAGAATCTCTACATCAACACTGACAAAGAAACAACACAAGCATAAAGAAATTACATATATTAGACACCAACACTTTCTCGTTACTTTATTTTCCAGCTCACCAGACTGGGCCACAGCAATGCGTGACAGGGGACAGCTGGTGGCAATTAATAATAATAATAATAATAATAATAATAATAATAATAACTATTACTTTATTTATAATCTACCCTACCTCCCCAAAGGTACTTGGGAGTATAGTGTCTAGGATCAATCAAAGGAGATTCCACTTGAACATGAGGAGGAACTTCCTGACTGTGAGAGCCATTCAGCAGTGGAACTCGCTGCCCCAGAGTGTGGTGGAGACTCCTTCTTTGGAAGCTTTTAAACAGAGGCTAGATGGCCATCTGTCAGGGGTGCTTTGAATCAGTTTTCCTGCTTCTTGGCAGGGGGTTGGACAGGATGGTCCACAAGGTTTCTTCCATCTCTATGGTTCTAAGGGAAGTTGTGGTGCCTTTGTATTCTGCTTTGGTGAGACCTCACCTAGAATATTGTGTCCAATTCTAGGTACCACAGCTCGAAAGAGATATTGACAAGCTGGAAGGTGACTAAAATGATCAAATGATCTGGAGACCATGAATCCCTATGAGGAGTGTCTTAAAGAACTGGATATATTTAGCCTGAAGAAGAGAAGGTTGGGAGGAGACATAATAGCCATGTATAAATATGTCAAAGGATGTCATAAGGAAGAGGGAACAGGCATGTTTTCTCTTGCTCTTGCAAATAGGACTCAGAGGAATGGGTTCAAGTTATAGGAAAGGAGATTCCACCTGAACATTAGGAAGAACTTCCTGACCGTATGAGCTGTTAAACAGTGCAACTTTCTGCCTCGAAGTGTGGTGGAAACTCCTTCCTTGGAGGCTCTGAAACAGGCTGGATGGCCATCTGTCAGGGATGCTTTTCCTGCATGGCAGGGGGTTGGACTAGATGGCTCATGTGGTCTCTTCTAACTCCATTATTCTATGATTCTGTGATCCTAGTGATCCCTTCGGGAGCTGCTGTTTCATTGCCGTCTTCCCCTTCTTAAGGAGAGTGCTATGAAATAGGTTATTATTGTATGGTTTTCCCTTGATGGGTTAGTGCAATGGGGAGGAATTGGAAACTAGTTATCTATTTCCATATATTAAAAGAGTATGCAGCATCTGAGAGTATAGATAAGGGACCTGTATGTTCTAGTGCTGCTCACAATTTTTCTGGGCATAATAATAATAATAATAATAATAATAATAATAATAATAATAATAATATCATCATCATTTCTTGCCCATCTCTCCTCACAGCTCGAGGCGGGTGACAATATTTCTTTCTTTCTTTATTTACGGCATTGGTAGCCCACCTTTCTCAGCCTTGTGGTGACTCAAACTGTCTAAAAACATTATTTAAAATACACGTGTTAAAATATATTTTCACCAAATGTATATTAAAATACACAAAACAAAGATTAAACATAAGATGCAAGTTGAAAATTCGTCATTATAACTGTCTGGGGTAGGCCTCCTGGAAAAGATAGGTCTTCACTTTTGTCTTGAATTCTGACTGCTAACTTAGCTATTGGAGTTCTACCGGCAGGTTGTTCCACAGTCTTGGGGCAGCCAATGAAAAGGTCCTCTGAGTGACAGTCGCCAGTTGGGTTCTGGCTACATGGAGGAAGCATCCCCCAGGAGACCTCAGTGTTCAGGGCAGATTGTATGGGAGAAGGTGATCCTGTAGGTAACCTGGACTCAAAACCATCAAAACTAACACTTCGTACTTTGGAAACTAATTGGCAGCCAGTGGAGTGATTTTAGGATAGGTGTAATATGTTCACTCCTAGATGATTTTGTAACCAATCTGGCTGCCGTATTTTGAACCAACTGGAGTTTCCAAACTTGGTAAAAGGGTAGCCCAATGTACCACGCAAGTCCAACCTTGAGATTACCAGCGCATGCATTACCATATCAAGGTCCATCTCAAGGTCCTCCAAATCTATCAAGGGGCACAGCTGGCAGATTGGCTGAAGCTGATAACACTCCTGGCTGTCGCATCTACCTGGGCTGACATTTGGAGAGACAGGTCCAGGATGTTATGTTTACAATCTCCATTTCCTATTCTTTCCTCCCTTGACAGTTGCTTTCCCCCTTTGGAGAGGAATATGCAGGTAACTTGAGCTATGGGTGATATTGTCTTACATGTCATTAGAGGGGATGAGGCTGGCACTCATCCTCTCTAATGACATGCAAGAAGCAGGAGCACAAAGGCCATGTCTTGGGTCCCATCCACACTTGCAGCATAGGTAGGGCCTTGGACAGGTTTTGCAATGCGGGTTTGTTCCTTACTTTTATTTCGACATGCTTCCACCTGCTTGGCTCTTTCATTTTCAGTACTGCTATTCCAAATGTGGTCACAGAGAAGGGAATACTGTAGGTAGGTAGTTGTTTGTGATATAAAATCTTTTGCACAAGGAAATGAAGCAGGAGAAGGAATGCTCCAATATACAAACCATTAAGATAAAGGTTTCCTCTAACATTAAGTCTAGTCGTGTCCGACTCGGGGTGTGTGTGTGTGTGTGTGTGTGTGTGTGTGCTCATCTTCATTTCTAAGCTGAAGAGCGGGTGTTGTCCATAGACACCTCCAAGGTCATGTGGCTGGCATGTCTGCATGGAGCGTCGTTACCTTCCCACCAAAGCAGTAGCTATTGATCTATTCATATTTGCGTGTTTTCAAACTGCTAGGTTGACAGAATCAGGGGCTAACAGTGGGAGCTCACCCTACTCCCCAGATTCGAACCACTAACCTTTTGGTCAGCAAGTTCAGCAGCTCAGTTGTTTAACCCGCTGTGCCACCAGGTTTAAAAAAAAATAGATTTTTTACAATAATGTTTTACTGAGTATTACAGTGGTGTTTGGCTCCAGTGGAATGCAGAATTATTATTGCAGGGGTAGGGAACCTTTGGCCCTCCAGCTGTGGTGGACTTCAACTCCCACAATTCCTGGAGGCTCGGCATTGGGCCAAGGTAAGCCTTTGGGGCGAATGCCGAGCCTCAAGGAATTGTGGGAGTTGAAGTCCACCACAGCTGGAGGGCCAAAGGTTCCCTACCCCTGTATTATTGCTTCCTCCCCATACCAAGCTCTTGTGCCTTGACAGATGACATCTGCATATCATTGCATCCCCATGTGCTTGGAAACTTAACCTATTAAATTATTAGTCTTGTGGGTTTTTTCGGGCTATATCCCCATGTTCTAGAAGGAGGAGGAAGTATAATGCCGCAGAGGGGCACAGTTGCAGAGTTGCAAAGTGATAACACCTCGTGCATTACCCCCTGGCTGCAGTTTGGGGCCCACATATGTTGGTTTACGGTTCTTATACCGTATGCTGTCCGCACCGTACAGGTGGGATGCGTTTAGGGGACTTTCCAAAGGTGGAGATAACAGGTGTACATCGGGGGTGCGAGTTCGCAATCTTATGTGAGGGGAGAGGCTAGTATATCCGTCAGCAAACGATTAAAGCGGAACGGAACAATCCTTCTGGTCGCAAGACGGCACTAGGTGCCTTGGGCGGTTTGCAAGGCGGGGGGGAATCGGATGTGTGTAGCAGCGAACTATGATCTTTCATTTTCCAGGACTGCATTAAATGTGGGCACAAGAACGGAGTGGGGGCTAGGCCTTCTGTTTGATTAGTCTTTGCACAATGGAAGAGAAGAGGTTCGCTCCTATCAACACTATTGGACTACAAGGGTCCTCGAAAACACACGTCCTATGGTATCCAACTATAGAACTGGGGGGGGGGTGTGTGCTCATCTTCGTTTCTAAGTTGAAGCCAGTGTTGTCCATAGACACCTCCAAAGTCATGTGGCTGCATGACTGCATGGAGCATCGTTACCTTCCCACCAAAGCAGTACCTATTGATCTATTCATATTTGCGTGTTTTCAAACTGCTAGGTTGACAGAATCAGGGGCTAACAGTGGGAGCTCACCCTGCTCTCCAGATTCGAACCACCAACCTTTTGGTCAGCAAGTTCAGCAGCTCAGTGGTTTAACCCACTGTGCCACCAGGTTTTAAAAAAAACATTAGATTTTTTACAATAATGTTTTACTGAGTATTACAGTGTTTGGCTCCAGTGGAATGCAGAATTATTATTGCTTCTTCCCCATACCAAGCTCTTGTGCCTTGACAGATGACATCTGCATATCATTGCATCCCCATGTACTTGGAAACTTAACCTATTAAATTATTGTCCAAAGGGGGGGAAAGCTTGAAAACCTTTGTTCGGAACAAGTCACTCATCCTGCAGAACATTCATGGTTCTGGCTGCTGTTCTTTCTCTGTAAGCTAGTAGAATTTTGAATAATTGAGAAGCAGTGCCTATGTCTGGTTTCATTAAGGAAGAATAGAAAGCTTTTTAGAAGATTCAGTGTTGCTGTATACCAAACAAAGAGAAATATTTTGGAAAATTCTGATTGGTAATACTGCATGAAGTATGTTTTCTTTTTTGTTGTTGTCATAGAATTGGTTGGTGGTTTGAAAACCTTAGCAGGGCTCTCTACAGGAAATATTTTTGGTGGAGGAAGAACTACCTTGGCCGATTACGTTTTGAGATGTAGGTCAGAAATCTATTGCATGAAACAACCCACAAGCAAGAGTTTTGATTTAAATTCCTAATTTGTTTTACTTATATTAAGACTGTGGAGCTATTTAAAGTTTGATTTCTCAATCTAAACATAATTGTTTAGCATAGTACTCCACCAATTTCAGCAGACCTCATTGATGTGCTGGTATGATCAGGTTTTCTAATCTTTCCTGTATTCTTTTTCATAATAGACTCTTACCAAGAAAAAAGTACTTGTAAACTTGCATTAATTGTGAATTGAGGAAATTAACTATGGAAAGGGTTCACTTTGATGAGTGTGAAGTAGTTCAAAACACTACTGAACCTTTAGAAACCTTTAGAAAGAAGGAATTGTTTATTCGAGAACTGCCAACATATATAGATACTTGGAAAGGGTGGATTTAAATTTTAGGTTGTTAGTATGTTGATCAAACAGTATAATACTGAATTATGCTATTATTGTGTTGTTGAAGGCTTTCATGGCTGGAATCACTGGGATGCTGTGAATTTTCCAGGCTGTATGGCCATGTTCTGAGGTCTGTTGGAAACCAGGCAAGTGGGGTTTATTTAATCAGTGGCTTCTCTGTGTCCACAAGCATGTGGACAATTTCAACAGAAAGGAGGAAACTATGAAAATGAACAAAACCTGGCTACTTGTATTTAATAACTTTAAAATCAGAACAGTAAATAAAGAGCAACACTTAAAAACAGGGGAATTCCAGGCAAGAATCATTCAGGGTCAGCTAACACCTTACAGCAAAGGCTCCCCCAGCAGCAACCAGCCAGGCTTTGAAGCTACAAGGCCATTAAATGCTAATCAAGGTGGCTAATTGCAACATTCACACGTCCCTCAAACAGACAAGAGTTCTTTCTCCCACCCTGGACATTCCACAGATATATAAACCTCACTTGCCTAGTTTCCATCAGACCTCACAACGTCTGAGGATGCCTGCCATAGATGTGGGTGAAACATCAGGAGAGAATGCTTCTGGAACATGGCATACAGTCCGGAAAACTCACAGCAACCCTATGTTATTACTACTTAGAGTAAATACTAAGTGATGTGGTGCCTATAAATTTGACCAAGAGTTATGTTGACATGTGTAGTACTGTAGTATTGAGAACATAGAGCCCAATGTAGAGTATTGGATTTCAATGTGATGTAGTTCAGGCTTTGAAATGTTTCCTTCTTATACTATAACTCCCATAACCTCGCAGTGTGATAAGTAGCTACGCTAAGTAGGAACCGTAGCTGAATAAGGTACACTTTCAGAGCTCTGATTGTGTCTTGGTTCAAATCTTTGGCATTTAGCTTTTATTCCAGTCTAGTAATGACCACAACAACTAGAAGGAGGTCAGCAGCACAGGAGCAAAGAGGAGTGAAGAGCTCACAAGTGGACATGATTAATTCCAGTTCCAACAATTGTCAAGTCAGGAGATGGTTCTACGGGAACAAATGACCAGATTTCATAGAGTTGATAGGGGCCTTCTATACTTCTAGAGCTGATAAGCACCTTCTAACATTCTTCTACTAAGGAATGGTAGAAAATCCAGAGCTAGAGCATTCTGGACAGATGGATTAGACGCCTCTAGCTTTGCTTAGAGGCTTCCAGCTAGGAACACCCTCTCCTACAACATTTCCACCACCATATTAATCACCAGGAACACTTTTTCTTATGTTCAGTTGAAATGTACTCTCCTTTAACTTAGGTGGCAACCCTATACATGCTTTATTGGTAGTAAACCACATTGAGTTCAGAGGGACTTACTTCTGAGTAGACATATATGAGATTACTTTGTCTTGATCTGTAAATCTGTAGATCTAATGTCTCCTTCCAGGACAACAGAGAAAATATTACCTTTTCTTCTATGGAGCATCCTACTTAGGGTGTTTGGAGAGTTCTATCATACACTCCAGCCACTACCAATGTTGATGGTTGTGGTTGTGTGCCTTCAAGTCATTGCTGACATATGGTGACCCTAAGGTGAACTTGTCACGCAATTTTCTTCACAGAATTTGTTCAGATGGGAGTTGTTTTTGCACTTCTTTGATACGGAGAGTGTGTGACTTGCTCAACATCACCCAGTGAGTTTTAATGGCTGAGTGGGAATTTGTTTATTTTTTTATTTTTATTTATATTTATAAGTTTATCAACCATTTTTTTTACAATATCTTAGACAAGAGAGTATGTCATATTATATACAATCTAATAGTAAAAGCAAAAAATGAGTGAGAATTTGAACCCTGGTCTCCAGGGTCAAGTTCCAATGCTCAAAGCACTACACTACTCTGGGTCTCTCCAGTTTTGAGTGCTCTAGTCTAAATGTCTAAATTTCCTTCAGACTTTTCTCATGGGACTTATTTTCTCTACCCAGCCATCTTTGCTTCCCTCCACTGAACCTGTTCCAGTTTGTCAACATATTTCTTAAAATATAGCATCTAGAAAGGGAAAGGGTAGTCTAAACCAGGGCTTCTTAAACTTTTTCCACTCACTACCCTTTTCTGTTTGAGAATTTTTCTACATGTATAGGTATATAAAATAGGCATGAAAATCAAACATTTACTGATAATAAATGTGTATTTACAAAGCTTGCTAAATAGATTAGTTTTCCTTTTGTGTGGAGTACAGCTGAAGCATTGTTGCACATTGTTGCTAACAGATTCCTGGAAAAGATTCAGAGAACTTTTACTGTTGCCAATTTTTTTTGTGATCCCAGCATTAGGCTAAGCTAAGGGGAGCCTATTTGGGGTTGAGATCCACAGCTTAAAAAGCAGTGCCCTAGTCTAGACAACACTTGACTCTTTGCAGGAAAAGATGGAACTTTACATCTTGTGACTTGGAAGTGTAGTGCTGTAAATGCATTACCTTTTTTATTCTAAAGCAGTGTTTCTTAACCTGGGGGTCGGGACGCCTGAGGGGGTCATGAAGGGGGGTCAGGGGGGTCACCAAAGACCATCAGAAAACTCAGCAATATTTTTCTGTGTGGAAAGTTTGGCTCAATTCAGAGAGAGGTCATCCCTCCTGTTCAAGGAGCTCCACTGGCTGCCATTCATCTACCGGACCCAATTCAAGGTGCAGGTTCTTACCTACAAAGCCCTGAACGGTTTGGGCCCCGCCTACCTGCGTGACCGCATCTCTGTATACGAACCCACACGATCCCTTCGATCATCCGGGGAGGCCCTGCTCTCGATCCCACCAGCATCGCAGGCGCGATTGGTGGGGACGAGAGAGGGGGCCTTTTCGGTGGTGGCCCCTCGACTCTGGAACTCACTCCCTAAAGACATCAGACAGGCCCCAACTTTGGCAGTCTTCAGGAGGAACTTGAGGACGTGGCTGTTTCAGTGTGCCTTCCCGGAATAATGTCCCATAGCACTTTGTCCTCCAAAGCACTTTACATTTCTTTAGGTCTGCTCATATGCCCTTCCATAAACACCAGCATCACCTTCCATTCATATCCCAGCATTATTTCCAATTTTAACCTAACATTTGGCATTCCCACTGTTCTTAATTATGTGTTGTCTTATGGATAATGTTGTTTTTTATTGTCTATGTGTTTTTAATTGCTTGTATTGTTGTTATTATTGCTTGTATTGTTGTGTTTGGGCTCAGCTTCATGTAAGCCGCACCAAGTCCCTTGGGGAGATGGTAGTAGGGTACAAATAAAGTGTTATTATTATTATATTATTATAATTCCATCGTTGGAGGAGTTCAGAATGCTCTTTGATTGTAGGTGAACTATACATCCCAGCAACTACAACTCCCAAATGACAAAATCAGTCCTCCCCAACCCCATCAGTTTTCAGATTTGGCAGTTATCAGGTATTTGTGCCAAATTTGGTCCAGTGAATGAAAATAATCCTGCATATCAGATATTTACATGACGATTCATAACAGTAGCAAAATTACAGTTGTGAAGTAACAACAAAAATAATGCTGTGGTTGGGGATCACCACAACATGAGAAACTGTATTAAGGGGACACAGCATTAAGAAGGTTGAGAAACACTGTTCTAAAGTGTAAAACCCCCAGTTTTCCATTTACTCAAGGCAATTTTGAAGTATCTCCCTGTCCCACAAAGTGTTAACTATCTCTCCTAGTGGGTCTGTCACTTACATAGCTGAAAATAATTTCTTCCATCTCCTTATCATTCGAACAGTACTGGAAAATAAGGGCCCAGGACAAAGTCCTATGGCATGGTACTACAATATCTTTCTGGCATCCACTAATGAACACTCTTTGAGTACAAGATTCCAGCCAGTTATTTGTCCAAGTAATGGCAGTACTGGGCCTTAAATTAACTTTCTTGCTGAAAAAAATTACAGAGATGATTTTGTGCAGTATTTGACTGAAATCAAGAGAAATAACTTTCACAATAGTTCTTACAATCCACTAAACTGATAACTGATTTGTAAAGGACACATTTATTCTTGCAGGTTTTGCTTTGGGCAAATCAATTCCAGCATCTGCTAATCACTTTGTTGTTATTAAGATGCTTATAAACTAACTAATTTAAACATCTGAATAATGCAGCAACCAAAACCACTGGTGTGACATCTCAGGCGCCACTGAAATTGTCCCAGATAGTTTAATCCAAAATGAAATGGCAGCAATTATAATGTGCTTGCTCCCTTTACTGTCTGTTTCCTGGTAAGTTCCTAAATTACAACTAGACTTGCCTGGTTGCTTGGAGCAAATAAAAATCGCTCCCAGGTGATAAAGCAGCAAATTTAGAGTCGTAGTAAACGACAAATTTCGGAGATGAATAGTCCTGCATCGTAATATTTCTTTCAACCGTCTGCTGTCATGTCTGTGAGTGTAATATGTCAGCCATGGTCCTGATCTTTCATACTTCTTTTCTAAAGATTTATGGTGTTTTCCATCACCATGAGCGGTTAAGCAGATGGATACTGATAGAACATCTCAGAGTTGAAGTAATAACTGCAACAAAGATATTCTTTTTTTAAAAAAAGTGTTTATATGCAAGTTAAAGAAATTAGGAAAACTAAACTCTGGTTTTAAAACTTTTGAATTAGCTCTTACTAACAATACCTCAAGGTCATTATTTCCTGGGCATATCCTCTGTGACATGCAAACAAATCATGAAAATTCATTCCAACTTACCTAAGACTGTTTAGTGAGCAGGTGGCTATGGGGAGATTCTGAATCACACCTTGATCCCTTTGTGACGTTGTGCACCTTCAAGTCATAGTGACCCTAAGGCAAATATGTCATGGAGTTTTCTTGCTAAGATTTGTTCTTTGCTTGGGTTCTTTGACCCAAAGTCAATCAGTGGGTTTCCATCGCTGAGTGAGGATTCGAACCTTGACTCTCACAGTTGTTAGCCATTGGATGAGACTAACTCAGTTTTGAGTTTAGAAACAGGTTGGCTGTAGCCATGATTGAATGATACTTGCCTTCTGGGAGTGGCTGTGAATTCAACATCAGTCTCAAAGGAGCTACAAGATCCCCTTGCATTGAGAAGACATAGGAATTGAATAAAATGTTTTAGTAGCATAGAATCAGATGTGTTGCTCTAATCGTTCCTCTTACTTTTAGAGAGATAGCCTATCTATTTCTTTGAAAAAGTACATTTCTTTGTGGAGGAAAGGCTTCTGGTAGAGTTCCTCATCTTTCTTGAGCTGTGGATAGCTAACACTGCTGATGACTTCATGTGTGAACACTTTTTCAGTGAGTGTATGTACACACTTTTTCTTGATTTGACTTAAGGCTTAAGCTATTGTTACGTAAAAATGTACAGAACAGCAGAATCCCCTTGTTTTGTGGTGGTCATTGAATTATTGCCCCTTGAATGGATTTAGAAGTAAACAAAGCAATTCCTCTTCTGCAAATGTTTTGGTAGCCTAATTTGGTAGCAAATGTTTTGGTAGCCAGGTCACTGATGACTACTTGTTCCTGAGTGGATTTTATAAACGGACATGGAGACTTTTGTTAAAAGGTTACATATCAGTTACATTAATGGCAAGCATACCTTCCCTCTCATAGGTCCTGCATATCAGTACAAAACATTAGTGTTGGTTCCTGACATTGGGGTTGATTCCTCCTTAGAAGAGGAACAATTTAGAAGGGGAAAAACATTCTTAACCAGTGGATCATCTCTGCTCAGTGTTTCATGTTGTTTTTTTTTGTTTTGTTTTTTTTGCAAGTCCACTTTTTATCTGTTGACTTAATAGATTTTGTGTGATGCTCACAATGAAACGTGTGAAATATAAAAGACTAGTTTTGTTACCCAGCAATGTCCGGGTTAGGTATTTGGTAATTTGTAACACTATTTATTTGAAAGAGTCATTGTTTTGGGATTTTATGAATGTTTCATTAAGAACATGTATAAGGATGTAGGTGGACTACAACTCACATCATGCCAGGTTAATCCCCCCAAACCCCTCCAATATTTTCTGTTGATCATGGGAGTTCTGTGTACCAAGTGTGGACCAGATCCATCATTGGTGGAGTTCAGAATGTTCTCTGGATGCAAGGTGAACTACAACTCCCACCTAGGTGGGTCAGTCCCCAAACCCCCTAAGTATTTTCTGTTGGTCATGGGGTTCTGTGTGCCAAGTTTGGTCCAGATCCATCATTGGTGGGAGTCACAGTGATCTCTGGAAATGGAAGCCAATAGGAAAAAGTACTTTGTCACCCACATATTATTATTATTATTATTATTATTATTATTATTATTATTATTTCCAGCATTTCTACCCTGTCCTTCTCAACCCCCGAAGGGGGACTCAGGACAGTTTACACTTGGCAACAATTCGATGCTGCAACATATAACAAATGCAATAATATAACAACAATTAAAATAATAAATAGAACATTAATTAAAACAATAAAAACAATATTGTCAGCTATATCACCATTCCAGTCCAATTCCACATCCAAAGTGCTGTTAGACTGCTGTCCAAAAGCCTGAACCATGATTTCAATATACATTTACTTTTATTATATAGACTAGCTTAGGTACCTACCCAGCGATGTCTGGGTTAGATATTTGGTAATTTGTAATGCTGTTTATTTGAAAAGGTATTATTTTTGGATTTTATGAAGGAAATGCATTAGAGATGTGGATAAACTACAGTTCCAATCATCATCTGTCATTACCCCCAAACTGACACGATAAATAAATAAATAAATAAATATTACCCCCAAACTGCACCAGTATTCAAAGTTTGTCCTGTTGGTTATGTTTGCCAAGTTTGGTTCAAGAACCATCATTGGTGTGGTTCACATACTTTTTGGATGTAGAGTGAACTACAACTCCCATAATCCCTTAGTGAGTGCCCACCAAAACCCAGTGGGTTAGGTAATTTGGTAAAGAGAAACATTTGGAAAAATCATTGTTTGTTTTTGGATTGTACGAATGATCCTATTAGAAAATGCACGAAGATATGGGTGGGCTGTAAGTCCTCTGTCCTTTCCCCCCAAAGCCTGCCAATATTTAAATTAGTCATGGTGGGTCTGTGTGCCAAGTGTGGTCCAGATCTCTGGAAGAGGGGGCCATCTTGGACGATCCATACAAACAACATACATACATACAATTTTTTATTATAGACTAACTTAAGTACCCGGCAGTGCCTGGGTTAGGTCTTTTGGAAAGAATAAACATTAGAAAATATCATGGTTTGTTTGTGAATTTTATGAATTCTCCCATTACAAAATGCACACGGATATGGGTGGGTTGCAAGTCCCACCATTCTCTGTCATTTTCTACCAAACCCCACCAGTATTTAAAGTACTATAGTAAGGGGGGAGATTTAGATGTTGAAGTATGTTTTTGCTTTTCAGCCATTCTTGACAGTACTTTGTTTAGCAGTAGTGGCGTATTGGTAACTGTTGTTAGAATTCCCTAGTTAAGATCGTTTTGGGCTCTCTGTATACTTGCTCCTCAATGGCTGTAGCAAGTCCACTTTTTTGAGGAAAGAGCAGAGAGAAATGAGGCTGGAAGCATGTGTGAGAGAACAAAGTTGGTGTTTTCCTTGTGCTCCATTTGTGGTTTGTTGCTGAGCCAAGGGTGACCTATTCAGAGTTGGCTCCGAACAGGCTGGCAAGCTTCCATTTTGTCTCTCTGCAAAATGTTCTTTTAGGTTTTTTTTAATAACCGAAATGGGATTGAAGAAATAAAAGGCATAAAAATGGAAATTAGTTACCACAATGAATTGTCCCCCTTTTAAGTCTGTAATGAGTTAGGGAGGATACTTTCTTTCTTAACACGTATTATGTCTGTTTTCGTCCGCACTCCTCCCCCATGTGTCGTTTCTTGATTACAGAGCAGCTGAGGTTCACAATGGTAGGTTATGGCATGAGTCACTAGATACAGTCCTTGCCAAAACCGTCTTGCCACAAATCTTGTCCAAAGGGCTTGTCAAATTAGCCAGCCAACAGAGCATTCGTGAAAGTGCTTATTGCTTGTATCAGTAAGGATTCGTTTCTGCTGACTTTCATACACAGAAACATTTTTTCTGATTATTACAGACTATAATAGTTATAGAGTAATAAAAACAGCATTATGATTTTGCATTTGTTGATACACAAATTAAATAAAATTCCTTCCTCTTCATAGATTGAGAATTTTATTTATACTAGCTGTCCCCTGCCACGCATTGCTGTGGCCCAGTCTGGTGATCTGGAAAATAAAGTAATGAGAAAGTGTTGGTTTCTAATATGTAATTTCTTTCTGCTTGTGGGTAAACAGTATTTCTTGTTGTTTCTTTGTCAGTGTTGATGTGGAGATTGTCTGGTTTGCCTACTCTGGAACATGCAACATATAATTGTCCTTCTTTAGGGGTCCCTTTCAAATCTATGATACTATATCTCTCTGTGTGTGAATCATATATCTTTCTATATCTATGGCTGGATGGCTCTTTGTCAGGAGGGCTTTGATTATGTTTTCTTGCCCTGGTAAAGGGAGTTGGACTGGATGGCCTTAAGTATTTTCTGTTGGTCATGGGGGTTCTGTGTGGGAAGTTTGCCCCAATTCTGTTATTGGTGGGGTTCAGAATGCTGTTCAGCAGTGGAACTCTCTGCCCCGGAGTGTGGTGGAGGCTCCTTCTTTGGAAGCTTTTAAACAGAGGCTGGATGGCCATCTGTCAGGAGGCTTTGAATGCAATATTCCTGCTTCTTGGCAGGGGGTTGGACTGGATGGCCCATGAGGTAATGATAATAATAAATAATAATAATAATAATAATAATAATAATAATACTTTATTTGTACCCCGCTACCATCTCCCCAAGGGACTCGGTGCGGCTTACATGAGGCTGAGCCCAAATACAACAATACAAGCAATAAAACAACAATACAAGCAATTAAAAAAACATAGACAATAAAATATACAACATTATCAATAAGACAACACACAGTTAAAAACAGTGGGAAGGCCAAATGTAAGGTTAAAATTGGAAGTAATGCTGGGATATGGACAAAAAGGTGATAATGGTGTTTATGGAAGGGCATACGAGCAGACCTAAAGAAATGTAAAGTGCTTTGGAGGACAAAGTGCTATGGGATCATTATTCCGGGAAGGCACACTGGAACAGCCACGTCTTCAAGCTCCTCCTGAAGACTGCCAGAGTTGGGGCCTGTCTGATGTCTTTAGGGAGTGAGTTCCAGAGTCGAGGGGCCACCACCAAAAAGGCCCTCTCTCTCGTCCCCACCAATCGCGCCTGCGATGCTGGTGGGATCGAGAGCAGGGCCTCTCCGGATGATTGGAGGGATCGTGTGGGTTCATATATGGAGATGCAGTCACGCAGGTAGGCGGGTCCCAAACCGTTCAGGGCTTTGTAGGTAAGAACCTGCATCTTGAATTGGGTCCATTAAATGAATGGCAGCCATGAGGTCTCTTCCAACTCTATGATTCTATGATTCACATTTTGGAATGACAATATTTGCATATATGTAAATAATGAAGTATCTTGCAATGGAACCCAAGTCTAAACATGAAATTCATCCATGTTTAATAGACACTTTATACACATAGCCTGAAGGTAATTTTATACACAGTATTTTAATAATGTGCATGAAGCAAAGTTTGCGTCCATTGAACTATCAGAAAGTAAAGGTTTCACTATATTGGCCACTCATGTAAACCATTTTGTGTGCTCAACCTATTTTTTTTTACAATAAATGTATAGATTATTAAAAAAAGTATTTAATGACCTATTCCCCTCCCCATCTCCATGTCTCAAGCAAACTATACTATTTGAGGTTAGGTCAAATGTTCCTTTTGGTTTCCTTCTTTCTTTAAGTGTCTTATAATTTCCCTGTTGCAACAGCTCCATTGGCTGCCAGTCTGGTTCTGGGCAGAATTCAGAATGCTGGTTATGAAGTCCTACATGACTCAGGTCCAGGCTATTTGTCAGATTGTATCTCCCTGTTTTAACCTGCCCAAGTCCTGAGATTCTCATGAGAGGCAATTTTCTCCGTCCCACCTCCATCGCGAGCACAATTGGTGGAACCTTCTCAATGGCGACTCCTTGATTCCGGAACTCCCCGACTAGGAAAGCCAGAATAGCCCCTCACCTGCTGGCCCTCCAATGGCAGGTTAAAACTTTTCTATTCAGACAGGCTTTTGAATAAGGATGTTTTTAAGACTGAGCCAGGGAATGCTTGAGTTCCAGGGCCTGGGAGCAGCCACTGAGAAGGCCCTCTCCTATGTTTGTAGATATGCCTATGAGGCTGATGGGAAATAAAGTTCTTAAAACAGGGGGATGGTCTTTGTTATACTGTTACAGTCTCTCTCTCACACACCAGCTTAAAAGCTATCCACCATTCTAAAATTGCTATTGGTATCAAAATATTGAATTCCCAAATTGTGAGATATATAAAATTATATGAAATAGAAATTGCAGCTCCATAAAACCTAGCAAGCCACGCATTTACTTACGTTAACTTTTTTGTGGGAAATCATTTCTGGAATGTTGTCTGGTCACACTCAAAACCTCTGCCTTAATTTCTTTAATCCCCTCACTATGGACTGGGAGATTGGAGAGGGGAAGTTAATCAATTGATGTACCATCAGAGCTCCCTGAGTCTGTTTCCTGCTCCCATTGATAAGATTTAGAGTATTTGTGGGAAAGATCCAGCGGCCATGCCTCAAGCCAGCTTCACGTGTTGAGATGGGCATCATCTCCAAGTATCCATTGTGTTCACTGACCAACCCTATTCTGTTAAGCTGAGCTAACCCATTAAACCTACCAGGGACTCATTACATATTGCCACATCACATTCCTTTGGGATAACACCCTTTTCAGAGGCGGACCATTAAATGGGCCGACATTTCAAATTATCCATTGACACTTTATTGACATTCCCACCATATGAACAGTGAATTGGCAAAGATGTCTGACTGAATCCTGAGCCGCTCTAGACACGGATCCTAACTGGACTGTTTTTTAACCATTCAGGAGATGCCATGGATTTCTTGAATAGCCGTCAAATAAAATTAAAATGTCCTGTATTCACAATTGCAGTATGTCAGTACTTTGGAGTGCTTTCTTTGCTGACATCCTCTTTGGCCACTGAAAATAAACCTGTAGTTTTGCCTTCTACCCCGTCTTTGTCTGATTTGGCCTTCTGGATTAGCTAGACACACCAGGCTTCTGAACTCGCTGTTCTTGCAGTAGCTGAAATCACTCAACACTGTTGTATGCCCCGAAACATCATAAAACCTTATTTATTTATTTAAAGCATTTTTATTCCTCCCTTCTCATCTCAAAGGGGATAGGGCGGAGCACAACATATAAATGGCAAACATTCAATGCTGAAACATTAAGGAGCTCCATTGGCTGCCGTTCATTTTCCGGTCCCAATTCAAGGTGCAGGTTCTTACCTACAAAGCCCTAAACGGTTTGGGACCTGCCTACCTGCGTGACTGCATTTCTGTGTATGAACCCACATGATCTCTTTGATCATCTGGAGAGGCCCTGCTCACGCTCCCACCTTCTTCGCAGGCGCAATTGGTGGGGACAAGGGAGAGGGCCTTCTCAGTAGTGGCCCCCGACTCTGGAACTCACTCCCCAAGGACATCAGGCATGCCCCAACTTTGGCAATCTTTAGGAGGAGCCTGAAAACGTGGTTGTTCCAGTGTGCCTTRCCAGAATAAGGAAACTCCCAGCAATATGTCCCTAATTGCACTTTATTAGTGATCTAGGACTGTCTGTACGCCCCATTCTTTTCCGAAATTCTATCCTAGTTATATTTCACCTAGTCTTGCTCAGCATTATTTTTAAAATTTTTAATTATTACATTTGGCCCAGCCKTAGGTTTTTAAATGTTATTGTGTTATTGTTGAAGTTTACTGTCTATGTTTTGTTTATGAGTTTTYTTTTATTGTTTTGTATTACTGTTGTTGTTTTTTGCTGATGTATTGTGGGCTCGGCCTCATGTAAGCCTTACTGAGTCCTTTGGGGAGATGGTAGTGGGGTACAAATAAAGTTTTATTATTATTATTATTATTATTTTTATTATTATTATTATTATTTATATTAGACCATACACATACAAAAGCATTAAAATCACATATCTTGACATTAACCTTACCTATGCTTGTGCTCTGGAATTTCAGCAGGGAACTACTGCTGATGTGGCAGCCCTATTTAGTGACCTCTGATCTTGTGCACAGAACTACCATGGCTTAACCACTCTACAAATTTGTTTAGCTCATGCCTTCAGACTCTATCCTGACATAGCCAGTTGGATTGAATCTCCCCAAGGGTTATCCCAAATCTATTCACCCAGCTGACTCCAGTGTTCTAAATTATGTAGTTTCTCTCCCCTTGTACTTGTACTGTATCCTACCAAAATTCAGCTTGTTGTATGCAGCCAAAAGTTTGTAAAGCAATTCAGTAACCCAAGAGAAGATCATAAAGCAACAAAACCTATGTGTAGATGCACATTGAAAAAATGATACCCCAGGGAAATAAGTCACCATCACCCCCCCCTCCAAAAAAAAAACCTTGCAATTCCATTACTAACCCAGTCACCCTCCAGCAATAGCTTTGTCGAGAGAGAGTCAAGGTGCTGATTTCCTTTCTTCTTCAGGAAGAGAAATGAAAAGACAGCTTACCCATTAGACCACCTCAGACTGTGAATGACATGATTAAATGAGCCACACCACTGCTCTATGATATCCCTGCTTTTGCTGCCTTGTTTCCCTTCCTATGCTGCTACTATGCTAAACGGTTCGGGACCTGCTTATCTTCACATCTTCCCCTATGAACCAGTACGTACCTTGAGATCTTCTGGGGAGACATTGCTTTCTCTCCCTGCCCCCCCCCCGCCGTCTCAAGCATGGTTGGTGGGGACGAGAGAGAGGTCCTTCTCGGTTGTGGCCCCCCGGCTCTGGAACTCTCTTCCTATGGAGATCAGACAGGCTTCTACCTTGTCCTCTTCCTGAAGTCACTAAAAACCTGGATGTTCCGGCATGCTTTTGATTAAGCAGCCCACCAATAATTTTCCTGTTTTCTACTTTAAGCTCAGCACTTTCACTGGTCTACCCCAACACGTTGACAGTATTTCCAGTCCTCCCCATTTGATTGTTGCACTTTTCTTGCGCTCCTGCCAGAATGTATTGCACTCAGTGAGTTTGTACTCCAGCTATGTTCTTTTTTCTCAGTCATATTGTTTGGATGTTGTTTATAATTGTGAGTGTTTTAATTTTATCTGATGTTTTAAATCTGTTGTGTTTTACTTGTAATTTTGAGCTTGTCCCTTGTAAGCCGCCCCGAGTTCCCTTGGGGAGATGGCTGGCAGGGTATACAAATAAGTTTTATTATTATTTGAAACACAACAAGATGAGTCCACAGCAGACACTCTGCTGGCTGTTGTATTGGATCACACATCGGACACTTCCCAAGTGTCTAGGACAGTGTGATGTATCGGCGAATAATGTGTGCAAATCCCAGTAAGGTGGCCTTCTGCAGCTGGCAGATGGTAATTTTGTCAGCGCCAATTGTGTTTAAGTGCAGGCCAAGGTCTTTAGGCACTGCACCCAGTGAGCTGATCACCACTGGAACCACCTTTACTGGTTTGTGCCAGAGTCTTTGCAATTCGATTTTTAAATCTTCATTTCGTGTCAGCTTTTCCTGTTGTTTCTCTGCAATCCTGCTGTCACCTGGGATTGCGACACTGACGATCCATACTTTGATTTTTAACATGATTGTGAGGTCAGGAGTATGCTACAAAACTCTGTCTGTCTGAATCCGGAAGTCCCAGAGGAGTTTGGCGTGTTCATTCTCTGTAACTTTTTCTGACTTGTGATCCTTGTGTTCTTTCTTGCAGGCAGATGGTGTTTGTGGCACAAGTTCTAATGAATCACCTGAGCAATGGTGTTGTGCCTCTGCTTGTAGTCTGTCTGCGCGATCTTCTTGCAGCAGCTCAGGATGTGATCTATTGTTTCATCTGCTTCCTTGCAGAGTCTACATTTGAGATCTGTTGTCGACTTTTCAATTCTGGGTTTGATGGTATTGGTTCTAATGGCTTGTTCTCGGGCTGCCAGAATCAGGCCCTCCGTCTCCTTTTTCAAAGTTCCATTTGTGAGCCACAGCCATGTTTTTTCTTTGTCAATTTGGCTCTCAGTTTTTGCCAGAAACTGTCAATGGAGAGCTTTCTTTTACCAGTTTTCTCCTCCTCCTCCTCCTCCTCCTCCTCTTCTTCTTCTTCTTCCCTCCTCCTCCTCCTCCTCCTCCTCCTCCTCCTCCTTCTCCTTCTTCTTCCTGTCTGTCACACCTTCCTTCCCTAGCCTCACACTGAATCTTCACTATACATATTTCCTCCATTTTTATGTTACCAGTTCACCTCTCTCCAAATTCCCCTCCTTCTCCTTTCCTCGCCACACTCCTTTGCCATATCACCCTCCCTTATTCCTTGCATTCCACCGTGTACCTCTCAGCGCCCCTTTCCCCATTGCTTCAACTTTTGCTGCCACATTTTCTTGTGCTTTCTTCACTCAGGCCACTGCATTTCCCATGCCTCTATTCTTTCCTTAACCCAATCTCAAACTTTCATATTTTTCCCCTCCCTTGTATTTCCCCATTTTGCTCTACCTTAAACTTGTGTAAGGCTTACCTCACTGTTGAACCTCCTAGTCTCAAGTTATGCTCCTGCCCATCTGTTACCTAAAGGCATGGTGATTCCATAAGATGACCAATGTTGCTTTAAATAGAAGGCAGGCAGATGATACTATCACTGCTGGAGGGTGAGGTACCAAGGGAGAGTGTGATAAACCAAGAGGAAGTAGTCACAGGGTAGTAATGGAGGAGGAGGAAGGTGGAGGCAAGATGTTGGTATTCCCCCAGCTCCATAGAAAGCATAGGAGATGTTATGATGTATTTTGTCATCGTGTGTTTTTTATGTTGTATTATTTTGGGCTTGGCCTCATGTTAGCTGCCCCAAGTCCCCTTTGGGGAGATGGTGGCGGGTTATAAATAAAGTGTATTATTCTTATTCTTATTATCTTATTATTATTATTAGCTGCATATGATTCCAGAACCAGATGGAAATATGTTAAATCATTCAAAAGCAAGTCAGCAAACGAATAGAATCCATGACACTTTAAATACCAATAACTGACTTGGGTGTGAGAAGCTTTTCATAGGTGTTTGCCATTGTTGCATCCTCCTCTTGTTTCTTCTTTGTGTCTCCATTGCTTATGTACAGTCTTCATGGGGAACTCTGTAAAACAAACTTTATCAATTCTTTTCCCAGTAATAGCTAAGCTTTCCCATTCTTGAACTACTACATTATAATTCTGTTAAAGAGAGAGTCTAGTTCTCTGTATTTTGTTTGGTAACACTACTGCCAGTCCACCTGAAAGTAACCTTTGGCCAACTCTATCATGCTAACCTACAGGGTTATATTTTCTTTCATTAGAACTTGAACTTTGTACTTGTCTTGGCCTTCAATCATTCACTGTGTGCTCATTGGATACAAATTAATGCATGTTTTCTGTTTTGCAATCTTTTTTCTCTGTGTAATCTGGGAATTGAATGTTGGCAGATTGCAAACAAGCCTAACGATACATTTAATGACATAACTGTGAGTCGACCTGAAGATAAGTGGAGTCATTCGGCTATAAAATCATTCCATTTGTCAGCTCTGGAGCTTGTTTTTCCTGTCACTACCATCATATTATTGCCCTACAAATGGGTAGCTTTTTTCATGTCAGGAGTGACTTGAGAAACTGCAAGTTGCTTCTGGTGTGAGAGAATTGGCTGTCTGCAAAGACGTTCCTCGGAGGATGGCCAGATGTTTTACCATCCCGTGAGAGGCTTCTCTCCTGTCCTCACATGAGAAGCTTGAGCTGACAGATGGGAGCTCACCCCACTCCCTGGGTTCGAACCACCAACCTTTCGGTCAGCAGTCCTGCCAGCACAATGCAATGGTGCATAACCCATTGCGCCATCCGAGGCTCCTAAAAGACCCATAGAGACATGTATGTTTTGCTATTGTGAGATAATTTCCAGACCTTCTTCCTCCCAAAAAAGAAACACTCAGCAAGCTTCTTCAGTTATAGTGATATATTTAAAGGAGCAATCCTTCAAACATATATTGGGAAGTCTGAAACTCTCACAACAGCATCCCATCCAAGATTTCTATGACTTCTTATAGCCTGGTGTTGAATGTGGCTCATATTCAGCTATAAAACTGTCAGGATTTCACCTCGGAGTGTTGACAGCTCCAACAATCAGCTTATTTAAATGTCTTTATTAAAACGATGTTGTAGTGACCAGTATCCTCAAAACATCATATATATATATATATTTGTACAAAGTATAGAGATCTATAGCCATTCTTATTATAAATGTTAAAGTTATCAGTAATTGATTGGTCAAGATTGGACTGGCTTTAGCACAGCAGGTTAATCACCAGCTGCAGCTGCAGTAAACCTTGCCAACTGAAAGGTTGACAGTCCGAAGCCGGGTCAGGGTGAGCTCCTGACCTTAAACCCAGCTCCCTTGCCCACTTAGCGGATCGAAAACAGCAATGTGAGTAGATAAATAGGAACCGCATTAAGTGGGGAGGTATTCTCAGCATGGCGTTTTGGAGGAAAGTTTATTAACAAAGAAAGCGCTTCAGGAAGGAGGTGTAGCAACAGCACCCCCTTGTGGCTGGAACTGAGCACAGCCTCCATAATATTCTGAATGATGAGAAAAAACCTAACTATATCCTCTATCTGTTGTCTGTTTTGTCATTTTATAATTGGCATTGAATGTTTGCTGTATATGTGTTCTGTGATCCATCCTGAGTCACCTTTGGGGTGAGAAGGACGGAATATAAGTACTGTAAACAAATAAATAAAATAAGATTGTTCATTCGTGTTGTCTATTCCATTCCTGGTGCAAAACTTGCATGTCTTATTTATATGGATAATACAAATCTATTTATCTATCTACTTACCTACCCATCAGTGATTAGCTTAACTACTTGATCAGCCTCAATAAGTATTTCTAAAATTAAAGAAGTCTTAGAAGCACTAAGTACTGCATTGCCAGATCTAAATTGTATTAAGTGTTGTAAGTATTTCCATTTGACTAAATGTAGTTAGAGTCGATGGATCTTGCAAAATGGGAAATGATGGAAACTAATCACCAACACTTGGTTTATTTTATTTATTCATTTACCTAATAATAATAATAATAATCATCATCATCATCATCATCATCATCTTTATTTGTTACCCCACTACCATCTCCCCAAGGGACTCGGTGCAGCTTACATGAGGCCAAGCCCAAAGTACATCAAACAAAACATCAATAAACACAACATCAATAAACAATCAATAAAATACAAATAATATAAATCACATAAACAAAAAACAATCAATAGTGATATAAACAATTTTAAAAATGGCCAGGCCAAATGTAATAAATTAAAATTGAAAATATGCTGATGTGAACAAGGTAAAATATAACTAGGATAGGATTTTTCTGAGAGAAATGAGGGAACACAGTCCATCCTAAGTCAGTATTAAAGTGCATTGTGAGGACATATTGCTGAAAGTTCTCCTTATTCTGGGAAGGCACAGTGGAACAACCACGTATACCATTATTATTTATTAATAATTGGTTTAAATTAAAAATCACATTTTCTGCCCATATATTCCATAGAAATTGCACCCCCCACACCCCAAAAAGCCCTTTTAATCAGCATTTCCCCATCAAATCAACTTGGGGATCAAATTGACTTTGGTCAAATGGTGTCATACTTATCATTCAATTTTAAATCAAGACTGGGATGGTTATTACAGATTTGATATAAACATCAAAAGTATTCAGCACGACATGAGCACATGGAGAGGGGTGGTGTACTCTTCCCCTGCATGACTTATTCCAAACTGATGTGTTTGAAATTTTAGAAATAACAGGGGCAGATGAGGTGCAGGTGAGTCTGACAGATTATTTTCAATGCTTGTTTACTTCAAAGATAATTGAATCTTCTTGCTGCCGGTTTGAGTCCCAGTAGCTTTACATTTGCAATGTTCTGCCTCCTCCTGAGATTAGAGAGTTTCCATCATGTTTAGCTTTCAAGTACTGTTTGAAAGACACATTTGCTTGGCTAGCTTTCATTTAGTGTGCCTTCCCTTCATTCTTTGTCCATCAGAACTGTTGGCACTGTCTGTCTGTTTTTATTGTGGTGTCCTTTTATTATATGTCAGAACGCCTTAGTGGTTACATACCTGTCTGGACTTGATCACACAGTGGGCCTTTTGAACTGGTGCATCAGTGATGGGTTGAGACTGGTGCTGAATTGAAAGGCTACAAAACTGTTAACTGTTTCTCAATTTTGTGCATACTTTGAACAGTGATGTTGTGTTTGCTGTGCTTAGTACAGGTTGTGGCCCTACTCTTTCCTGATACTATGTTTTCTTTTGCCCTCAATAGGTGAGACTACAGTCAAAAACAGTTGTGCTCCCTTGACAATAGTGAAACTAGGCTGTGTGATGGACATGTGAAAGCAAACTAGAACAGAGCTTTGGACTACAACGCCCAGAATTCCTGAGGTGGGTCACTTGCTATGCTGACTGGGGATCCAGAAGTTGTTTGAATCAAATCAAGAACAACGCAGCTCTTTGTCACTCTGGGCGGTTCCACACAGCTGAAAAAATATCCCACATTATCTGCTTTGAATTGGAATATGTTGTTACAGTAGGTTGTCGCAGGATCAAGTGTGTGTTAAAGAAAAATCTTATGATGTTAATTATGTGCAGCTGGTAATGTAGGTCAGCTAGCATGTTTGGGCCACACCCGGTGGGATATAACTGTATGGATTTTAGAATACAGTTTGGAGAAGTAATACACTACTCTGAGGAGAAGCAATATGCTGTAATGCTGCTATGTTCTAACAGTGATGCTCTTTGTCATGGTGAAATAGCTATTTACTCAAGGTTTATGCTTTCTCATTTGAATGAAAATGAAGAAGCCTTGTTCTGTATTACTTACAAGGACTGTGTAAGTTTATTGCACTGTTTGATTTTGTATGCAACACTGCAAGTTTATGCCTCTGCTGATAAGCGTAAAGTTTTTTGTTCCTTTTTTCCTCTTGCCTGTTTGTGTTTTGCATGGGACTTGGCTAAAACTTGGCTAAAACACGCTCTGTGCAACATATGTGGTAGTGTGGACTCAGATAATCCAGTTCAAAGCAGATATTGTGAGATTTTCTGCCTTGATATTTTGGGATATATGGCTGAGTGGAAGGGCCCTCAGACACCTTGAGAATAAGAGAAAGGTGGCCTTATCCAAGGAAGGAAATGGAAGAACAATACATATGCAGTCTCCTCAAAGCAAAAGGCCAAGTCAGGTCAGGTTCTGATCTCCCTTTGAAAAGTGTAAGCTTAGTATCATTAAATAAAGCTCTGTTTTCCCCTTGCTTTCCCTTGTTCCCTAAGGACAAACATTAGAGTTTTATCTCCCTTTCCAGTGCTCACTGGAAGCTGAGGCCCCTTCAAAATAGTTGTATAAAATCTACATTAAACTGGATTATATGGCAGTGTGGACTCAGATAATCCAGTTCAAAGCAGATATCGTGGATCATCTGCCATGATATTCTGGGTTATATGGCTGCGTGGAAAAACCCTGGGCCATTCCACACAGCCCTTTGTTGTTGTTTATTTGTTCAGTCGCTTCTGATTCTTCGTGACCTCCTGGAGTAGCCCATGCCAGAGCTCTCTGTCAGCCGTCACCACCCCCAGCTCCTTCAGAGTCAAGCTAGTCACTTCAAGGATACCATCCATCTACCTTGTCCTTGGTTGGCCCTTCTTCCCTTTACCCCAGCATCATTGTCTTCTCTAAGCTTTCCTTTCTTCTCATCATGTGGCCAAAGTACTTCATCTTTGCCTCTAATATCCTTCCCTCCAATGAGCAATCGGGCTTTATTTCCTGAAATATGGACTGGTTGGATCTTCTCGCGGTCCAAGACACTCTCAGAACTTTCCTCCAACACCACAGTTCAAAAGCATCTATCTTCCTTCACTCAGCCTTTTCTATAGTCCAGCTCTCACATCCGTATGAGGAATACCATTGCTTTAACTATGCGGATCTTCATTGCCAGTGTGATGTCTCTACTCTTCACTATTTTATCAAGATTGGACATTGCTGTCCTCCCAAGAAGTAAACATCTTCTGATTACTGGAGCTCCATCCACACAGCTTTATATCCCAGAATATCAAGGCAGAAAATCCCACATTATCTGAGTATGGACTCAGATAACCCAGTTCAAAGCAAATATTGTGGGATTTTCTGCCTTGATATTCTGGGATGTGTGGCTGTGTGAAAGGGGCTTCAGAATCTTAACATTGCTGCATTAAATATTACTCTCCATGTGTGCCATGCTTTCCTGCAGGCCTTGCCCGAAGTAGCAAAATCAAAATGGATAGCAAAGCAGGGACATCTCTGGAGATGAACTGTTAATTCAAGTCAGTTGTTTTATGCGTGTCATAGACAAGTCACGCTGCCTTAATTTCGCCTAAAATTCTAGATATTCAGATTAAATGATGCCATGAGCTTTAAAACTACTATCAATAACGCAGCAAAAACAAAGGCTCAGTGCAATATATTTTGACAGGCAGCCAGCATAACTTCCTTCAAGTACTATGTGCCTGAATGCGTCACCATGTTAAGAACACAAGGGAGGAGAAAGGGAGGGAGGGAGGAGGGTGTCTCTTTCTTGGGAAAGTGGAGCAGCATTAAGTTGGGCATGTTTAAACATGAGACTGACATCATTGCTCTGAAAGAACAATGGAGTGTCAAACTGGAAATTAACCTACTCTATTTTCTCTCTCAGGTTTTGAAAACCTGTTCTATGACACAGTCCAACCCAAGTCAAGCACTTTAGAACCCCAGTGTTTTATAATGAGTGAGAACTTAGCTCAGCTCTGCCAGTGAAATCTTATTTGCTTAAATTTGGCTTAGTTATCCCCATGTTTGATTTATTTCCCTGTACTGTTCCTATCTTTGCATGATGTGGGAGAAAGAAAAGTTAAATAGACACTTTCTCCTTCTCTGTATTTTAAGATATACATACAGTACTTATTGCAGTACTTCTTCCAACTTCAGCACGTAAAGTTGGCTAGTTTGTTGAGCATTGTTATTTATATAACAAAAGCCTGAATGAGTAGCATTTGGGGAAAGGGAATGATGGGAGCAGATTTGTGTTGGGGCAGGGAACGACAATGATGACAAGATTGCTTTCCAGTTACATTCTTCCACTTGTACACTTACTTATTTATTTACTATATTTATATACTGCCTTTCTCACCCCTGGGAGGGACTCAAGGTGATTTTCAACATAATAATGGCAACATTCAATGCCAACATACATGTAGAAAGGAAAGAAAAAAAATCATAATAACTAAACATCAACATCTATATAAATAAAAATGTAATGTTCGTTTCTGGGATTAACATAACTCAAAAAGCACTGGATGAATTGATACGAAATTTGGACACTATACCCCTAACAGACCAAACAGTGACCATCACTCATAACCTCCCCCCTCCCCAAAAAACAGCGGAAAGAACTTAAAAACCCAAAAAAGCTAAATGAGGAAAAGCTAAATGACGATACAGGGAAAAAAGGGAAGGAAAAGGGAGAAAAGGAAGGAAGAGGAGAAAGAAAGAAGGAAGGAAGGAGAGAAAGAGGGAGGGAAAGAAAGAAGGATGGAAGCAAACAGTGAAGGAAGGAAGGAAGGAAGGAAGGAAGGAAGGAAGGAAAGAGGTAGAGAAGGAAAAAAGGAAAGAGAGGAAGGAAAAGAAAAAGGGGAAAGAGAGGTAGAGAAGGAAGGAGAGAAGGAAAGAAAAAAGGAAGGAAAGAAGGAGTGAAGGAAGGAGGGAAGGAAAGAAGGAAAGAGAGAAGGAAGGATGGAAGCAAAAAGCAAAGGGAGGAAAGAGGTAGAAAAAGAAGGAAGGAGAGAAAGAAAGAGAAAAAAGAAAGGAAGGAAAGAGGGAGCGAAGGAAGGAGGGAAAGAAAGAGAAAGAGCGAGGGAAGGTTGGCCACAGCAATGCGTGGTGGGTACAGCTAGTATAAGTATAAATTAAAATAACTAAAACCATTAAACATAAGGCATAAACATTAAGACAAAGCATTAAAAACATTTAGTATAAATATTAAAATCACATGATCCAAAAATTGTTCCGATTGTCATTACACGTATTTCCTAATTATTCTTTGCACTACATTATTTTACTGGCCAAAGACTTGGTCCCACAACCACATCTTGGTTTTCTTTCTAAAGGCCAGGAGGGAGGGCGCTGATCTAATCTCCCTGGGGAGAGGGTTCCAAAGCCTAGGAGCCATCACTGAGAAGGCCTTGTTTCTTGTTCCCACCAACTGTGCTTGCGACGGAGGTGGGACTGAGAGATGGGCCTCCCCAGAAGATCTTAACCTCCGTGATGGTTCATAGAGGGAGATACGTTTGGACAGATAAACTGGGCCGGAACCATTTAGGACTTTATAGGCAAAAGCCAGAACTTTGAATTGTGCTCGGTAGCAAACTGGCAGCCAGTGGAGCTGGCGTAACAGGAGAGTTGTGTGCTCCCTGTATGCCGCTCCAGTTAGAAATCTGGCTACCGCTTGTTGGACCATTTGAAGGTTCTGAACAGTCTTCAAAGGCAACCCCACATAGGATGTGTTGCAGTAACAATAGTGTGGACCACCATTGCCAAATCTGACTTCCCAAAGTACAGGCACAATTTTTATTGTGCAAAAGCTTCCCTGGCCAACCACTGAAACCTGGCGTGTACACACATGCACACATACCACTCTGTAGTTCCCAACTGTGTCCTTTACAGATTTTTCTCATGAGATTTCAATCATCCTAGATGTTCGGTGAGTTTGCACTGATTGGAATGAGTTGCAAGTATAGTGCCAAATATAACAAAACTCTATTTCCAGATATAAGGATAGCAAAACATCACATTGTAATTCCAGGTGTCTCTCTATTCTGCTTTGGTTAGACCTCACCTGGAAACATAGTATGAACTATGTTTCCAGGTGAGGTCTAACCAAAGCAGAATAGAGAGACATAAGAATTGCATAAGAATTGTATTGTATTGTGACAAGGGGAGTTAACAGGAGGTTGAGATTGTAGTTTCCAAACTTACATAAACTTTTGTCCCCCCCCCCTTTTTTTTTCTTTTTTTCTTTCTGTCTTCCTCTTGTTGCCTCTTTCCATATCTCAACAGGCTCCTCGTCAACTCTGAAGCCAATGATGGGGGAACAAAGGTAAAGAATGATGTAATGTCAGGACCAGACGAAAAGCATCTTTTGTTTGAGTTCTGAAATGGCTACTCTATAGCCCAGGATGAATTGGTTGTGAGGGGCTGCTTTGTGGCGTCCTGTATAACCAGCACATCAGCTTGGGAGCTTGAAGAGGCATTCATCTTTGGAGGACCCTCTCAAAAGAAAATGGGTCTAACTTTTCTCTTGCCAGTCACTACCAGTATGACCTCATGCACTTTGAGTACAATGGCATGGCTAAGCCTTTAAGTGCATAGCCATTACATCATCTTCATCATTGCTGCAAATTAGAGAGGAAGGCAAGAAAAGCCTCAGTTGTTGTCATGGCAGATGTAATGAATGGTACTCGACTCATTGTTGGCGAACATCTAGTGGCTTTGCTGGAAAGCGGCATGGAAAAATTGCTGCTGATTGACAGCCGCCCCTTTGTGGAATATAATACATCGCACATCTTGGATGCCATCAACATCAACTGCTCCAAGCTTATGAAGCGGAGGCTGCAACAGGATAAAATTTTGATCACAGAACTCATTCAGCATTCTGCAAAACACAAGGTAAAGTGCTGCTTAGTGTCGTTGGGATTCCTCTTTCTAAAGAGTATTTATGCAGACGTATTGATTATGATTAGCCATTGATTTGTGCATGTTTGTGCAAATTTGCTCCTTTTAGTCTTGACAACAGTTAGTGATGTAAGCACCAGATTTTTATCATGGTTGTTGATAAAGGTTTGCTATTAATACTGGAAATATTGGGGGAAATAACTCATACCTATAGTTGACATAAGTAATGTACAAGTAAAGGAAAAAATGGGAGAAATCACAAAGACGAATTAAAAGGAATAGTCAGCATGTGTAGGTAGAAATTTAGAAAAGCCAAAATACAGAATGTGCTCTTAAAAATAATTTAAAAGGCTTTTTTGGTTATGTCTGTAGCAAAAGGGAAGAACAATGAAATAGTTAAGCCACTGTGTAGAGGTCATGTCAAATGCTAACAAAACAGAGAAAAGGCAGAGCTACTCAACACCTTCTTTGCCTCAGTTTTCTCCAAAAAGATTAATACTACTAAACTTGGGAAGGATGAAGCAGAGGATGCAGTAGAAGAAATGCAGCACAGAATAGTTAAACGGACAGTACAGGAATATCTGTCTAATCTAAATGAATTCATGTCTCCAGGGTAGGATAAATTACTTCCAAGGGTATTAAAATAACTAGCAGAAATCATTTTGAAACCACTGGAAATCACCTTTGGAAGAAGGCTAATGCTGTCTCCATCTTCAGAAAGAGGAAAAAGGAGAACCCAAACAATTTTTGTCTAATCAGCTTGACATCAATACTAGGAAAAATTCTAGGGCAGAAAAGTAAACAGAGAATCTGTAAGCACACAGAAAATAATGCCCTAGCACAAAAAGTTGACATGAGTAGTCATGTCAGATGAACCTATCTCTTTTTTTACAGTGTTACCAGCTTGGTAGATGAAGGGAATGCTGTGAATGTAGCATATCTCGATTTGTCAAGGTCCCCTATGACACTCTCACAAGGAAGCTGGTAAAAAGTGGGCTACTATTAGATGGATTGGGAATTGTTTAACTGACCAAATGGAAAAGATGCCTACCCATAGCCCCTTTTCATCCTGGAGAGAATTGACCAGTGGAGTGCTACAGGATTCTGTCCTGGGCCCAGGACATCTTTATCAATGACTGGAACAATGGAATATAAAGCAATGTTGAAATTAGAAATAGCTGTATTCAAATTAAAAACTAGCAGCGAAATTCACAAGGGCTGCAAAACTCAGTGGATAATTCCCTAAAGCTGGAGGCTCCTTTGTTTCCTTTTCTAGTTGTATACTTTGTTGTAAACGCAAGACCTTCCTTCTTAATAGACATGTACAGGTTTGCACTAGAAAAGTACCACTGTCAGTTTCTATTGTTTCAGAAAAATGCAGGTAACTTCTAACAGCAACAGTATGCTGTTTGATTATCTGGATAATTTTTTTAAGTGATTTGAAGTGCTATTATAACTTCGAATGTCAATGGCAGAAGGAAAGGGGAAAACAAATAATCTAATAGTGATGACAATAGTGGCAACACATCAAAGTCCTAAGGTGCTTTCAGACACAAATCTCCCTGGTGTGGCTAATCCAAGGCCTTTGTAGTTCTTTCTTTCTTTCTTTCTTTCTTTTCATGGAGCTTTTTGTGGTAAGACAAATATGGAAGAAGTTATAGTAAAACATGGGAGGATTTGAGATTAGTGATAGTGACATCTGACTCTCCCCACCCTTGGTCAGGATGATTGTGCAGGAAGACTTTCATCTGAAAGCACGCTTAGTAACATAAAAAGAAAAGATAACTATGGTAAGAGTAGCAGTCCTGGAGACAAGTAAGAGCTACACAAGTATTCCTATCCCTTGTAGCAGAGAACTACAACGACAGACCCTCTGATGTTTAGGAAATTTGGAGATGCACACCTTTTATGCCACACAATTATAGTCCCTAATTTATAGTTTTGGTGCCAGGGAATCCCATGGATTCCTGGGATTTGCAGTTTAGGGAGGGTACTTTGAATGCTCAGCGAGGGAATTGCCTCATCAAGCTATAAACGCAAGGACTGCATAGGATGTAGTCACAGGAGTTTTCATAAGTTGACTCATAATACTTTAATTGTGTAGTGTGAAAGTGTTCTTATTTAAAGTCTCAGGAGACAGATTTCTATGTTCTATCTAACTCTACCCCCTCAATCTTAACAAATAATTTTCTGGCCAGGGTACATCGGAGAATTGATCCTATTTTTAATGCTCTCTCTTTTTTGCATCTGAATTCAAAATGCTGCCCATGTGAACCCAGCAGGGCAGAAGATAAAGGTGTGAGATTTCTCTGGGGCTAATTTTATAAACATTATATTCTTCCTTCCATTGAAACCAATTGCCCTATTCCAGCTTTGGAATGATGGAGATCAGTCCAAAACTGATCTCTACTAGTCCAGGCCTGGAACTACCAACAGCCAGACTCATTTTCTCTTCTTGAAAACAACTGCCATTGGATCTCCTCTTTGGGGGAAAGACAGCTTCTTCGGCCTGGGCAAATATTAGAAAGGTCCTCTGGAGTCTGGCTCCCATAATTGTTATACTGAACAATTTGTTACATCTGATGTTTTGTCCTCAATTGTTTTTTCCAGGTTGAAATTGACAACAAGCAAGAAGTAGTGGTATATGATCAAAGCTCAAAAAATGTCCCTTCTATCCCTTCTGATTCTTTTCTGAACGTTCTGTTGGGAAAACTGGAGAAGAATTTCAGCTGTGTTTATCTGCTTGCAGGTAGGATGCTGGGAAACTGTGTGAGTGACACCTGTGAGAAAGGGCCCATCACACAAAATTATGATGATGATAACTTTATTCCTATACCCCACCACCATCTCCCCAAAGGGACTCGGTGGGCTTGCATATGGGATGCAAGCAAAACTCTTATACAACAGTTGTATAACTCTTCTATGTTTTTCATGCATGTTATGTAACACTTCTACGTGTTCATGCGCACTCTCTTCTTTCAACACAACATATGTCAATGGAAAGGTACGGGTAGGCTTGTATCATAATGGATTCTTTTCAGCCTAAGAATTCTGCAGCCTAAGTATGAGGACAGGATTTTTGCAAAAGTGGGCGTTGCCATATGTGTTTTAAATCCTTTTCAACATGCCAGATGGAGACTGGCCAGGCGGGTAGAGGAAATGTTTCATACCTCTTTACAGCAAGACAAGTCTAAAGGTGCTGCTGTAAGAAATCTACTTCAAAAACTTCCTTGTGTGTAATCAATATTCAGTATTCCATTTGGGAATAGTAGGTCATTCATGTATAAGTCTAGAAATGTTAGTCAAAAAATCCCAAAACCTGGGTTGACTTATCCATAGGTAAATATAAGTAGTACTATACCACGAGCAAATGTAAGTACTCTTATTTTTTAAAAAGGAACCCTTCCCTTCTTTGATTAAAAAAATGAGCTTAGTCAATCCTGGAAGAATGTATAACAGTGGTTCTCAACCTGTGGGTCCCCAGATGTTTTGGCCTATAACTCCCAGAAATCCCAGTTTACCAGCTGTTAGGATTTCTGTGAGTTGAAGGCCAAAACATCTGGGGGCCCACAGGTTGAGAACCACTGACCTAGAAGAAGCACAGGCCTCTGCTCTTCTCTTTACTGTAATGCTGTTTCTAGCCTTTTTGAATGCCTGGGTGGTGAAATGGTGGTGTGGGGCAGGAATAGCTTTCTCCTATCCATCATTGGTGCTTTCCCCTATCCACAGAATAACTCTCAATTTACCTCTGGATCATATCAAAGTACATAATTTTGACCCCCAAACCTGCTCTCAACTTATGTATACATTAGTTCAACTTATACATTAATATGTATGGTAAGTAAGTAAATAAGTAAGTAATAATAATAATAATCTTTATTTATACCCCGCCACCATCTCCCCCAACGGGGACTCGGGGCGGCTTACATGAGGCCAAGCCCAAACAACATATTACAGCAAAATAAAACCAAAATATAAGCAACAAGCAACAACATCATAATTATATAAAAACATATGAATACATTAGTAATATAACATTACAGTAAACACAGTCATAATGACAGTGATTTAAATACTCGGGTGAGATAAAGGAGCAAATTATTTGCAAGAGGGAGGTAATAAAAACAGGGTTGTGGAACCAAGCTTTCCAACGAGGAGGGACATGTACTCCAGTGACAGAAGCGTTGAGGGGAGCAGTACTGTCATGTTGTGTACCTACTCACCAAAGGCGCAGCGGAAGAACCAGGTTTTAAGGTTCTTTTTAAAGGTTTCTAGGGTAGGGGCTTTCCTGATCCCTCCAGGTAGTGAGTTCCAGAGTCGGGGAGCCACAGAGGAAAAGGCTCTCCCCCTTGTGTCCACAGGACGAGCTTGTGAAACTGGTAGAGGTGAAAGGAGGGCCTCCCCCAAAGATCGAAGGGCCTGGGTTGGTTCATGGTGAGAGATATGGTCCAAGCGTTCCTGGATGGGACAAATTATCAATATCCAATCCAATATAGATTCAAGCTGGTAATAGGACAGTGACAACTGAATGATCTACACTGGGATATGGATAAGGATGATAGTCACTTCACAACAGTGACGTAATGGGTTAAATCCTTGTGCTGGTAGGACTACTGACTGATAGGTCAGTGCTTCAAATCCGTGGAGAGTGGGTTGAACTCCCTCTGTCAGCTCCAGCTCCCCATGCGGGGACATGAGAGAAACCTCCCACAAGGATGGTAAAACATCAAATATTCGGGCGTCCTCTGGGCAACGTCTTTGCAGACGGTCAATTCTTTCACACCAGAAGTGACTTGCAGTTTCTCAAGTCGCTCCTGACACACACAAAAAACCTTCACAACACTGATCAGGTACCTGCCTGCTATGCTGTAATTCAGGACAGTTGTGGAACAAAATGTTGTTGGGAAGAGAAAGGTGAATGAAATGACAGCAATTAAAATGACCTGTTGTTTAGTTTAGTATTTGGTCTTCTTCATGAACTATTCAGCAAAGTCTTTGAGAATTGACTTTTTAATATATAACTGAATTCAAACTGTTCTGGCTATAATTCTGATTTTTTTAAGCTTTTAGTTTCACTGACCTCAGTTTTGTGAGTTACGTAAGAAAATAACTTGCAGAGTCAACAGTTTGGTTATCGTTAAGATTAATAAGTAAAAAACGAACAGGTCTTACGCAAGCCAAGCAATGCAGCCTTGTATAGCCCAAATGCACTATGAAATGGAA
This sequence comes from Anolis sagrei ordinatus, assembly GCF_025583915.1. Taxonomy (NCBI): domain Eukaryota; kingdom Metazoa; phylum Chordata; class Lepidosauria; order Squamata; family Anolidae; genus Anolis; species Anolis sagrei. The sequence goes on from NW_026847549.1 coordinate 102,012,749, forward strand.
CATTAGCCACATTCCATTTCTTCTGTGGAATGCCCTAAAAGCATGTGTTTTCTCTCTTGCAGATGCTTTCCTATCCTGTTGAATATTTGTTTGAATGCCTGATGTCTGAGTAGTTTTTAAGCCTTGTTGACTCAAATATTACTACTTCAGCTGATTGATTGGTTAATGCTGAGTGAACGATACTGAAGGCTTATTCAATTAAAGTTTTGATCAGCTGTAACTGCAATGTAAAGTTCCAGGTTTACTCTTAGACAATAAATAAATACTTCATACTTGCTTGCTTTGTGAATTGTCACCTCCTATAATAAGACATATGAAGCAGACATTGGAGAAAATGATTTATGAGCTAGGTTATTTGAAAACTTTCCTAGGCACATATGTGATAAATAGACAAGAAACAACTGAGTTTCTAGCTGCATATTTTTGTGTGTCTCCAAGTTGGTTGCCTATCACAGGGTTGACTGTATTGTTGAGGGTGTTCATGGCTGAAATCACTAGGTTGCTGTGAGTTTTTTGGGCTGTATGCCCATGTTCCAGCAGAATTCTCTCCTGACATTTTGCCTGCATCTGTGGCTGGCATCCTCAGAACCTCTGAAGATGTCAGCCACAGATGCAGGTAAAACATTAGGAGAGAATTCTGCTGGAACATGGACATACAGCCCAAAAAATTCACAGCAACCTACTATCACAGGGTTTTATTGGCAAGATTTGTTCAAATTGAGTTTGCCATTGCCTTTCTCTAAGGCTGAGAGAGTGTGGCTTTCTAAAAGTCCCCCAGTGGATTTCCTTGGCTAGGTGGGGATTTAGACCCTGGTCTCCATAGACAGGGTCTGCGCCCGGTAGTGCGGTGGGTCAAAGCACTGAGCTGCTGAATTCGCTGATCAGAAGGTTTTAAGTTTGAATCCGGGGAATGGCGTGAGCTCCCACTGTTAGCCCCAGCTTCTGCTGACCTAACAGTTCGAAAACATGCAAATGTGAGTAAATCGATAGATACCACACCAGGTGGGAAGGTAACGGCACTCCATGCAGTCGTGCCAGCCACATGACCTTGGAGGTGTCTATGGACAACGCCGGCTCTTCAGCTTAGAAATGGAGATGAGCACCAACCCCCAGAGTCGGACACAACTGGACTTAATGTCAGGGGAGAACCTTTACCTTACTACCTCCATAGACATAGTCTAATCCTCAAACCGCTACACCAGTGGTTCTCAACCTGGGGTCCCCAGATGTTTTTGGCCTTCAACTCCCAGAAATCCTTACAGCTGGTAAACTGGCTGGGATTTCTGGGAGTTGTAGGCCAAAAATATCTGGGGACCCCAGGTTGAGAACCGCTGCGTTACACCATCCTGGCTAGAACTGTAAAAACCATAAACACAACACATACATATTTAAGGGAGACAAATACAGATGTGAATAAATGGTCGTAATCCTTAGTTCTCCTTTCCCCTGTTGACCTTTTTGCTCTTCCTTAGCTAGAGAAGAGGAGTGGAGAGAGGATTGCCATTTTTCTTGGTCTTAACAGTTCCTTTCAGAGAAGCGGTTGTACCTTGTAAAAACAATATACTGTGTATACACCGTTGGAGGAAACTGCTATGCCTTGATCAGAGAGGCTTTGAAATAAACCACTACATATTTAAACTACTCATCACAGCTGGATAATTGAATGTGATGTTGGATCTTGGCAAGCTTCTCTGACTGGAAGTGGGGAAGAAAGCTGGTGGTTTTGTAAACAAAGATCTAGAAGGTGTTTGGTTTCTGAAAAACAAAAGCTGTTTGGTCTCTCTCAACCAGAAATGGCTTTTGGCACCTTAAGTCGGTTTCATGGAAACTCCCATCTGAGTAGTGTAGCCACAAGTCATAAACTGAACAAGCCAGTACTGGAAAAGTTGCATGCTGTATTAACATGGGGAAAGATCCAGCAACCACTGACTAAACAAAACAGCTGGGCCTCTATTAGCTGACACTTTCAATTCCCATTGATGAAAGTCCTCTCTGTTCTGTAAGCTAGCAAAAAAAAAAAAAAAAAACTGGGGCAATTCTCAGGGGGTTTTTAAATACAAATTTGAGATGCCCATTGTGTCTGATAACTTGCAAAACAGCACTGTTCCAAAAAATAGACAGCACAGTAGAATGGCCATATTAATTTTTAACTATGCCGATGCTTTCCCTCTCAGCTTAAAAATAATTTCTCAGTTATTGATGTGCTTCCTTAGTTGTTTCAGCCGAGTGCTTGCATTTTGAATTCCATGCAAGATCTGGACTACCTAAGAGGCAATTCTTTCAATCTGTACAGAGGGAGGTGTAAAGAAGTGGTAATTATACCGACAGACCTTTTTGGCAAGCCCTTTAAGGAGGAAGGTATCAGTTGGGCAGCTGTCACTCCCATCACAAAATGGGACTGTTATACTTCGATCTGTAGAATTACATGGCTCTTACACACATGCAGTGATACTTTTCATCCTTCAAGTGGTTTAATTTACAATAAAAATATTTCATAATGCTTTGAATCAGTTTTTAATTAGTTTTTCTTTTAATCATTACATGTACCCCACCCATTGTCACTGTGATTATGTTTATTGTAATTTTATATAGTTATGCATTCATATGTTTTATGTAATTATGATGTTGTTGTTTGTTGTTTGCATTTTCGGTTATATTCCGCTGTAATTTGTTGTTTGGGCTTGGCCTCATGTAAGCTGCCCCAGTCCCCATTGGGGAGATGGTGGTGGGGTATAAATAAAGTTTATTATTATTGTTATCAAGTATTGACATGTGCTTCAGCTAAAACCAGAAATGCCAATGATTGTTTTCTCCAGGTGGATTTGCTGAATTTTCAAGATATTTCCCTGGCCTTTGTGAAGGAAAATCTGTCCTGGTGCCTTCGTGCATTTCTCAGCCCTGCTTACCAGTCTCCAACACTGGGCCAACACGCATTCTCCCTCATCTTTACCTTGGGTGCCAGAGAGATGTCCTCAACAAGGTGGGCATGTTGAAATATGATGGTATCAATAATGAATGAACTCAAAGAACAATTTGTTTTTCTGTTGACATTTTATGAAAATAGCATATTAGCTTGTATTACTACCTCACCAGAAGGGCTTAGTTTCGGCGGCATGCACCGGATCTTCTATAGTTTTACGGCAGAGGCCACCAGCTCCCATCAGACAACATCGAACTATTTATTTATTTATTTAAAGCCTTTATATTCCGCCCTTCTCACCCCGAAGCACAACATATAAACGGCAAACATTCAATGCCGAAAGATATTATACCATACACATACAAAAGCATTAAAATCATATATCGCAACGTTAAAATCCACTAGTTAAAACTGTCTCAACAACCATATCGAATTTGGTTGGCATACTAAGGGTTCCTATCGCTGCCTCAATGCACAGTCCCAAAGGCTCGGTCCCACAGCCATGTTTTTATCATTCTTCTAAAGGACAAGAGGGAAGGGGCTGACCTGATCTCATTAGGAAGGGAGTTCCATAGCCGAGGGGTAATTACTGAGAAGGCCCTGTCTCTCGTCCCCACCAAACACGCCTGTGATGGTGATGGGACCGAGAGTAGGGCCTCCCCAGAAGATCTTAACTGAACTACTTCAATGGGGCTCCGTCGTAAAATTATAGAATTTCTGGCTTATGCTGTGATGGCAGCAACACAAGAGGCTTCCTGTGTTGCCTTTGAGACAGTTGAGGGAGGGTGTCAGGCAACGGATACGTGTGTGTGTGTGTGTGTCCCCCGTGGGATGTGGTGCCCATTGAATCAGGTGATGCAGGGTGTGGAGTGACGGGTTACCGCTGCTGCGCACCAGGCACTGCCGGATTTGCCGCGATGCGTGGCAATTCTGGTGGCACATGTGAAGATGTCCTTGTCTCAAGCTTTCATGCTCAGTTTAAACAGAAGGAGGTACATCATGAACATTTTAATGGGGGAAAAAAGAATAAATTGCAGAATAGGGTAATGGCTGTTTTATTAGGCCTACTACAATATTACCAAATAGAAGAAAAGTGGTTTCAATTTTTGGATTCATTATGCCAAGAAAAGAAGAGAGATGTAGTAGGAGAAGAAACAAAACATCCAAAAATTGAATTTGGTGAATTGATATTGAATAGGTTCTGTGTGATATGATTACAACATGCTCCCTGAAAAGTAAAATGGTAATCATGATTGCTTTCAGATTGCTCATACACACAGTTAATGGTTGTTGTCCATTCTCACCAGCCATAAAGTTGGCTGAGATGCATTTTTTCAACAGTCCCAAAAACAACTCTATCGTTGCACCCTGGAAGCTCCTCTTGCTCCCTAGGACTTCCACTTTGGGTGGACTTTGGGTGGCTGAAGGTGGGACACCCATCTTTTCCTACTCCCATTCAAGAGGCCATCATTGTCTCAGAGATGTCTCCTCAAGAGTCAGCTCGCAGCATTCTTTGCCTACTTCACCATGCCTCTGTGGTCCTCAAGTGTTCCTCCCACTACTACTACTACTACCACCACCACCAACCCCCAGCATTCATCTATGGCCAACAAAACTCCTTCCTCCACCACCAACACCCCAGATGCATATCTATGGCCACCAAAGCTTCCATCTTCAAACAACCCCTCTCTCCTCATTGGTTTGGATCACCCTTCAGGTGGAAGCTTGTGAAGCTCTAGAACATTTTGTGAAAAAGGGAGTGTTTGCTTCTCTCTAACAAACTATTATAGGCATTCTCTTCCTGATTTGCAAATGTGGCTTTTCTTTACAGTTGCTGTTGGCTTTCTTTTTCGTAGGAGCTGATGCAGCAGAACGACATTGGCTATGTATTAAATGCAAGTAATACTTGCCCCAAGCCTGACTTCATCCCAGAATCCCACTTCTTAAGAGTGCCTGTGAATGACAGTTTCTGTGAAAAGATTTTCCCCTGGCTGGACAAATCTGTGGACTTTATAGGTAAATACTTTAGATGTCACCCTTGTAAATAGAATAAATCATACTAATCAGTTTACAATTGTATATATCGTGCAAAAGAATTCCTCCATTAGCATCAGGAAGGCAAACACTAAGAACATATCTGTAATATTTTTTGTCTTCTGGTTTCAGATATTTTTCAGGAAGTTTTTATTGGATTTACTAAATGTATGCCCTATCTTTCTCCCAAAATGGAATTCATACTATTTTACAATATTTTTTTTAAAGATCAAGCTAAAATATTAATAAAGGCAGTGACCGAGTTACAAAGATCAGACTTACAAACAACTCATAGTTACAAACAGGGCTGAGACAACAGGAAGTGGGAAAAATCTACCCCTCAGAAGGGAAATTCACTCCTGAAAGAGTTTTCATTGGGAAAAGGTGAAGCCTTATCACTATTCCTTGTTTCCACAAGAAACCGTTCCCCCCTCACCCAAATCCAGTGATGACAGAGACAGAAAGTGAGGCGCACAGACAGCAAAACAAGACGCCGCAGGAGTGTTAACGCTTCCCTACATTATCATTATATATATATATATATATAGAGAGAGAGAGAGAGAGAGAGAGAGAGAGAGAGAAATGCAATATTATAATATGATATTATAATTATATATTTACATTACTTGTAATATTACTAATAATATTACGATATAGTGGTATGGTGCAATATAGCAATGTTTAATGATGATATTGTACTATGCTAATAATATAATCTATTGTATGTAATATATACAACAACAACCATTTTTATTGATTAGCCAGTTGGCCTTATCAAAAACAGACAGTGAAACACAACATACAACATACATCTGGTCCTATTAAAATATATACAAATATATAGGAATTTATCAACTTAAAACCAATGTAGCTTAGCCATAGATATATGCATCAACTATCCTCGTCTCCCCTACACTGCACCCCAATCTGATCTATGAACTCTGATCTCCTTTTAGCAGCTTAATATATACCTTGTAAGCCGCTCTGAGTCCCCTTCAGGATGAGAAGAGCAGCATATCAATGTCGTAAATAAATAAATTTGTTTGTGGGATTAACATAACTAAAAAACCACTGGATGAATTGACATCAAATTTGGACACAATACACCTCTCAGGACAATGAGTGACTATCACTCATAAAAACACTGAAAAACACAAGGGAAGGGACTTAAAAAGCAAAAAAAATCCAGAAATTACATTACAACGCACGTGTTTGAGTCCCCCCAGGGGCGAGAAAAATGGTATATAAATGAAGTAAATAAATAAATCAACTATTATGCAGCCCACGGTGGCACAGCAGGTTAAAGCACTGAGCTGCAGAACTTGCTGACCAGAAGGTCAGCAGTTCAAATCTGCAGGACGGGGTGAACTCCTGCTGTTAGCTCCAGCTTCTGCCAACCTAGCAGTTTGAAAACATGTAAGTGTGAGTAGATAATAGGTACTGCTCCAGCGGGAAGGTAATGGCATTTCATGCAGTCATGCCAGCCACATGACCTTGGAGGCATCTACGGACAACGCCAGCTCTTCGGCTTAGAAATGGAGATGAGCACCAACCCCCAGAGTCAGACTCGACTAGACTTTATGTCAAGGGGAAACCTTTACCTTTACAGGTTGTGTTATGTATAATCGATATATTTTAAAGTAAGTGCTGCCTGTTTTAGTTGTTAGCTCTATTCCCTCTTTGTGTATAAGAAGGGAATTATGTTTGTGTGATGTTTGAGGGTTGTTTGGAGCCTTCAACCCATTTCAGAGCATCATTGTATGCCATATATTCTTATTCTTTTTCATTTTACAGAAAAAGCTAAAGCCTCCAATGGCCGTGTTTTAGTTCACTGTTTAGCTGGAATATCTCGCTCTGCCACCATCGCAATTGCATACATAATGAAAAGAATGGATATGTCCTTGGATGAGGCCTACAGGTAAGTACAGGGGCTCTTTTTCTCTTTTCAGGGTGAGAGGAGTCTCGAGCTTTGGTTGAAAATTTATTAATGCTTTGTGCTGGACGTTTGATTCAGTTTGGAGTCCAATATGACAATTGAGATTCAGTCTCAGTGTCATCTGTATCAATCCAGATCCACTAATACCAGGAAAGGAGATTCCACCTGAACATTAGGAAAAACTTCCTGCCCGTAATAGCTCTTCAACAGTGGAGCTCTCTCCCTTGAGTGTGGTGGAGACTCCTTCTTTGGAGAGCTTTAAAAAGAGGCTGGATGGCTATCTGTTGGGGGTGCTTTGATTGTGCTTTTCCTGCATGGCCGGGGATTAGACTGGATGGTACTTATAGTCTCCTCCAACTCTATGATTTTATTATTTTATTTTTAAAAACTGTAGGTAAGGTAGACACTTAAAGTTGTAGATAAGATAGACCCTTAAGAGGAGATTAACCTAGTGAAGTTTTGGATTAGTGGTTCTCAACCTGTGCATCCCCAGATGTTTTGACCTTCAACTCCCAGAAATCCTAACAGCTGGTAAACTGGCTGGCATTTCTGGGAGTTGTGGGCCACCTGGGGACCCACAGGTTGAGAACCAGTTTTAGACAAATAACTCCAGGTGTTTATATGCTGAGCCCCTGTGTAATTTGCTGTTTCCCCTAAAACACCAAGAAGATTGAATAAGGCAGTTCAACAAGACAAAAGGAAATTTTAAAAGAAGAAGCTTAGAATGACCACCTCAGATGATAATCAACAACATCCCTCACACTAACTTTTTCACAATCTACTACATATGGTGGAGGAGATAATCTAACTTCCCATAAACTGTAATTGGAGCTTGTTGGTGAAATTCTTGCCTCAGATTGCATGATAATGCTGCCAGTGAGTTCTCCTTCCTCAGAGCACCACACACCTCAGTGACTTTCTAACATACTTATATTGGAGATATACTGTCTGAGTTTTCCCTACTTATTTTTCATGTTGGGATTTCTGGATTAGTGAATCCAAATATATGTGTGTTTGTAATACCATTATTTTCTCCCTACGGGACCCAACACAGCTTACATCATGCATTGAGACAGCTAAAACAGTCTGAAATACAACATTGTATAAACCAGGGGTCCTCAAACTAAGGCCCGGAGGCTGGATACGGCCCTCCAAGGTCATTTACCCGGCCCTCACTCAGGGTCAACTTAAGTCTGAAACGACTTGAAAGCACACAACAACAGTCCTATCTCATTAGCCAAAAGCAGGCTCACACTTCCCATTGAAATAATAATAAGTTTATATTTGTTAAAATTGTTCTTCATTTTAATTATTGTATTGCTTTAAATATTTTTGCACTACAAATAAGATATGAGCAGTGTGCATAGGAATTCATTCATTATTTTTTTCACATTATAATCTGGCCCTCCAACAGTTTGAGGGACTATGACCTAGACCTCTGTTTAAAAAGTTTGAGGACCCCCTCATTTAAATGCAGTCCACTTCAAACATTAATTTAGAAATTAAAATCTTAACCAGGTCTAGCCTGCTTAGGTTCAAAAGTTATATAAAATTAGGTGTCTTTAGAATGGAACGATGGCGAGATTTCACAATATCTTGTGTTCTCTTTCCTACCATCTTAAAAGAGGTTAGTATAAATTATGGTTATTTGTGAAACATGGGAGGAATACTGGTTCCTTTACCAAGTCTAGATTGTTATAGTGAGGAGATAATAAAGAGAAGAGAGGTTGGAGGAGAGAGGAGTACAATGACAAGATCAGATTTGCACCACTGTGGTTGCATACACATCTTTACTCTTCACCCAAGAGAGGGTGAAGAGTAAAGATGAAGCCAAAGGGCCCAAAGAATTGATCTGTTTTGAAGAGAGATTTGAAGAGGGACAGAGAAAATTATTTTTAGGGGAGGAGGAATCTGGGGGATTTTTACAGCTCTCACCCATCCTGGCTTGCAGTACATGAAGACTGACAAAATCTGGCAGATGGCCGGAAGGCTGAATTTAGTCTCGAGGTCCCAGGTTGATTGACTGATCTTTCTTTTCTTTTTTTCCTTTTTTGTGTTCTGTTTTCTTCCAAAAACATTTAGATTTGTGAAAGAGAAGAGGCCCACCATTTCTCCCAATTTCAACTTCCTTGGCCAACTTTTGGACTTTGAGAAGAAAATAAAGAACCAGAGTGGCCAAACTGGACCACTTAGCAAACTGAAGCTTTTGCATTTTGAAAAAGGCAGCGATCAGGGAGTGGGAGGAGGACAGGCCAGCAGCCTTCATTCCTCTCCTCAACTCTGCACTACTTCTACCTCAGAGACCGTGGAGCAGAAGCCAGTGGAAACTGGGAACCTGCCAGGTTGCTCTTTGCTATCGCTAGAAGACGGCCCCTTGGTCCAAGGCATAATAGGACTCAGTGTGTCCTCTGACCAAGTTGAAGACAATAACCGACTCAAGCGTTCATTTTCCTTAGATATTAAATCCGTATCATGTGTGGCAAGCAGCAGCTGTGTTACAGCTTCGGGACAGAGCTATCCTTCCTTGGAAGATACGTTAGAGTACTACAAGCATTCAAGCGCCTTGGAAGGTGGCAGCAAGTTATGCCAGTTTTCTCCTGTTCAGGAGGTTTCAGAACAGACCCCTGAGAGCAGCCCAGATAAAGAGGAGACAAAGCCTCCTGAAAAATCCCAGAATGCCTGGCAGCTGGACAGTCAGAGCAAATGGCAGCCCTTGGGGAGAAGCACTAATGCCACTCAGCGGTCACTATTGTATCCCTTGCACCGAAGTGGCAGCATGGAGGACAATTATAAAACAAACTTTGTTTTCGGCCTCTCTACCAGTCAGCAGCATTTGGCCAAGTCTGCTGCTGGGCTGGGCTTGAAAGGCTGGCATTCGGACATCTTGGCTTCTCAGGCTTCTGCGACGTCTCTGACCAACAGCTGGTATTTTGCTACAGATGCCTCTCATTTTTATTCTGCTTCTACTGTATATGGGAGCAGCACAGCCTACTCTACCTACGGGGGCAGTCAGCTGCCCACCGGGTGTGAGCAAGCTTATGCTGTCCGCAGGAGAGAGAAGCACGGTGATCGAGGGGACTCCCGTCGGAGCTGGCACGAGGAGAGCTCCTTTGAGAAGCAGTTTAAGAGAAGGAGCTGCCAAATGGAATTTGGGGAAAGTATGATGTCAGACAACAGAAGCCGAGAAGAACTTGGAAAAGTTGGGAGCCAGTCTAGCTTTTCGGGCAGCATGGAGATTATTGAAGTATCTTGAAGTTCTGTCCTGTGATTCTACGTTGTTCCCTCATGTTGTGTAAAAAATTCCCTGTAAATCTGAAATTTCACGCGAAATACGAACTGTGGGGTTTCATTGTGAAGGAAATCATGGTATGTGCGGGTGTGCATTAAAAAAAGGAGTGAAATGATTGAATGTCTAATATGTGCTGTGGGTATTCAACAATATGCTCCTTCAATGCTTCTCACTATTTTTAGATAGCAGGGGGAACTCCATGTTTTTCTTAACAGATACAGAAGGAGAGAGGCAAAGAATTATACCATATCTAATGGATCATCCATTGTAACCCAGGCAGATCTTTCGGCTCTGTTAAAAGTTCAGCTGCACACTTGTAGCTTTCCATCTTTGTCTTCAGCCATGTTTTGTGTCAGGGACAACACTAATCATAAATATATTGCTCATCTGACTGTGAGGATGAACAGAAAACAAAAAAAAGCATATAATTATGGTGAAAAGTATGGATTTCAAGCTATCTATGTACATGAGTACTCATTGGCAGACTCATAGTGGTCTCCACTATGTGCTTTGAAAAAAAATGTTCCCTCTCCTATCAGCCAACATCAATATTAGGGAGAGAGATCACAATTGAATTCCCGGACACAGTCTCTCAGTTTTTCAGGATGTCTCCTCCTTGCCGTGGCTCTTACCTGAGCAAAGCAGGAGGTACATGATGTTTGGGTTTGGAATCACCATTGCTTATGCTCTTGAGGATTTTTGTGAATAGTAAGTGGGATGTACCTTAAATTATAATTTCCCCAAACTGTTCCAGGTATCAACTGACTGACTGACCTAGAACCCATAAAAGTTGACAGAAGCAATATATAATAGCTATGTGTCTGTTTCATATCCTACCCTTTCCTAGTCCCAAATCTAATAGTTTACAATGTGAATTAGAAGACTGCTAAAAGCGAATCAGTTACATTTAAAACTGAGCACAGAATTAAAACAGAGTATCAAAAACTTGGTGTAGCAAGAAAGGGAAGGTGCAAGTAGTGTGGTTAACCCCCATTATACATGCATCTATCAGATTTCAACTACACTTGAAGTAATCTGCCTTCAACGTCAATACTATCCAAATTCACTTATAATGAGAATGTTGCCGTTTGCGATCCCTCACAAATGGGACCAGCCTTCATAAGATTTCACTGAAAAAAATCCCATGGAATATTGCAGACACAATTCTACATTGGGAATGTTTAGCATAAATTCCCGTATGCTGAGCTAGGTGTGCTGTTTTTTTAAAAAAAATATCTTTATTGAGATTTTCTATAACATGATTAAAATCTTTTAAAAAATGTCCTTGAAAGAAAATGGAAAGGAGAAAAAAAGAAAAAGAAGAAGAAAAAAGAGGAAAGGAGCAAAGAAAGGAGAAAAAAAATAATTTTGACTTTTCCTTCATGACTTCCAGAGTATCTTCTGTGAGGTGTCTTCCTTTTCCCTCTTCATCTAGCTAGGTGTGCTGTTATGCAATTCTTGTGTTTAATGTTATGGGTGTGCAGCTGAATTCATAACCAAATGACTACTGCTACAAATTTCCACAGGGACAAACGGGTAAGTGACAAAAGCATATGCACCATGAAAACAAACATGCAGCTCCTTGAACTGAATGCAGAACTGAATGTAGGGGAACTGATGCAAGCATAATATATCAACAAAATACCAGGCAGTGGGACATTTAAATACTGTCCATTCCTTGTTTAGGAAAGGCCGAAATGGATGAAAGTGACACAACTATAATAGGATGGAATCCTATTAATGATATTCACAAGCCTAAGTCTACCCTATATAATAATAATAATAATGCGTGCAGATCTCACCTTACTGGGATCTCCACGCATTATTCTCCGATACATCACACAGTCCTAGACACTTGGGAAGTGTCTGACGTGTGATCCAATTCAACAGCCAGCAGTGTCTGCTGTGGACTCACCTTATGTTTCAAATAATAATAAACTTTCTTTATATCCTGCACCTATCTCCCTGAGGGGACTCAGGGCGGTTGTCCTATGATTGGGTGTGTCTTTTTTTGGTTCTTGTGGAGGTGTCTATTCTCTTCCACAACAACTCAAGCTCCACTCAACTGAGTGCCATTCCACAACAAGTGGAAAGTGCAGAGGATCGAAGTAGCATTTATACTGCATAACTGAATGCAGACCAATGCTCTCTTCTGTTGAGACTGATGGGGAAGTTGTTAATTCTTTCTTCAATTTCCCCTTGAGAAAAAAAGTCCATGGGATGGTGAACAGCCTGTGATGAGACCCCCCAAGCTGGGCAAGGTTGATTGTCAAGTCAAAATCCCTGGTTCAAATACTATGCATCCAATAGATATACAGTGGACCCTTGGTATCTGCTGTGCGTTGGTTCCAGGACCCCTCATGAAACCAAAATTTGTGGATGATTAAATTCTATTATATTCAATGGCATAGTAAAATTGTGCCCCTTATATACAAATCAAGGTTTGCTTTTGCATTTTTTGTGAGAATGTTTTCAGACTGTAGTTATAGAAGTCCATAGAACTCGGTCCTCAAAGTGAGTACGCTATCAGTCAGGCTTGCAAGACGGTACCAAGAATTACAATTCCAGCCAAGAAAAAGTAATGCCTACACCACAGTTAAAGGCAATTGGCATCTGAATTTGTTTTTGTCCCATGGGTGCATATCCCAATTTTATTGGTCACATTGCTTTTTTAGGAGCTCTTTGGTATTACCAATACAATTCACTGTCAAATTAGTAACATCACTTCAAGGGCTCTGGTCAATTGGCAGGCTGAAAAGTTTCCACTTTCTCTTATAACCCACACAACCCAACCTGGACGGCTTTGTCTATAAAGTAACCCAATTATTTTCAATACCACAGACACAAACAAAACAGAAGGAAACTAGGATGGTCCGTGCCCTTTATTAACAAAAAGAAATAAATATTTCAAGTAGAGATCACATACTGTTTTAACAGCATGTGTATAGTGCACAGTGCAACATAATTCAATGCAAGACTCAACTGGAACATTTACAGATGCATTACATGAATGAGAAAAAATAATACATACTGTCCATCTTGCATAGATCTTTCAAGAAGTTGCCTGCTTTCCACCCATTTCCCTTGCTCTCATTTTCAAGGATATAGACTGTCAACACTTTGAACTCTCATATTTACAATATCATTTAATACAGCTCTCTTGAAGAACCACTCACAGGATCCCCAAAGGTTCTTGTGCACATTGTAGAGCATGTTATTTTTTCATTTAAAAACACAGGATAGTTACAAGAATCATAACTTTTTTCTGGGAATGGAGTCTTAACACCTAAGATCATGCCCAATATGCCTGAACGGACAATCAAAAAAATCTCAGAGTGGTGCACAATACACTTAGGAAATCGCTGTATATGAACTGTTTAACATTTTGGAATTATAGCCAGAAAACATCCAGGCCTTCTCACAAGCTACTGTTATTTCTATGTAATTGTGTAGAACAGCTTACATGCAGAAACAGTGGCTGCAATTGCAAAATGAAAATGTTATCTTGTGTCCAAATAGGCTTTCCAGATGTGCACCAAGCAGATCTGATGGCAGAGGTGTCAAACCCTTTTTTGTCGAGGGCCACATCAGCCTTATGGTTGCCTTCAAAGGGCTGTTGAATCCATGAATGAAGAATTAAATTTAAGTGCTTCTTAGTTTTTACCTAGTTTAGGCCCTCAGGTGCTATGGAACAGCAGCTCCCATCACTTTTGATTATCTGCCATGTGGACTGGGGATGATGGGAAGGGCAACCCAACAGCAATTGTGGTTAAGGGACATTTTAAAGTCAGACATCATATCCACAAGCCTTGTATCTAAATTCAAACCCTACTGTCCTGACTAAACAGAACAAAATGCAGCCTTCCAGATGTTACTGAATCACAACTCCCATCAGCTCTGGCCATGGTGTTTAAAGATGAGGAAGACAGGAGTTGTAGTCCAGCATCTGGAGGGCCACATAAAATGACATAGTGGGTCTTGAGTTTGACAGATGTGGTTCATAATATCCACACCCCTCATGGAAATCTACAAATGGTATGTGGCTGTTGCTTCTCCCAACTGTTTCTGAATCATGCCTATAAAAATACAGACTTGTTTCCCATCCCTAGCATGGTCCTCAACCCACATCTAATTCCTGCTGCTTGTTAAGATAGGGAGTCCATATTAGATTTGTGCACCCAACATGAAAAAATGGTATTGCGGATACAATGAATTAGTTTAAATACTGCAGTGGAGCTTTGATCAGCACTTGCAATATTTTGGAAGTGAATAATTTGACTCTAACGGACTCATGAAAACCACTGTTGCAAGCAATCAGTACATAAACATACCAGAGAGCATCATGTTAGTTCAGCTGTAAAAATGCTGTAGGAATGGGAAATGGAGACAACTGCTGGTGGCACTCCTCAGGAACAAACAATCATATGTATTAACTGCTCCCTGACAACACTTTTCCAGCTTTCTCTGGACCTGGACTAAAAAATGTCCTTTGCTCCTGATGAAGCAGGGACCTTGCCTTATGAAGTCTGGAAGGAATCTTTTAGTGAAGCAAGTATGTAGGAAGCACTCCTTCCTTTCATAACTGGGGGACGGGGGGACAGGACGATGCAGAATGATGATATGATGGACCAAGCAGCCCATAATCACTTCTACATGGAAGGCCTTCATTCGGGGAAAAGCATAGCTCTCACAGTCTTATAGTTTGAGAGGAAAAATAATAATAATAATAAAAATTATTTATATACCGCTCTATCTCCCCGAGGGGACTCTGAGCGGTTTCCAAGTAGCATCATCAATACATACAAAGTAAACAACATAACCATAGGATCAACAAAACAATATAAGCATAAAAATTGTCGCCATAACACATAAATATTAAAACTCAATAACCCTATAGAACAAAAAGCCAACTTAATCCTCAATCAAGTGATCAATAATGTCAAACAAGACTTCCTTGCCTACTGCTACTTACCATCCTTTCAATAGTGCTGGTAGTTTCAAAGAGTGCCATCAGCAGTTATCTTCATTCCCCGATCCTACAGCATTTTCATAAAACACAATGCTGTCTGGTAAACACATTCTTGCAACTCAGTGGTTCTCATGGGTTGTAAAGCAGTGGTCCTCAAACTTTTTAAACAGAAGGCCAGCTCACAGTCCCTCAGATTGTTGGAGGGCCAGATTATAATTTGAAAAAGACATGAATGAATTCCTATGCACACTGCACATATCTTATGTGTAGTGCAAAATACACTTAAAAACAATACAATAATTAAAATGAAGAACAATTTTAACAAATACAAACTTATTAGTATTTCAATGGGAAGTGTGGGCCTGCTTTTGGCTGTTGAGATAGGATTGTTGTTGTTGTTGTGTGCTGTCAAGTCGTTTCAGACTTAGGTTCACCCTGAGCGAGGGCCGGTTAAATGACCTTGGAGGGCCGTATCCAGCCCCTGGGCCATAGTTTGAGGATCCCTGTTGTAAAGGATGGAACTATTGCAAAGGGCAAAATAGGGAGTCTGCAACTTTCTGTTTAAAAGGGAGGCAAAAGTGAAACTACAGATTTGCCCTTTCTTCTGTGTGAATGGATGGTATGCCCTACAAGATAGTGTTAAAACCTCCTGTCCACAGTAAACCTTTCCCAAAGCAATCTCTCTTAATTATGGTTGAATCCCTGTGAATGGATTTTGGAGCACACTCGTTTAGTGTAGAGTACCTCCTAGATTTCTTAGGCCTAGTAGACCCTAAGTGGGAATCAAACTCTACAGCTCAGTTAATAATGTATAGAAGCTCTACATTATAAGGAAGATGTGCAATATCAGTAACATGTTTAGAAAGTTGTTTATTTGTTACTAGTCTTCAGAACCTTGAACAACAACTATTTTGTAGTATGTCCCAGAATCAAGTGGTGGGAAACCAGTTTTGAGGGCTAGGCCAGGTTTCCATCCATGCAATCCTTTGTCAGCAAGAAGGTATGGGGTCTTGGTAAAGCCACTACTATCATGATATGACCCAACATAGGCTCCTTGGTTATAGCACTGGCTGGAGATTCCAGTGACTCAACCTTGCTCTCTCTCTTTCTGCTTTCCCATGTGGGGAGACAAAGCTGTGTGGACTCTAGCACTAACCGTATAAGTGTTCTTTTAGTGTACATTAGGAAAAACACCAGAGACCACTCCTGGCTTTTTCGATTGAACTAAGCAAATATTCCCACTGCTGTCTTCATTTTGAGATACAAGCAGGGAATCCTCCCATTTCAGTAATCTATCTAGCTGGGAGGGCCAGGAGCATCGTAAAGATTCCCTTTGCTATTTCTGAGTAGGTCCATGAGTAGAAGTTTCTCTTTTCTACCTCTGCAACTTGAAACTGTGGTAGACACTAACCAAGGCTCTTCTGCATGCAAACTCATATGGAAAGGGTTTCCTGAGGGTACAGAATTGAAAATCAACATCTTAAGGCAGCATTTATTGGGCAGAAAGAAACCATTTTGGGGGAGTAGATTCAAGAAGGAAAATTTTAAAAAATATGCTCCAAACAATGCTGTATTCCAAGTTTTAAATGACAATCCATTTCTTCTTAGCCCCAAAGTGCCATCTCCCCTCTACCTTCTCTGGATAGTGCAGTTATGTCCAAGCCATGGTCCTCGTCTTAAAAGCAACGGCTGCAGTGGATTTTTACAGCTTGAGCTCTCTATCTGGCTTCATGCTAAAAGGCTCAAGTTGCTCACTCTCTGGCAGCATGCTGTTCAGCCTCTCCATCAGAGGGATGGTCAGGTCAATGCCCATCTGGATGCGGCGGAGGATGGCAGACATCTCGTTGACCTTCTGAATCTGCTCTGCATATTTGGCGTATCTTTTCTGGCGCTCCTGCATTAAGCTATAAAGAGTTTCCACCGAAAGGTCCATCTGTTCACAAAAGAAAGGGAAAAGAACCAAGTGTAATTGTGTTAAGTTAAAGATTACTTTCCAGAGGAAAGTGTGACACATTAAAATAAAACTTTATTTATATACCGCTCCATCTCCCCGAGGGGACTCAGAGCGGTTCCCATGTAATATCACAAAACATACAGAGTAAAAACAACATAACGATAAGATTAACAAAATAGAGATATCAGATCGGAGGGTTGCTGTAGTGGGGCTTTTGTACGAGTAGTTTTCATTTTTCCAAAAATGTTAATTTTTCCTGAAGCAGACATTATTTTTCTCCATGGCGTCAAAATTACCGGAAATGTTGCATCTCTGTCCATACCTCTTTGATCCGCTTGACTAACGCATTTTGGTCAAAGGCAACCGCTTCTGCACACTGATGAAGATGTTCTTGGTACCGGAGGCAGAGCTGGAGCACTTGCTGGGAGTCTAGCTTTTCCAGTTTAATGTTTGTAGGAGATGTCTGCCCACTGAGAAGACCTAGAAGAAAGATCAAGAAAGCAGAAAAATTACCAAAACACTTCCCTGCAAAACCAACAAAGAAGATGCAAAGAGTCATATTCACAGCACACTGAACAGTAATGAAACTCAAAGACCCAAATGAAATCCAAAAAATTGTCATAGTGGCAATTCTATGTTCAGCCCAACTGCCTTCTGCTCAGAGAACAACTAAGAGATGCACATCTGCAAATGTATTTGTGCACATTTGAGTTATAACTATTCTGAAGACCCAGATTTACTAATAATGTAGTAAATCTTTCCCTGATTTTTCAATGTGAATTGCAAGTCACAGCTTAGACCAGCAGTTCCCAGTTTTTCAGTCATGGAACCTTTCCGGAGACATTTATTTTCTGTGGAACCTGATTTGATTAAGCAAAATATATACCGTACATACTCAAATATAAGCCGAGTTTTAAAGCCCTTTTTAAGACTGAAAAAGTCCCCCTTGGCTTATAATCGAGTCAAGGTTATTTATTATTTTACTCTGTTATTATTATTGTTTTACATTTATTATTTTACTCTTTATTATTATTATTATTACATTTCCATTATTTTACTCTATTATTATTATTATTATTATTATTATTATTATTACATTTATTATTTTACTCTATTAATGGGGAACTCCTTCACCCTCCTGAGGTGGAGGAGGCTTTTGACGACCCAACAAATCGGTGCTGTGAGTTCGCGCACCATTTTGCAGATGAAGTCGCTCAGATACATCTTGAGTTAGACACCAATTCAAACACAGCGCCAGGGGAGGTGACCAAGGCATCTGCTTGTCCGGTTTTGTGGGATTCCTTCCGGCTTGTTCATCCTGAAGACATAAAGGGGATCCTTGAGGCTGTGAGGGCGACCACGTCGGCTCTGGACCCTTGCCCTTCTTGGCTAATTAAATCGGCCAGAGGTGGATTGATTGATTGATTTGTGTTGATCATAAATGCATCGTTGGAGCAAGGGAATTTTCCATCTGGGTTGAAACAGGCTGTGGTTAGACCACTCCTGAAAAAAGCCTCCCTTGACTCCACGGTCTTGAGCAATTACAGACCAATCTCCAACCTCCCTATTTTGGGCAAGGTGCTGGAGCGGATGGTCACCTCTCAGCTCCAGGGTTTCCTGGATGACATCAACTACATGGATCAGTCACAGTCTGGTTTCAGGCCTGGTCACGGTACTGAGACGGCTTTAGTCGCCTTGGTGGATGACCTCCGCAGGGAACTGGATAGGGGGAGTGTGGCCCTTCTGGTTCTCTTGGATATCTCAGCGGCTTTCGATACCGTCGACCATGGTATCCTTCTGGGATGGCTTTCCGGAATGGGCACGGCTTTGTCATGGCTCCGGTCCTTCCTAGAGTGTCATTCCCAGATGGTGAAGCTGGGAGACACCTGCTCGGACTCCTGGCCTTTGACCTGTGGGGTCCCACAAGGTTCCATTCTGTCTCCCATGCTTTTTAACATCTACATGAAACCACTGGGAGAGGTCATCCGGAGTTTTGGAGTTGGGTGCCATCTCTATGCAGATGACGCGCAACTCTACTACTCTTTTCCACCTAACTCCAAGGAAGCCCCTCAGGTGCTGGACGAGTGCCTGGCCACTGTGTCTATCTGGATGAGGAGGAACAAACTGAAGATTACTCCCGACAAGACAGAGGTTTTATGTAAATATTCAAAAACTTTTAGCCTACTGATGCCTCAATTAATGTAATTAGTATCTATTTTTATTTTGAAATTTACCATTAACTACTGCATTTCCCAACCTTGGTTTATACTCAAGTCAATAAATTTTCCCAGTTTTTTTGTGGTAAAATTAGATGCCTCAGCTTATATTCAGAAAGCCTACAAGAAGGGAGGTATCTGTACCTGTTCCTTTAAAAAGTTCATTATTTTTTGAGTCACACCTGACATACACAATCAATATTCAATCTATATATAACTTATAAATACTCATAAACAAAAAGGCATTACATGAACTTATATAGTAGTTACTAATCTTTAATGTAAGATACACAAGAAACCCTGATATTTACTGTTTCAAATAACAAAGTCTGTATTGACTATAGCAATTTATATCATCCATTGGGTGTCAGTAGATATTGACAGACTTAGTACTATCTTGTAATGGCTTCTAGGAGTGCTCTTCACAACACGTTCTAGGAAAGTGATGCTCCACAGACCAATGCCAACCTGAGAGCCGTCAGTTTCCCAGAACAAAATTAAGCTGTAATCAATGGCACAAATTTGGTATCAAATTGTGGCGCATTGGAAAACAAACAACACATCAAGCAGTTTGAGAAACACCATTTAAGTGGCTGTCAGTATACCAGATGGTCTTTAATTAAACACAAAAGTATCTGGATTAGTTAAGAATCAATTCTCCAATTTTGTCCTTGCAACAGGCAACAACTGAACCACTTGGGAGTTTATCCTTAGTTGCACAGACTTCATAAAATAGAGCAACATTTATGTTTGCACATATGTGAGTGATAACACATAATAATAAGCTGTTGCACCCAAAAATAAACTAGCAAGTTCCTCCCTAAATATCACCTCTTCACTTTGTAAAAAAGAATAACACAACTAGTGACATAAAAGTAGATACAAATGGTGTTTGCTGAACAAAATACAAGTCAACTTTTAATAAAAACACAAAAGAAGTACTCATCTTAGTTCTCTCAACTATTTTCTAGAAGTACATTAACTCTACAGTGCAAAACAAAAGTAGCAGCTGAAGTCAAATAAAAAGAACTGCAATGGTTGTGAAGTTAGGGAAATAACATACCTTTCAGAAGGGGCTGGAAAGTTGGTATTTCCTGCAACTTGATGACATCTGGGTCATTGCTGACATTTCGTGATGACTGAGTCCCTTGTGCCACTACCACGATATCATCCATTTTAGCTCGCTGCTTGGCCGGTGAAGGGGATGCTGGGAAGAAAATATTCAGAATATAAGAGGATAATATAGAGTCAGGTTTGCCCATTACCCGGAATGAAGACGTGATTTATGCAAGGACTGCAATAAAATTCATTGTAAAAACTATACATTTTGCAAAACGCCCATGAAATTATTTCAGAATATTTTCTCTTCTTGTCCTTGACTCTGGAATACTATCCTTTGAGTGTTTTAGGACCAGCTCATATTTGAATGGATATAACCTTAACCCAATAAAATAAAAAATGGTCTTGCAACAAGATTTATCAACTTCGCTGCAGACTATGGAGCAAATGAATGAAGACTATTGAGTCACTCTTTTGGTACTTTTCTCTCTCTCAGAATCTTCGCAGACTGTCAGCAATTTAGGTGAGTCAAAGAGCGGCAAGGCAATAAAAATGCATGTAGAAAAGAGATGTTCTCTCATTTTTATTACCAAGAAATATTTTTAAATATCACTACCAAATATTTGGAACATGTGACTTTAATATTTATACTTGGATGTTTTTAATGCTGTTTTAATGTTTAAATGTTGTTTTATCTCTTATGTTTAATGGTTTTAACATTTTTAATTTATAGTTATGTGTTAATGTTTAGTTATTAAGATTTTTTTCTATATGTATATGGCATTGAATTTTTGCCATTAATATGTTGTAAACCGCTTTGAGTCCCCGTCCCCCCCGGGGTGAGAAAGGGGTATATAAATATAGTAAATAAATAAATACCAAATCAGCAAGAATAGTCTGCTACAACATGAAGCATTTGAACCTTGGGCAGAGCAGACTGCTGTGTGTAATTGTTGACATGCTTTGATCAATTTTTCTCCAAGTGAAAAATTGCGCTCTCAAAAAACTTCTGACTTACAGGATGCCTTTTATCAAATGTAGGGAAGCATTTTAAGATGCAATCCTTCTTTACGCTCTACCACCACCCCAGGTGACACAGTTCATTCTGTCCCTTTAGACTCGGTGGCTTGATGCTTCAGAAAGCCAATTCACACCAGGAACAAACAGGGATAAAGACACTCACTGGATGGGGCGGGGAAAGGGATTGGGGTGACTGCATGTAACATAGGCCCCTTCTACACTGCCATATAAAATCCAGATTATCTGCTTTGAACTGGATTATCTTTCTTCTTTCTTAGGCGATCCCTCGTTGTCCAAGTAGGATTGTCTTCCAAGATTGGTGTACCGGCGGAGGATACGTAAGTGTCTGTGGAGCCCTATTCTTGATCTGCATGTCATCCTGCAGTTTGTTTGTTTGTTTTTTGGTCGTGTCAGGAGTGACTTGAGAAACTGCAATTCTGGTGTGAGAGAATTGGCCCTCTGCAAGGACGTTGCCCAGGGGACGCCCGGATGTTTTGATGTTTTATCGTCCTTGTGGGAGGCTTCTCTCATGTCCCCGCATGAGGAGCTGGAGCTGATAGAGGGAGCTCATCTACTCTCTCACCGGATTTGAACCTGGGACCTGTTGGGTCTGCAGTCCTGCCGGCACAGGGGTTTACCCACTGTGCCACTGGGGGCATCCAGCAGTGAGGGCATTGGTTTCCAGATGGAAGGTGGTCGCAGTCAGGGTTGGCCCTCCATTCGTGCCTCTTCAAACACTGCTGGTCACAGCTGACCTCCAGCTGGAGCGCTCAAGGGCCAGGGCTTCCCAGTTCTCAGTGTCTATGCCAGAGTTTTTAAGGTTGGCTTTGAGCCCATCTTAAAATCTCTTTTCTTTCCCACCAACATTCCATTTTCCAGTCTTGAGTTCAGAGTAGAGCAACTGCTTTGGGAGACGGTGGTCGGGCATCCGGACAACGTGGCTGGTTCAGTGGAGTTGATGGCAAAGGACCATCGCTTCAATGCTGGTTGTCTTTGCTTCTTCCAGCATGCTGACATTTGTCTGTTCATCTGCCCAAGAGATTTGCAGGATTTTCCGGAGGCAGCTCTGATGGAATCTCTGGACTGTAGATAGTCCACGTCTTGCAACTGGATTATACGGCAGTGTAAATGGGGCCCCTTTCTACACTGCCATATAAAACCCAGATTATCTGCTTTGAACTGGATTATATGGCAATGTAAATGGGGTCCCCTTCTACACTATCATATTATTATTATTATTAACTTTATTTGTACCCCGCTAGCATCTCCCGAAGGACTCGATGCGGCTTACAAAGGCCAAGGCCTCAAAACACAACACAACAATACAACACCTAAAGCAAATTAAAAACAGTTAAAGCAATATTAACGACATGCAATAAACAATACATCAATACACTATGAAAACTGGGCCAGGCCGGAGTAAAGGGGTACAGGATTAAAAGTGCTGATGTGACAGGTGGCATGTAAGGATTATAGGGTAAGTGCAGTGTGCAGCAATCTTAGTTCTACTAAAGTGCTTCTGGGACTTGTTATTGGAGATTCGTATTCTGGGAAGGCGCATCGGAACAGCCAGGTCTTCAAGTTCTTTCTAAAGACTGCCAATGTAGGGGCCTGTCTGAGATCTTTTGGGAGGGCGTTCCAGAATCTATATAAAACATAGATTATCTGCTTTGAACTCATATAATCCACTTCAAGACAGATAATGTGGATTATCCGTTCTGACAATCTGGATTATATGGCAGTGTAGAAGGGACCCTAAATTCCGGTCCTTTGCCCCAGCCACTCGTTTTGACGTGGCGAGAGGCATTTGATTTTTTGGGGTCTGTTCCCTCTGGCCAGGTGAGGGGCGCTCTGCCAGGCGGGGGGGCTCAACCAGGGCGCCCACCTGAGGCGTTGTGGTCGTGAGGCCGGCTCTCCGCCTCCGCGCTCTGCTCGGCTCCCATGGCTGGGGAACGAAGGGACCCTTGACGAACCAGTCCGCGGGAGGGCAGGGCAAGCAGCCCTGCCTAGAGAGCCGCTACTCCGCCCAGTCCGGCCAAGGGAACCGCATGGCGTCCCAACCACTGCGCCTCACTCTCTCGGAATAGCCTGTGAAGGCGCTTCCTGCTTCCCAGAGGCCAGCGGCTTCACTTCCGGTTCTGAAAGAGGAGGAGCAGCGGCAGCAGCGAAAAGCCAGGAAGGAGGTGGGCGCGCGCCTGCGCTCGGGCTGCCTGAATGCCGCGCGATCCCTCTGACGTCACTTGTCAGTCGCGAGCCCGACGCGGCTACGCCCCTCCCCCTGAGCCAGTCTCCTCTCAGCAGCTTGCAATGAAACAAGGCCGGAAGAACTCCACGGGATTGAGACGCGAGGAGGCTGACTTCCGGTGCGGTTATCCCGGAAGTAGGGTGGCTGCGCTGGGCTCCAGGCAGGGGGCGGGCTTCCCTTCCTGTGGCGCCTTCTCCCGAGCCACGGAGCCGGGAAAACCTCGGGGAGAAGGAGGAGCAGCCCTCCCAGCCCCTTTGGTACGGCTAGGCCACTTCTCTGGAGGAAGGCCTCACTGTCGCCTGAAGGAACGGTAGGAGCAGAGCCCAACTCCGGGTGGAGGGGGGTGGCCAGCCCTGGGCGCCTAGCCCAGTCTTCCCACAGAGAAGGAGCCGCCCTTGCTTTCCTCCGCCAGGTGCTTCTTTCTGGGCCCTTTCCTTGCCTACCTCAGACCCCTGCTTTCTCAGCCGCCCTGCGTCTCCCTGCTTTCAGTTGGACAGGTTTCAGTCATAACCCGACTGTATTGTCGAAGGCTTTTAGGGCCGGAATCACTGGAATGGTGTGTAGTTTCTGGGCTCTTTTAAACTGTTTGGGGGAGATTCTCACACTACACTTCACAGAGTTACTACCCCACTTTAAATTCTGTGGAATTCTGGAGTTTGTTTCATTAAATAGATTACTGCAACACACTCTACGTGGGGTTGCCTTTGAAGACTGTTCGGAAACTTCAATTAGTCCAGCGGGCGGCAGCTAGATTACTCACCGGAGCATCATACAGGGAGCATACCACCCCTCTGTTATGTCAGCTCCACTGGCTGCCGATCCAGTTCCGAGCACAATTCAAAGTGCTGGTTTTGACCTACAAAACCCTATATGGTTCCGGCCCAGCGTATCTGTCCGAACGCATCTCCTTCTACGTCCCGCCTCGGAGTTTAAGATCTTCTGGGGAGGCACTGCTCTCGGCCCCACCTCTATCACAAGTGAGATTGGTGGGGACGAGGAGCAGGGCCTTCTCGGTGGTGGCCCCTCACCTGTGGAACTCACTCCCTGGGGAAATTAGGTCATCGACATCCCTCCTCTCCTTTAGAAGGAAATTAAAAACATGGATTTGGGACCAGGCCTTCGGGTAATCTGGCGGATAGATAAGGCACAAGCGACGACTAGAATTGATGGATTGGACAATGTGGAATTTGAATTTACGGACTCTGAGCTGATAAACGTTGAGCACTAGATTATTTTTAGGGATTGTGATGTATAATGGATTGTTTTAATTACTGTTTATGTTTTCTTTTTTACCTTGTTGTTGTGCCGGCATCGAATTGTGCCTTTTTGTAAGCCGCCCTGAGTCCCCAGACTCAGGGCGAGAAATAAATAAATAAATAAATTTTAGCTCAGTGAGACCCTGGATCTCTCCGGCTGAGTACTGTCAACAAGTATACAAATTAATTTGTATACTAAAATGATCAAGGGTCTGGAGAACATGCCCTATGAGGAGCGGCTTAAAGAGCTGGGCATGTTTAGCCTGATAAAGAGGATTGTCTGGAGAGGCCCTGCTCTCGATCCCGCCTTCATCACAAATACGGTTGGGCAGGGGCAAGAGACAGGGCCTTCTCAGTGGTGGCCCCTCGGCTATGGAATGCCCTCCCTTGGGATATTAGATCGGCCCCTTCCCTTTTAACATTTCAAAAGCAGGTCAAGACATGGCTCTTTGAGCAAGCCTTTGTAGACACAGTATAACAGACATGGGAGAAAAACGGAATGACTCAACGATGTTATTGGATAATGCTTTTAACTAGGAGACTCAAATTGATATATGTTTTTATTGATATTGATTGTTTTACTTGGTTTTATATTTAAATTGATTGTTTTTAAATTGTATTTTACATTTTTGATATTGACTGTGGGCTGAGAGGGGCAGTATATAAATGAAATAAATAAATAAATAAGGCTGAAAGGAGATATGATAGCCATGTATAAATACGTGAGAGGAGGTCATAGGGAGGAGGGAGCGAACTTGTTTTCTGCTGCCCTGGAGACTAGGATGCGAAACAATGGCTTCAAACTACAAGAAAGGAGATTCCATCTGAACATTAGGAAGAACTTCCTGACTGTGAGAGCCATTCAGCAGTGGAACTCTCTGCCCCAGAGTGTGGTGGAGGCTCCTTCTTTGGAAGCTTTTAAACAGAGGCTGGATGGCCATCTGTCAGTGGTGCTTTGAATGCAATTTTCCTGCTTCTTGGCAGAGGGTTGGACTGGATGGCCCATGAGGTCTCTTCCAACTCTTTGATTTTATGATTCTAAATGGCGACAAAAAACATTCACAACCTAATAGAACTGATGAATATACACACCATCTTTTTCCACAACGAGGAAGGTGGACAGGTGCACAATGTGTTCCTCTTAATGTCAAATTATGATTGTGTCTTCATTAAGAGCAGGGGTATACAGATTGGGGGATTTTTTTTAGCCCAAGCCCTTCAACCTCCCAAATTTAGGGTGGTATAGCATGCCCCTCTCAGTTTTTGTATACTCCGAACTCACTAAGCAATAAGGTTATGGTATTTTTTTTAAAGGAGCAGGATTCTATTTATTTAAGAGGATGTAACAATACAGGCTTAATCATACAGAGACAGCCTTTAAGCACAAGTCACTCTCTTAGCTTTATTTACTGAATTGTTCTGTAACATGAACCTGTTGCCTCACCCAGCGTTCTGAGTCATAAGTGTACGCATTCAATCATGAAAGTGGACCTAGGGCGTTTTTTAAAACATGGGTGCAATGCATCTAAAATTGCTTCCTTTCTTTCCTCTGACTGGGTGTTGTACATTTTTTAAACCCATAATCTTGATGAGAAGAAAGATAAAAATCCAGTTTTTCTTACTGTGAAGCTACATTTGTCAGGGAGAAAGGGATTTTGTGTGCAGTGGTTAAAAGGTCAGCCCCCCCCCCCCCCCCGAGTGCAGAAATCTTTCAATAAAAGCAATAATCTTTCAATAAAAGATTTGGTGAAAATCTGTTGTTCAGTCTTCAAAACTACCAGACTTCTGCTTTTTACACCCAGTCCACTGAACTTTTCTCTTATTTTTGATAAATCATAGATCTAACTGAATGTCAATTTCAGGCAAAACAACAGAGATAGGTTTCTTCACAGCCATAGAGCAGCAAACTTATAGGAGTGACCATTGTGTTTGTTGCTTCATCCAGGCTTCCAAACCCCAAATGTCTTTCATTGTAGCTTATGAGAAATGTCATAATAAAAGATGTTTGGGTTTGATAAACCACTTTTTTTCAGTTGCTTTCAGGTTCTGAAATGGACTCTCTGGACTGTAAACCAGCAAACGAAACAAAGACCATCGAGGTCTTTATACCTGAATCAGGCCTATATTTGTGTCTCACTTTTACTAGTGGCTTTAGCTTTTTAATTTCCATGAGTTAAATTGCCTCAAGCAAGATAGCAACTGCTGAAATAAATGAGAAAGGAAGACAAAGGATTTCTCACAACCCTTGTGAGACTATTCTTCCTTTAAAATTTATTGTACCAGAATGCCTTCCTCTCCAGCTATAGATTATACTTTAGATGGCTCCAGCCAGCACATTGTCAGTAAAATTAGTGCGAAAATATGGATGTGTTCTTGGTCATCATTCTATAAATGTTAATAGCTCACATTAAGAAGGTCTTCTGCTTCCAAGATCACTCATTTGTAGACATTTTTAAAAGATGGCTGGGGGCAATTCCTATTACAAGTGCAGCAAACCAACATGTGGTTGCAACCCCCCCCCCCCAATTTTTTATTATCACAACCCCCTTTCCTTCTGTTATTTCCCTTACAGTTCTTTGATTATGTTGGCACCATCTCAGAGTGAGAGCCCCCATTCTTCTCTACCCCTCCAAAGGATAACTCATGATATTAGTCAGTTTTTTATTTGTGGACTCCGCTAACATGTTCTTGTGCGATTTTCACCAGAATTCCCTTACATTGTCTGATTTATTTTCCAGTTCTTAGTTTAGTTTTTTTTTAGTTGGCTGAGAAAAACAGATAAAGGATGGAAAGAACTTGTACAGTTGTTTAATAATTTAATACTGTTAATCATACTTATTATCATACATTTATTTATTTATTTATTTATTTATTTATTTCAGTTACTTCTACCCCGCCCTTCTCACCCCCGAGGGGGGACTCAGGGCGGCTTACAAAAGAAGGCACAATTCAATGCCTATGTCACATATACATACATATATAAAAGCAATTAAACAGTTAACCGGTTAAAAACATCTGTACATAACACAATAGTAAACTAATCCCATGCTCAGTGTTCAGAGTTCCGTAAATCCATTCCATTCCGTCAATTTCTGCTCATCATCAGGTCTTTCTTTAGCTGCCAGAATGTCCAAATGCCTGGTCCCACATCCAGGTCTTCAGTTTTTTTCTAAATGAAAAAAGGGAAGTCGCTGACATCATCACATAATCACATTTCATGCCTTTTTTCAGCCAAAAATGAGGAGTGTGATATGTGATGAAAAAAATTACACTGCTGGCAGATGATCTGTATACAGTGTAGCTAATGGAGAAAGACAGTCTAGATAGCATTAGAATGATTCCAGGTTTTCCTCTCAGTGTGTCTTGCTGCACTATACAAACAACAGCTTTGTCTGCATCCCGCCTCCTCCCCCCATTAGCTACTTTACTTGGATGAGTTTGAAAGCCCTAAGTTGAAAGGAGTCGGTATTGTCACTTCCTTCAAGCCAGCACTTTTGGACTCATCTAAGTGAAGCACAGTGGCTAAAAGTGGTCAGGTGGGCTGTTGAAGATGCAATAGGAATCGCCTTTAGACCAGTGGTTCTCAACCTGTGGGTCCCCAGATTTTTTGGCCTTCAACTCCCAGAAATCCTAACAGCTAGTAAACTTGCTGGAGTTTCTGGGAGTTATAGATGAAAACTCCTAGGGACCACAGGCTGAGAACCACTGCTATAAATGGTTCTAGACAAACTAAATTTCCCCCACCCATCTTTTTTAAATGCGAGACTGTTTACAGCGGGGAAGTGATCTTTCTCCACTGACTACACTGTATGCAGATCATCTGCCAGCATTACTTTGGGATGATGAATTAAGGTTGTGACAATTATGCAAGAAAAGAGAAAATATTGATTTTGGGGGCCAAAAAAGGGATGTGTGACTAGTACAGGATGGCAACTCTTATATGGTAAAATAGGGTATTTGTGTAGTGTTTCTAAATGTGCAACCCCTGTAGTGTAAATGGGAGAGCAGGGTTTGTGGGAGGACAGCTTGCCTAATGTCACCTCATAAACACATAGTGCAAGTATAACTTAAAGTCACTTTGGTTCTGTGATTCTATGAGTCCTCACACAGTTTGGGTACCATGAAACTTCTCAGTGAACGCCATACTCCATGTGCTTGATTGTTTTCCTTGAAACAGTTTTACCTGGACCTGGAAGTATTACTGAATTCCAATCAAATTGTGATAAAGATCTGCCTGCATTTTCAAAGATAAAGGGAGAGAATTCCACTGATGCCACTTGATATAATATATTATGGAGTGGGAAAAAATTTGTATGACATTAAAAATTAAGTGTCTCTTTTTTTCTTACTAGAACAAGCAATGCAGCCTTCCTAAAACGACTCTGTCCTACATGTGAATGGCTCAGAAGAATCATACCTAAGCAAAAGAAATGTCTCTTTGGATTGCCCAGTGTTTTGTCTATGCGCTGACAGTGGTGGTTTGTGTCATGCTAAAGCCATCTCAAAGCCAAGTTTGTTCTACAGAGAAGATGGAGAACATCACTCTCGATATAAAACGGGCCTTTTCTAAAGGCATCCAGGGGAATGAGCCTATCTTTACTGCCTCTCCAGAAGCTTGTATTAACATTTGCTGTTTGGGAGGAAAAATTGGAGGTAACAATGTTCCTTTTGGGTCCTTATACATTATAGACTACCAACATAGTCCTATACATTTCTTTCTAACTAACACAAAGTTCCAGCTCGTTCAGTGTACAGTATTGCAGATTTAAGTTGACTTTACAATAATTCAGTTCTTTTTCTGCATAGAGCAGGTGATTGTGGTAAGAATTCCATAAAGGTTTTACCAAATTAGAGTTTTCAGAATCCAAGACCAACTCAAGGGCTGTGAGAGCTGCAACAGATACAAAATTGCTTTTTTTTTAGCATGGAAAAGTTAGTTTTGAACTATATCTCCACAAGTTCCCTACCAGCATCATCCAACAGTCAACTTTACTAGTTATAGATGTTGGTATTGCTGCATTTTGACATCAAGCCAGCCTCAACTTATGGCAACCTTATGAATAAGATACTTTCAGAAGCCCCTCTTATCAACAGCCATGCAGAGGTGTTGCAAACCCAGGACCTTAATTCACCCAATCAATGGAATTGTAGTGCAGTCTGACTTTTATTATTGTAATTTAATGCACAACAAGATTGGTACACAGCAAATAACATCTTTATGCTGGCTTAATATAATAAGAATATTAAGAATAGCTTTGGCCATAAGTTCATAACCACAGATGTATTAAGAATATGTTACTTTCTAAAGCATAAGACCTTAAGCTCTTAAAAAGAGCAGTACAAAATAAATCATAGTACTAACACAATACAGATATGCCTACTTTGTACTATGCTTCTTGCAGTAGTACTTTCCTAGTGTCTAGGACTGTGTGATGAATCGGCTAATAATGCATGCAGATCTGAGTGGGGTGGCCTTTTGCAGCTGACAGATGACAATTTTGTTAGTTCAGGCTAAGGTTTTTAGGGACTGCACCCAGTGTGCTGATCGCCACTGGGATCACCTTTACTGGCTTGTGCCAGAGTCTTTGTAGTTCTATCTTTAAATCCTCATGTAAGCTTTTCCTGTTGCTTCTCGTCAGTTCTGTTGTCACCTGGGATTGCAGCATCAGTGATGCATACTTTGTTTTTGTTTTTGTTTTTCACAATCATGAGGTCAGGAGTATTGTGCTCCAAAACTCTTGTCAGTCTGAATTCGTAAGTCCCAGAGTAGTTTGACATGTTCATTTCCTGTAACTTTTTCAGGCTCATGATCCCACCAGCTCTTAGTTGCAGGCAGATGATGATGATGATGATCATGATGATGATGATGATGATGATGATGATTATTATTATTATTTAGTTTCTTTATAGCCTGCTTTTTCTATTGTCATTCATTTTACCAGATATTATCACCATCACCGTCACCTTCCCCCAGTCCGCCCACCCAATGGTCTCATGATAAATCCAAAGTACAACAGCATTGGTTTAGTCATTTTGACATCCAGGTTTGATTTGCTTGTAGACCCTTTGGGGGGGGGGGGGAATCCATGGATTCCTAGAACTTTCTTTGAGCAACATTTCAAATAAGTTTTCATCTTCACTAATATTAATACATAAAAGTATGGAAATACTGATTCTGATTTTGACATTTTTATGCTTGAGAACTTTATATTTTGCACTTTCATGCTTAAAATTTAATCACTAGGTTCTGTTAGTAACATGGTATCATTTGCATCTCCTAAATTGTTTGTGCTTCTTCCTTCAGTTTTCACACCTCCTTCCACTGGGTCTAATCTTGATTTTCTTATGATATGTTATCCATTTACATTAAACAGATAGGGTGATAAAATGCATCCTTACCAATTTATTTATTTCAGTTGCTTCTACCCTGCCCTTCTCACCCCGAAGGGGACTCAGGGCGGCTTACAAAAGCAAGGCACAATTTGATGCCCGCATCACATAACAACAATAAGACAAAATAACATCAATTAACAGAAAACAGCAATTCTAGCAGTATCATCGATTAACAGAAACAACAATTCTTGCAAGGCGAAAACAACCATAAAACCAATACAAACCATTTCTCCTCATTGACAGTCAGCATTTCGCAATCTCATAGTTCAAATTCCAATTCCACAATTGTCAGTCCTGTCAGTCCTATCCATCTAGTTGTCCATATCTAGTTGTCAGATTGCCCGAAGGCCTGGTCCCACAACCAATGGGAAACCATTCCAATTTCCATTTGTGCCCTGACAGTGATATCTTGTTTAAAATATAGATTATGCATCTGGACGGTCAAAGTTGTGGCATTTCAATTTATTTTAGAGTGATCTATCATTTTTCAGGATCCTCATAGTTAAAGATGTTATTCCCTGGTATGCTTCTTACCCAAGTATAATCAAAATGTAGTAGATTCTCAGGTAACCAAAACTCAGGCAACCAGAACTATCAAGCAACTAGCAGAAAATTTAAAAAAAATACTTTAAATAAGAATTAAAATTGATTTTAGCAGAAATTTAATTTTCAATGCAAATTTGCTGCATCATCTACTGATGTAAATCTAAAATCATCCACATCTACTTTTCCTGATCCTGTCCTAGTTACGTCATCATCAGATCCTAATAATCCTGATGAAATGTCTACCCAACAAGCTCTCTACCTCTACTGTAACAATTTTCAGTGTGTATGTGTTTTTTCTAAGTTACTTGAAGTAAAAAAATATGTAAGTGAATTAGATTAAGTTGAAAAGTATATTGACTGCTATATTAGAATATCAGATAGAAGCTCCAGCTGTCATCCTTCTATCTGATAAACATGGAGTTATATGAGACCTCACTTACTTACTTAGGCGATCCCTCATTGGACGAGTAAGATGGTCTTCCATTATGGATTTCCTTGTGGGTCC
>NW_026847549.1:102045190-102072562 GCF_025583915.1 Anolis sagrei ordinatus
GTTGGTGATGACAAGGTTGTGCTCCGCACATTTGGTGAGAAGCAGGATGCCATTCGAGTTGCTGTTTCCAAGATTGAAGCTTGTTACCACATGCAAATTTGCTTTTAAATGTAGATTTGGCTTATGTCTTGTGTTTTCCAGGTAACAAAGTGTGCAACTACATAGTATTTAATACCAAAAAGAAACACAATTATCCAAATTGCTATCTGTTTTATTATCCCACAAAAGAAATTTTCCCAGCGAGACAAGTATTAGGACTGGTGACTTACAGAATAATACATGGTAAGTAATAATAAATATTTGACTGACTGAAGAGCTCATCATTTCTGGGACCGTTTTTTAAAAAAAATTAAAATGTGTCTACTTAATGATATACCCAACCCACTATTTAAGTGCTGCCATTTCAGAATCATCCCAGGTTCTGGGGTGTCCAGACCAAAACCTGAGTCCTAGGGATGTCTTCTGGTGATGTCATTAAGCATTAGAAATGAAATAGCAGTCATAGGGGCTCACAACTTGTCACTCAAAACGCACATGTACATACACACATAGAAAAAAAATCCTGTTTTGAAATTAAGACATGTTAGTTAAAGGGGGCTTAGCTGAAGATGATGTAAAGCAGGCATAGGCAAACTTTGGCCCTCCTGGTGTTTTGGACTTCAATTCCCACAATTCTTTACAGCTGGTAGGTAGGCTGTTAGGGATTGTGGGAGATGAAATCCAAAACACCTGAAGGGCCAAAGTTTGCCCATGCTTGATTTAAAAGGATTGTTCCCTCTCCTCTATATAGGGATAAGGAAAATTTACTCTTAACTAACTTGTCTCTTGCCAGAAGATAGCTGTAAATCAAATGGTGAGCCCTGGGTCTACAAGGACCGAGAGAGGAGGAAGCTAACTAAGACTCCATCTACACTAACCATTCAATGCAGATTCAAACTGGTATAAAAAAAACAGATTTTGCTGTGCTGGTGATTACAGAGGAGATCCTGGAACCAGTTTGAATCCCAGAAAATGATTACACATATCACAGAGCCCTGATCTCCATTGAGGGCTTCCTTTTATGCACTTTTGTGGGAGTTTGTTGTCTGGCTGCCACAGTTTGAAGCTAGCTTCGGACTGCATTAAATGGTCAGTGTAGATGGAGCTTAACTACTCAGACTTCCTAGCACATCTTTACAAGCTGCATCAACAAACTGAATAAGGCTTGCTCAGTTGTAGCAAGTTGCTGCTCATTAGCTGAGTTGGAGATTTACACCCAGCCCTCTTGCCCAGAGCTAAGGACCAAACCTTAACATCTAACAATCCTATTTACAACATGATTATAAAAGCAGAGTGAACACGACCCTAATTTAAAACTAAAGCAAATATATGCAGATCAAAACTTGTGTAACAACAGCCATTCATCTGAGGGAAGGAAAGCAGTTTTAATTTTTTATTTGGTTTTCATTTAATTTTTATTTTTTTAGCAATAGTCAATTATGTCAGATATATTAAAAATTAACTGGGTATTTTTTATTACAAAAGTGTGAGTCAAGCACTGAATGATTTAGTAGGCCGAAGCCTGTTAGAGTCAGTGGGCCAAAGCTAGTGTTATCCTGAAGAGGGTAGGCCGATGCCTGTTAAAGTTAGTGGGCCAAAGCTAGTGTCATTCTGAGGAGTGTGAGGTAAACCTCAGTGTGAGAGAAACCTCAAGTGTGACAGATGCTGTGTGTAAAGCTACTGTATATTTATTTGTGTTATGGAAACCTAGTGCTTGTAAATAGTGCAACCATATTATTTTACTACAAAGAAAAGATGTGTCTTTTGTTCTTTTTATCACTTTGAGCTACTGGTGCTGAGTCACGCTGCTGCTAATAAATTACTCTGCTGTACATTTATGATGAGGGTATTTTGTTAATAAACCCACTCGCCCAACAAATTAGTTTTCAAAAATTTTCTTTAAAAGATTGAGTTTTGAAAGCTTTTAAAATCTCAACATACAATAATCTAAAATCTAAACATCTCACACCACTTGATCTATTTCTTCCTAGGACTGATAATGTCAGATTACGGAGTCTTAATTGGGTACTTTTTTGACTAATCTTTATTTTAAAAAATGTTAGGATCTTAACATGGTTTATAAACTACTTGTACAATAAAAAGGGACTGTCCCAAAAACAAACAAGGAAAAGTAAATTAAAATAATTTCATCCTAAATAAGAATTTCTGTAAGGACAAAGAGAGTATTCCTAAAATGTGTCTCACATTAATAACAGAGGAGGCCTTTGAGCTCAATTTCATTATTGTATTCCGCAAACAGATTTTTTTTCTCTGCAAGTCTTAAGAAGTTCATTTTTAGGCAGATTTCAAAGTGCTTGTTATAACCTTTTAAGACCTATGCAGCTTGGATCCAAACTCTCTAAAAACGTTTGTCTCTCTCTCTGTATGAGCCTGACTGAGTTCTAACATTTCCTAAGAAAGACCTCTCAGTCCCACCACCACCTGGTGAGGACGCAGGAGCTTCTTAGTGGCTGTCCCCAAATTAATGGCATTTCAGTCATTTCTCCTTTCCCCCCCCCCCCTTCCTATAAAAACAAATGGAATAGTATCTCTTGAATTGGTAATACTAGAAAGAATTTCCAACTTTCCAGTAAAATCATTAGGGCTGTTTGGAAAAAGCCATGACTGTTAAACTAATGTATATCTATAGTTTAGACATGCTCATTTGATTCTGAATTAAGTGGATGAGACTGAGGTCCCCATCACTGACAAATGCAAATCTTATGAAATTTTTCTTTTTTCTTTTTTTACACAGGGATTCCCAAGCCAGCTCCTTCTACAGCCATAGTTTTCCAACCTACAACTAATAGTCATTTCCTGTCTGCAGAAATTGCCATGCTTGATCCTTATAGTGCAACAAACCCTTCCCATGATTCGGATCATTTGCAGAAACCCACTTCTTCAAATAGGATGGAAACCTTGGATCACTCAGATAGGATTGATGGATATTCTCAACATCCAAAAGAGGAAATGGGAAATATTTCAGAGATTCCAGCATCACATAAAATTAACAACTTATTGCCACCAAGCACTGTTAGGACTGTTCAGCACACTGTTCCAATTACAGAGGCTCCAGTTAAGCTGCTAGTTGCTACCACTGGCAGTCAGACTGGTACTGATGCTGCTGTGAGTTCACATGTATCTCCTGGCCGTACAACAACTGCCAGGTCTGCAACAGCTTATCATGTAAATACACTTTTGGTAAATCCAAGAAGCCCCAGCGTTTTCAATCCATCAGTTGTTTCTGGATCTAGTGCTGGCAAGATCAGCCAGTTGCCATTCAGCCTATCCACAAAACATTTCTCTTCTTTCCAGTACAACCATCTTAATAATGAACAGGAAAATAAAAACGGTGATAAGCCTGATGGAGGCGCAAGCAAAAAGCACCACCTTTTCTCTGGTGACCAAAGTATACTTTTTGCTGCATTGCTTTTGGGGGTGATATTCTTGCTCTTGGTTACAGTGCTGGTAGGGAGAAGGATGCTTGAATCCCTTCAGCAAAGGCAATACACTAGGCTAGACTACTTGATCAATGGTATGTATGCCAGCGTGTGATACAACCTGCGAGACATTGATGGGTTAAATTTGTCATCGAGGTCATACTCTCTTTCTTAAAGCCTAAACTTTATGCTAAGGACATTTTGATGTTTAGTTTTGTCTCATGACATCTTTATTTGTACTTATATTGCGAGCAGGTGTATCTTCTGCTTCCTTTCTCAGGAATATGTGAAAGTTTGGAATGCTGTCATAGTGACATGATGTGCAATGTTTACATTCAGGTCATATGGAGTTGCTTGTCTATGCAGTTAGTATAATGGCCAGAGAGGCAATCTAACTATGGTCTGTGAAAATTCTGTCACAAAGGGAGTCATTAGTCTGCTGAAGTAGAATGAAAATGTGAGATGGACAATGCAGAAACAAAAAAAAAATATTTCCGTCTATCTGCCTGATGTATGGTGGGTATGCTTACAGAGTAACAGATGGCCACAATCCAGCTGTTAATCTCAGCAGAAATAAATTCATTCGAATCAGTAGTTGAATGTAAGGTAAAATTTATATTAAATCTCTTAGCTGAATGTAAGGTAAAATTTATATTAAATCTCTTTTTGGCCTAAATTGGGTTTAGGCCAAAAACCATGGTTTTGACTATGAGAAAAGCATCTTAACACAGCACACAGTATTTATTTAGATCAAATAATATATGTAACCACATTACATTTCCCCCACACCAAACAAAGTGTGGTGTTGACATATGCCCAAGTCAAGTGGAGACCCAGGTCAAAAAACACAACTGGAAAGAACAACGCATTGTTGTGTTGCTGCCATTATTGTGTATTTTCCTGATTTTACTCTTGTGTTTTTCCTTGCAGCAGGAAAGACACAGAGGTACAACTAGGATCAGATTTAAGAGCTCCACAATCTCTTCCTCTAATCAAATGCCATCTGTGGCAGGCAAGGGGGAAGATGCCAAAGATGTGGATTAGTCCCTGGGCTGGCACAGATATCTTGATGCCCACCAGGTTTGCTGCTTCTGTTTTTAAAAAAACATAGCCTGGACTCTTTTGTTCTCTTAAACACAATTGTTACCTATGACAAAGTAGTGCCAAAGCAGACTACATTGTATTCCTAGGAGTCATTAGGATGCTGTGTGTTAGGTGAATTCAAAATGAAATATTACATATTTTCAGAAACTGTCTTTCTCCTTTAAAAATCAGGTTTGGCAAACAGGTTTAAATTTTTGTTTATCACTATAATATATCATGAATGTAGAAACATTTGTTAAACTGCTGGTGTGGGTGGAGTAGGTGGATGAGAATGCATTAGCTGTGTGTTTCACAACTGTCATAATACATGTGGTCCTCTATAGTGATATAAGAAGTAAGGGATTGTGTCAGTTTGGTCAAATTACCCGGCTGCAGCCCGGAAACATGTAGCCGAATGGTGCCAGGCATGGGACAAATGATATAGGATGTTATTAAAGGTGAGGGAGGAACATGATCGGGGCTGCCTTTTAGCACTTGCCCCTTACAAGTTCAATCCTTTAATGTTATATAAAATACTTGAATTAGTATTTATTCATATGCCTGTTTCTTCATTTCCTCTATGGCAATTATGGGTCCATCTTAATTGGTTTATAATTAACATCAATCTGGATGATCTGGGATCCTGATTTTTTAAATATGGAATGTGTGTTCTGTACTAATTTGATTTTTTTTTCATTAGTAAAATATTAGTTTCTCCTGTAGGTGAGGTATAACCTGTATCCTGGCAGATGGTATTTGAATGCAACTCCCATCATTCTTGAATTTAAGAACTTGTGCCTGATATTTCTCTCCCCACCTTCCTCCTCCATTTTTTCTTTGTGTGTTCTTTGTGGGTTGCAAGCCAAATTGACTGTAAGCAGAAATAGTTTTACTACTGATGTGCATTTGCTATTGTCCTAGGAACATTTTCTATATGCTGCAAAAAAATTTAAATTAAAAAATCATTTATACATTCTGTACTTCTTTCTGTTACATGTTGAGTGAAATGGTGGTGTTTTGTATGTGAAGAAACATTTCTACATTCTCACTTTGAAAGGAAGTACATTGAGGAGACTGCAAATTTGTTTTCTACTGGTAGAGATTAGAACATGGAGCAAAGGATTCAAATTGGAAGAAAAGAGGTTCCACTCAAAATTAAGACCTTCCTGACAGGTTAAAAAGAAGAGACACAAGGATCATATTATAAATTTAAGTTGGATAATGGAGCACATAAAAGAAGTTCAGGAAAAAAAATCTGTGTTTTGTTTTTAACAGATTACAAGCTTTTGATTGTGTAGGTCACAAAAAGCTATGACTTGCTCTTAAGGAAATGGGTGTGCCACATTTAACTGTCCTGTTGCTCTGGACAAGAGGTTACTGTTAGAAGAAAATACAGAGAAATTGAATAGTACCCAATTGGCTAGCTGCCTTTCTATCACCCTGTCTCTAATTCAAGGAATACAACAATATCAAATCATATAGCAAGTAGTATTAGATGCATTACGAAAGAGCTGTGGAAGTTGCAGAAAGAAACACAAACAATTTCAGACATACAGGTGATAGATGCCATGTTATTGTCAGAAAAACAGCAAAGACTAGGAATGTGTAGGTTTTTTTCATGTCACAAGCAACTTGAGAAACTGCAAGTCACTTCTGGTGTGAGAGAATTGACTGTCTTCAAGGACATTGCCCAGGGGATCCCTGGATGTTTTACCATCCTGTGAGAGGCTTCTGTCATGTCCCCGCATGGGAACCTGGAGCTGACAAGATGGGAGCTCACCCCATCTCGCGGATTTGAACTGCCGACCTTCAGATCAGCAGTTCAGCCGGCACAAAGGTTTAGCCCATTGCGCCACTGCAGGTCTGGTGTTTTGTTTGTTTGGAATGTTTAGTGATATTAAAAAAACCCCAAAAATAATGGCCACAGATACTTTGAGATTATGTGATTCATAGGAAAAGACAACATTGTTTGGTAAAACGGGAGATAGTAGAAAATATAATCAAATTATAGGTGGATTGATTTAATCAAATAAGTGATGACCCTAAATATGCAAAACCTGAGCAGGAAGTGAGTGACGGGGGCTCCTGCAGATTGCCACATCGACCTTGAGTCATCACCCTGCCCCAAACCCTATCAGTATTTTCTGTTGGACATGTGTGCCAAGTTTGGTTCAGATCCATTGTCGGCTGGGTTCAAAATGCTCTCTGGATGTTGGTGAACTATAACTGCAAATCCCATACAATCACCCCCAAACCCCTCCATTATTTTCTGTTGGTCGTGCGGGTCTGTGTGCCATATTTGGTCCATATCTACTGTTGATGGGAGTTACAATAGACAAGTTTTCTGGAAGTGGGGAATTATCTTGATCATTCTCAACATTTTTCATGCTATACTGGAATGCTTAGTTTGCTGCCTCAAGTGACTGTAAATATACTGCTGCCTCTCATTTTTGTCCTGAATAGGCTGACCATATCTCCAGGTCCCATGTTACTGAGTGTGCCATGTATCTGAAATGGACCCGCATGCACATCCATGTTGGTCCCATCATGATCCATTCACATACATGTATGCAATCCATATCCTCCCCCCCTCCCCCAAGATGCTATTAACCCTTCTCTCCCTGCACAGTTTGCAGACAAATTCTTCTTGAACTTTTCATGGTAAATCTGATTTTTTATTTCAATTTATTTAGGCTTATGAAGTCAACTTAATTTTTTAGAATCAAAATTTGAAGGGAAGTATTTCTGAAAGTAAAAAGGGCAATCCAGGAAAATCTGCATTTGCAAGGCTTGGCAGACTGATTTTCTGGCTTCCTTCCCCCAAGGAAGCCTGTAAGAGAGGAAGATGCCAGAGGAAGATGCCAGAGGAAGATGCCAGAGGAAGAGAGGGTGGAAGGGATGACAAGAAGGGAGGAGAAAGCAGAAAAGGAGAACAGGAGGAGAAAGAGCTAGGGATGTCTTTGTAGCAGAAGAAACAAAAGCCAGCTCTTTGCCTCTCTCCCTTTCTGCCCCTGTGAGAAAAAGGCTCTGGAGGGGGAGAGGAAAGGCAGGAATTTGATGAGGTCTGAGTCACTGATAAGGAAAAGAGGGATGGGGAAAGTGGAGGGGAGGGAGAGGAAGAAAGAGACCCACAGTTTAAGAAGCTTTAGTCAGGTGATTGTACCAAAGGTGTGTGTCCTTACATACAAGGCAAACAACTATTCTAGAATCTGTTACTGGACAAAGAGCAAACATTTTTTAAAAAACATTGGAATGTATTATGCTGCCTCACCAGTCATCCTGGCATGTTGCAAAATCACAGAACTAGAAGTTTCACAATCAAAATAGAAATCATAGGAAAAATGGAAGCTATTGAAAAACATGATCCTAGGATGTGTTTGGGAAAAAGCTTTCAAGTGGTCTCTTGGGGCCCTTCCACACAGCCCTATAACCCAGAATATCAAGGCAGAAAATCCCATAATATCTGCTTTGAACTGGGATATCCGAGTCCACACTGCCATATATTCCAGTTCAAAGCAGATAATGTGGGATTTTATTTAGCTGTGTAGAAGGGGCCTTGAAGATTCAAAATGTTTTAGTTTTTTCTCTCTCTACTATAAGACCTGACCTGTTACTTTCATATGTGCATAATGTTTTTCTTGAATAAAGAGTTTCCGGTTGAACTGCTCTTTCTTGTGATGTAGGAACCTTTCACTATTCTTCCCATGTCATTTCTGCACTGCTACCAGAGTTTCTGTTAAAAACGTAAAGGTCCAGAACATCTACTTTCCACACAGCCATCTAACCCAGAATATCAAGGCAGATAATCCATAAGTAGATAATCCACAAGTAGAGACATCACACTGGCAACGAAGATTCGCATAGTTAAAGACATGGTATTCCCCGTAGTAACCTACGGATGTGGGAGCTGGACCATAAGGAAGGCTGAGCAAAGGATGACAAACACTTTGGAACTGTGGTGTTGGAAGATAATTTTGAGAGTGCCTTGGACCGCGAGAAGATCCAACCAGTCCATACTTCAGGAAATAAAGCCCGACTGCTCATTGGAGGAAAGGGGATAGTAGAGGCCAGGATGAAGTACTTTGGCCACATCATGAAAAGATAGGAAAGCTTGGAGAAGACAATTATACTGGGGAAAATGGAAGGAAAAAGGAAGAGGGGCCGACCAAGGGCAAGATGGATGGATGGCATCCTTGAAGTGACTATATTGACCTTGAAGGAGCTGGGGGTGTTAACGGCCGACAGGGAACTCTGGCATGGGCTGGTCCATGAGGTCACGAAGAGTCGGAAGCAACTTAACAAATAAACAACACAATCCACAATATCCACTTTGAATTGGGTTATCTGAGTCCACACTGCCATATAATCCAGTTCAATATGGATTTTCTACAGCTGTGTGGAAGGGGCCTGGGATGCACTTTTATTTTGCTACATCCCTCAACCAGTTTTGTGTGAAACAGTCATTACTTAAGGAAAGCTACAGTTCTGTGTGCAAACATTAGAGGGCAGCAGGTGCTCCACTAACAAACCAAGTTCAGTCCTACCCTCACCAGAGAGAAATTAGGACAAGTGTGGGGAATGTCTGAAGGGCTTGGGGTGGGGGTGGGAGATCATTTGTTCTGCCCCTTGGTCTCCTACCCAAATACTAACCAAGTATAAATGTCATAAATAAATAATAAAACCAAGTACCTTCTTTTCCCAGTGGATAATAGGGTTCCAGTTATTATGCCCTTGCCTTTCAAGCATTTATCCTACAATTTGGGCTGCCAGTGGCGATTTTGGCATGTATTTCCCAACAGGGTATTGTGGTTTGAGGGTTGGGTGGGCACACTAAGCAGAGTTTGTCTTCTCATCCAGTCTCAGGACCTTCTGGGTTGCCTTATGCAAGTCATACACAACCTCAGAGGAGGCCTGCCCCCACCTTTTAAAAAGTAACTCTAAATAAATTGTCTTCAATGGGACACACTCTCTAGGCCTCAAGTCTCACTTACTAGGCTGCAGAGGATTTGCAGACAACCCACCCCCTTAAAATATATTATTAATAAATCATCTTGGATAGATCACAATTTCCCAGCCTCAGAGGAAGGCCCAGCCAATCTTACATTTTTACAGCATCTCACCTCCTGCTTTAAAACACATTTTAAAACATTGATTACTTCCTTGACTGATGTGGAAGTCTAGACCAAGGTCCTCAGATTGTGTGTTTTTTGTTTTTGTTTTGTTTTTTGTTTTTGTTTTTTTGCATCATGCTGGTCTAGGGATGAGGAATGTCAGGCCCTTGAAATAATTTGGTCTGGCCCAGTGTGGGGAAGGATGTCTTGCCAAGTTAGGAAAAATCTCAAATTTTTGAGAAAAGGTGATGTCTTCTAGACCTGAAATACTTCCAAAATTTGGATTTTTTCTGACTTGTGGAGTTTGGGAACATTTCAAAATTTCCGGAAAACACAACGTTTTTCAAACCTGAAATACTCCCCAAATTTCAATTTATCTGATTTGTGAGGTTTGGGAAAACCTCAAATATTTGAGAAATGTCAAGGTTTTCCAAACCTGAAATAACCCCCACATTTGGATTTTTTCCACCAGCAGGGTTTAAGAAAACTTCTAATTTTCTTAACAATGTTTTCCAAACCTGGAATACAGTACTTCCAAAATGTGGATCTTTCCGACCTGTTGGGTTTGGGAAACCTCAAATTTTCCAGAAAAGCCAAGGTTTTCCAAACCTGAAATACTTCCCAAATTTGGATTTTTCGATCTCAAATTTTCCAGAAAACACAATGTTTTCCGAACCTGAAATGCTTCCCAAATTTGGATTTTTCTTCTCAGCCAAACAATTTGATATACACTCTTGAATACCATGTGTTCTTAGCCAATCTGGAATACTTAATTCCTGGTCTTTCATCTCAAGGCCCTGATTCTGTCTTTGCTTTGAGAAATGGTAAGTTTTTCATTGTCCACTTGGGGTTGCTGTTGTTCCCCTTTCTGCTCAAGATTCTTTTTACGTGAAACCTAAAAACACATATAAAAATCAAACATTTACTGATAATGAATCGGCATTTGCAAGGCTTGCTAAACAAGTGGATTTTCTTTTTTGTGGAGCACATTTGAAGCATTTTCTGCAGAGTCCACTGTAAAAACTGCATGTTGATGTTAACAGATTTGTATAAATGTGTAGCATTCAGAAAAATTTTACTGTTGCCATTTTTTTTAGCTAAACAAGGAACCCCATTTGAAGTTAGGACCCACTGTTTAAGAACCAGTGCTTTATCGGCCGGATGGCCCTCTCATCTGTGTGTATTTTGTATTTTCAATTTATATAAAAAGAATGAAACAAATCTGTATACATGTATATATACATAAGCCAATACAATGCTACCTAACATGATATACAATATTTATATTTGGTTATACCCTTCCCACCTCCCACTCCTCCCATTTTGGTGACTTCCCATTCCTTGGGTTGGAGAGATTCGTTCGTATATAATTCCATTCTTTCTTCCTATTACATTGTTTTTCTATTATTCCTTCTGGCCTGATAGTTATTGATAATAAATTCCCTACACAGATTCTAACAGATTAAATTATGAAGCCTTCTATTTAAAAAAACAACTTTTCCTTCCTTTCTTCCGTCTTTCTTTCTTTCTCAAAGTTTATAAATGACCCCCAGTCCTTTGTGTGTGTGTGTTTTCTTTCTCCATCATTGCTATTTTGTCAATTTCTGCTATTTTAAATGTTTTAAGAAGGTATTTTTCTATTGTGGGGAGATTTGTCTTCTTCCAAAACTAATATAATGTCCATGCTGCTATTATCATGTAGTGCAATATTTTATAGTTTAATTATTTTGTTTGTTCATTTGACATCTATAGAAATAAAAATGTAATGTTCGTTTGTGGGATTAAGAT
The DNA here is from genome assembly GCF_025583915.1 of Anolis sagrei ordinatus. Classification (NCBI taxonomy): domain Eukaryota; kingdom Metazoa; phylum Chordata; class Lepidosauria; order Squamata; family Anolidae; genus Anolis; species Anolis sagrei. The sequence continues at coordinate 102,056,652 of NW_026847549.1, forward strand.
AACTCAAAAACCACTGGACAAATTGATGCCAAATTTGGACACAATACACATATTAGGCCAAGGAGTGACCATCACTCATAAAAACTCTGAAAAACACTGCAGAAGGGACTTTAAAAGCAAAAAAAAACCCATTACAATGCATGTGCAAAACCACATATATTAGTGCTTACCTACAAAGCCCTGAACGGTTTGGGACCACCCTACCTGCGTGACCGCATCTCCGTCTACGAACCCACGCATTCTCTCCATTCATCTGGAGAGGCTCTCCTCGTGATCCTGCCTGTGTCGCAAGCGCGTTTGGTGGGGACATGAGACAGGGACTTTTCCGTGGTGGCCCCCTGACTCTGGAATACCCTCCCCAAAGATCTTAGACAGGCCCCTACATTGGCAGTCTTCAGAAAGAACTTGAAGACCTGGCTGTTCCGATGTGCCTTCTTCCCAGAATAGGAAATCTCCAATATCAAGTCCCAGAAGCAATTTATTAGAACTAAGATTGCTGCACTATGCACACTGCACTTACCCTATAATCCTTACATATCACCTGTCACATCAGCACTTTTAATTCTGTACCCTTTACTCTGGCCTGGCCCAGTTTTAGTGTTTTGGTGTATTGTTTATTGCTTGTTGTTTTGCTGTTTAATATTGCTTTAATTGTTTTTAATTTGCTTTAGGTTTGTATTGTTATGATGTGTTTGAGGCCTTGGCCTTTGTAAGCCGCATCGAGTCCTTCGGGAGATGCTAGCAGGGTACAAATAAAGTTAATAGTAATAATTAATAATAATAATAATAATAATAATAATAATAATAATAATAACAAACACAAAAATACACACACACACAAAGCACATATACACAGACTGGGTCACATCAATGTGTAGCAGGGGACGGCTAGTTCCAAATAAAAATAATTCAGGTTCCAATTGTACGAGGGTTATCCGGAAAGTAAGGTTACAAGATTTTTAAAAAATACAAAGAATATATTTTAATAAAACTTACATGGGTTGTTGTAGGTTTTTTCGGGCTATATGGCCATGTTCTAGACTAGAGGCATTCTCTCCTGACATTTCGCCTGCATCTATGGCAAGCATCCTCAGAGGTAGTGAGGGTTGGATTGTAGCATAGGTATTACATTATTTTTCCACATAATCACCATTCAGCTCAATACATTTTGTCATCAGTGGGACGTGCTTTTGATGCCTATGCCATAGAAGTTTCCCTCCACCTTTTTCAGCCAGTTTGGCACTTTGATTTTCACATTGTCATCATCGGAAAAGTGTTTTCCACTAAGGTGTTCCTTCAATGTAGTTAACAGATGATAGCCACTGGGTGTGAGATCGGGGCTGTGAGAGGAGTGGCTTAAAACATCCCAACCAAATGAAGTCAACAACTCTTGTGTTGCATGAGCGGTATGCGGATGCACATTGTCATGAAGGAGACAGACTCCCTCCATCAGCATCCCAAGACGTTTGTTTTGGATGGCTCTGCGAAGTTTCTTCATGGTCTCACAATATATTCCGTACCCATTTTGTCACATGCTGTCTTGACATTCTGTCCTCTCCATAAACTGAAATTATTTTGCGATGAATCACAGCGGCGCTCATGCCCTTAGCATGTAGGTAGCATATTACAGTCCAAACTTCACACTTGGAGGGAAACTGAATAAGGATGCCCATCTCAAACCTTCGCTACAATGCCAGTTGATGAGCTACTGATGACTGGCACTACTCGTACACTTCCGCTGGCTTCCCACTACATGACGGTGATACCAACTTCCCCCAAGAAAATTCCCCGCAAGAGCTATGTGTGTTGTAGCTTTACTTTCCGGATAACCCTCAAATATTCAATTGCATTGTTTTTGTACCTTGTCCCAGAATTCCCTTTTACAGGACCACCACATGTGGAAGAAAGTTCCTTCTTGTTCAATGTATTGTCGAAGGCTTTCATGGCTGGAATCACTTGGTTGTTGTAGGTTTTTTCGGGCTATATGGCCATGTTCTAGAGGCATTCTCTCCTGACGTTTCGCCTGCATCTATGGCAAGCATCCTCAGAGGTTGTGAGGTTCCTTCTTGTTCTTGACAATTCCAGCACTTCTTGTTTCTTCCCTTATATATTTTAGCAAGCCTTGCTGGCATCAGGTACCAACTGTTCATCATTTTACAATTCTCTAAGGTCGTAGCATAAAATTTTCTTTAAGCAATAGTCCACATTTTCCCCATTTATCTAATTCTATGTTGTGCCCGACATATTGTGCCCATTTAATCATATATTCTTTAATCAGTTCTGATTCCATTTCCATCTTCAGTAAAACTTTATATATTTTTCCAATAAGATGGCTTTCTCATCTGCTAAGAGCATAAGCGGAGTATGCTTATCACAACCTGGCAAGGGTTGCAAGACTTCAAATAGTGAAATCCTGGAAAATGTTAGAGAATCTGACAATAAATAATTGGTTAAACAGGATATTGGTGATAGCTCTATTAGAAAATATAACATCTAAATTTAAGATTAGCAAAAGGTGAATTGAAGGAAGATCTATTTGATAAAACTCTGAACCTATTGATGAGTTTTATATGTAAAACCAATGGAGAATTGACATCATCAAAAGTTCAAGAAAGTTTGTGGTTGAGAAATTAATGAGGACCTTATAATAATTTTATGTAATGGATACAACTAGAATGTAGAAGCAATAGAATTTACTGTGCAGTAATGTTATGTAAATAATGGGAGGGTTGGGTGGGTGTAAATAATATATTGAACAATATAATTGATGGAGCTAAGATTTAAAAGTCCATTCTAAAAGATGAGAGTTTGATGTGGTTAAAGAGAAGGAGGGAAGAGTGAAGTAATTTGGGAAGAGATAATGTTGCAAGCACCAGGGGAGAGATGTGGGTAAGAGGTGAGAGAGATCAGGATGACCTGACAGAGATGGGCGGAGGGGAAATCGCGTAGGAGATTATTTTCAGAAAAACAGGATTGTTTTGCAACAAAGAAACAGAGAGATGCTGAATTGAAGGAGAGAGCCGGGAAGGAAGAAGGGGAAAAGAGGTTTGATTGCATGTGTGTATGTTTACTTCAATGACTGTGGTTCACTATAAAACTCATGATCCAGGATAGTCACTAACCGCATTTGCGATAATAGTGGAATTGAGAGCAGGGCCTCTCTTGAAGATCTTAAACTTCGTGATGGTTTGTGGGATGAGATACATTTGGACAGGTAGTCTGGGCCAGAACCGTTTAGGGCTTTAAAGTTTAAAACCAGCACTTTGAATTGTGCTCGGAAGCTGATCAGCAGCCAGTGGAGCTGGTGTAACAAAGGAGTTGTATGTTCCCTGTACGCTGCTCTGGTGTGCAACCTGGCTGCCGACCGTTGGACTAGCTGAAGCTTCCGGGCAGTCTTCAAAGGCAGTCCCACGTAGAGTGCGTTGTAGTAGTCTATTTGGGATGTAACAAGGGCGTGGACCACAGTCTGACTTCTGCATTGAACTGGGTTATCTGAGTCCACAGATAATGTGGGATTTTTTGCCTTGATATTCTGGGATATAGGGCTGTGTGGAAGGGCCCTGAATCTACATTGCTTTATATTCCTCTTCCAAGGACAAGAAAAATCCACCATAATCAGAATAAGCCTTTTTATTCTGAAATCTATCAAGAAAAGCGCACATTTCCTGAAAGAAGAACCAGGAAAATAAGATTCTGACTGTAAATAGAAAGTCAGCTGCTGTCCTCTCCTTTTTGCTTCCTCTTTTATTCGTGTTGTATATTGAAATGGTCATATGACTGGTCAAATCAATAAATTATTATTATTATTATTATTATTTGAAACACAACAAGGTGAGTTTACAGCAGACACTGCTGGTTGAATTGGATCACACGTTGGACACTTCCCAAGTGTCTAGGACTGTGTCGGTGAATGAAGTGTGCAGATCCCAGTAAGGTGGCCTTCTGCAGCTGGCAGATGGTAATTTTGTCAATACCGATTGTGTTTAAGTGCAGGCCAAGGTTTTTAGGCACTCCACCCAGTGTGCCGATGACCACTGGGACCACCTTTACTGGCTTGTGCCAGAGTCTTTGCAGTTCGATCTTTAAATTCTCGTCTCATGTCAGCTTTTCCAGTTGTTTCTCTTCAATCCTGCTGTTACCTGGGATTGCAACATCGATGATCCATACTTTGTTTTTTTAACACGATCGTGAGGTCAGGAGTATTACGCTCCAAAACTCTGTCTGTCTGAATTCAGAAGTCCCAGAGGAGTTTGGCATGTTCATTCTCTTTCTGGCTTGTGATCCCACCAGTTCTTTGTCTCAGGCAGATGGTATTTGTGGCACAAGTTCCAATGAATCATCTGAGCCACGTTATGCCTCTGCTTGTAGTCTGTCTGCGCAATCTTCTTGCAGAAGCTGAGGATGTGATCTATTGTTTCATCTGCTTCCTTGCAGAGTCTACATTTGGGATCTGTTGTCGACTTTTCTATTCTGGCTTTGATGGCATTGGTTCTAATGGCTTGTTCTTGGGCTGCCAGAACCAGGCCCTCCGTCTCCTTTTTCAGAGTCCCATTTGTGAGCCACATCCATGTTTTTTCTTTTTCAGTTTGGCTCTCAGTTTTTGCCAGAAACTGTCCATGGAGAGCCTTCTTTTGCCAGTTTTCTCTTCTGCTCTGGATTGTATTTATTATTATTATTATTATTATTATTATTATTAGTTCAAAGCAGGTAATTTGGGACTTTATTCAGCTGTGTGGAAAGGGCCCCAAACAGGCCTTATATTCCAGGAGCTGGTCCCAGGTTTTCTGCTCTAAACTGGGTTATATGAGTCCACACTGTCAGATAATCTGAGGTAAACAGGAAACCTAGACTCAAATCCTAGGGCCTGTTTGGAAGGGCCCCAAATTGCGTGAGGTAACCACCCGCTGCACCAGACCTGGCCGCCTATCTCCATGACTGCCTGGCCAGTGCTCTCATGGTGAGTGCGCGAGGAAAGGGCCCGTCTCCCTCCGTCAGGGCCGTAGCCAGAAAAAAATTCGGGAGGGGTTGAAAATTTCGGGGGGGGAGGGGTTGAAACCTGCCTCCTAGCTCACGCTGAAGCAAAGAGCACAGCAGGGGGCAGAGCAGACTTCAATAGCCTGCAGCTCCGCCCCTGTCAACCACCTCCACCAAGTGTGGCCTCCTTAATGAGAGCATTCAACATTCCTCCACCCCCATTTGGTTGCTTTGCTACATTGGCTATTGCTGCAAGTAATGACAGTGTGAATAAATTGTCAATATTTGCTTGAGATAGTGCTTGCAGTTCTGGAGGGACTCTTAATTTTTTGCATCTCATAGACTTAGCATGGGGATTTGGTTAACCAGTTAAAATTCATGAGTAAATCAGTTTTTTTTAACCTGAAACATTTGGGGGGAGGTTGAACCCCTAAAACCGCCCCCTGGCTACACGCCTGGTTAACCATGTAATGTTCGTTTGTGGGATTAACAGAACCAAAACCACTGGGGGAATTGGCACCACATTTGGACACAAGACATCTAAGAAACCAATGTATGTCCTTCACTAAAAAAAATTGATTTTGTCATTTGGGAGTTGTAGTTGCTGGGATTTATAGTTCACCTACAATCAAAGAGCATTCTGAACCCACCAACGATGGAATTGAACCAAACTTGGCACACAGGACTCCCATGACCAACAGAAAACACTGGAAGGGTTTGGTGGGCATTGACCTTGAGTTTGGGAGTTGTAGTTCACCTACATCAGAGAGCACTGTGGACTCAAACAATGATGGATCTGGACCAAACTTGGCACAATATTCCATATGCCCAAATATGAACACAGATGGAGTTTGGAGGAAATAGACCTTGACATTTGGGATTGTAGTTACTGGGATTTATACTTCACCTACAATCAAAGAGCATTCTGAAACCCACAAACGACAGAAATGGGGCAAACTTCCCACACTTAACCCCCATGACCAACAGAAAATACTTAAGGCCATCCAGTCAACTCTCTTCACCAGGGCAAGAAAATGTAATCAGAGCCCTCCTAACAAAGAGCCATCCAGTCATAAATATAGATAGATAGATATGATTCTCTTTCACAAACACAGATATAGTATCATAGATTTGAAAGGGACCCTTAAAGGACTATGATATGTTGCATGTTCCAGAGTAGGGAAACCAGACACTCTCCACATCAACACTGACAAAGAAACAGCAATAAATACTGTTTACCCACAAGCAGAAAGGAATTACATATATTAGAAAACAACACTTTCTCATTACTTTATTTTCCAGATCACCAGGCTGGGCCACAGCAACGCATGGCAGGGGACAGCTAGTCTATATTAATAATAATAACAACAATTATTATTATTATCTTGAAGTGACTGGACTGACCTTGAGGGAGCTGGGGGTGGTAACAGCCGACAGGGAGCTCTGGCGTGGGCTGGTCCATGAGGTCACGAAGAGTCGGAGACGACTGAACGAATGAAGAACAACATTATTATTATTATTAGTTCAAAGCAGATAATTTGGGACTTTATTCAGCTGTGTGGAAAGGGCCCCAGACAGGCCTTATATTCCAGGAGCTGATCCCAGGTTTTCTGCTCTGAACTGGGTTATATGAGTCCACACTGTCGGATATTATGAGGTAAACAGGACACCTAGGATCAGATGCTTGAATATAGGGCCTGTCTGGAAGGGCCTCAAGTTGTGTGAGGTAACCACTCGCTTCACCAGACCTGGCCGCCTATCTCCACCACAGCCCGGCCAGTGCGCGAGGAAAAGGCCCGCCTCCCTCCCTCTGTCCCTCCCTCCCTGGGCGCTCCTGGCGGAGGGATCCTCGTCGTCCTGCCTCCTGGAGGCGCGCGTCGTTCACCTGGGCGGCGCGGCGGATGTGTCCCAGCCTCCTCTCCTCCCCCTCCCCCTCCTCTTTTGTGCTGCTGGCTCTGCGGCTCTCGCGGTGTCCCTGGAAGTAGTTCCGACACTCCCTTCCCAGGTCCAGGGTGCTACGCTGCCGGAGCCTCATCACTTTGTGTGATTATTTTATCCATTTCTCTCAAGCCGAGAGACGTCAAGAAGTCCCTGAGGAATGCGGCAGGGCTAGCGGATTGCCAGGAGGACTGAAGCGGCTGAGAGAAAGCAGGCCGGAGAAAGAAAGGGCCCGAGCGAGCAAAGGCCGACGTGAATGCCTTTGCCGTAGGAGCAGGAGGAGGAAGAAGGGAGATTTTGCCTTCGGAAAACCCAGGCGAGGCGGCGGCAGGCATGCGTAGTTCCTGCGCGCGGCCTCCCTCCCGGGCTTCCAAAGGGAAGGGGGATCGAGGCTGCCTGGACTGAGGGAGGCCGCGGCGCGCGACGGAGTGAGTGCGCGAGCGAGTGCGCGAGGGGGCCCTCCTTTGGCGCGAGGCGGGGGCCATGGGGGCGCGCGCCTGCCCTCCCGCCGCCCCTTCCCCGGCCGCCGAGTAGTGTTTGTTCCGGGAAGAGAAGACAGACAAAGGCGGGAGGGGAAGACCCTTCCCCGGCTGAGGCCTCTCCAAGCAATTGTTTCGGCGCCGCTCCGTTTCTGCCCCTCCGAAAGCATGAGAGGGCGGCCGAGGAGGTGTCGCTCTCCTCCTCCTCCTCCGCCACCTTCGCCTCCCCGCCGGTGAGAGCCAGAGGAGGGAAGATGGGCGCCGTGCTGAGGAGCCTCCTCGTCTGCGGTTTGTGTTCCCTGGCGAGAGGTGAGAGCCAAGGAGGGAGGCGGGCAGGCAGGCAGGCCGAAAGTTGGGCCTTGTGGGGAATCAAGGCGGCTCTCCTCCTTAGGAGTTGTGTGTGTCTACTCAAGGCACGGACATCTCTGAGGGGCGAGAGGGAAAGACCTGGCTGCTGGAAGGGGGCGGGGATCCTGCCTTCATCCGTGGATATGTGTTGGTTCTGGGCCTTTCTCTCAGGCCCCCCTCTACACTGGCCTTGAGACCCAGGGCCCTTCCACACACAGCCCTATATCCCAGAATATCATGGCTGAAAATCCCACATTACCTGAGTGTGGACTCAGGGCCCTTCCACACAGCCATAGAACCCAGAATATCGAGGCAGGAAATCCCACAAAGTGTGGATTCAGGGCCCTTCCACACAGCCACAGAACCCATAATATCAAGGCAGAATATCGCACATTATCTGAGTGTGGACTCAGGGTCCTTCCACACAGCCATAGAACCCAGAATATCAAGGCAGGAAATCCCACATTATCTGAGTGTGGACTCAGGGTCCTTCCACACAGCCATAGAACCCAGAATATCAAGGCAGGAAATCCCACATTATCTGAGTGTGGACTCAGGGTCCTTCCACACAGCCATAGAACCCAGAATATCAAGGCAGGAAATCCCACATTATCTGAGTGTGGACTCAGGGTCCTTCCACACAGCCATAGAACCCTGAATATCAAGGCAGGAAATCCCACAGTGTCTGAGTGTGGACTCAGGGCCCTTCCACACAACCATAGAACCCAAAATATCAAGGCGGGAAATCTCACATTACCTGAGTGTGGATTCAGGGTACTTCCACACAACCACAGAACCCAGAATATCATGTCAGAAAATCCCACATTATCTGAGAGTGGACTCAAGGTCCTTCCACACAACCACAGAACCCAGAATATCAAGGCAGAAAATCCCAAATTATCTGAGTGTGGATTCAGGGCCCTTCCACACAACCATAGAACCCAGAATATCAAGGTAGGAAATCCCACATTATCTGAGTGTGGACTAAGGGCCCTTCCACACAGCCCTATATCCCAGAATATCAAGGCAGAAAATCCCACATTATCTGAGTGTGGACTCAGATAACCCAATTCAAAACAGATATTGTGGGATTTTCTGCCTTGATATTCTGGGATATAGGGTTTGTGGAAGAGCGCTGTCATTGTGGACTCATAATCCAGTTTAAAGCAGAAAACCTGGGATCATATCCTGAGATATAAAGCCTATCTGGAAGGGCTCTGGGTTATTTGGCTGTGTAGAATGGCCCTACACTGCAATATTTGATTTGAACTGCATTATATGGCAGTGTAGAAGAGGCCTTGCTAAATAATTCTCCATTTCCTGAATTTGAGACCAAGCCACACTAGAATTCACACAAATAACTATCGTTTAGATGAGACTGAAAGTTGTATATAAACAAATAAGCAAATGCTTGGTTGTGGGTGTGCGGATTGAATTGCATGGGGACTGAGCTCCACATAATCTCTCCCTAATTTCGGGGTCCTTCCACACAGCCATTTAACCCAGAATATCAAGAGAGATACTCCACAGTGGCTCCTTCCACACAGCTCTATAAAATCCCACATTGTCTGCTTTGAACTGGATTATATGGCAGTCTTGACTCAGATAATCCAGTTCAAAGCAGATGTTGTGGATTATATGACTTGATATTCTGTGATATGTGGCTTTGTGGAAGGTCCCAATGTCTGCTTTGAACTGGGTGCCCTTCCAGACAGGCCCTATAGCCCAGGATCTGATTCCAGATTTTCTGTTTATCCCAGATTATCTGGCAGTGCAGAAAAAGCAGAAAACCTGGGATCAGATCCTGGGATATTGGGGTTGTCTGGAAGGGATCTGGGTTATCTGAGTCCACAATGCCATATAATCCAGTTCAATGTGTATTTTATACAGCTGTGTGAAAGGGGCCTCAGTTGTAATTGTAAGGCCCCTTCTACACTGCCATGTAATCCAGATTATCAAATCAGATAATCCACATTATCTAGATTATATGATTCTACGCTGCCATATATATAATCAGTTCAAAGCAGATAATCTGGATTTTATATGGCAGGGTAGAAGGGGGCTAAGTGTGAGAACATTTAAGGTCCTTCCACACAGCCCTATATCCCAGAATATCAGAAAATCCCACAATATCTGCTTTGAACTGGGGTATCTGAGTCCACACTCAGATGATGTGGGATTTTCTGCCTTAATATTCTGGGATATAGGGCTGTGTGGAAGGGGCCAAAGCAACAGTTGGAAAAAATTAATTTAGTTAGATCCCACTCTGAAGTGTATTTATGTTACAACATATATTCTAACTAATAAGTAAATACATGTAGAACCTAACCTTGTTGATTAAATATACCCAAAGCTATTTCTGAGGGCCCTTCCACACAGCTCTATAACCTAGAATATCAAGGCAGAAAATCCCACAATATCTCCTTTGAACTGGGTTATCTGAGTCCACACTGTCATGTATTCCAGTTCAAAGCAGATAATGTGGGATTTTATTTAGCTGAGTGGAAGGGGCCACAGTCTTCAGGAAAGAACAGCATGCCAGGAATATGATTTGTTTGCTTCTATACACACGCATGCTACTACAACACATGCATACACACACATAGTAGGGAAAGTATGTATTTTAAGGAGTGTTCAGTTTTATTCCACAGCATCACTTTCTTTTGATCAAGAATAAAAATTCCTAAACTTCAGGAAAAGTTTATGTTCAGTTTTAGAGGCCTAATACTATAGATGCAAATATTATCTATATTGCAAACAAAAATTAAAAGTAATAAATAAACTCACAATCTCTGAGGATGCCTGCCATAGATGTAGGCAAAATGTCAGGAGAGAATGCTTCTAGAACATGACCATATAGCCCTAAAAACCAACAACAACCTGATAAATAAACTGTTTATATGATATTCTATTCTTTTTTCTCATCCCCACACAATCTTTTTGTATTTATGGTGAGTGAAAGCTACACTGCAATACTGTGTAGCTGATTTATTGTGGCTTTTAAAATATGTGGTTTGAAAGAAATATTTCCTTACATGTGTATCACAACTGCCTGTTTTCGTTCTCATGGAAATAGGCAAATGCTTATATTTGTGTGCAAAAAATTCCACTGCCAATATTGGCATGTTTTAATGAGTGCTTCAGGGGCTTTGAGTTGGATTGGAGAAAGCCGCGGAAAGCCAATGATCAATATTCCTTGGGAAAAAAACATTCTTCTACTCTGAGCATATGTTATCCAGCCTCCTAGGAATGCAGTATGTTTAAATGCATGATGAAAAACCAAATATGCCTCTTGTGAAAGGAAAATTGTTTTAATTGAATCTCTGAGCTTCAGAGAGGATAAGTGAATTTGGATTAAAGCATTTTTTTTGTACAAAATGTAACCATGTTTTATCACTTTCATAGAATTATAGAGTTGAAATAGAGCACAAGGACCATCCAGTCCTGCCCCCTGCTATTCAGGAAAAGCACAAATTACTCCTGACAGATGGCCATCCAGCCTCTGTTTAAAAGCCTCTAAGGAAGGAGCTTCCACCACCGAGGCAGAGAGTTTCATTGCTAAAAGCTCTTACAGTCAGGAAGTTCTTTTGAATGTTCAGGTGGAACTTCTTTTCTTGTAATTTGAACCCATTGCTCCCAGTTCTAGTCTCCAGGGCAGCAGAAAACAGGCTTGCTCCCTCTTTCACTGCCCATAATTAAATTATTTGGTTTCAGTTAAGAGCAGAAGTGCAAAAACCAATAGGCTCGTGGCACAATTATATTTTTTCTTAGAACAGGCAGTCCCCAAGTTATGGACAAGATAGGGTCTGTAGGTTTGTTCTTAAGCTGAATTTGTATACCAGTTGGAACAGGTACATTTTAAAGTGTAACTTCAGCCAAAAATATATATTTTGTAGCTCTGGGTAACCCAGGGAAGAGTTAACATCCCTTCAGTCTGTGCTCCTGTGCAGAAGATTCCACCTCACTTTCTGTCCCTGTAATAATTGGATTTTGAAAAACTTGACTTCATTTGGAAACAAAGATTGATGATAAATCTTCAGTGGAGACATCTTTTCCTCATGATAACTCTTTCAGGGATGAATTTCCCTTCCTAGGGGTAGATTTCTTTCACTTCTTGTTGCCTCACCCCCTTCCTTAACTATGAGTTGTCTGTAAGTCAGGTGCTTATAACTCTGGGACTGCCTGGATAATGCTGATTGTCCATATTTCTAAAATTTCACAGACCCAATGCCTTGTAAGGAAAGAATAATGAAAAGTTTCTAAGAATGGCTAGCTTATTGTACTGGAAATTTATTTTTCTCCCCTTCTATTTTAATGCCAAAGACAAAATCTTTGCTTCGAAAATGGAATAATTGGCAACATTCTACCAGTAGCATATCCTGAGTAAGTGCTGTTATATCCCATGGGAACTGTGCAAAAGAATAGTTCCTCAGACAGAGTTCTTTAATTGAGAATAACAAGGTAGGATAAGGCTTCTGAACAAATAGATCTTAGTATTTCTTTTTCAGGAAAGACCCCTGAGGTACCCATGAAAAATCCTAGTGGATGTGAATTCCTGCCCATTGTGTTTTGGTTGGCACCAGGTTCAGTCCAGGTTGTCTAGAGATTGGTTTTGGATTAACTGGATTCAAAGATCCCTCTCCAATACCACCTTTCATCACATAATAGTCACATCCCCTTTTGAAGAAGGAGAGAACTGAGTTTTGCCATTCCCCGCCTAATAGTTGCACCCTTCGTTCACTTGTCCAGGTGAGGGAACTAACAGTGCAACTGTCGTTTTGTCGCTGTGGGGCTTGACTCGGCACCCAACTGAGGTCCTTCTACACTGCCATATGATCCAGGTTATCAAAGTAAATAATCCACATAATCTTTGAATTTGAATATTAGTCTAAACTGCCATGTAATCCAGTACAAAGCAAATAATCTGGATTTTATATGGCAGCATAGAAGGAGCCCCAGGGCTCTTCCACACAGCCTTGTATCTCAGAATATCAAGGCAGAAAATCCCACAATATCTGCTTGAACTGGGTTATCGGAGTCCACACTGCCTTATATTCCAGTTCAAAGCAGATATTTTGGGATTGTATTCAGCTGTGTGGAGGGGCCCCCAGTCAACCCCACAGCACCAAAAGGGAAAGGGGGCAGGTGGAGGGAGTGATGGGTGCAGGTTGAATTCACTCTACTCCCCTATGCCTTCCCTCTTTCCTATTTGGCATGGGTGCAGCCCTGTGGGCAGGTGAGGCTGTATCCACCCTTCATCTGCACCTTCACAGTGACCACTACTGTGCGGGGAAAGAAACCCCACAAATGGGGCTCTTTTCACAGCATAATAGTCACCGTCATATAATAGTTGCACCTTCCTTCCCCAAAAAAAGTCTTGAGTATTATGCAGTGTTCCCAGGAGAGTCTCCAAACAATTTTAGGATATTATTTGCCTTCCTGTTTCTTCTAGTGGAATCATTTAAAAAATACCCCCCCCCCCCATGCACATGTAGGATTTTTTTGTAGTTCTTTTGTTTGTAGTAGCTTTTATTTATTTCAATGGAGGTTAAGCAGGAAGACTTGGGAGGCATCTGAAACTTATCTCTTCGAAACTCATTTAATCACGCTGGAGATAGTCATCCACGTATGTTTGTCTCATTGGATGTGTTGGACCAAACCGAATTCAGTTCTGCCTGCCAGGTTTTTCTGTACAGCAACAGGCAAGATCTGTGGGAGGGGTGTGAGTGGGTGGAGTTTCAGTGGTGTATTATGAGTTCATCCTCTTGACCAGGTGCCCCATTCCACAGTTTGCAGGGTTCGAGTGTATATACCTAAAGGTAGATAGCCGGGGCATAATAGGGATTATTTTGGTGTACAGCCCAACCTGCTGCTCAACAGTTTCTCTTCCTGAGCTAGTTGGGATCGTCTCAAGTTTGGTGTTGGAATCTCCACAGCTAATAATGCTGGGAGACTTCAACATCTTTGTTAAGACTCTCCTGTTGGGAGTGGCTCAGAACTTCATAGTCTCTATAACAACCATGGTCTGTCCCAAATGGAGTCTGGTTCATCCCATGTTGCTGAGCAAACTCCAGACCTTGTTTTCTGTGCAGGATGGAGGATGGTGATTTTCATGTGGAGGAACGCTCTACAGTTCCATTGGCATGGACCAATCATTATCTGGTCATGTTTATACTCACTGGGACTCTAATCCTCCGCAGGTGTGGGATATTGATTAGGACAGTTCACCCCAGAAAGTTGATGAACTTGGGGAATTTTCCTGTCATCTGTTGAAGCTCTGGCTGATCTCTGGTATGCGGAAATGGCCAGGGCAGCAGACATTTGTTCCTGAGCATCTTCTCTTAAGGAGTGGGACCACACCAGCCCCCTGGTTTTCCACTGAGTTGGTGGTGATGAAGAGAGTGAGATGGAAACTGGTGTGATGTTGGCAGAAGTGTCAAAAGTGAATCTGACTGAACACAGGCTTGAGCTTATTTGAAGGTCTATTCCACAGCAATGAGGACAGCAGACAAATCATTTTCACTGCAAAGAACTGCCCAGCAGAGCTGTTTCAAGTAGGCAGAGCACTATTAGACACTTATCCCCAAGGGGAAAATGTTGACTTCTTAACAACCCGCTGTGAAGAATTTGCACAGTACTCTGCAGATGAAGTAGTTCAGATTTGCTTTGACTTGGTTGCTATTGTTCAGACAGTTCCAGTGGATGTAACTTGGGCACCTGCTTGTCCAGTGTTGATGGATACTTTTCAGTATGTAGCTTGAGGATGTAGAAGAGGCGAGGACTGTCACGTGTTCTAGATCCTTTCCCTTCCTGGCTTATCAAATAGGCCAAAAGGGAGGGAGGATTAGAGGAGTGGGTGAAGGGTGTAGTCACGGCTCCTTAGAACAAGGCAGAATTCGATATTGCATAAAGGAGGCACTTGTGAGGTCTATATTTTTAAAAGCCACTCTTGAACCCATCTATAATGGACAACTATTGGTCAGTTTCCAGCCTTGAATTTTTGAACAAGGTATTGGATCATATGGTGGCTTACCAACTCCAGGGGTTTCTGGATGAAAGAGAGCACTTTTCAATCTGTTTTCAGGCCTAGTTATGGGACAGAGACGGCTTTGGTCAACTTGGTGGATGACCTATGCATAGAACTAGATGGGAGAAGTGTGTCCCTGTTGGTTCTGCTGAAAACATTTTAGCAGTTTTTGATACCATCAACCATGGTATCCTTTTGGGCTGCTTTATTGATATGGGACTTGGAGCCATTTTTTTTTTACAGTGGCTCTTTTTCTTCCTGGAGAAGTCAGCCCAGAAGGTGGTGCTAGGAGGCTCCTATTCAAACCTGTGGGGCCTCTCAAGGTTTTGTCATCTACATGAAGCCAATGAGATAAGCCATTCAGAGTTTTGAATTACAATGCCATCTAGGTATACATGACACCCAACTCTATTTCTCCATCCCACCAGAAGCCAAGTAAGCTGTTCTGGTCTTAAATCAGTTCCTATCATCAGTAAGGAACTGAGCAAACAAACTAAAACTTAATCCAGACAAGACAGAGGTGCGTCTGGATCCATCCTGTGCTAGATTTATTTTTAATCTTTTGTTGTAGATTTTAAGTTGTAATTTGTACTGTGTTTAATGTTGTGAACTGCTTTGAGTTTTATTAAAAGATGAAAGGGGGGGGGGTAATAATAATAAGTGAAGTTGATGCTGCACTCAGAACACTTGAAAGAGATGCTCACAGCACAGGAACACATGGCATACCAATAGTTATTTCAGTCTACAGAGACAGAATGTACTCTAGTTCTAACTAAAATCTAACAACAAATATGGAAAACAAAACAATGGCCTACAGATTGGAAATTCTCAATATACATTCTAATCTGCAAAAATGGGATACTAGGGGTTGGAGTAATCACAGGTCCATTGCATTAATTTGCAATGCAAGTAAAATAGTGGTCAAAGTTCTATAACAAAGACTTATGAGATATATGGAGCAAGAAATTTCAGCTGTTTGAGCTGGGTTCAGGGAAGTAAGAGGCATTAAAGTTGTTATTGTAAATATACATTTGATAATGGAATGTCCCAGAGAATTTTTTAAAATCTCTGCTTTATCTATATATATAAATTTGTTAGGGGCATCCAACGAGGAAACAAAACTCAAAAACCCCACAACGAAACTT
>NW_026847549.1:102075078-102271803 GCF_025583915.1 Anolis sagrei ordinatus
GGCTCTATAGCCCGAAAAAACCCACAAGAACCTAGTGATTCCAGCCATGAAAGCCTTCGACAATACATTTCATCCTGATTAAAATGAACACGACTGCCCTCTAGTGGTGCAAACACACTTCAAATCATGGCCGATTGCTTCTTTCAAATTAGACAATTATACACTTTGATGAGAAGAATAACAACACTAATAATAACATTATTTGATTTAGGTTCTTGTGGGTTTTTTCGGGCTATAGGGCCATGTTCTAGAGGCATTTCTCCTGACGTTTCGCCTGCATCTATGGCAAGCATCCTCAGAGGTAGTGAGGTCTGTTGGAAATAGGACAATGGGTTTATATATCTGTGGAATGGCTGGGGTGGGGCAAAGAGCTCTTCTCTGCTGGAGCTAGGTGTGAATGTTTCAGCTGACCACCTTCATTAGCATTTGAAGGCTGTCGTTGGTCAAACTGATCAGCTTCGATGTGGTATCTCTATTCACCATGGTCCCGGTAGCAGACACCATGGCACTCATCAACCAGAGGTTCCCAGAAGACATCACGGCTCTGTTTTACCATTGCCTCACCACCAGCTACTTTCAATGGGACAATGAATTCTACGAACAGAAAGATGGAGTAGCTATGGGGAGCCCTCTCAGCCCGGTCATAGCTAACTTCTACATGGAACACTTTGAAAAACAAGCCCTGGAAACAGCAACAAAAAAGCCCACGATATGGTTCAGATATGTGGATGACACCTTCACCATTTGGAGCCATGGAGAAGAGGAACTCAACAGGTTCCTGGACCATCTTAACAGCATCCACCCAAACATCCAGTTCACTGTGGAAAAAGAAAATGAAGGAAGACTGCCTTTTCTAGATGTCCTAGTCATCCGCAAATCAGATCAACAATTGGGTCACACCATCTACAGAAAACCCACACACACAGATAGATATCTACATAAAAACTCCAACCATCACCCAAGTCAAAAAAGAAGCACCATTAAAGCCTTGGCAGACCGTGCAAAAAGAATCTGCGAACCCCACCTCCTCCAAGATGAACTGAACCACCTCAACTGGGCTCTCCAGGCCAATGGATACGCCACCTCAGACATCAGAAGAGCTGCAAGACCAAGAACAAGCCACGAGAGTAAAGATGAAGATCCACCCAAAGGAAAAGTGTTCCTGCCATACATCAAGGGAACCACTGACCGCATGGGGAAGCTGATGAGGAAACACAACGTACAAACAATCTACAAAACCCACCAAGAAAATCCAACAAATGCTACGTTCAGCAAAGGACAAGAGGGATCCTCTCACCTCTGCAGGACGTATACCATGCAGCTGTGGACAAGGTCTCATAGGGACCACCAAACGCAGCATTATCCAAACATGAATCAAGGAACATGAAAGGCACTGCAGACTACTTCAACCAGAGAAGTCAGCCATAGCAGAGCACCTGATGAACCAACCTGGACACAGCATATTATTTGAGAACACAGAAATGCTGGACCACTCCAACAACCACCATGTCAGACTACACAGAGAAGCCATTGAAATCCACAAGCATGTGGACAATTTCAACAGAAAGGAAGAGACCATAAAAATGAACAAAATCTGGCTACCAGTATTAAAAAACTCTAAAATTACAACAGCAAAAACAGAGAGGAAACAACCAGGCACAGATTAACACCTCCCAGCAAGAGATTTTCCCAGGCTCAGGCAGGCCTTCAAATGCTAATGAAGGTGATCAGCTGAAACATTCACACCTAACTGCAGCAGGGAAGAGCTCCTTGCCCCACCCCAGCCATCCCACAGATATATAAACCCATTGTCCTAATTCCAACAGACCTCACTACCTCTGAGGATGCTTGCCATAGATGCAGGCGAAACGTCAGGAGAAATGCCTCTAGAACATGGCTCTATAGCCCAAAAAACCCACAAGAACAGAAGAGTCTTTTCTTTTTTAGAATATTTTTTGTATTTTTTTAAGAATAAAAGACAGGTATTTTTAGAAAATATTCAGAAATGGAAACTTAACCAAAAACTGGCCCTGATGTGGACCAAACACAGCCACGAGACAGGGCAAATGAGAGCACACACCAACAGAAGAGTCTTTTCTTTTTTAGAATATGTTTGTGTTTTTTTAAGAATAAAAGACAGGTATTTTTAGAAAATATTCAAAAGGAAACTTAACCAAAAACTGGCCCTGATGTGGACCAAACACAGCCACGAGACAGGGCAAATGAGAGCACACACAACAGAAGAGTCTTTTCTTTTTTAGAATATTTTTTGTATTTTTTTTAAGAATAAAAGACAGGTATTTTTAGAAAATATTCAAGAAATGGAAAATTAACCAAAAACTGGCCCTGATGTAGAGCTAACACAGGCAGGAGACAGGGCAAATGAGAGCACACACCAACAGAAGAGTCTTTTCTTTTTTAGAATATTTTTTGTATTTTTTTAAGAATAAAAGGCAGGTATTTTTAGAAAATATTCAGAAATGGAAACTTAACCAAAAAATGGCCCTGATGTGGACCAAACACAGCCACGAGACAGGGCAAATGAGAGCACACAGCAACAGAAGAGTCTTTTCTTTTAGAATATTTTTTGTATTATTTTAAGAATAAAAGGCAGGTATTTTTAGAAAATATTCAGAAATGGAAACTTAACCAAAAACTGCCCTGATGTGGACCAAACACAGCCACGAGACAGGGCAAAGAGAGCACACAGCAACAGAAGAGTCTTTTCTTTTTTAGAATATTTTTTGTATTTTTTAAGAATAAAAGGCAGGTATTTTTAGAAAATATTCAAAAATGGAAACTTAACCAAAAACTGGCCCTGATGTGGACCAAACACAGGCAGGAGACAGGGCAAAGGAGAGCACACAGCAACAGAAGAGTCTTTTCTTTTTTAGAATATTTTTTATTTTTTAAGAATAAAAGGCAGGTATTTTTAGAAAATATTCAAAAATGGAAAATTAACCAAAAACTGGCCCTGATGTGGACCAAACACAGGCACGAGACAGGGCAAATGAGAGCACACAGCAACAGAAGAGTCTTTTCTTTTTTAGAATATTTTTTGTATTTTTTAAGAATAAAAGACAGGTATTTTTAAAAAATATTCAAAAATGGAAACTTAACCAAAAACTGGCCCTGATGTGGACCAAACACAGGCAGGAGACAGGGCAAATGAGAGCACACAGCAACAGAAGAGTCTTTTCTTTTTTAGAATATTTTTTGTATTTTTTTAAGAATAAAAGACAGGTATTTTTAGAAAATATTAAAAAATATTTAAAAATGGAAAATTAACAAACAAATTCACAAAAACCGAAGGAAGGAATGAATCCAAGCAAGGAATAATAAGCACTAAGCAGCAAGGAATGAATCCAAGCAAGGAATGAGCAAGGAATGAATCCAATCCAAGCAGTTGCAAGCCAACCCAATGCAAACCCTCCCGGACCTCTTCTCTTCTCCCTCGCCCTCTGCAGCAATGAGCTGTACGGCCGCGCGGAGCCGCTTTTAAAGGGCTCGCCGGCCAATCAGAAACAGCCACGGTGCACTGCTTGGGTGCTTGGGAGCGCCGGATTGGCTCCCAGGGCACCAGCAGCCTCCATCCCATTTACGAAACGGGCGGAAGCTCGTTAAAACTATGGGGGTTGCCGGTTCGTTATTTTTAAACCCTTCCGGGTTTGAAAATGTGTTTTGTTATCGTTTCGTAAATGCTAAAAATAACGAATATTTAACGAATTACAAAATTAACGAACGAAACCGCCCAGGCCTAATAACCAGTACTCGGGGCATGAGGCTACTGTTAGGACAGAATACTAGGAAATAGAATGGTTTCCAGATGGTAAGGAGAGGAGGGTCAGGCAAGGCTACATTTTATCATCTATCTGTTTTAAGTTATATGCTGAACTTATAATATATAAAGCAGGATTAGATTTGAAGGAAGGAGGCATAAAATTAGAGGAAGGGCCATCAAGAAGTTAAGATAGGCAGATGACACCATACTACTAGCAGAAGATAGCAAAGATGTAGAATGGTTATTTAAAATCAAGGGAGAAAGTGCAAATACACATATAAGAAAACAAAACTAATGACCACATGTAAGTAGATGATGAATTAGATGATGAAATAGTTCAAGATTTTTCATAGCTCAGCTCAGCCATTAACTAAAATGTAGACTACAGTCAAGAAATCAAAGAAGACTAGTACTTGGAAGGGAAGTTAGGCAGTAACCAGACAAAATTATGAAGTGTAAAATACATCACTGAATACTAAAATTAAGATGGTTCGTTCCATTGTATTCCCTGATTCTGTGTATGGTTGTGAAAGCTGGACATTGAAAAAAGGCTGACAGAAAGATCAAGTGTTTTGATAGAGAAGAGTTATGTGGATACTGTGGACTGCTAAAGACAAATAAATTTATCCTAGAACAAATCAAGCTTGAGCTTTCTCTAGAAGGCAAAATGGCAAAACCTAGGCTGTCGTATTTTAAAAACATAATGAAAAGAGATGGCATTTTAAAAAAGATAACCATGCTTGAGAAAGTAAGTAACAAAAGAGGAAGAATGCATTTCCAGATGGTTAGACTCAATCAAGGAAGCAACATCCCTGAATCTGCAAAACCAAAGAATTAGATGTCTTATTTAAAGAGTCATTATTAGTCAAAGTTGACTTGAAGGCAATTAACAACTCCAGAGTCATAGCCCCAACACTCAAACCACTGTATCAAACTGACACAGTAATAAGCATATTCTGTAGGAATCCTGTTGAAATACATGTTTATCCCATTAATACTATTCATTTTTAGATACAGTCTTTTTAATGCTCCAGTTTGCTTTGTTGCAATTGATTTATATTAATTAGGCTAATTGTCCCATTCATTACTTTTTGCAGTCTTCTTTAGGGAATTTTGTCATTATGAGACACTGCTGTAAGAAGTGGTGAAGTTGAGGCTGAAATAAATGCATGCACTGAAAAATTTTCAGCTGGAATTCACGACCAGACTCTGGAGAATTATTCTCTACCTTTTCTCCCCTCTTAAAAATGTTACTCACGCAATCATGCATCAAGGGACTATCAAATATTTATGGAACATCCCAGTGCAGCGTTATTGCTATGAGCAATGCAGCTGTGATTGCACACCACAACTGGAAGAAACCCAAAAATGAATTTTACATAAATTATTCCCTGATGTATTTTTATAGGAAAAAATATGCATGCTATGAGGAGAAAATAATGAAGCTGTAATACTAGTTAAAAGAAATCTCGGAAACAGGTTTATAAGAAATAGAATACCCACCACTCCATCCAGACTCACTTGCCTCATGATTTGCTCAGGGTGGAGGGCAGTCAGTTTATTTTTACTTATCTCAGACATGAGCCATGATTCCTTTTTTTTAAAAAAAAAACAACCAATGGAAGAACAAACCAATTAATATTATGTGACAGGCATAATAAAATCCAACAGTAAAATTAAAAACACATAAAAACCATAAAACAATAACTTCATTGAGCCAATTAAAATGCACAACAAATATCATGCAAGCTTATCAGAAACTTGTTAAAATAGAGAAGAAAGGTGCCAAAGTTTAGTCACAGACCTACATTTTTTCCTCAGATGTTATTTCTCTTGCCACTTGAGATGGACTGGGGGAGTATCAGTGTGGCATTTTATTGCCTTTTGTCTCTAATCCTGACATGACCAAGAAGGGAGTAGCTTCTATATTGATTTTCACTTTTCCCCCCTCCTGTATGAAGAAGCCAGTCAAGTTTCCAAAGCTTACATGATATACTTTGTCCATTTTAGTTGATTCTATAAAATTATCACTATTTTTCTATTTGTTTTTATTTAGCATAGCCAACATAGCTATCTATATATATAAGCATGCTCTGTTTGCTTCATCCCACCATTTTAGCAGCCCAGAAATCCTTTAAATTTTACTGTGCTTTGAATTTTATATTTTAGGAGGCATACTGAGAGAAAGTCTTGCTTAGCTAGGCAGATGACTGTGAAAATCATCCCTTATTGCTTGTCCCTGTATATAGTCAGAAGAATAATACTGTACATGCTCATTTCACACAGTTATCTTGTGGAATAGCCTTTGACAGATGTGCCCGCTTGGAATTTGTCTAATCTTGCTGAAAAAATCATATTTAAGCCAGTGATTATTGCTAGCATTTGAAAATTTCATGTGTAGTTTATACAGTATTGTGTAATATTTTCCTTCTTTTGACCATCCTTTGGTGTCAAATCAGTTGTTTGACTCCTGAATTCTTATTTACGAACATGTTAGAATTCTATTGTGTTATTAGTGGTACTTGATAATTATGATCACCTAATTTTAATTATTCATTGTTTCTCTAGAACAGGGAATCTCAAACATTTTCAGCCACAGAGCCCTTTTTGAAGCAAATGTTTGTTGTGGAACCCCAATAAATGTTTTTATATTATATTATATTATATTATATGTTAAGATATAATGTATATATATATCAGGCATGAGCAAATTTGTGAAGAATAACCAACATAAACTTAACAGCATTTAAGTGGAAGACCCCAGGAACTATCCAGTCCAACCCCTTCTGCTTGCAGGAAAAGCAAATCATAGCACCCCCAACAGATGACCACCCAGCCTTTATAATAATAATAATAATAATAATAATAGCAGAAACTTCCGGGACCATCCAGTTCAACTCCCTTTTGCAATGCAGGAAAAGCATAGTCAAACCCCTCCTGAGTGGTGGGAGGGAAATAGGGTTTTAGAAGCAAGGAAGGTGAGGGGGAAAGACTTTTGGCAGCAAGAGAGATGGGGAAAGGCTCATGGCAGTGAGAGAGGCAGGGAGAGGGGCAGAGTAGGAAAGAGGAGGGAAAGTTTGGAGGAGGAGTAGGGGGCAAGAGGAGCTCCTCAGTATGTTTCGCGGAGCACAGTTTGAGAACCACTGCTCTAGAAAGATAACACTATGTAACAAAATTTGAAAAATTATCTGTTCCTGATTTCAAATTGTTATTCCTCTTTAATTATGTGGTACTTACTTTGAATGTAGTTGTTATTTATATGCCAGAAACTTTGTTTCTGTGGCTGTCACAAAATTACATATTATAATAACTATAAATTCTTATATTTATTGTGTTACATATGTACACAGCCTACCTCAATGTTTTTTTCTTCTTTTCAAGCTTCTCCTCTGTTGCTATATGCAAATCGGCGTGATCTACGACTGGTGGATGCTGCACAGGTGAACGAGAATGCTACAATTGTCGTGAGTGGTTTGGAAGATGCAGCTGCAGTGGACTTCATCTTCATCCATGGCTTGATATATTGGAGTGATGTGAGTGAGGAAGCCATTAAACGGACAGAATTCAACAAAACGGGGAATGTGCAAAATGTGGTCATTTCTGGACTGTTGTCACCTGATGGGCTGGCTTGTGATTGGCTGGGTGAGAAACTATATTGGACAGATTCTGAAACAAACCGGATTGAAGTTTCCAATTTAGATGGATCTTTGCGAAAAGTTTTATTCTGGCAAGAGTTGGATCAACCCAGAGCAATTGCCTTAGATCCTGCAAGAGGGTAAGCTATTATTACGATTCTTACTGTTTTGACAACTTCTTCCAGCCCTATAGAGCATGGGTTCCCAAACCCTTCAGAAACTCCCCCCCCCCCTCTTATGGAGCCTTAACTCTGTCCCTGAGCATGAAGTTCTTTCTCCTTTCATCTTCTCCTGTGGCTCAAATGTTTTGTGTAATGTAGTAAGTTTGGAAATAAAGAGAAAACCTTTAAAATATAACCACAAATGTTTATTTTGGTACAGGAAAATATTGGATACAACTCTAAAATGATGAATTAAATTGTTTCAATTTTTGGTCTTAAAATAGTTCTTTATCTCCGACAGCTGAATACATAAATTCAGGGTGCCATCAACTTATTCATAAATTTGTTTTTTGTGTAAGCATAAGCTGAAAAACCTGATTTGTACTGATAGGTGAACAGGAAGGGAAGCATTGCTCAGATAGCCTTTCCGGCTACTGATGGCTATATGCCTATCAGACCTATCCAAAAATAATTCAGTGGCACAGATTCAAATCTCATTTTTAAATAGAGGTACTTGAATTTCAATACAATCTTCATACTCTAGCACAGACTTTTAAAAAGGATTTATAAAAAAGATTTTGTGGAACTCCTGCAATCCTTTTGTTGAACCCTAGGGTGCCATGGAACACATTTTGGAACTACTGCTAAGGAGAAAAACCGATCTTGCTGCAGTGTTAGACGTTTTAAAAGGTAGATCATTGTCCCACTAGAATTGTGAATAAAAGGTCAATATTTGTGTTTCAGAAAGCTGTCCAGTTTTTGAATGGCAGCTGGAAGCAAAAAATGCATATAAACAAACCAATTTACAACTAAAACATATATCAAAATAAACTGTAGTCCAGTAGTTTTTGATCTGTATTTCAAAGAAGTAGATAATTTCTGTTACAGTAAAATCATAGCATCATTAATAAGATAATAATGTCATATATATTTTTGTTGAATGTAGGTGGTTGGTGATCAACCTTTATTCCCTTGCAATATAGTATATTTATTGCAAGATGTTATTTGTGCACCATCTCAGGCCATATGATGTGATAGTGAAGTCCGAATGGCTTATGTGTACTGTATTTGCTCTTGGCACATATCTCTGGATCTTCTGCTTCCTGAACAAATTTATCTAAGTGGAAAAGTATTGCTTTCCTTCTCTTGTTTTCAAATATTTGCCAGTAAGGTTCTTTGTGGTCCTAGCAGAAACAAACCCAGTGTAGATTTCTGTACCTTTTTGGAAATGAGTAATGTGTGTTTCTTCAACACACTTCCTTCACCGTATGATTTTAATTGTGTTTCCTAATAACTAATATGGTCTTCAAGATTTAATTGCTTTTTTTGAAATTGCCATGTTGAGTGTTGCCAACAGTAAAATTTTCTGGACTGGCTTCACTTTTTCTTCTCTTTGTATTTTCATTTTGACACTGGAATGGTTTTGACATGTGAAATGCCAAACTGGTTAAATCTTCCTAAATTAATACAGAATGTTATGTTTGTGGACATATATATTTTACAAGTTCTGTGAACTTTGTGTTGAAGTCATGGCTGCTTCAGCTGTTAATTGCACATAAAAGTGATAGTTTCTAACATAGTAATTGGAAGCAAATTCCACATATTTGAATGCAACTTGCTTTCAGGTAAACAACTTCAATAATTCAGAGGGCTTTAATTAATGTGTTGCATATTAATTCATTTTTGTCATACTTCTATGTGTTACATTCATTGCTGCAATAAGAGCATGATTTGGCTGTTGAACTGTAGGATAATCATTCCTGGGATGTTGTAACATTTCTATTTGGTATCGCAGATGATTCCTAAAAGGAGTACTATAGGAGTGTGTATCTTTGTTTAGTCGCTAGGATTGCTAGATTAGGAAACGACAGACTTAGCAAGATTGAAATTTATGGAGGCTATTTAGATTCTGTCCACGAGGAAGAGTTGTATCACTGGCAAGACTGTGGAATGACCTGGCGGAAAAGATTCGACAACTAGATCAGCTGTTGGAATTTAAGATACCTTCTGGCAGGCCTGCCTGATCAATTTTAAATTATGCATTTTAATTTGGATTTTATTAATGGATTTTAACTTGTATCTAACTGTGTATAGTGTTGTATGCCTTTTAATAGTGTTTTATCTCTTGTTTTAATGATGTTGTATCCCTCCTTGATCCAGAGGGAGAGGCAGATAATACATTCATTATCATTATCATCATCATTATTTTGTCATAACAAATTTCCAGAAAGAATCTTTCACCAGGACATATGTGAATGTAGCATTTAAAATAGCAGTTATGAATGAAATTGGGAGTTTGGTGAATGCCTGGTTAACAAGCTATATAAAGCGACCACATGTATAAGGTGAAGGTAGATATTTGGACCAAAAATACAGATTTTGATATGACCCATAGAGAAGAAAAAGCACCAATACTGTCTCAGAGGGACAACTACCCTTGACCATTGCCACGCTCAGGCAAAAAGGCCAGGAGCAGCGCCACAGCAGAAAGAGCAGAGTGTTTCTTTTATATTCCCCCAGGACAGGATAAACTCTTGTCTTTTGCCACTCTACTCAGAAAAAGGAATGGTTCCTTTTTTGATAAAACTTAGGGTACAATACTTATATTGACCCATGGATAAGTTGACCCAGGTATTTTGTGTCGCTTTTTTGACTAAAATTTGGAATTGTAAGCAACATTTGAGTCCTAAGTTGGACCTCAGTTGGTGTATGCTAATGCTGGTTGAAAATGTGGTTTTGTTTCTTCTTTGTGACTTTTGTGAACCACACAACTGGGTTTACTGTGACTGCTCCGGCTTGAATGGAAACCTTTCCCAGCTCTAGTGTTTGAATTTTGACAGTTATCCCGCTCACTCCTCTCAGGGTATAAAGGATGCCTTGTTCCATTGGTTCCCCAGTTCCTTTTCGTCCAGAGCTACAGCAGTTCATTATGACTTCAGCTCAGTGCTTCCTGCAGCTATTTGCACCCAGCAACTCCCACCATGTCGAATACATGCTTCAAAAGATGCAACCAGTGCTTTGCTAAAATGTCGGACTCTGATGACCACTCTAAATGCCTCCAATGCCTGGAAGAAAGCCATGTGGTCAGTACATGCCCGCATTGCCAAGCATTCACAGCACAAGCCAGAAAAAAATTAGAGAGATGAGGCTTCATGCAGTCTACTATCAATAGACTCTGGCACCATCTACTTCAATGTATTTATTTATTTATTTACTATGTTTATATACTGCCTTTCTTATCCTTGGGGGGACTCAAGGTGGTTTACAACATACTAATAGCAAAAACTCAACTACACTATCTGAAACTTCATGCAAGTCCTTGAAGACTTCAAAAACATAATATCAAAACAATCAGCCTTGTCGGTGGCTCTATCTACCTTGGCCTTGATAGTTACTGCTAGATGGATGCTATCAATTTTGGAATGCATCATCTTCTTCCTCTATGAGTACTGCTCTAAAACGCTTACCTGAGTTGAGATGAACCCACCATGACAGACTGTCACAGGGGAACCTATTGTCCATTCCTCCAACACAGAGTAAGAATCTGAAGGCAGTACAAGTGTCACAACCCTCACCAGACCTCCAGGTGATGCCTCAGCCACTATCTGGAGGGACAGTTCAGGACTCCCCATCACAATCATTTCATTACCATTATTCAGTTCTAGTAATGGTTCATGCACCCCCAGCTACACAGGGATCCTGCCATCTGTAACTTTCCCCCACTCAGAAGGAGGGCATTCCACAGCATGAAGATGGAGGATGGATGACAGCATTCCTAACGAGAGCAGGACAAACCTATGTAGATTCAGCAGGTAGGTGCCAGACGTCAGTATCATCCCCATTATCTCTGCTGGTACTGCTGCCTGATCCATCTTGGAGAACAGCTTCCCTCTCCGTGGCATAGCCTTGGTACAACCAACATTACCTACAGCACGGTAATCTGAAATGGATGAGCCGTACAACACCCCCAACGTTTCTGATTCCGAATCTTCAGAATCGGTCCTTTCCCTTGGAATCAACTTGTACCTGGAGAGACAAGTTACCCTTGTCAACCACCTATCTCCCATGGCCGATCTCCAACCATTTACGGAATAGATAGTCCATTTGGTAGAAGCCTTAGGTTTAGAAGTAAACCAATCATTGGAAGTTGTGTATGATCCTTTCTTTAAAGGGTTTAAAGCTAAGCACCACCAGCCACCCTGCTTCCATTTCTGATGTACCCCCTTAAAGCCCTAAAGGCCTCCTAGAAGACCCCTTCACCAGTTTCTTCTATATGAAAGAAGATAGAGGCCTGGTATTGGATAGATGTTGAGGATCATGAATGGCTTGCGCACCGCCACCAGCCTACCTCAGTCATCGTTGAGATGTCACATGTCACAATTCTCCTTGAAATCAAAATCTAACCCATCAGATAGGGAGGACAAAATTTTTGACACAGTGGCAAGAAGGAGCTTCTCTTCTCACTAGAGTCGCAAACTATGGAGCCTGCATGGGAGTATACCAGGAATATCTCTGAGAGAAGTAGCCCTCTTCCATGCCAAACTTTCAGAAGATTAGTCGGTGTTCTCTACACTAAGACAAGAAATAATGTCCCTAGCATACCACCAAATACAAATGGTGTAACATATGGTGGATGCAGCTGGGAAGATTATGACACATGCCGTATCCATTAGATGACATACTTGGCTACATGCTTCAGATCTATCTTCCACATCACTCCAGGTAATAGAAGATCTCCCATTTGCTGCTCTCGGTCTTGTTAATGCAGGCACGGGTGAAAAACCAAAATCCAACCAGGATGTCAAACTCCTTTCCAGAAAGTGTGAGATGCCAACCTAGACATACTACTGCCATTCCTGTCCAAGATGGCAACCATAATGCCACAGACATTTGAACCCCACCTCTCAATGAAACCAGAGGCATTTTTTTTCAGACTAACCCAAACACCACCTCCATGACACCATTCTCAAAACCTGAGACAACAACCCCAATTATCCTCCACATACCAACCTCAATGCAGAATCCATCATGGACTTGCCGCTTTTCCATCTGACCTACCATTCCTACCACAACCACAAACCTGTCCATTGGAAGACCGCCTCACACATTTCACCCGGGCTTGGAACTCTGTCAGATGCATGGGTTCTCAAGTTTGTCAACAAGCAAGGAAGAAAGGATCCAATGCCTCCCTTCCTACCCCCTCCCTTTGCCCAGCGTTAGACCCTTCTTCTTCATCTGCTGCCAGAGCCCCATTTGCAGTCTCCTCCTTGCAACCCAGTCCCTTGCCATCTAGGAGTGGAGAGATCAATAGGAAGAAAGGGAGTTTGAAGAGATGGATAGGAAGAACTGGGGAACAGGGTTTGAAGAGATCAATAGGAAGAACATAGGAAAGGTATTTGGAGCAATCCAAAGGAAGAAAAGAAAAGGGGGCTTGGAGAGATCCATAGGAAGAAAGGCGGGGGGGGGGGGGGGTTTGGAGATATCCCTAGGAAGAATGGGGGAAAGAGGTTTGGAAACAGAGCAGTAGAAAGAAAAAAGAAAAGAGGTGGAGAGATGCATACACACTTTGGCCCAGCACTAAAATTTCATGGCAGGGAAGTAGGGGAGAGGGCCATTTCTAACTATGAGTTGTTTGTAAGTCAGATGTTCATAGCTCATGCACTGCCTGTATATAGAATCCCTATAGGCCCAAATAGTTTAATTTGAAAACATTTCTCTGTATTCATCTTGTATCCATTCTGTTATTTTGCTATTGTATGGGAATTGCACACAGGATGTGTATAGTTGCTTTCTAACAAATGAAACAGAATGGGAAACCATAGTTGGAAATCTGGTTCTTATTTAAGCATGTTTTCTTGCCTCTGATGTTGACTTTTGTAGTTTAGACAAATGGTGTTTTTAGTCAGAGAGTCTGATAGGATTGGCTGCCTAGCATGTCTTTTGTATGTGTGGAGGGGTGGCAAAATGGATTTGCGTGTATTTTATTCCCTTTTAAAAATTATTTTTAACTCTTGCAAATGTCTTGTAAAATCATCCAGATCACTTCAGTCATCTTACTATTGAAAGCCACATGTTATATTGACAAGCATTTCACTATTGTTGATGGTACATTTGGCTGTGAAATATAGATATGATGTTATTGTACAGGATGAGGCAGCATAACTTCCTTTTTTCAAAACTTAATAAAACCCATTGTGTGAATCAGAAATTTTTATTTTTTTTAAATAATGTAGGCACATACCTAAAGTTTTGTTTTATGTAGTTTTGAAAATCAAATTAGGCAGGTGACGTCACCCATTCTCCATACACTGAGTAAACTGATTTCTGGCGTTTGTCATGACTCTTGCCAGCATAGCAGCTGTTACATTGGCAATTTCTTCCTGGATGTTGATCTTCAAATCTTGTAGGGTCCTTGGACAGTTCACATAAACACGGGATTTCAAAAAACCCCATAGAAAAAAATCACAAGGGGCCAAATCTGGAGAGCGGGCCGGCCACTCCAAATCCGCTCGAAAAGTAGGCCTCAACGGCAAAAGCACGCTCCTCACTGTTCCAACGCATGATGGCGACTGAACTGTGTCAGGACAAAACTTTATACTCCCGCCTCTTGAACGAGACCACTAGCGCTCCGCTACGTCTTCAAGCGACTGAATGGCACACATTTTAAAAAAGGAAGTTATGCTGCCTCACCCTGTATATTTCCCCCACCTAGCCAGAGACAAAATCTAAGGCAGTGGTTCTCAACCTGGGGTCCCCAGATGTTTTTGGCCTTCAACTCCCAGAAATCCTAACAGCTGGTAAACTGGCTGGGATTTCTGGGAGTTGTAGGCCAAAACACCTGGGGATCCACAGGTTGAGAACCACTGATCTAAGGCTTGTTATTTGCTTCTGACTTTGACTTGTTGGGAGGGAATAAACAAAAAGGGAGCTGCCTCCTGCTAGATGACACAGTAATCCCACTGCGCAGTGAAGATTGGTATTTTGTTTAGACCAGAGCTTTCCAGACATTTCATGTTGGTGACACACTTTTTAGATATACATTATTTCGCAACACATCAATTAAGTTTTACAAGCAAACCAAAGATTAAACACTCCATTTATAAGTGACACACATACATAAATTGTAATAACACAATGTATGGGCACTCAACATATTTCATGAAAAACTTAGTGTATATATATTTAAAATATATGAGTTATTGCTTGTTTCACATAGACTCAGAAGTTTCTTGTTAACATTCATGCAACACACCCGCACACTGCAACCAAAAAACTGACATGTTGCAACACACAGTTTGGAAAGCTCTGGTTTAGACAATGGATGGACAGCCCCTAAGGGTTTAGAAGTCATTTTTGTTCCCATCAGAATTTGGAGGGCTCCATCCTTTCTTGACCTCCTTGCAACTCCAGTTTCTAAGCAATGTGATTTCTCATTGTGTGTGTGAGTCCCTCTAAAACTGGTTCATATTAGAATTAGCTGAGCTACATAGCATAACCAGCATAGTGCTCTGAGAAAATAGGATTTTCTGAGAGAATAGGGTTGTTACAGAAGCCTGACTTCTTACATACCTACTGTGTTTATGCTTGCTTTGCATTTTTCTAGCCACTCCAGTCTTGTGAGCCAAAATACTGGATATCTGTTTAAATAGAGGATGCCCTTATTGCTCATCAGTTTCTAATAAAGTATTGCATGATATAATAGCATTCATGTTGGCATCTTGGAATGTACTCTGAATTAGTGTTTTAGACTAGTGTTTTGGAACATGTTCTCATCTTTTAATTGTGAAATAATCCTTGTAAAATAGAAAAAAAATGAGTTTTGGCCATATAGTTTCTGAATGGCCTTCTTGAAAAAAAATTAAAAGCTCAGCATGATGAGTGAGGTTAAATCACAATGTATTATTGAAGGCTTTCATGGCCGGAATCACTGGGTGGTTGTAGGTTTTTTTGGGCTATATGGCCATGTTCTAGAGGCATTCTCTCCTGATGTTTCGCCTGCATCTATGGCAAGCATTCTCAGAGGTAGTGAGGATGCTTGCCATAGATGCAGGCGAAACATCAGGAGAAAATGCCTCTAGAACATGGCCATATAGCCCAAAAAACCCTACAACCCAGTAAATCACAACGATTTGCATCCCCAGGGTTCATGGGCATAGGCATATTTTAAAGTATTTTCAGCCAAACGTAAAGTATTTTCAGCCTACACCTCTCATTTTTGAGAGGATATGAATTTGTTACAGTATTGAGGGTAGGGTCTGCTGAAATGTCTGAGGGTTTTTCCTGATATTAACCATTTATTATATGCTTCAGTAGAATGGCTGAGAATGACTGTGCTGTCATACTGAAGTTACGCCAGATGAAGTTTTCTGAAGATGTTTCACTGTTTTAGATTAGCATTTTACAGATAATGACAACATCTCATCATTTATAGAAAGCTTCTACAAACGTAGAGTTTTACAGGTGCTGGTGTAAGTGTGGAACTCATGATGCTTACATGAATATAAAACCTACAAACATTCCCCCAAGTGTACATAGTGGGCAATGATGGTCATTCCAATTTCCTCGTAAATAGACTGAAGGAAAACAAGGTGTGTTTTCAATAATGATTCAATGCTGGGAAAGAAATCTAATGCTAATGCCACTTGGAATAGTTCCATGAAATGAAGAAGATCTATTATTCGCAATAAACCTGTGTATCATTTATTCAGTGAGTTTACTCTAGGTAAGCCTAAGTTGGATTTAACTCACGGAAGTGCATTATTTGATTGAAAATTTCAGAGGACGTATTTTATTTCCTCTGAATATTTTTAATTGCTTATTTTCTCCAGGGCACCAGAAACCAAAACAGATGTGTCTTGATAATTAAAAACACAATGATGAAACAATTGTTTGGAGTCATGATTACTAGTTTGTGTGCCATCTTACAGATCCAATTCAGGGTCAGAACTACAGGTGTCTAATTGCTTGTATGATAATAGGTGTGACTTGCATTCACTGTTGCTTAATGCCTTGAAGTACATTTTAAATGTTTTTTAAAAAAATTAAGCTTACTAATACTTATATTGAGAGTTCAAGAAGTACAGACTGGTTTAAAATGAACTGTGAACTAGGACATGTTCAAAATTGAAAAAACAAAAGGTCAGTATACGCTGATTAAGAGCCCCTTAGAAAGGCATAGTTTCTTGAACCTCATCTCCACTACCAGCTCTTAAAAGAATCAAAGTGATAACACAGGCCTGCACAACATGCAGCCCAGGGGCCAGGTGCAACCCTCACAAGGATATGGTGCAGCCCGCAAGGCTCTGGATCTTAGCCTTGGAGAGGTGGAATCACATGTAGTGCTATAGCAGAGTAGCAATTGGAACCCACCATCCCCTCCTCCAAGTGTTTTACCTCTATGCTTCTCTTTTCAGTATACACTGAAGTTACCAAACTAACCTGTGACAAAGGAGACACAACTGTAAGATCCAGTCACAATGCTGGAAGGGCTGGTCTCAGTTGGAAATGTCGCCTGGAGAGGTTGTTGGAGTCAAGTTGGAGTAGTTGGGAGTGGGGGTAACTGACCTTTATCCAGGGAGGTTAGAATCTTGGGCTCCAGGTTTTGTTAAAATTTAACATTTAAGAGGGAGAAGGCAGCAGTAAAGAAGAAGGGCCCCAGTTTTTGCCTCTGTCGCTCCATCTTTCTCTTTGTCTCTACCATCTCCTCATCTAGTAGCAAACTCTGCACCATTGGTTTGTGAGGGAGAAACTTTGCTACACCATTTTTTCCTTTTCCTTTGCCTCTGGGTTGCTTCTGTCATCATCTCTTCTTCTGGTGGAAAAAACCACCACCTCCTGGAGATTCATTTTGCTCTCTTGAGTATTTTTAAAATAAATAAAATAAGCATTGGGTATTTAAGTTTCTCTTTTACCAAATGGAACGTAAAAATTCTTAGGAAGAATTTTTACCTCAAAGGAAGGGAAGGAAGTAGAGTCTTTATATTTATGGTTTAATTGGATTATGTTATATTTGCTTGGTTTGTGTCTTTTCTTTGTGTCTTATGGTGTTGTATGCGTTTTCTTTCTTTCAGAAAATTAATAAAAAATATTACATCAAAAACAAAAAGAACCCCCCAAAACACATCTGCCCCCACTCTACCTAGGATGCTGTCGGTTTCTTCAGCATTCCTACAGGGGTGCCATTGTACTCTATCTATAAGGCAGCCACCTGGGAAAACCCCCATACATTTGTCTCTCACTATGATCTGACTGGTGCAATCAATGCACTTCATTACTCTGACAAGGGAAATAATAATTCACAGATAACATTATGTCGTGTTGCCGCACTTCATTTGTTGAAGTTTACACCTTCCAAGTTCCATCTTATGATGGTTCACACTTCTAATGCTTACAAACTCTTACACCTACATGATTTTTCATTGTTGAACACTGTGCTGACATTGATCTACAATGTTCAGAGTTGTACTTCACCCACAATCAAAGAGGAGCTAGTCTTGTATAAAATCATGAAGAATGACTAAAACTAGGAGGTGAATTTAAAAAATATTCCAGAGAGACATTGTTTTGGTTTGTTTGTCATGTGATTGCTTGAGAGGATGTGCATTATATGGCACACAAAATGTCATAAATATATACATACCTGTGGGTTTCACTTTAATTGGTTTCATTATTTGTGCATTTGTAACTACTGCTTAACTAGCTCAGTCTTCTAATCTCAACCTTTCTGTGGCTCCACCACTGTCCTGTTAACAGCACCATTCTCTCCTTAACCTTCCCATCAAAGCCTCATCAAGATTTTAAAGTCATCTCTCTCAAGTTTTCTAGATTCATCTTCTTGGGACAGATCATTGGGTCTTGATGTAAAATGCAGGAGAATATGAAAAGGCTACCTCCTTCTAATCTGTTTTTATTACCTGAATTAGAATCTTTCACAACCTTTTTAATTAAGCTATCTCATGAACAAAAATAAACTAAAATTCTCATAGCTATTTGCATTCATTAAAAACACCTGATGATGACATTAATAATCCATATTTTCCCCTCTTCTCTTTCAAATCCTAGGTTCATGTACTGGACAGATTGGGGAGAAGTGCCAAAGATAGAGCGTGCTGGGATGGATGGGTCAGCCCGCTCAATTATAATCACTGCAGACATTTATTGGCCAAATGGATTAACCTTAGATTATGAAGATCAGAAGCTGTATTGGGCAGATGCCAAACTGAACTTTATTCACAGATCAAATCTAGATGGAACCCATCGGTAAGAGATTTAATTGTCATTTACTGTCATATTTATTGTCATATTTACTTTAATTTATTTTTAAATAATGCATGTGGATCATAAGGAAATTATACCTAATAACTGGTATCACATGAGTTTAAAAAATACTTTTGTTTTTACCTGCAGAGAAAATCAAAATAGCTATTTGCTAAGAATCCTAAAGGGAATTTTTTAAACTGTTTTATTCAGTAATGTGACTTCTTTAATCTTCAAAAAGTTGTTTTTCAGAGGCTTCTCTACAACCTGTATTTGATTGAAGCACTTTAGTAGTGATCTTACTTTTTTCTCAAGTGTGTTTGAAATCTTTACTTTGTCTCAAAAATATTTGTGTGTATGTGAATGTACACACGCATGGTAATGGACAGTTTCTCAAGAAATGCAAGGTGAAGGCCAGGGGTGTATCATGCTATATTTCCTCCTCCTTTAAGTGTGATGAAAAAGGTTTGCCGTAGCTATCACCAGTCTTTCTATCTTTCTCCCGAATTAAGACTACCTATTTATGTTTTCATGGGAAATTAGTTGGAAGTAGACATGCATAAAATTGCACTCTGAAAAAATATGTAGGCCTTTGGCAAACAATTGAATATGTAGGCTAAAATAATAGTCCGTACTGAGATGGTTAAATTATTCTTTTCATTTTTCATATGTTTAAATGTTGCTACTATATTTGTATGTCATCTAGAATGTTTTGGGCAATGGGTGCCTCTTAAACTATGATAATGTGTACTAAATGTAGGATGATTATAGAAGCACCTAAGAAACAGTTTTAGGTGGTTTTTAAAATGTGTTTAATCTGGATTGAAGTAGAGGAACAATCTAGCCGTATGAAAATGCCCTTACACTCCATATACTGACAGTTGATTAATGATCGAAAGAAAAAAAATGTTCCACTGAATGTCCTCTTTATGATGACAGCAGACCTATGTATTTTGGATACTCTTCAGGGTGGCCTTTCATCTAAACCAGTGTTCCCAGTCTGATCCATGGACCACCAGTGGTCCGCAAGAATAAAGATTTAGTCTGCGGCCTTACCATTACTACACTATTGCCTCAAAACCATGCAGCAATGAGAGCGACTGGTCTCATGAAACCTTATAGTGCTGAGGCAACGGGGATATTGGGAGAGGAGAGACTGACTATCCACAAAATTACTACCACATCAGCTGTAGATTATTAAATATGGTTTTCTGTGGGTGAGCAGACGGTGACTGCTGGATGGCATAAGTTCTGTATCAGAAACTAGAGCTGATGTTTACTTTTTAATGTTTGATTTTGAAGTAAATCCTGATTATATCCTGAATACATAATGTGAGTTAGTTCAAGCATTAAATAGCAAAACTCAAATAAAATTGTGTGTCGTATTTTTAAATGATTAAACTTGTGAAGAAACATGCTTGTTGTTATAGACTTTCAGGCAAAAGTCAGAATCCCTTCCATGGAAAAAATATGGTGTGAAGTTAGCTTAGCAGTTCAGTCCTGAATTTTTAAAAAGATGTTTGACAAGAGTTGAATTAGCCTTTCTTTCCTTGAGACTTGGCTTGTAGATGAGACGCATATACAGACAGTTTTATTTCCTTTGTATTTCTAGAGAAGCTGTTATTAAAGGATCTCTTCCACATCCGTTTGCTCTGACCTTATTTGGAGATACACTGTACTGGACTGACTGGACCACTCGCTCTGTCTTGGCTTGTAACAAATACACAGGAGAGAACCTGCGTGAAATACATTCAAACATCTTTTCTCCCATGGATATTCATGTTTTTAATCAACAGAGGCAACCCAATGGTGAGTCTCCTTTGCCTTTTCTCATTGTGTTTGGAACTAGTTTGAAGAAATATATCCCAAGAGAAAGTGGCTTTCTGCAGACATCATTCCAAGCCATGAGTGTGAATTTTTTACTGAATGTGTAATTGGCTAACAAAATAAAATAATAGTGGGGTTTTAAAACAAAAGCAAATAATTAGTTAAAATCATTGTTTCCCTGTGATTAGAGTTCTAAATGATGGTTTTTAGACTATGTGTAATAGAGTAGTATTGCTTAGCATAATTTTTGAACTGCCTTTTCAGCACTTTGTATAGTTTTACCTATTTTATATTTCTAGTTGTTGCTTCTTGCACTAGATAAATATAGCATTTAATTTTTTTTATAAGACATTGAATTTTCCAAGTTATTGGCATGGTACAGAATGTGGTTTTTTGCTGGCTAATCCTCACCAACAAGTTCTAATTCCTCATAATCTCTGACAGGGTAGGCAACTTCAAAGTGATACTCTAATTCCAGATTCCAAGAAAGATGCTTTGTCCTTCTCCTATGTCAGGGGTCCTCAAACTATGGCCCAGGGGCCGGATACGGCCCTCCAAGGTCATTTACCCGGC
This sequence comes from Anolis sagrei ordinatus, assembly GCF_025583915.1. Lineage (NCBI taxonomy): Eukaryota > Metazoa > Chordata > Lepidosauria > Squamata > Anolidae > Anolis > Anolis sagrei. The sequence goes on from NW_026847549.1 coordinate 102,096,312, forward strand.
CCTCGCTCAGGGTCATCTTAAGTCTGAAATGACTTGAAAACACACAGTAACAACAACAACAATCCTATCTCATCAGCCAAAAGCAGGCCCACACTTCCCATTGAAATATTAATAAGTTTATACTTGTTAAAAATTGTACTTCATTTTAATTATTGTATTGTTTTTAGTTGTTTTTTGCACTACAAATAAGATATGTGCCGTGTACATAGGAATTCATTCATGCTTTTTTCAAATTATAATCCAGACTTCCAACAGTTTGGGGGACTGTGACCTGGCCCTCTGTTTAAAAAGTTTGTGGATCCCTGTTCTATATGTTACATTCCTCCAAGCATCGACCTCCACATTTGAAGTGACTTCCTCATAGCCATTCTCTGTAGGTTCATTCGATGTGTACTGTACATCTAGGAGGGTCTCCTGGGCTGTGTCCAAGTAAAACCCAAGTTCCCTGAGGTCCTGAAATGTAGAGATTTGGGCCTCCAGTTGCTAGATCTTCTCTTCCAGCAATGCAGCTCATTTGCATTTGCTGCAGATATAACTTGCCAGGTGTCAAGGCAAAAAGACAAACATTCCACAGGTCTGGCAGGTGACTGCAGATTCTTCTTTCTGCTCCATAATTGAGTGATTTAGGTTAAAAGCAGGATTTTTCCCATTATTCCCTCCTCTCTCTTCAAAACATCTCACTTTTCTCCTCTTTTACTGTATTCAGAGATTATTGATGTTGAAACACTAGGCCTCAATCAGAGGTATCAGTACACTAGCCATAAAAATAACCCCAATCCCATAAAAAACAACACACTGCCTTACAAACAGGCACCAAGCCTGTAAACAAACGCTTAGCTCTCTAGCACACTGTAAAAGTTTAGGGTTTCCCCCAGCACAACTCATCTCCTGCTTCCTCTTCAGCTTCTGGGCCTCTGAAGATGCTAAACTTATTAGTGTCCAAAGACAGACCCATATTAGTATAAATGTCATCAGGGCATATGCCATCATGTCCAGGTTTGACATCTCTAGATATGGACAGAGCTGAAGTATTCATCATAACTGTGAAATTGCAGTAATGAATCCTGGATAGTCAGGCTTAGGGCTGAGTCCGGAAGTAGAAATCTAGAAATCTGAGATTTCAAGGAGGTGTGTGTGTTTATAATATCTTCCAGCACAAGCTGATTCCCTGATCTGCTTTTGTCATGATCTAGAGTATCTCTGTTTTATCCGTATAAAGGTTCGGTTCATTCACTGTCATCCATTTTATTGCGGATGGCAGGAATTGGTTTAGTTGCAGAATGGCTTACTTCAGATTATTTCAAAAGAGAAGATAGAATTGGGTTTCATCATCATATTGATGATACTGAACTCCAAAATTTTCGGTAACTTCTCCCAGCATTTTCATGTTTATGCCAAGCAGCATGAGGGACAGCACTGAGCCTTGAGGGATCCCACAGAATAACAATCTGGGAATCAAATAGGCATCCCTTAGCATTATCTTATGACTTCATAAGGTGCTCCCATCCTAGAGAGGTGGCCTAGATATCATAATTGATGGTCAGCAGAACTAATGTGCCTGTTCTCTTCAGTCCAGATATCATTTACTAAGACAAGCAAAGCTGCACCCTCTCTATAGCCAGACCTAAATAATCCATTTCGCCCAGGAGCCCCTGAAGTGAGGAAGTCACTTTTGTCCAAGAAAGGGATATTGGAGAAATTGAATCAACAAATCAAGTTCTCCAACAAAAAAATTAAGACTTGTAAAAATCTTACAGGCAACACTATATTACTTTTCTCTTCCATCATATATACTTTTGGTTATTACAAAGAAAAGTCCTCCATGCAATTAGCAATGATCACGAATAGCAGCTTGTTTTCTTTTGTTTTTACAAATTGCATTGTGGAGGTACAAAGTATTAGTCAAACTAACGGATCCATCAACTTTATAACTTCTGAAATTTATATAATTCTTAGAGGATTGTGTAGGGAAAATATTGCATCTTAATGCGGTATATAAAGGTAAGGTATCCTATTCATTTGGTCCCTTCGCATGAGATTTAAATTGCTTCATTCTCCCACTGCTAATTTGTGTGGTGTCTCCATTTGACAGCTACAAATCCGTGCGGAACCAATAATGGTGGTTGCTCCCATTTGTGTTTGATGTCTCCTGTGAAACCTTCTTACCAGTGTGCATGTCCCACGGGTGTAAAACTCCTTGAGGATGAAAAGACCTGCAAAGATGGTAGGTTATGGTTTTAAGTTGTTTTCAGGAGAGAGAAAAATTATCACTAGCAAAGAGAACTGCTGGCATAAGTATATGCTTTGTTTGACAATATGCTTGAAGTGAAGTCCAGCCTGTGAGGATGACTACTTTAGTGCATGCGAGGATTTTGTGTCCTTAGATGAAAGTTACATGCTTTAGAATGTGTTGTGGGGAAAGGGGACTCCAAAGTTAGTTTACAACAGAACAGAGTTAAAATGCTAGATACTCTCTGTACAGGTACACACTCTTAGTATCTTAACTTTGCTTTTTCCTACTGAACTCCCAATGAGATAACAGTGCTCTATGGGAGGTGTAAAAGAAGGCAAATCTTATAGTTTCCCATATTCATTTGCTCGTCTGTTGTTATTTAGCTTGATTATAAATGTATATAGATGACACCCAGAAAGGTTGTCAACAGTAAAGCACAACATATTGCTAGCACAAATTCCTGTGTTTTTCTTCGTGATCTATGTGACTCACACACACGAGTCATTTTGTGCCTGCACAGAGGTCTTTGTAAGCTTCTAAAGCTGATTTTTGGCAGCAGCCACAACCCCTCTCCAAAACACATATAAACCATGCATTCTTGCTGAAATGTAGTTCCTTTTAATCCACCATCGTTGTAGGAAGTCTCCACATTTTGGCATTTCTTGAGCAATGTGTTTCTTCAAAAGTTGCTTCATGTTGGATGTAGGGCTTGTTAGTTAAATTTTTAATTAGGTGGCAGCAATGAGGCTTTTCCATTTCCTGCTTACAGGAATTGTAATTGTTTCAGAATCACACTAGGATGCTTTCTTTTTCAAGCCAAGAGTGAACACTAGTGGTTCTTCTACATTTTCATATTTTTCAGTGGTTGCAATATGAGCTGAGGAATAGTCAGGTCAGTTAATGACAATTTGATAAATCTGAGTCCTTTTTGATTGTCAATGAAATTTTCAGTTCACCTTTTCCAATTTTAAATGTTTTGATTTGAGGACAAGTGAGTAATTTGTAATACAAAAATGAACTTTGGAAGGACAAAATCTAACATTAAAATTTGTCTTGAATGCAAAGCCCCCCCCCCTCCAAATTTAAGTTTTTTTATGGTCTCGTCTCAGATGGGTTTCTATTTTTATTTTGTTAATGCTCAACTATAAATCTGCCATGGCATTTTCTTCTTCGACTTTTCAGTAGTAGTTCCAAGTATTTGCTATTCGGTAGTAGATCCAAGTCTTTGCTATTTTCTGTAATAGCATGGTGTCTTAAATTGTTGTTATCCCTTCCTCTAGTTCTTATACCTATTTCAGCTTTGCATAGAAGTTAAACAAATAGGGTGATAAAGTACAATCCTGTCTGACTGTCTTTTCCATGTGAAACCACATGGGAAAAAGAACCACCGACAGATCCTGGAATAGTATCACTTGAGTAAACATGGGGACAGAAATGACATTTAGGTCTACAACATGGTCTGCTTCTTGTATGTGTAACTTGTTTGCAATGTCTGTTGTGTCTGCTGAGTATTCCTTTCACGCTGGCAGCTGTTTATAAGCAAGCACAGGCCTACCACCCCAAGCCATCCTGTAATGGTGGTGATAATGATGGTGATGCTATATTCTGCTCCCCCCACAAAGGAAGCTTCCAAACTTTAAGACAAATACAGTTATAAGCCAGGGAGGGCTGTATGTTGCTTAATAAGGCATTTGTTTCTGCTTATCTAGGCCCTATTGAACCGTTTGTTTGTTGAGTTCATTGGAAGGGTATGATAGTCTGAGAAATGTCTTGTTTAAATCTTGATGTGTCTGACAACTCTGATCAGATACAATTAAATCATATTGATATAGACATTGGTCGTCATGAAATATTCTGAAGTGAAGGAAACGCTGAGCAGCATTCCGTGGACACAGATACTAAAAGACAAGGGAGTTACGGATGGATGGGAATTTCTCAAGAGTGAAATACTCAAGGCGCAATTGCAAACCGTGCCAACAAAGAGAAAAAATAGGACAAGTGCAAAGAAGCCAGAATGGATGTCCAAAGAACTTCTAACTGTGCTAAGACACAAAAGAGACATGCACAAGAAGTGGAAAAAGGGAGAAATCACCAAAGAAGAATTCAAACAAATAGCCAACACCTGTAGGGAAAAGGTCCGCAAGGCTAAAGCAAAAAACGAGCTCAGACTTGCCAGGGACATTAAAAACAATAAAAAGGGCTTCTATTCTTATGTCAGTAGAAAAAGGAAAAACAAGGAGGCGATAGGACCTCTTCGAGGAGAAGATGGGGCAATGCTGACAGGGGATAGGGAAAAGGCAGAACTACTTAATGCCTTCTTTGCCTCGGTCTTCTCACAAAAAGAGAGTCTTCAACCTCAGCAAGATGGAGTGGATGAGGGATTGGAGGACATCCAACCCAAATTGGGAAAGAAGTCGTCCAGGAATACCTGGCCGCTCTTAATGAGTTCAAGTCCCCAGGGCCAGATCAACTACACCCAGAGTATTGAAGGAACTAGCGGAAGTCATTTCGGAACCATTGGCAATCATCTTTGAGAGTTCTTGGAGAACGGGAGAAGTTCCAGCAGATTGGAGGAGGGCCAATGTGGTCCCAATCTTCAAGAAGGGAAAAAAGGATGACCCAAACAACTACCGTCCGGTCAGCCTCACGTCGATACCGGGCAAGATTCTGGAAAAGATTGTTAAGGAAGCGGTCTGCAAACACTTAGAAAAAAATGCAGTCATCGCTAATAGTCAACATGGATTTATCAAAAACAAGTCATGCCAGACTAATCTGATCTCTTTCTTCGATAGAGCTACAAGCTGGGTAGATGCGGGGAATGCCGTGGATGTAGCGTACCTGGATTTCAGTAAGGCCTTCGACAAGGTCCCCCATGACCTTCTGGCAAGGAAACTAGTCCAATGTGGGCTAGGCAAAACTACGGTGAGGTGGATCTGTAATTGGTTAAATGGACGAACCCAGAGGATGCTCACCAATGCTTCCTCTTCATCCTGGAAAGAAGTGACGAGCGGAGTGCCGTCACTGGGCCCAGTTCCGTCCTGGGCCCGGTCCTGTTCAACATTCTTATTAATGACTTAGATGAAGGGCTAGAAGGAATGATCATCAAGTTTGAGATGACACCAAATTGGGAGGGATAGCCAATACTCCAGAGGACAGGAGCAGAATTCAAAACGATCTTGACAGATTAGAGAGATGGGCCAAAACTAACAAAATGAAGTTCAACAGTGACAAATGCAAGATACTCCACTTAGGCAGAAAAAATGAAATGCAAAGATACAGAATGGGGGATGCCTAGCTCGAGAGCAGTACGTGTGAAAAAGATCTTAGAGTCCTCGTGGACAACAAGTTAAACATAAGCCAACAATGTGATGTGGCGGCAAAAAAGGCCAATAGGATTTTGGCCTGCATCAATAGGAGCATAGTGTCTAGATCTAGGGAAGTAATGCTACCCCTCTATTCTGCTTTGGTTAGACCACACCTGGAATATTGTGTCCAATTCTGGGCACCACAATTCAAGAGAGATATTGACAAGATGGAATGTGTCCAGAGGAGGGCGACTAAAATGATCAAGGGTCTGGAGAACAAGCCCTATGAGGAGCGGCTTAAGGAGCTGGGCATGTTTAGCCTGAAGAAGAGAAGGCTGAGAGGAGATATGATAGCCATGTATAAATATGTGAGAGGAAGTCATAGGGAGGAGGGAGCAAGCTTGTTTTCTGCTTCCTTGGAGACTAGGACGCGGAACAATGGCTTCAAACTACAAGAGAGGAGATTCCATCTGAACATGAGGAAGAACTTCCTGAATGTGAGAGCCGTTCAGCAGTGGAACTCTCTGCCCCGGAGTGTGGTGGAGGCTCCTTCTTTGGAAGCTTTTAAACAGAGGCTGGATGGCCATCTGTCAGGGGTGATTTGAATGCAATATTCCTGCTTCTTGGCAGGGGGTTGGACTGGATGGCCCATGAGGTCTCTTCCAACTCTTTGATTCTATGATTCTATGAAGATGGAAGCATGAAAACATTACATCTAATATGTGTTTTGTTTGATTTAAATTCTTTTTTATTACTGTTCCTTTAGCAACTTTTTAAACTGTTCCAAATTGGAAACCCCAATTTGGAACAGTAAAACATATGACAAGTAGTTAAAAATAAGATACACATTTTTGATAGGATTGATCTTTTAAATGCTGCATTATTAATAAATTATTGTGAATATACTTGCCAACCAGTCATGCCTGGTAAAAACCTTCATGGGTTTTCCTGTAAGGAAAGGCATAATTTCTGGGAGATGGGAGTTAAATCCCAATCGCTCCTTGTAAGTATTTTCAAATCTTAAATGTATAGTTAAAGAAATCTGAAAGAGATAGAATTTCAATGGTATAAAAATGGGAAGTAACAGATTGCCTTCTGACTGTCCAGTTGATCTTGTAAGGTTGTTGCTTTATAATGTTGTGAAACTGAAAGCAGATAAATCCTATAATGTTTAATTGATCATCTTTAATGCTGTTAGAAATGTTAGAACTGATAGACTATCTTGATCTTTTTTTTAAATTTCTTAATTCTTAATTTGTAAAGGTGCCATGGAGTTGCTCTTGTTAGCTCGAAGGACCGACCTGCGGCGAATATCCTTAGATACTCCTGATTTCACGGATATTGTTTTACAACTAGAAGACATTCGTCATGCCATTGCTATTGATTATGATCCTGTAGAAGGATACATCTACTGGACAGATGATGAGGTCAGGGCTATCCGGCGCTCTTTCATTGATGGGTCAGCTAGCCAGTTTGTTGTCCAGGCACAAATTGCACATCCTGATGGCATTGCTGTCGATTGGATTGCTCGAAACCTTTATTGGACTGATACAGGTACAGACCGTATTGAAGTTACAAGGCTTAATGGGACTATGAGGAAAATCTTAATCTCAGAAGAATTGGAAGAACCAAGAGCTATAGTTCTGGATCCTATGGTTGGGTAAGTCATACCTCTTACCTGCCTTTCAACATTGCCATAGATTTCTTATTGCCTGCTAGTCAGGTTGACTAAAATACTGTTTTCTCCCAGTAAAGGACATATCAGTCTTTACGTTTTGATGGGAAGGTGCTTGTTGTGTTCATTTGTATTTGTGATATTCACCGTGAGGTGTGATATCTAACTGAGATTGGAAGGGGCCTAGTGTAGAGTGCTCCCACCAATAGTTGAGGCATTTCTTGAATCATTTTCCAAATGATTTTAATAGTTGCTGTAAGTTTTTTGAACTGTATGGCCATGTTCCAGAAGCCGTCTCTCTTGACGTTTTGCCTGCATCGAGGATGCCTGTCATAGATACAGGCAAAACGTCAGGAGAGAATGCTACTGGAACATGGCCATACAGCCCAAAAAACTTACAGCAACCCAGTGACAACATATTGATCTTTAATATTTTATAAACTGGTTTTGTTGTATTTTCTTATGATGTTGTTCTGTAAGCTGCATCCTTATTTAGAAATGTGAACCAGTTTATGTGAATAGGGAAATTGTTTTCTCACCACAACCCCCAAAACAAAAGATACAATCTGCTAATGGTATGCTCTTTGTGATAATAGCCTTTTATTAATGATTTTCCGTTTCTCTTTTAGTTACATGTATTGGACTGACTGGGGAGAGATTCCAAAGATTGAGAGGGCAACATTAGATGGATCAGACAGAGTTGTACTGGTGAATACTTCACTTGGATGGCCTAACGGATTGGCGCTGGATTATGCCGAACACAAGATATATTGGGGAGATGCCAAAACAGATAAAATTGAGGTCTGATAATTTCCATTTTACTTACCAGTCTAAAAAAAGACCCTGCCCTTGGATAGGCAATGGTCTATTCAGTTCTGCGAGGAGCAGGAATTACATATAGTTTGTTGGTGAATAGTGATACCAGCATATTTGACTAACTTTCACATAACCTTTTAGTTATTTCTAAAATTACCTTTTATTGTCTGTTGAATAAAATATTGGCTGATAAGTCAAAATTAGTACTTACAGACAGAAAGAAAATGGTTGTATAGTGACATTGGTTAGGAAAATATACATTTCCTACTATATATCTTCTGTGATTTTTCCAATATGTTTATTAAGTTTTCGAAAATATATAACTTAAAATTCCCACCTCTGGATCTCCATCCTTTAAAAAAAATAAATAAAATTTCAAAAATCATAACAGATATTAAAACACAGGTAACTTTTCCCCCCTTTGGTTGTTTGTGTCTGAACCACTGTTGGTGGTATTCTATTTTTAATTCTTCTTGTTTTTATGTATTTATTGTGTCAGAAGCAAATCGAGAATACAGTTACAATGTATTAAAAACCACAGTTTAAAACTATGCTAAATTTCCTTTGACCAGAAACTGGCCACTTCAAGGGCCTCTGGCGTTATAAGAAGGTTCTCCATTGTGCATGTGGCAGGGCTCAGATTGCATTGTAGTAAGTGGTCTGTGGTTTGCTCTTCTCCATACCCGCATATCGTGGACTTCACTTTGTAGCCCCAGTTTCTTAAGATTGGTTCTGCATCTGTTCATCACCTTCCAAGTCGCCCAGTCGTCTGTGTTCCCAGGAGGGAGTTTCTCCATCCGGTCTCAGCCACTGACTGAGGTTCCAGGTTTTAGCCTGCTACTTTTGGACTCTCACTTGCTGAAGTGTTCCTGAGATTATCTCTGTAGATGTTAGGAAACTGTTTCTTGATTTAAGTTTTTGGCATGCTGGCTGATATCTGATCAGAGGATGGGACGGAGAGGTCAATGCCGTGGTCCTTTCATTACTGGCTGCTACTTCCTGACAGATATCAGGTGGTGCCATACCGGCTTAACAGTATAATTTCTCCAGCGGTGTTGGGTGTAGACATTCTGTGATAATGCGGTCTGTCTCATTAAGAGCCACATCCACTGTTTTAACATGGTGAGATGTATTCCATACTAAATATCCACATTCAGCAACAGAATAGCAAAGTGCAAGGGCAGATGTCTTCACTATATCTGGTTGTGATCCCCGGGTTGTGCCAGTCAACTTTCGTATGATATTATTTCTAGCGCCCACTTTTTGCTTGATAGTTAAGCAGTACTTCTTGTAAGTCAGAGCATGGTCCAGGGTAACTCCCAGGTATTTTGGTGTGCTGCAATGCTCCAGTGGGATTCTTTCCCAGGTAATCCTCAGAACTCAACATGCTTGTCTGTTCTTAAAGTAAAAAGCAAACATTTAGGTTTTAGATGGATTAGGAATCAGCTGGTTTTCCCTGTAATAGGCAGTCAGATCACCTAAAACTTCTTGTGATTTAAACAAACATTAATCTTCTTTCTATATTATATCTCTATATGTCAGCCATTTTTCTTCCTTTATTTTATCCAATCTATAAAATGCTTCTTCAGGTGATACTGAAAATGCAGTTTTGAGATTTGGCTTGAATTTATATTTATTTCAGAATTACTCATCTGGTAATTTGATTTCTGAATCCTACATGTATTTTTCCCCATATGATAGATATACTTACCAACCAAATCTCAAGTCATGTCTTTCCAGTTTTAGAATTCTCTCATTGTTTAATGTCAACCAGTCTTTCAGCCAGACTAAAACACATGCTGAGAAATATATTTTCGGGTCTGGTAATGTTAGGCCACCTTGTCTGTCATCCTGGTTAATACTAATAAGTGTTGAAGATCCAGTAGAAAATATCAGAGAAGTATTGGCTACATTGGAAGAAGTAGCAAGACTTAAAATAAATAAGAAAAAACTAAAAATCTTATCTAAAAATTTGACAGAAAGAAAATTACAAAAAATGTCTGGTCTACAAATAATGAAGATAAAATACTTTGAGATAACCGTATCAATAAAGAACACAAATCTCTTCCAAGATAACGATGAAAAGGCATGGAAAGAAATAAAAATGGATCTTCAAAAATGGAGTAAATGTAACTTATCACTCTTAAGAATAGCAGCAATTAAAATGAACATTTTACCCAAAATGCTGTACTTATTTCAAAATATTCAAAATAATCAATGACAAGCTTTGTGGGTTGCTGTGAGTTTTCCAGCTGTATGGCCATGTTCCAGAAGCATTTTCTCCTGACTTTTTGCCCACATCTATGGCAGGCATCCTCAGAGGTTGAGGGGTCATTTGGAAACTAGGCAAGTGAGTTTATATATCTGTGGAATGTCCAGGGTAGAAGAACTCTTGTCTGCTTGAGGCAAGTGTGACTGTTGCAAATGGCCACCTTGATTAGCATTTAATGGCCCTGCAGCTTCAAAGCCTGAATGGCCGCAAAGACCAGGACAACGCGACTTACTCTATATACCGGGTCCTAGAGAAGTGCACTTGGAAAGTACCAGACGCAGGGCTTTTTCTATTTCTGCCTCTGCCTTATGGAATTCCTTGCCGCCCTATATGAGAGCCATGCGTGACTTAGGGCCTTTTACTCTAGCACTTAAGACCTGGCTTTTTACTAGAGCATTCGATCTCTGTTAATTTTAAAATTCTGTATGTATGTATTTTATCTTTTACAATTTAGCTGTAAATCACCTAGAGCATTCTCAGATGGAGGGCGATTAATAAGTTATTAAATATGATGATGATGATGATGATGATGATGATGATGATGATGATGGTTGTTGCCTGCGGGTTCTTGTTGGAAATTCCTCTCTGTTCAGAAACTGCCTACACAACTTCCTCTGTGCTTGATCAACAACAATTACATTGAGCTTCTTGTAGTCTTCAAGGCTCTGAAGTACTTATCATCTTGGATTCAACGGTACAGAGCCTTTAAGACAACACCATGGCTATGTACTACCTAAACAAGCAGGGTGGAACGACGTCGCATTCACTCCTGATGCTCACTCTTGGTCTGGATCTGAACCATGGAATAAAAATCAGACACAGCATCAAATTACTGGAAAGAGAACAGTCAGTTTCTCCTTGCATCACTCAGCACCATTCAACATGTTTATTAATATCTGCCTAATGGTAGTGCTAGTTTATATGATTGTGTGCATAATGTGTAAAATAAGTTGCAGTGTTGTAAACTTTATTTCATGACATAATGTCATAAAGGTTTTCACAACTACACAATATTTTTTTTGCTTTTTAGCATGCATTAATAGATAAAAAGAAAAATGATTTTTTGTTTTTCACAGATAGATTTTGTTTTGATTTTTTCCTTCTCCATAAAGATTGTTTTCCCTGTAAGCTTACCAATTCAAGCTACACTGTTGCATAGCCCTCAGATAATAAAGCATCAGCAGGAGCTAATGGAGACTGGTGGGGCATTCAGCAGGGAGCTTTTGTTCCCACTTTATCTGGCAGACTGCAGCAGGCAGAGGAAGGCTGGGGCTGAACAGCTTTCTCATTTATCTCTATCAGGCTTCACAGCTGATAAATGTCTATTGAATCGGATGTCTACTATTGTGTTTACCAGTGGGGAAGATTTCTCATTGACTTGAGGTTTTTTTCCCTACCATGCCATGAGGTTAAAATGTATGATCTGCTTTGTTAAATTGGCTTTATATATTTATTCATTCAGTGCCAGGTAGAATATGGGATGGGGAAAGTCTGTTCTTCCTCTGACTGTGTTTATGTTGCACACCACAGGTCTATATACTTGAACTTGTTTACCCATGCTTAATGTTAAGCTCTTGTTATGTTACAGATTTTAAAAAAGATATATCTATTCTTCTTTTCATTATTTTTCCCTTGTCCAATGAAGGCAGTAATTGCACGGTATCTCCTACTAGTGGTGAACCTGTGAAACACAACATCAATATCAAAGGAAGCACTATCCGTTGTTTCAACTAATTTTCACTCAAGGTTTCAGTTTTAACAAATATTTTGTCATTCCACCTGATTCTTGCACTGCTTTTGTTCTCCTTAACCTGACACTTAAAAGAACAAAAAGTATGCTCCCTCTAAACTCATGCATTCATTTCTTCAGGAAGCACCTTACCTTATGAAGCCCTGAATCAATAATAATAACAATAATAATAATACTTTTTTAATACCCCACCACCATCTCCCCGAAGGGACTCAGGACGGCTTACATGTGGCCAAGCCCGTCAAATACAAATATAATAGTACATCAACAAAGCAAGTAAGCCAATAAAACAATATAAATAATATAGCTAAACATATAAGGAGTAACACACAAAAGATTTAAAACACTATGGAAGGGCCAGATGTAATAGATTAAAATTTTAAAATTGATTCAATGTCACATGTTACAGATAGGTAAAGCTGCCTTTATTACAAAAACTAAACTCTTTACAGCCATTCTACAGAGCTACCACAGATGTCACTCCATTCTAGATAGGTTTACATTTATTTTTTAAAAAATCACATTTAATGTCCACTTAAAATACTTGTTCCTCTTAGTATATCATTAAATACATGAACTGATGGAACTGCACACCCCCTGATCTGCATGCCATATTTGTTTTGATTTTTTTCTGCTGCATAAATATTTTTCCCTGTAAGCTTACCAATTCAAGCTGCACTGTTGCATATGTGCCTTCATTGGTTTCTTTATTATTATTTTTTATTTCTAGAAATCATATTATCTTTATGTGCTGATGGCATTATGTGAACTGGCAAAGATCAAGGCTGGCAAGAATACTTCCATAATTTTCTCTGTCCCCCCCCCCCACTTTTGTGCATTAATTTATATATTAAGATCAACTTCTGCACAAGCTTACAATTCACATCTAAATATGTAATGAATAAGATGGCCTCATTATGTAATAAGGAGTGATGATCAGGAAAAGAAATTTGGAGAAGTGAATATTGATATTAAGAAAATACTCCATTTAATATTTTCACCCTGATTTGGAAGCCCATGACTTTAAAATTTAGCTATTTCTCTTCTCTTTTTTTGCTTTTTTGCTTACATTTTTGATAGGTTTTCCTTTTTCAAATATGCTGAATTCCAAATCTGCTCATGGCAAAATTCTTGGTGGTTGATACTGAAGTGTATGTTATAAAATTAAACTTCCATGTGAGTGCATCCACAAGTCTGTGCTCCTGTGGTTGGGTTTCTCTGATCCTGTGTGGCATGGGTCATTGTGATTGCTACCAGTGTGGCCTTACTCCATTTTGATAGCAATCATACTTTCTCAAAAAAAAATCTTGTCAGAATACCCCCATGATATGGTCATCTTGGTGGCCCCCAGTGGTGCAGTGGTTTAAACCACCAAGCTGCTGAACTTTCTTACCAAAAGGCCAGTGGTTCAAATCTGGGGAGCGGGTGAGCTCCTGCTGTTAGTCCCAGCTTCTGCCAACCTAGCAGTTTGAAAACATGCAGATATGATTAGATCAATAGGTACCACTCTGGTGGAAAGGTAACGGTGCTCCATGCAGTCATGCCGGCCACATGTCCATGGAGATGTCTACGGACAATGGCGGCTCTTCAGCTTAAAAATGGAGATGAGCACCAAGCCCCAAAGTTGGACACGCCTGGACTTAATATCAAGGGAAAACCTTTATCTTTACCTGTGATTATCTTGGGGTTGCCATGAGTAAGAAATGACTTGAAGGTACACAACATTAATAACAGCAGCACTAGCAGCAGCTGTGGGCAGCTCTCAAAAAGCATCACCTAAAAACACATTTTCATCCCTGAGCCTTAACTAGCTGGGCCAAGGGAAATTGGACTGGGCATTTGCCATTTTCTTTTGCTCTGCTTTGCTTTGTGAGCTGATCATAGAGCATAAAGGTGTCTCTTTTGGGGGATACAGTGGATTGTGATACCTGTTTTAAGTTAACCAGCTCCCCCACTGTTTCCCTGGTATCAAGGAGTTAGAAAACACTTTATGTAGCCTTTGGACACCTCTCCCCCAATATCAGAGGCATAGGCTATGAATCGTAAAAACTTGAAGCACACACTTTGTACCCTCTGCTCCCCTTCCCCACAAGCTTTCTGAAAGAGGGATGAAAATTGATAGGTCTGAGCAGTTGACTCCTTGCCAAAATGAGAACGGATTGTTTATAGCTTGCTTAGCTTATTCAGGCCATGTGCAAGTATTATGAGAAAAATGTAGACGAAACAGATAATTCAAATCGACTGAATATTGTAATGTGAGAGCTGGTCTATTTTGAAATGCACAAATAACGTCGTATATAATATATGTGCTTGAGATCCTGGCTTAAGAGGCAGTTCTCAAAATGTCACACACACACACATCCCAGCATGGACTATAACTAACCTCAAGTGTATTTTCTTTGGATTGGATAAGTAGTCTTTTTGCGACTGTTAATAAACAATGTCTTGGCTGATGCGTTAGGAACTAAGGGTTTGGGGTGGATGGAATATTAAAATGTTTTTTTATAAGCCCTTAAATATATTGGATGTTGAACAGTTTCCCAGGGAGATAATATTTTTTGTGTAATTTCAAGCAAGCAAATTTAGACATCAAGACTTCCAATGCTCAGGCCCAGTTCGTTCATCTGGAGCTTTCTCTTCCCCTCCTCTGAGTTTTTGTTTTTGGCCAGAATCCTCTCAGTTAAGCTAGAAGATAATTGCACAGGCAGTTTCACTTTTTTAGAAATTTATAGATATGGCCCCTAATTTCTCCAATGGTTCACAAGCAAATATGTTGGCCTCTCTCATACTTGCCAACTGGAGAGTTAACTTTCACAGTGAGCTGAAGATTATGGTGCTTCCTTGTCCGCACAGATATGGAAATCACAATATCCACACTGTTACATTTGTCCCAAGTGCTCAATGTATACAGAATCATAACCAATGTTTATCACCAATCAATGTTTGTTCCTATATTCAAACTGGCTAGTTACAGTTGGTGGTACAATCTTAAATCAGAGTTTGAAGCGAGTTTGTTATTTTGGGTTTATGAGAGGGTGCTAACCTCATGGTACAGTTTAGATACCACAGCCGTTTTGATAGACAGCTAAGAAATGAGAAAGAGAAAGACATGGCCTGAAGTTCAGTCATATTCTTCTGAATTGACATTTTCATTGTCTTAGCAATGCAGCCGAAGTGACTTGATAAAGAAATTTCACTAAATTAGCAAACTTATCTCCACTCGCATGGAGGCCTACTTTGGACTAGATGTGTATTAGATTGTGTTGTAAAGGGCTTATCTTTTTAAATTGTAGGTAAATGAAATAGTGTGCCTCTTACAGTGTTCTGTCTTTCATACCCCTAATTCCCTTCTGAAATAAAGAATTATACAAAGCAATGAATGATCACTGCTTGGTAGTATACTTATTGTAATTTTCTATAATTTAACTAAAGTTTCATTAGTTGATGGACAGTGCATAATAGAAATAGTGATTTCTCCAAATTAATGGACGTAGTGTGGTATTAATTCTTGGAGGGCAGAAAAGGGAAAAATGTCCTACTTAGCAGCCAGTAAGAGGTCATGTTTTCCCCCCATGTGATTGTTAAGCCTTATCAAAAGGCTTCAATTTAGGAATTTTTCAGTAAGCCCTATGAAAAGCTAAGTACACAGTGTGAACTGGACCACTTTAAATCGCAAGCATGTTTTTAGAAAACGTTTTAAAATGTGTAGTGGGATTTATAATAATACTAATATATAATAAACCTTTATTTGTACCCCGCTACCATCTCCCGAAGGACTCGGTGCGGCTTACAAGAGGCCGAGCCCAAATACAGCAATTAAAACAGCAGCAGCAACAACAACACAATAACTCAAAAAACAAAGTAATAACATTAAACAACACCCAATGACACAATTAAAAACAATGGCAGGCCACGTGTAGTAATTAAAATTAAAATTAAAAGTGCTGGGCATGACAAGGTGGGGTGTTTGGAGGGGGATGGGCATGCAGATATCCTGGATCTCTGATAAAGAGCGTTGGGTCATAATGCTAAGAGTTTCCTTATTCTGGAAAGGTACACTGGAACAACCACGTTTTTAAGCTCCCCCTAAAGAATTCATCTCTTGAAGGTGGCAAACCAACATAGAAGAAGGACCATCACTCCATCGCATAATATTTTGTGCCTATCTGTGTACCCCTGTGATAAGCCAGCTTCCTGCTATTGAGGGGCAAAACCCATCAATAATAGTTGCACATAGGTGCAGATTGTGCCTCACTCCTGTCACCTACTTAGTGTGAGGGGACTACTCTGCTTTATTGCCAGCACTGAAGTGACAGGATTATCCCCTTCTCCCACTTTCCTCTCCCGTTTCCTCACTATGCCCAAGACAGTGTTTTACAATTTCTAAGTTATATTTGAAAATTATTATTATTATTATTATTATTATTATTATTATTATTATTATTATTATTCATACCCAAGTAGATACATCATAATTGTAATGGCAACATTTCTTTTAAAATTTGATTTTTAAAAAATTACAGAGCAGCAGAAACAGGAGCATAGGGTTATGAGGTTATGTGGAAGTGGGAGTGTGAGACCATAGATTCAGCACATTTGTATGACTGCAGAGATGTGTGATAGCTTGTGCCAGGTATATAGCTGCTATCAATAATTACGCATCTATGGATAGTGGCTTCTTGCAATTGCGTTCATGATGATGAACTGACATAAAATCTTTATTGTACTGTCATTTATTGGATTTCCTTGAATATGATTTTTAAAATTGGTCCTTTTATTCTTTACATTCTTATGGCAAAACTTGCATTTTCTTAAAGAAGGCTTCCTTCTTTCCACAACTTCCATGGCTCATCTCATTAACTGTGTTCTGAATTCTTGGTTTTGGTGCTAACTGTCCTGACCTGAGGCATTCCAGTGATTGTGGGATACATGTACTCTGTTGTATTAGTCTGTTATTGTGTTTGTTATGCTGGTTTTGAGAAATTGCAAATACTCTGGATATATGTCTCCAGTTATAAATTAGTTTTAGTTTCTTAGGCTGTTACAGGTTTTGGAGGAATCTGGTAACGTTTTAAGTCTGTTACACTGTGTCCTTTTCAATTTTAAAAAAATGACAATTCCCAATACATATTTCTATTATGCACAATACGAGTTTGTGTCCAGAAAATTACTGTATCCTTCTGGTTCTCTCTGTTTTCCCCAACGTTTCTGTTATGCCTGTTGAATCTGGTTTTTTTAACCACATTGTTCAGCGCCTGCTTCTTGGAGGGCTGAAAACTGGTCCTTGAACCTGCAGAGTTGACTACCCCTGCTCTTTCTTAGACATCTGTCCCACATTTACCATCAAGTTTATTTTCACCCTCCTTCCTTATGGATAATTCATCTTTAACAAGACACATCTTTACTTCTGCCAGGGTTATTGTTGCTGCTGTTGTCGACATCATCATCATCTTTAGTTTGTTATACAGAACCATCATTGTATATGGCACTTTACAAGATTACAACAGTTCTCTGCCTTCAGACTTATAATCTAATTACAACATGACATAAGAGGAAAGGGGGATGTTGATAGAAGGATGAAGTCCAGCAGAGACAGTGTCTTCTTCTTTCCTTTGAGGCAGGAGTTCAGTGAAAAAGCTGCCCTGCTACATTTTTGCCCTAGAATCATAGAATCAGGGTGCTGTGTAATTTCCTTCCTACTATACAGTAGTATTGTGACTTGATCGTTTGTGCACTCCTGGCTTGTCCTATGCTGCCCAGTACCTGAAATATCTAAACTGTCTTTTTGATTCCAAGTATACACTTTGTCCCCTCCCAAAGAAGCAGGCTAAAACCTTTTTATTTAGATAGGCTTTTAAAGAAGAAGTTTTTAAAGATCACCTCGGGGGTTGCTGTGGTTTTTAACTTTGAATATGTTTTAATGGACTTTAACTGGGAATATTTTAATACTGTTTATATTTCATCCTGTTTTAATGTTTATATATTTTAAATTATAAATTATATGCTGGTGCTTCTATGTTTAGCCGCTTTGAGTCTCGTTCGGGAGAGATAAAGTGGGGTATAATAAATATGATGATGATGCTGTCTACTCAAGTCACTGTGCAGAGGAAACCCAGAATAGTGGTTTAACCAGAGATACCACTTGCAACAGTTTCTGAGAGTGTGCAGTTCAGTTGCATCTCAATTGGGTAATTGAATCTCCCACCACATGTACTTAACAACAAAGAGACCAGATCAGAAATTGTGTACAGGTTGACATTACATTTCATTGTTAAGGTGCACAGTTTGAAAAATGACTATTTTGAGCACAGAATACATGTGTTTTTGTTTATTATTTCTCTTGGATCCCCTAAAGGTGATGAACGCAGATGGGACGAACAGGAGAGTCCTTGTGGAGGATAAGCTGCCTCATATCTTTGGCTTCACACTTTTGGGAGATTATATTTATTGGACAGACTGGCAAAGGCGAAGCATTGAGCGAGTTCACAAGCGGACAGCAGAAAGGGAGATCATTATTGACCAGCTACCTGATCTCATGGGCTTGAAGGCTACAAATGTCCATCAGATAACTGGTGAGTGTCTTAGAATCCTGTAATGTAAACCGGATTGCAGTGAGGCAGCTTTCAAAGAGTTTTAAATTGAGGCATTTCATCTGAGATCAGCAAAAAAGTGTTCCTTTGCCTACAGTACAGTATCCTTTGTGCCTTTAAGCAGAATGATAAGGAGACTGTTGGGGTCAGGTTCAGAGAGACAGTGGTGGAACCTCTTACAGCAGGCATCCTGTGGTCCTCCAGCTGTTTGGGCCTTCAACTCCCAGAATTCCTGACACTTGAACAAGCTTGTTAGAGCTTCTGGGAGTTGGAGGCCCAAACAGCTGGAGGGCCACAGTTTGAGGATGCCCACCACATGTAAGTTTGACCTTTGACCATTCTGTCTCATAGATCTAGCAGAGTTGGGCAGATTAGATAGACCTTGAGGATGTTAAATACCTGTGTTTGTCAGGTGAAATGTCTGCTGACGTAAAGAAAACTACTATTGCTGAAAGGGACCTCCCCCTTGTATGGAAGACCCAATGTCCTATTGCTAATATTTCCTTTTTTGGACAAGGTGGTTGCATCAGAAATTGTCACATTACCTCTGACTGATATTTTGGCCTATTTTGGCCTTTTGGACATCTTTTGTTCATTGTTTTTGGAGGCTGGAAAAGTTAAATAAAATGCCTAATTTGTGGTAAGTTTTGGGTTGACTGGAATTCCAGTGAAAAATTGCCGGAAAGCAAGAGATGAAAACCATCAGTCAAAAATACCTTTTAATGCAAGTTTAAAATGGAAGTAGTAAGTGATATTCAGTTGAATTAGATGTATAAATTAAATGCATTTGACCATAAGCCTATGATATATAAATATTAGATTTCATGTGTCCATATTTAGTTGTGACCGAATCAGTCAGCTCAGTAGTCATGCAACAATGACTCTTCAGTTGCACTAATAAAGAAGTTAGCTTTTCTGTAATTTTAAGATATGCATCTTATTATCATATAGGAAGATGACGGTTTTCCCTGTTGTAATAAGAAGTCAGCTTTAACTACATTATTTTGTTTCAATTTCCTTTAGGTACAAATCCTTGTGCAGAATCAAATGGGGGTTGCAGTCATCTTTGCCTGTACAGGCCTCAAGGTTTGCGCTGTGCCTGCCCCATAGGCCTGGAACTCATAAGTGACATGAAGACTTGCATAGTCCCAGAAGCTTTTTTGCTGTTTTCTCGTAGAGCTGATATCAGGAGAATCTCTTTGGAGACTAACAACAATAATGTTGCAATTCCACTCACGGGAGTTAAAGAAGCTTCTGCTCTAGATTTTGATGTGACTGATAATCGCATATATTGGACAGACATTTCATTAAAGGTAATGGTGGTTTTTCCTGCATTTTATATATTAACAAAATTATAGACTGCCCACAAACCTTTAATTAGTGGATGTTAAAATGCATTACATAATGTAATTATATAATCAATTACTATATAATGAAACCTTCCTCTTTCTTCCTTTCCCTGCTTTCTTTGGTCTGCTTTCTTGAGCTCATTGCCGACAAGGAGCTCAACAAACACTGACTCTCAAGGCCACTCTGCAGACCAGGCCTGAGCCTCCCCCACTTCTCCACTCCCTTTTGCTTTCAGAGAAGAGGAATTGCAAAAAGAAGGCGGGGAAGGTGGAGAGGAAGAAAGAGAGAAAGGCTGCATTATCTTTGGAGCAGAACCTTCCAAACTCTTCAAAGGGATGCAGAGCAGCTCTCTTGCAACTCCTCTTCCCAGTGATGATGCAAGAGCAATGCGGGGGGAGGGGGGGAGTAGAGGCTCAGACTCACCCTGCATCCTTTTGGAGAGTTTGGAACCCTCTCAAGAGGGGAGAGAAGAAGGGGGCGGAAGAGAGGAAGACTGTGTTCTCCTTCAGGCAGAGGCTTCCAAACTTTCAACAGTGACGGTGCTTTTGGGAATCAGGTTGGCGGCAGGCAAAGGGGAGCCACGTGAGTGGGGAAGAGAAGCGGGGTCCCACCAGCTGACTGGCCAGCCAGGGAAGTGGGGTGCAGCAGAGCAACTAAAATCTGGGGGTTTGGGAGCACAATTCTAATGCACCCAGAATGTTGGGAGTTGATGTTTACTCACATCGTAATACATTTTCTAATGGGACCATTTATAAAATTCAAAACCAAACAATTACTACTAATGTTTAATATTACAGAATCCCTAATCCGGATATCACCTGGTACCTAAGATAGTCTATAATAAAAGTGAAAATGTGTGTCTGTCTGTCTATCTATCTATGTTTGTATGCATTTTCCAAGATACATATCCAGAGACCACTGTGAACCCTACTGAAGATGGATCTGAACCAAACTTGGCTCACATACCTCTCATGACCAACTGGTGGGGTTTTGGGGCGATAGACCTGGAATGATGGGAGTGGTCGTTTGCCCATATCCTTATGCATTTTTTAATGGAACCATTCATAAAATCTAAAAGCAAATTATATATTTTTTCTAATAATCTAATCTGGACATTGCTGGGCACCTAAACTAGTGTAAATATCCACCAGCATCCCCACCACAGCTTGTGACACAGCCTGTATTACAAATAGGGTAGTACTATGAAAACTGTCACTGTTGTAGATCAGGCCAGAGAGTGAATTATTTAACCAATGGTCAACATTGCATTGGATGACCCTGGATCTCATGTGAAATTTATTAGTTGTTCTCAGTGGTTTCTAAATGTTGATGTATGGTGTTTATTCTATCTCCCCCCCCCCCCAATCCCTTTCTTGCAGACCATCAGCAGAGCGTTCATGAATGGAAGTGCCCTGGAGCATGTGGTTGAGTTTGGCTTAGACTACCCAGAAGGCATGGCTGTGGATTGGCTAGGAAAAAACCTGTATTGGGCTGATACAGGAACAAACCGTATTGAAGTGTCAAAGTTAGATGGACAGCATCGCCAGGTTCTTGTGTGGAAGGATCTTGATAGTCCTCGGGCTTTGGCACTGGATCCTGCTGAAGGGTGGGCTATTTGCTTAATTTTGAAGCTTCAGTGATAACGCGACATGTTGTAACAATTTTATTATGATCCAACACAGAAAACAATTACTATCTCTGGGACTGTTAATATAGAACAGAAGTTCTCAAACTTATTTGGTCTACCACTCCCTTTTAAAAAATCCCCCAACGCCCCCTAGAACAAACAGAAGGTGTTGTGACAAATGCGTATTATTTTATGTATCTGTATTTCTATCTACATCCTACTGTGGGGTCAAGAAATACAGTATTGTAAATAAGACACATTAATGCTTGACATTACAAAATTATTTATTAAAACCAACTATAGTAACATTCACAAATACCCACAAAAATTAATAACAAAGGGTAATATAAAAATAAAAATTATGAATAACATAAAAAATGATCCTAAATGAGAAAGATGAATGTGGTGTGCTGCTATCAATTTATTAATGTTCAGTTCTGTTTTTGTCAGCAGCATGAATTAAAAAAATTAAATACTTATTACAATTGCATTATTACTAACTCTCTGTCAACACATTTCAGAATTAATTTAAATTAGACGAATACTGGACTTCCTGATGATACACAACATGCTTGCCTGCCAACACTTGCTTGGCCACTGATGGGTTATAATTTGCATGATGTGTATTCATTTGAAAAGTAAAGCAATCACTATGACATTAATTCTAATACACGACAGATAAAACATGTACGAATTGTTTTTCAAAATTTTATTTCTTCTTTTTATTCAATGCCACTGAATTGCACCCCAGACTATTACCGCCCTGGCCCCAGTTGTTCCAGCACCCCAGAGGAAGCACTGGCATAGGCAAAGGTTTTCCACTTATCCCTGTACAATTAACAAGCTGAGAGATCATTACACATTACTAAGGTTTATTGGGTACGGTGTTACTACAGCACAGTCTGCAATATAATCTCAGTTCACATAATGGTCAATCCTATTCATTCTCAGCTGTGATCTGGGATCAGAAGAATTTTTTTCTGCAGTTTTCAATGCACAAAATAATCAGTAGTGGTGACAAGTGGTCTTTCAGGAAAGTTCTTCTCATTGAGGAATCCTAGTCTACAATAACTCTTTTTGCTCATACTAGTGGTTTTCAAACATGTTGACCTGTGAAGGAATAACTAGAACAAAAAAGAAAGAAAGAAAGAAAGAAAGAAAGAAAGAATTGAGTTCCCTGAATGGTGGACAGGGATTTAAAATTAATTATCTGTTTAAAGGACTAGATACTTGTATTCATTACAAACTGTTTAAAATGGCAGATGTTTTATAATTTACAGTTGTATTCATTCCGCTTTTATTGAACCTGGTTGTATTGTATAAGTATTATATGTTATCAACTATTGTAAACCACATTGTTGGGATTGAAATTTATAAACTGCTGATAACTAATTGGATTTAGCATAGTGCAGAGATGGGGACCCACTGCTGTTTTTTGGACTAAGGCAGTGGTTCTCCACCTGTGGGTCCCCAGATGTTTTGGCCTTCAACTCCCAGAAATTCTAACAGCTGGTAAACTGGCTGGGATTTCTGGGAGTTGTAGGCCAAAACACCTGGGGACCCTCAGGTTGAGAACCACTGGACTACAGTTTCTTGCATTCCTTACCGTAACCTGTGACTGCAGGATATTGCTGTCTGCGAACATCTGGAAGGCTGCATACTCCTGTAACACTGTGGTTGGGGGGGGGTGTGGTTTTCCCCATTTAAATGTATTTTAAAACACTGTGGTTTTCCCCATTTAAATGTATTTTAAAACAATCCTTTAAAAAGCATTTAAGACATTCCTCTTTAGAACATTAGTACCAAAAATATGTTAATTTGAAGATATAACCAATGGTCATATTTTTCAATGTACAGGCAGTCCCCAAGTTACAAGCAAGATAGGTTCTGCAGGTCTGTTCTTAAGTTGAATGTATATGTAAGTTGGAATAGGTACGTTTTAAGGTGGAATGTATAGCTTTGAATAGCATAAGGAAAGTTAACACCTCTGTGGTGTTTGCTTGGATATCAGTGCCTCTGATCAGAGGATTTCGCCTCACTTCTGTCCCTGTGATAATTGGATTTTGAAAAACGTGGCTTGTTGTGAAAACAAGGCTTAATACAGCTTCAGTGGAGACACTTTCTCCCCATGATAACTCTTTCAGGAGTGAATTTCCCTTCCAAGGCCCCTTCTGCACAGCTGAATATAATCCTACATTTTCTGCTTTGAACTGGAATATATGGCACTGTGGACTCAGATATCATGAGAAGACAGGAAAGCTTAGAGAATACAATTATGCTGGGGAAAATGGAAGGAAAAAGGAAGAGGGACCGACCAAGAGCAAGATGGATGGCATCCTTGAAGTGACTGGATTGACCTTGAAGGAGCTGGGGGTGGTGATGGCCGACAGGGAGCTCTGGTGTGGGCTGGTCCATGAGGTCACAAAGAGTCAGAAGCAACTGAACGAATAAACAACAACAATGGACTCAGATAACCCAGTTCAAAGCAGATATTGTGGGATTTTCTGCCTTGATATTCTGGTTTATATGACTGTGTGGAAGGGACCTGAGATGTAGATTTCTCTCACTTCCTGTTGTCTTACCTCCATTCTTAACTATGAGTTGTTTGTAAGTCGGATGTTTATAACTCGGGGACTGCCTTTATATATTATCCACGGTTTTAATTGTGTATTTCTATCTATACTGTGAACCACTTTGGGTCCTATATTAAGAGTAAAGTGGAATTAAAATATAACAACATTATTCTTCCTGACTGGTACAACCTCAACTGTGCTTATAAGAAATTATGTTGCCCACTCAGTTAATGTTTAAGTTATACAATTTAGCTGTATTCCCCGGCTATTCCTTCTTCCTTACATTAAAAAAAAAAAAAGATAATTACGCAATATTTGATTCGTTTCTTTAGGTTCATGTACTGGACAGAATGGGGTGGCAAGCCAAAAATAGACAGAGCTGCAATGGATGGTAGTGAACGCAGTACCTTGGTGCCAAACGTGGGGCGAGCTAATGGACTGACAATCGATTATGTTAAAAGAAGATTATATTGGACTGATCTAGATACAAACCTGATTGAATCATCAAATATGCTAGGTAACTTTTAGTTTTTCTATGGATGCAAAGTACTATTTTTTAGGTCAGGCAAAGTAGTGAAGTAGGCCCTGGAATAAATGAAAGACTTAATGCTCCTGCAAATCTCATCCATCTTGCTTGCTTAACCTTCACACCCCTCTCTTTGGATATTGCTCTTCCTTTCTTATCCTTAAGGTGACGCAAAGCTCATTTTGGTGCTCAGTATGTTGAGACTTAAACAGAAGTATTCTTCTGAAAATAACATATTCCAGTCAGCTTTTTTCCCATTCTGTGGTTGGCATTCCAAGAACAGAGCAGACCTTGAGCAGAAAAAATGAGAAACCTTTCAGAAGCATATGGATGGAGATGTATCTTAAATTATTTCACTTTTTAATAATTTATATTCTCAGTGCTTTATCTTTAACTTTTTAGAACTATACACGATAGGAAATGTGATGACATTGTTTTCTGTGTTTAGACAAAAATGGTAGACTGTATATTTTACAATGTAATGCTGTCAGATTTAAAATGCTTTGTTTGATTTTTAAGGTGCATATTAAACATCTTATTTAATTTTCATAGTTTCACAGAATTTTGTAATGGGGAAAGAAATGAGTTTGGAGTGTGTTAGTACTTATGCAGAATGAGAGAACTCTACAGATGTATTTGATTAAGAGTCTGTTTAATAACAACAACAAAAACAACTTTATTCTTATATCCTGCCACCATCTCCCCGAAGAGACTCGGGGTGGCTTACAGACGGCACAAAATGCCTAAAAACAAAAGTGGACACAATATAAAATACAATAAAATAAAAACACATGCACATATAAAAATATCAATTCAGACTCGCTCAAACTGTGATTCTTTAACCATGGTGATAAATTTCTGTAAACGTTAGGAATAAGTTAAATGCTAACTGCAGTAATGGAGAGAGGACATGGGATAAAGTGCAGAATGTGCCACTACTATACAGGACAACTAGGGCTAAATATTCTCAAAAGCTTGATTGAAGAACCATGTCTCCAAGTCCCTACGAAAGGAGGGCAGTGTGGGGGCCTGTATAGTCTCACTGGGGAGGGAGTTCCAAAGTCGGGGGCCACCACTGAGAAGGCCCTCTCCCTCATCTCTAGCAGCTGCAATTGTGACAGTGGTGGGACTGAGAGGAGGGCCTCCCTAGCAAATATTAGAGCCCACGCCAGTTCATAGGAGGATACAGTCATGAAGATAGGCGGGACTCGAGCTGTTTAGGGTGTTATAGGTGAGAACTAGCACTTTGAATTGGGACCGGAAACTTATTGGCAACCAATGGAGCTGCTTTAGTAGTGGCATAGTGTGCTTCCTTATATAGTTTGATTTGCAGTGTAGAGAAACGTATTGTTAACTCAGATGCTCAGTATACTTCAACATTCTTTTCATTCACTTAAAACAGGTCTTGACCGAGATGTTATAGCAGATGACCTACCTCATCCATTTGGCCTGACTCAATATCAGGATTACATCTACTGGACAGATTGGAGCCGGCGTAGCATTGAGCGTGCCAACAAAACCAGTGGCCAAAACAGAACTATAATCCAAAACCACTTGGATTATGTGATGGATATCTTAGTCTTCCATTCATCCCGGCAAGCTGGCTGGAATGAGTGTGCTTCCAGTAACGGGCATTGCTCCCACCTCTGCTTGGCAGTGCCTGTTGGTGGTTTTGTTTGTGGATGTCCAGCACACTATTCCTTGAACTCTGACAACAAAACATGTAGCGGTAAGCCATAAACATAAATAACAATTTAGGTGGTATAGAGACTACTGTGTTTTTGTGGTTCTGATTTGAGTACAACTACAGTAATATTTCAGATGCAGACCAAAATGAATTGCAGCTGTTGTGGTAGAACTAGGAATACACCAAATGAAGTCCCATAAATATTTACAATGCCAAAGAGATTTATTGAAGTCTTGGGGAGCCTGGTTCAGGCAGATTATATATTAAAAGTCAGCAACTTTTTTAAAATAAAGGCTTCATCCTGTGTGCCCAGGATATATTACATATGGTATATGCATTGCTTATATAATGACAGTAAATCTTACACTAACTGTGGATCAATATTTTTATTTCTTCTTCACGGTCTCTGTGAATCACATAAACGGGGTAATCTGCACCTGCCCAGAGTACCTTTGGAACCTAAGACAAATTGTATAATGAATTAGACAACTAAGTAAGCACTGCATGTACTGTTCTGGAAGTTCTTTCTCCCAGTCCTTTCCCTTGTGGGGAAAGTTTTTTTGTTACGTATCTTCTGTGATTTCCTTCAACATCCTTCAACATCCTTTTCTAAGACCCCAATGTTAATATGCTGGGATTTGAGTGAGAATTGACTCCGCAAACAGCCTGGTTTGCACCAGTGTTGTTCCCCAACGGATCTCCAGTAGCAATTCTTATTGAATCCAGACCCTGGTTTACTACTGAGTGCTCAGACAAAAGTCTACCGTCAGAATAGGATTATAAACCATGTGTCTTGGCTGAGTCAGTTGTGTTTACCAAATATATAACTATACTCAGGTAGTGTGGTTTTATTTTATTAAACAAAGATTAAATATCATGTGAATACCCTGCATGCCTTGCTCCTCACTTTGTGCAACCAAAGAAAGAAAGCTTTTGCTTGCCATAGTTTCCTTTCTCATTCAATCTGACAAATTCTGATTAGTAGCTTTTAGAGTATGAAGCCATGATTTCATTGTTGTCTTCCATGCCATCATTATCATAGAAGTAGAGCTCCTGTTTGCTAGATAATATCTCTTTTGCAAAAGTGTTTGTTAACTGTAATTTCTGTAAGCACTTTTCTTTAAATACTTTTGTTTGTTTAAGGCATTTTTGTCCAATTGCTTGTCCTCTTTTGTATTTGTTTGTATTTAAATATCAGCTCCTACAAGTTTCTTACTCTTCAGTCAGAAGAATGCAATCAATCGCATGGTGATAGATGAGCTGCAGAGTCCAGATATCATCCTTCCAATCCACAGCCTCAGAAATGTTCGAGCCATCGACTATGACCCACTAGACAAGCAGCTGTACTGGATTGACTCCAGACAGAATGTTATCAGGAGATCACAAGAGGATGGCAGCCAGGTATCTAAACATGGATAGTTTGGTTTTGCAACAGGATTGGGAAATAGGGTAGAAGGGATGTTTCAAACATTTTATAAATCTTTTTGATGTCCTATACCTTATTCTGGAGAAACACTTAGAACTAGTTCCTTAAAAATGAGCATGTTGATGTTAAATTTTGAAAGCAAGAGATATGTTCTGAATATGCATATTAAATGGCTTTCTGATATTGTGGTTTTCAATAGATATAGTATGTTACAAACTGATGAGTTAAAATCAAAAATAGCTTTTGTTCAGACTGGTAAATTACTTAGATTTACTTGAAAGTTAAAGAAGTTAAATACAGGATCAGGAGGTTGGCACATAAGACAAGACAAACAGGCATG
This sequence comes from Anolis sagrei ordinatus, assembly GCF_025583915.1. Classification (NCBI taxonomy): domain Eukaryota; kingdom Metazoa; phylum Chordata; class Lepidosauria; order Squamata; family Anolidae; genus Anolis; species Anolis sagrei. The sequence continues at coordinate 102,124,482 of NW_026847549.1, forward strand.
AGGGTGTGTTGGGGGGGGGAGGTGAGGGAAGTCCAGATTTCTGTTCAATTATCTCCTTAATTCCCTACTTAATTCTGCTAGAATGGATGGTGAGGGAGCTCATGCAATTACCTGCAACAGTTGTGGAATGTTTGTATTCTTGCCAGAGGATGTGGGCAACTATACTTGTAGAAATGCAAGTTGCTGGCCCTTTTGGAAGTCTAGAGGCCCATGTATCCACACTACAGCATACAAGGGAGGAAGAGGCAATAAAAATGAAAGGGAATAAAAATGAAATGTACAGGCACAGGATAGGTGACACCTGTCTTGAAAACAGTACATGTGACCAGAAGACAGAAGGGCGACCAAAATGATCAAAGGTTTGGAAACCAAGCCCTATGAGGAATGACTTAGGAAGCTGGGTATTTTTAGAGAAAAGAAGACTGAGAAGGGATGTGACAGCCATGTTTAAATATTTTTAATGATGTCACAATGAGGAGGGAGCAAGCTTGTTTTCTATTACTCTGGAGACTAGTATATGGAGAATGCAGAAAATTGCAGGAAAAAAGATTCCACCTAAATATTACAGAGAACTTTCTGGCAGTAAGAGCTGATTCATAGTGGAATATGCTGCCTTGGAAACTCCTTCTCTGGAAGTTTTTAAGCAAAGGCTAAATGGCTATCTGCCAGGGTGTATGTGTGTGTGTGTGTGGCTTTGATTGTGCTCGTCCCACACGGCAAGGATTTGAACTGGATGGCTCATCTTGTTTCTTCCAACTCTATGGTTCTGCAAAATAGAATATAGAGTGAGTCATGTTTCCTATAATATCAAAAAAGAGAGTTCAGAAATAAGGTGTGTGGGAATAGCATAGGGAGAGCTCTATGCTATTCCGCTTTTTGGACATTAGAAGCAGAAGCATGAGCATCAGCAGGGTTCATCACTTTTCTGTAGTTTGGTAGAAGAATTGTGCATTGGCTTGCTGTAGAACAATGTCCAGTTCTCCTCTGCTTGTTTCCTTGAATCAATCTGTTTCTTGTCTCTTTACTCTCAGAGCTTCACAGTTGTGATGAGTCCAGTTCCAAATCAGAACCTAGATATACAACCTTATGATCTGAGCATTGACATCTACAGCCGCTACATCTATTGGACTTGTGAGGCCACCAATGTAATCAACGTGACACGCCTAGATGGGAAGCCGATGGGAGTAGTGCTGAAAAGTGATCAGGATCGGCCCAGGGCCATTGTTGTGAATCCAGAGAAAGGGTAGGTGGAGTACTGCATGGTGAATTCTTGCTTAAGGACCAGGTCCTCTTTTCCCTTGCTTCCTTCGGTCTGTTCAGTTATTATTGTCTTCTCTGGTCTTTGTGAATTTAAGATGTTTTTATTCACATTGCAAATGGTAAAAATGAATCTTTTTGTGCAAGAATCCTATGCCTCAATCCACCACCAAATTCAAGTGCCCTTTATTATATACAGACCATATCATAACAATTTTTGATCCATTATCTTTCAGTACCAACACAGTAGAAAAAGAAGGATCCTCACATTCTTTACAGAGCATCTCCATCAAATGGGGAACAAGCTATAGGTTATTATTGCATCCACAGATGTGATCTAAAACCTGTTGTGGTTGAGTAAGATGTAAAAAGGGACAAACCAGAGATTAGTTGACTCTAGCTAAGCTAGTGCTGTCTACCTTATTGATCCAAATGGGCTCATGAGTAATTGTTTATCTTGATTTGAGTGGGACCCAACTGTGCCTTTGTCTGAGACCAGCCTCCATTTTGATAGATGCATATAGAAAAGGACCTTAAAACTGAACTGAACCTTGATGTGTGGAAAACAAAGTCCCAAAGCTCTTTAGAATAAATCTTGACAAGAAAACCACATGATGTGTTCACTGTGCGATTGCCATAAATCAGAAATGACTTGAAGGCACACAATAATAATTCTGTACAAGCCAGCTCATTATATTCAGTTGAAATTCAGTTGTAGCTGTAGACCTCTTAATATAGGATGGAGCAAATCAATGTACATCTAGATGAAGACACTTCACTGGTGCACGGACCATTTACTTTCATGATCCTACCAGCCTCGTTATAGAAAGAGAGGAAGGTTGACGAACATACTTTTTTCTGTTTAGTTTTTTTCTCAGATATTCTCCATTTGGTTCTATTGGGAAGAAAAATAACTTTGGTCGCTCCACTAAAATTATTTTCCAGGCAGTTGCAAAAGCCCCAACTATTTTCTCTTGCCCCATAGTAGAACATTTTCTGCTGGACAAGAAACAATCATTGCCCTGGAACATCCTCTTGAAATGAATCTTCCTTTCTTCTCATGAAAGGGAAAGCTTGCAGTATGACCTCATGGGGACTATAGGATTTATGTCCTTGTTATCTTAAATTCCGTTTCACCTTTGAGACCACTTTTATATCTATAAATTAAATTTGAAATGTGTTTTTTGAGGTGAAAGCAAGAAAAATGTGTTATTTAAACCTTTCCCTACATATTAGAGCTCAGTGTGGTTATAAGCTCCTATTTAGACAATTTTTTTATTTCTCTTTTGTCTCACCCAGTAGCAATTTTGAGGTCAAGGCATATGTTTGCTTTGAGTTGACATTTGGAAGAACTCCAAGAGCAGATCGGTACTTTGGGGCAGTGCAATGAGGCAATAATGGAATGGTGTTCTGAGATGGTTTTTAAGCAACTGGTTTTAAAGTGGATATACTGTATATACTCGAGTATAAGCCGACCTGAATATAAGCCGAGGCACCCAATTGTACCATAAAAAACTCGAGTATAAACCGAGGGTGGGAAATGCAGCCGCTACGGGTAAATTGCAAAATAAAAATAGATACCAATTAAATTACATTAATTGAGGAATCAGTAGGTTATATATTTTTGAATATTTACAAAAATGGTAATTTAAGATAAGGCTGTCCAACTCTGATTAAATGATTATTTACCTTCTTCAATGTAAATGTGCTTATGTATTCTTCCAATAATAATAAAGAGAGTAACATAATAAATGTAATAACAACAATAATAAAAAGAGTAAAATAATGAATGTAGCAATAAAAATTATGCAGTAAAATAATACATGTATAATAGAGTAAAATGATAAATGTAATAATAATAAATAGAATAAAATAATAAATGAAATAATAATAACAACAACAACAACAACAACAGAGTAAAATAATAAATAACCTTGACTCGAGTATAAGCCGAGGGGGACCTTTTCAGCCTAAAAAAAGGCTGAAAAACTAGGCTTATACTCGAGTATATACAGTAAGTGATTTTAATGTTTGTGTATATTTATGATTTTATGTCCTGACATTGGATGTTTGCTGTATATGTGTTGTGCTCCACCCTGAGTCCCCTGCAGGGTGAGAAGGGCGGAATATAAATGTTTCAAATAAATAAATAAACACTCACAAAACAAATGATGCAAAATTATTTGCTTTCTCATTTTAGAATGCTGGAATTCATTAGCTCATACTTCAGTAATTTAATCAAAAGGGTGCAGAACATTTGGGAATTGAGTAAGAGGATAGGAAAGGGAGGAATTAAAGGAGATGACCTAAATCCTCTAACTTTGTTTTTACAGGTACATGTATTTTACCAATCTCCAGGAAAGGTCTCCTCCTAAAATAGAAAGGGCAGCATTGGATGGAACTGAACGTGAAGTCCTCTTTTCTAATGGACTGAGCAAGCCAGTTGCCTTGGCAGTTGACAGCCAGCTAGGCAAGCTGTTCTGGGCAGATTCTGACTTGCGAAGAATTGAGAGCAGTGATCTTTCAGGTATAGTAGCCCATCTTTGCTTTCTAATATGTGATTGAGATCCAATGCCTTTTATTTCCCCATTTTCTTTTTTTTATTATTTGTATTTAAAAAAATTAAAGTTACATTAAAAGTAAAAAAAAGAAAAAGAATCAAGAGAATATATAATTAAGATAAGTAAACATCAGGAAGAACATCCTTGACTGTAAGAGCTGTTCAACAGTGGAACTCACTGCCTGTGGTGGAAGTTCCTTCCTGAGGCTGGATGGCCATCTGTCAGGGATGCTTTGTGCTTTTCCAGCATTTTTAAAAAACTAGTTGACTTTGGTCTGTCTTCACAGTGGGGTGTTGTGTAGTTTCTGGGCTGTATGGCCATGTTCTAGCAGCATTTCCTCCTGACTTTTCACTTGCATCTGTAACTGGCATCTTCAGAGGATCTCCATGGCAGGTGAAATGTCAGGAGAAAATGCTGCTAGAACTTGACCATACAGCCCGGAAACCGTACAACACCCCAGTGATTCCAACCATGAAAGCCTTTCACAATACATGTCTTCATTCAGTTGTAAAGAATAATGTAGGCATCAAAAACTTTTCAAATTAGTCTTCAAAACTTACTATTGGTAAATCTTTTTCTTCTTCTTGCAAAAAGTTAAAGAGTTTAAAATAATTGCAATTTTTTCGAATGTCCCTTCTTTTAATATGCAAGTTAATTTATTCATCTCAGCCAAGTCCAACATTTTTATCATAAAGTCTTCTGTTGTTGGTATTGATTTTTTCAATTTCTGCTGTGTATTTCAACAATTTACCAATTTAGTGAATTCAAATAAAAAAAGGTCTCAGGTTTTAACTTGTTTTCCCACCTGAAGTTTTCTGAATCAACTTAGAGATTTGAATGCAGTATTTTTTGACTTAATTACATGTTCACCACACATTTTAGAAAGCTTTTATAAATTATATACCATCAGTCTAACATTGAATAGACATTCTTTTCTAAGTTATAACATATGTAATTTTTTTACCCTTTAGTCCACATTTTCCCCATTGATCCAACCATATATTGTGCCCAACATTTTGTATCCTCTTAATCATACATTCTTTAACTCGTTCCTCTGTCATTTCCCATTTCAACAACATCTTACACATCTTAGCAATTAAATGTTCTTCGGTAGTACATAATTGCAATTCAAATTCCGATTTACTCAGTTTAAAACCAAATGCCCAGATTTCATTGCGTAATAGTTGCAATCGCATAATATTATGCGAGAAATTCTGAAATCCCCAAATCAGGACCCCAAAAACAGGGATACGTATAGGTTTCAAAATTTCTTGCATAATAGTCACACCCCCTCCTACCTACCTTGGAGTAGCCTTGTAGCTCCGAGGGGCAGGCTTGCAGGTGAGTGAAAGAGTGAGAATTAGGAGGTGTCCTTTGGCGGCTGCCAGATGAGGAAGGCTTCCTAGCTCTGGCCAGCCAGCATGCGTGTGGAAGATGTCTGTGGGAATCTCCCTTGGCTGCTGACCTGGGGAGGCCCTGTAGGCCCCAAATTTTAACAGCATAGTAGTCATAACCCCTTTTTTTGGAAGGTGGGAAGTGCAGCTAATATGTGGTCATTGCTTATTTCGCAGTAAGCGATTTCCATCGTTTCTCTTAATTTCAGTTGCCTGTCATGGATAAAAGGTGATTCAGTTATTTTCCACTTTTTTGCCCGTATTATCCGTGCCATTGTGGTCATGTACATAGTTATTCTCTTGTAAGTTTTTTAATTTGTTCATCTGTTGTGTTGAGAAGATACAGCTGCTGTGTAAATTCTAGTTCTAATTATAAGACACAATAAGTTGTATCATGTATCTTCCAATAATTCTTAACTCTTTCACATTTCCATAACATATATAAAGTGTACCTTTCTCCTTCTCACATTTCCAACATAAATATTTCCTGGTTTAAAGTATTTTAGCTAAGACTTAAATCTTGACTTCTTCCCTTGCCATACAAATTTAGATACATCCCTTTGCCGTTGTTTAAATGGTTTATCCGTAGCTATCGCAGGGATTGGTTGAAAAAGAAACAGAATCTGTGACAATGCATTCATTTTTATCAAAAACAGTCTGCCCAATAATGACAATTGTAACTTGTTCCATTTGCAAGGTTTACTAATTTTCCCTTTTTATGAAGTCCATCTGAAGCATTTGCTGCAGAGTCCACTGTTTATTATGCACTGCACATTGTTACAAACAGATTCATGTAAATATCTAAAAGAGCCATTAGGTGATGGGGTGCACATTTTTTGTGGTCATTGTTTGTTCAGCAACCCATATTCATAGGGATTCACAACCCACAGATTGAGAAGCTCTGGTCTAGCCCACATTTTACTAGTCTCTTTGTGAGGATATCACAGGAAACCTTTTCAGAGGCCTTACTGAAATCAAGATATCCACAACATTCCCTTAATCTTCCAAGCTTGTGACTCTGTCAGAGACGGATAAGATTTATCTGATGTGACTTGTTTGTAGTTTTGATATAGCTTGCAACAAAGGTGAGAAAACCCTCTTTGAGAATACAAATACGAAATGAATGTAAACTGTTCTGGATGTGGCTCAGTTTTCAACCTTATTTTTCTTTCTTTCTAAAGGTGCCAATCGTGTAGTATTAGAAGATTCCAACATACTCCAACCTATAGGACTGACAGTGTTTGAAAATTGGCTCTACTGGATTGATAGACATCAGCAGATGATTGAAAAAATTGACATGACTCGTCAAGACAGACGTACAAAAGTTCAGGCTCGCATTGCTCAACTCAGTGATATACATGCTGTTAAAGAACTCAACATGCAGGAATATAGTAAGTGACTGGTCCATGGCATTCAGAGTTAAGAGCTATTTGCTGTACAGTACACTCTATGATTTTCAGCTCCATCAGACAACATATTGCACACCCACTCTCGTGGTTCAAGAATTCTATGTCTCTTCAGAGACTGAATAAGGGAATGCTCGGGTATTTTGTATGCTGCCTTGGTTTCTTGAATGAAAGGCAGGATATATACATATATTTACACATGAAAAGTGTTGTCTTTTCTAATCCTTCAAACATGACACCTGAACTTTACCCAGTAATTGTTTTCTGTGTTTATGATTAGAGGTTACTTCATATTTTTCTGAAGGAACAATAGTCTTGCAAATAGATCCTAATACTAAATTCTAGCCGGTTCTGATTCAAAGCTTTCAAGAATTAATCTTTCAGCAGAAAATGCAATGTTGGCAGGCACGCTGCCTTGGACAGGAATTTGTCTGCCACTAGTTGTCTCCATGAGGAAGAATCCATTGCCAAGTTCTCAGGATGTTTCCTGGAATCTGATTTGAAAGTCTCTAATGCAAGCTGTCATCTTTTTAAAGAGGAGCTTTCATACATTAAGCATTTTCTACTCTTACATTATTTTGCAGAACTGCACCCTTGTTCCCAGGATAATGGAGGTTGTTCACATATTTGTATTGTGAAAGGTGACGGAACCACACGTTGTTCTTGCCCCATACACCTTGTCCTGCTTCAAGATGAACTTTCTTGTGGAGGTATGTTTTTCTCTCCCCTTCTTTTTCAATGTTATACCATCTTTCCTTCCTCCTTTCCTCTCTCCCTCTTTTCCTTACCTCCTTCTGTCTCCCTCCTTCTTCCCACCCTTTTGTCCGTCCTTCCTTCCCTCTTTCCCTTGCCTGCCTGCCTTCCCTCCCTCCCTCCCTCCCTCCCTCCCTCCCTCCCTCCCTCCCTCCCTCCCTTTTGTCTTCCCCTCCTTCCCTCCCTCCCTCCATTCCCTTCCTTCTCTTCCTCCCTATCTTCCTTCCTTTTCTTTTTGCTTCCTCCTTTCCTCCTGGGGGATGTTTGGCTGGAGAAGAGAAGGTAGAGCGGGAACTTGAGAACCATGTTTTAAAATTTTAAAGGGTGTCCCATTGAGGAGGAGGGAGGGGGGACATTGACTTTCTGCTGCTCTAGAGACCAGGGTACAAGGGAGAAGTGGTTTCCAATGACAGGGAAAGAGATTTGACCAAAAGAGATTTGAGAGTAAAAGCTGTTGGGAGAGTGGTGTAGGCTGCCTGGGAGTGTGGTGGAGACTCCTTCTCTGGAGGCTTTTTCGCAGAGGCTATCTTTATGGAGTGCTTTGATTGTGCCTTCTTGCATGGCAGGGGGTTGGATGGCCCTTGGAGATCTCTTCTAGCTCGAGGATTCTAGGATTATATATTCGGAGTAGGCAATATGGGGACTAATCGAGACTTTTTTTCTCTACCATCCACCATCTCATCCTAACAAAGGCTAATTATTATGGGATTCAAACATTTTCCATCTTTCCTTCCCTTTCTGCCTCCAAAAGAGAAATGGAAGGGGAGGAAAGAGCAGGGAGGGGACTTGGGGAGAACCTCCTTCCTCCTGGTCTGCCCACTCCACTCTGACCCACCGTTCGGCCCCCAAGTTAGAAAGTTTTCCCATGCCTGCCAAGCGAGGGAACATGGACATAAACCAGTGACCTGTTCTTTCTAACTATTGTTAAGGGAGAGATCTAGTGTAGGCAGAAATGAATAGAATGTATGCTTCTTGCATACAAAAAATCTAATCTAGTTATCCAAAATTTTATTGATTTTTGCAATAGAATTTATTGTTGAGAACCCATTATATATTTAAGAAGTTAGAAATCAGACATCCTTGCCAATCTACTGCAAGTTATTCCAAGATCGATTTGTAGATCTAAAGCTGTTCTCTTGCAACTTCTAAACTAGTTAATCTTGAATAACAGATAAAACTGTGTTGTATGAAACATGCACATACTGGAATGAGATAATCCAAGTATGTTTTCCCTAGACATTTAATGCAGAACCAGAAAGCGGTGTGTGTGTGTGTGTGTGTGTGTGAGTGAGAGAGAGAGAGAGAGAGAGAGAGAGAGAAAGAGAGAGAACGAGCTTCATCACACAAGGCAAGAAAAGGGCCCTAGGACACTTCTGCCCCAGCTCACCCATCTGGCCCCATGCCACCCATCAGACGATATAGGGTGACCTCCATTGAGGTTCTGTGGGTGAATTGAGGCAGAAACATGGAAGGATGCTGCTGCCGCCAACATGGAAACCTCACCGTGTTCTGTAAGGAACGATGGGAGTTCCGCTGGCATCAGTCATACAGCGACACTTCCCCACTGCTGCTCCGCTGCCGCCCTGATTCGCCATGGAGGCTGGCGAATCACTATACTGGACCTCATCCATGTGATGAGAGAGCAATGGGAGTAATATATTCACTGCATATGATCGGTAGTAGCAAAACTTTATGTGAATTAAGTGTGAACAGCTGCATTAAAATAGCAGTAGTCAGTCAGTTAGACAAGAGTTGCAGGGAGAGGATTTGTGCTGAATCTGGCCTTACTGAACACAGTTATAGAAAGTACATAACTAGACACTGAGTCACGGTGTATCCATCTGTTGTACATTATATCTTTTTTAGTGTTTTTTTAAATTTAGAATTATTGTAGAGCATTGGAATGTGAGACACAAATGGTCTGCACTGAAAGCAATACTCTTACGTTGAAAGAAATATGGAGATATAATAAGGAGTCATTGTAACAGCAAAACCTGAAATGTGTGTCCTTAATCTGCAGTTTGCATGATGCAAAACAACAGATCGTTGCAGGCTACTGTCATCTCCCCTCCCCAACACACACACACCTGTCTGTAATAACTTGCCACTTTTCTATAGAGAAGATATTTGCAAGTATGGCCTAATCTTTGTTTTTCTAATATCCAATTGCTGAGCTTTTAAAATACCCCTCAATGATACCATACTAATATAAGATTGTGGAATAGCTGTCTTCAAAATATGTTGCCTTTCCCATGTTACTCGAGCCTTGAGTACAGGTTTTGGGGTTTTGATATTATTGTATCAGATTGTTAGCATAAGGGACCCAGTCCAAAGTAGACCTTTAGCATGGGTGCTTAGGAGAAACATCTAAGCGCCCATGCTAAAGGTCTACTTAGGACTGGCTCTTTGTCCCAGCCCAGATTCCCAAACAGAATCAAGGACCCAAGCCTACCATTTGCATTACCCAAAAAAATATACACTTTTTAAAACTTACCCTCTGCTAGCATGCTGATTTAGATTAGGATCCTGTACTGGCAAATTATGAAAGAAAACAGTTGTGTGTTTGATTTCAAGCTCTACTCATAAGTATACATGTAGTGTCAATATGATTTTTCCTTTCCCTGTAACTGTTGTAATTATAATTTTCAGTATATACTACAGTTATACAATGAATGTTACTTTTATATTAAAAAAATATCCATCATGTCAAAGTAGCATAGCACTGATCTTGCCTGCAAATAAAGTAGGAAAAGGAAAGAGAGAAAGCATACAAATATATATGTAGCGAGCCACTGGATTGTTCAGTGCCTACTTTGGATATAGTGAATACATTATTATTATTATTATTATTATTATTATTATTATTATTATTATGTTTATATCCTGCTTTTTCTCTCCACAAAGAGACTCAAAGCGTGGTATAGTGCTCCAGTTCTCTTCAACGTGCTGTTCAAATAAACATTGATTTCTTTTTTCCAGAAGTATCTTATAACTTCCCCAGTCACTTGGTCAGATTTGTTATTTATATAGAATCATAGAGTTGGAAGAGACCTCATGGGCCATCCAGTCCAACCCCCTACCAAGAAGCAGGAAAATTGTATTCAAAGCACCCCTGATAGATGGCCATCCAGCCTCTGTTTAAAAGCATCCAAAGAAGGAGACTCCACCACACTCCAGGGCAGAGAGTTCCACAGCTGAACAGCTCTCACAGTCAGGAAATTCTTCCTAATGTTCAGATGGAATCTCCTCCTTTAGACTAGCAAAGCGGCAACAAAAAAAACCCCACAAACCTCTTCTTCTTCTTTTTTGGTAACAGAACCACCAACGTGCTCCCCACAGCACTTCACGTGTTTCACAGGAGAGATTGACTGCATTCCTGTAGCGTGGCGCTGCGATGGGTACACTGAATGTGAAGATGCCAGTGATGAAAGAAACTGCCCTGTATGCTCAGAGTCCCAGTTCCAGTGCGACAGTGGGCAGTGCATTGACAGTGCCCTTCAGTGCAATGGAGAACCAAATTGCCAAGACAGCTCAGATGAAAAGAAATGTGAAGGTATCAATGTTTCCAATACAAAATCATTGTTTTTTAGTAAAAAAAAAAAGGGGGGGGGTAAAGGAGGGGGGACGTACAGAAATTTGTAATACTTCCTGACAACAAAAACCTTGTTGAATTATATGTTTGTTCCAGTATACTGTGACTAGTTCCATATGTTGTTTGCATTATAATAACATCAAAAATAAAACATTGAACCTAGAAAAGTCTGTTTCTGTGGTAAATAAAATTAACTTCTGCTGTCTCTAGAAACTGTACATTTTAGTGAGTTTATATAGCTTTTCTTTTGGTTTTTGTATATTAATTTCATTTGTGGTGCTTTGTACTTCATACACTGGTGACAGAGTAGAAAGGTACAGGATGTTTAAAAAATTATGGAGCTAATTTCAAAGCAGTATATTCCATGATGGCAACAATTACACAAAAAGTAATCAAGTTACCACATTTTTCTAACTATTTTGAGCCAGAAAAAAAATCTAAAAATACAATCTTACAAATGGAGATTAGACCTTACATTACAAGGTTGCTGTCTTGTGAATCTCTGACACATGACAGGGACTGTCATCTAGCAGTAATCATTTTTATATATATATATATATATATATATATAGAGAGAGAGAGAGAGAGAGAGAGAGAGAGAGAGAGAGATAGATAGATAGATAGATAGATAGATAGATAGATATATTTTCAGTATATTGTTCTATTTACAAAAAAAATGGAATGGAAAAATGATAGGTAACTTGTTTGTGGGTAGAGGTAAATCAATAATGTTGGAAGATTCTTTCCATCAATTGTTCAACTTGAATCCTTTATCAGTTCAATGTACTTAATTCAATTTAAGAAGCCAATTGTTGTTATTTTTACATTTTCCAAGTAGACAGTTAATGGTTCAGGTGGTGCAATGGGTTAAACCCTTGTGCGGTCTGAACTGCTGACCAAAAGGTGATTGATTTGAATCCAGGGAGTGGAGTAAGCTCCCGTCTGTCAGCTCTAGCTTCCCATGCAGAGACATGAGAGAAGATTCCCTCAGGAAGATAAAATATCCAACATCTGGGCATCCCCTGGGCAACGTCCGTGCAAGCGGCCAATTCTCTCACACCAGAAGCAACTTGCAGTTTCTCAAGTCGCTCCTTACATGAAACAAAACAAAACTTTTTTTGAAATTATTTGCATCCTGATTCTGTTCCGTCTGGACAGCTTTTCCAATTTGGAGAGTTCCATGAGCTTCGTTTTCTGTTCTTCCACTGTTGGCGTTGTCTGTTGTCTCCCAATATTTTGCAAATAATATCTTGGCTGCTGATACCATGTATTGAAAAAAATCTTGCATTACATTTCCAACAAATATTATTTTGCTTAAATTGGATTTTGGCTAGTCGTTTTGACATCATATACAAATGATACATTATCTTATAAAAATTCTCATGAAGGCCATAGTTACAGGCGAAATATATCCCCCTTTTCCATATGTAGTCCCATGTACTCGTTTCAATATTATGCCCAATGCTCTGCGCCCATTTCATCATATGGTCTTTTTAGTAGTAATCATTTGAAACTCTGTGCCCCAACCACTCTCAAGTAGTAAAATAATGTTATTCATGGGCAGTTTGTGATTGCACAGATATTTCTAACCAGATCCATCTTTTTGAAAGATTGAATTACACAGGGAATAGAGTGTTGTTTTGTTTATTTGTATTATTGAAACATTATTTATCTTTTTTCTCTAGTGCTTTGCTTAACAGATCAGTTCCGATGTTCCAGTGGTCAGTGCATTGGGAAGAACAAGAAATGTGACCAGAATTTGGATTGTAGTGACAACTCTGATGAACAAGGATGTTGTAAGTGTGACCATTTACATTTAGATATTCCAGTGCAAAAATGATAAATTATCTTGATTTATGAGAGAAGACGAAAACAAGCATTTTACCCTTATTTACTTGAGTCTAATGCACCATCAATTCTAATACGCACCTCAATTTTCAAAACCCTGAAAGGAGAAAAAGTATTTGCTGGCGAATGTAATGCACAGTGGCAAAAATGCACCTCCTTACTCTTGCTCTCTACCATCACTTCAGCTCAGTGGGTTGACTCAAGAGTAAACTGGCCATCTGTTTTGTGGAGGGGACATTCCTTGCCCAATGTCAGGCAATTGAAAAAGCAATTGGTTTCTCTTTGTTGTTGTTTGTTCGTTCAGTCGCTTCCGATTCTTTGTGACCTCATGGACCAGCCCATGCCAGAGCTCCCTGTCGGCTGTGGCCACCCCCAGTTTCTTCAAAGTCAAGCCAGTCACCTCAAGGTGGTTTCTCTAGGCCACCTCAAAACATAATGAGGACTGGAGCCCAGCCAAGGAACACACACACACAAAGATTCTTTCAGTGTAAATTTCTCTCTCTCTTACACACACAGTGACAAAATGAGCCACCCAATCTCTCAACCAATCTCCCAAATCCAGGAACTAAACTGCTCTAGGAACAATCTGCTGAGGAGAGAGAAAAAGATCCCCAATCCAGGCCTTTACTCCACCCCCTCCCTTGAAACTTATTTATTTATTGTATCAGGAGCGAACCAAACAGTTGTATTGTATTAAAAAAAAAACGCACACACACAAAGTTTGAAAACTTGGCATTCAATTAAATGTCCTTTGATCACTAGCCAACCATTTGGAGTGCCTCTAGTCTTGCTATGAGAAGGTTCTCCATTGGGCATGTGGCAAGGCTCAGACCGAATTGTAATAGGTGGTCTGTGATAATGCTCTTACTGATTTTAAGACTCTTCGGCTTCATTGGAGCCATCACAATTGTTGTCCAGTTAGAAAGGACAAGGTTGATTTTGGGAATATCTGGTGGGTTCCTCCTCCCTCCCTTCTTCTCCCTTCCTCTGTCTATATTACTTATTTCTCCTCTTGCCCCCCAGTTTCCTCTTTCATGATCTATTTAAAAAAATTTCTTCTCCACACTCACATGTCGTGGACTCCACTTTGTAGCCCCATTTCTTAAGGTTCGTTCTGCATCTTGTGGTGCTAGAGAAGGTCTGTTCAGCACCTTCCAAGTTGCCCAGTCTTCTGTGTGCCCAGGAGGGAGTTTCTCATTTGGTATCAGCCATTGATTGAGGTTCTGGGTTTGAGTCTGCCACTTTTGGACTCTCACTTGCTGAGGCGTTCCAGCGAGTGTCTCTGTAGATCTTAGAAATCTATTTCTTGTCCTTGGAAGTGAATGGCCCCTGACCTCGAGAAACTCACTTCCAAGGAAAAGTGTGAAAGATCTTATATTCACCCCGAAAACCTGACCCTCTGAAAAATTCCTCCCTTTGTGCATTCAAAGCTCTCAATCCATTTTCCCGACTTTGAAAAATGAAAGTCAGGGAGAAAAGAGGAAAGAAGTCTTTCAAACACTCTTGACTTTCCCCTGGCGTGTGTATACACTTTAATTCTTCTCTTTCTGTGTGTTGGGAGGGGAGAGAGACAAAGAGGCAGGGGGAATAGGAGGAAGAAGTCAGGGACATACAAATAAGGAAATCAACTGCAAAAAAGAAAATAAAAGAAAGAAGGAAAGACAGTGGATTGATGAACAAGACAAAGAGAACACAGCAGTCCAGGACTTTTAAAGGGAAAAGGGTTGTGAGGAGGGCAAGGAAGAGGTTGGAAGAAGGGGAAGGACCCTCCCAGCTCCGTTAAAAAAAAACTTAGAGATTTTGTTTAAGAAAAAAATAAATTAAAAAGATCAGCAAAGAAGTAACTAAGGGGCAGGGGGAGAAATAAAAAAGATAGAGGAAGGGAGAAGAAGGAAGGGAGGAGGAACCCACCAGATCTTCCCAACATCAACCTTGTCCTTTCTAACTGGACAACAATTGTGATGGCTCCAATGAAGCCGAAGAGTCTTAAAATCAGTAAGAGCATTACCCCCCCCCCCTTTTTTTAAAATGACTTCACAATGTTATTTCTACTTGAACTTAGTATAAAGAGGGAAACACCAGTCAGAATGCAATGAGGTGGTGTGTGATACGATTTCTCAGGCTGTTTTACTATGTGTTAATGTGTAATTACAGTCTTACAATTACAACCGTCCTTTAGAAAAAGCTGCATTTTCCCTTTTCAAGCATTGATGTTAACCGTCTTTTGTTTTTCCTACTCCAACACTGGCCATATTTTCCCTTTCAAACGTTAATGTTAACCCTCCTTCCTTTTTCCTACAAAGCACAGGCCATATATATTTTGTCACATCCTTCACTGCCCATTAATAGTGTGTGTAGCAACATAAGAGGCAGAAGCTATCAGGGTAAAGAGTGCTTGTTGCTATTTTTTTAAAAAACAACATACTTGATAACACTTGTTTTTTCTTTCTTTCTGCCTTTCAGACACAACTGAAGAACCGGCTCCACAAGCCAGCAGTACAATAGGCTCTGTTGTTGGTGTAATTCTCACTCTTTTTATTGTCACTGCGATGTACTTTGTCTGTCAGCGAGTATTGTGCCCAAGGATGAAAGGAGAAGGCGAAACAATGACTAATGACTATGTGGTGCATGGGCCAGCTTCTGTACCTCTAGGCTACGTGCCTCATCCAAGCTCTCTCTCGGGATCTCTTCCTGGTTGGTCATCATACTTAGATGCATTTCTGAATGCTGTTGCACTGAAGTTTTTGTCTCTTAGTAAGGTTTTGGGATGTGTGCCAAAAAAGCAAATGTTGATAATGGCTTCCCGGTTTGATGAGTGTTAATTCACAGAAGTTGAAACTAGAATACTTTATTATTTTTATTGTTAGTGTGTTTTTACAGGATTTTAGCATTTTATGATGCCTTTGCTTATTATTTTGCTTGTTAAGTTAAATTAGGCTGTGTTATATTGTTGAATGTGTTTATTTTGATGTAATTGTCTGTATTGTTTTCTTTGTGGCAGTTGAACGTTTCCCTTATATCAAAGCGAAATATATTGTATTCTGCTCTGACTCCCATCAGGGAGAAAGGGCAGAATACAAATAAAGATGATGATGATGATGATGATGATMATMATMATTATTATTATTATAAAATTAGTGAAATTAAAAATTGGAATTAAATCACTTATTTATTTACGACATTTATATYTCGCCCTTCTCACCCCAAAGGGGACTCAGAGCGGCTTACAAGATATGTATACATACAATATATTATATTATTAGCATAGTACAATATCAGTATTCTATATTACTATATTATTGTAATATTATTAGTAATATTCTGTGTAATATAAAATATATAATTATAATATTATTAMTAGTATTATTATATTGTATTAKATTATTATATTATTAGTATTATATTGTATAATATTATTAGTATTGTATAAGGAGCCCCCGGTGGCGCAGTGAAGACCGACAGGTCGCAGGTTCGAATCCGGGGAGAGGCGGATGAGCTCCCTCTATCAGCTCCAGCTCCTCATGTGGGGACATGCGGGAAGCCTCCCAGAAGGATGATAAAAACATCTAATCATCCGGGCGTCCCCTAGGCAACGTCTTTGCAYACGGCCAATTCTCTCACACCAGAAGCGACTTGCAGTTTCTCAAGTCGCTCCTGACACGACAAAAAAAAATTATATTGTATTACGCCYTGCTTTCGATTGGCAARTCCTATGACAAATGGCCTGTATCATGACTTGAATTGTCATTCAATCTGATGTCCTATATTATATTAACTGATCCTGTTAATTTGCTCTATTTCCATTATTTTTCCTATGCCGTTATACATTGTCATCTACCTTACTAAACCACTTTATCCTTTAACTAGTTCACGTAGTGGTCCCCCCCCTCCAAAATTAGTCTGCTGTTATTGTTGTTGCTAGCTATTTTTGTTATGTTATTTTATGCTGTTTTTACTCTGTTTTAATTGTTATTGCTTTATTTTAATTGCATTCTGCCTGGACTTGGGCCCCATGTAAGCCGCCCCGAGTCCCTTTGGGGAGATGGAGGCGGGGTAGAAAAATAAAGTTGTTGTTGTTCTTCTTCTACATTATAATATTATAAATATTATATGTATATTATATTATATTATATTATTATATTATATTATATTATATTATATTATATTATATTATATTATATTATATTATATTATATTATATTATATTATTAGCATAGCACAGGAGACAAGATGGAACTGTCCCCTGGCCCCCTCTCTCTTCACTCTGGCCCAGAGCAGCAGTTGGTACTGGGGAGGGGAGGGGTCCGCAACTGATGACTTTATGATTTCTTGTCATAAATCCCAGAGTTCTCAGATGCACAGTAAGGTAGACTATACATCAAATTTATCAAAGTTCTGTAGATGACGAGAGGGCTGAAAGATGATTAAGATACACACAGAGACATTAACATGAAGTCTCTATGAGGATAGGTGGAGTGACATATGCAGATGCAAAGTTAAGGCTTACCAAATCAAACTTACAGCCTTCCTCTTGCTGACTATTTTCAAAATAGAGCATGGCTTCCCCACATCGAAATCTAATCATAGTATTAATTTCTTCATGTGAGATGGTGCTGAGAAAATACAGTTATGAATCTTCCTCTTTTCTCGTTTCCTTTCTAGGAATGCCCCGTGGCAAATCTGTGATCAGTTCACTCAGTATTATGGGTGGAAGCAGTGGACCTCCCTATGACAGAGCTCATGTTACTGGAGCATCATCCAGTAGCTCTTCAAGCACTAAGGGGACTTACTTCCCTCCAGTAAGTCATCATATTCTCCAGTGTTCATTGCACAGCTGAACTACTGTATGAAAACTGAATTGTGAAATCTTAAGTGGTTTTTGTAGCTAAATGTTCAAGGAGTATCGTATTTATACACTGAATAATAAGTACACTAATTATGATATTTAAATTGTGGTAATGTATTTAGAAGCAGGTGGCCAAAGAGAGAATTTGAGTTTTCAAGAGAACAGAGTGCCTTTGTTAAGGCAACCCATGAATGTAATGGGGAAGGACAGAGTCTTTCTATTGATTTGTGCATCAGTCTATTTTTCAAAAGTGATACACAAATTTGCATTATTTTATCCTCAAACTTGGTTTTTTCCATACTTTCAATCGAAACTGTTACATTTTACAAGCATATTGTTACCTTGTAGTGAGAACCACAACACAAAAGGTAGATAATAAATTGTCTTTAGGCTATGTGTATAGAGTGCATATGAGTCCTAAATTAACTTGTGAGTTCAGAGTTTGAGCCCATATACGTATTATTATTATTATTATTATTATTATTATTATTAACTTTATTTGTACCCCGCTAACATCTCCCGAAGGACTCGATGCGGCTTACAAAGGCCAAGGCCTCAATAAAACAACAATACAACAATACACATAAACCATAAAGCAAATCAACACAATTAAGCAATAACAGTAAACAGTAAAAACAGCACACCATAGCACAATAAAACTAAGGCAGGGCCAAGTGTAAATGGGTACAGATTAAAAGTGCTGAGTGTGACAGTTGAAATATAAGGATTTTGGGTAAGTGCAACGTGCTGACAATCTTAGGTCTCTAGTAAAGTGCTTCTGGGACGTGTTGCTGGAGTTTCCTATTCTGGAAAGGCACACCAGAATAGCCAAGTCTTCAAGTTCTTCCTAAAGACTGCCAACGTAGGAGCCTGTCTAATGTCCTTGGGGAGGGCGTTCCAGAGTCGGGGGGCTACCACAGAGAAGGCCCTGTCCCTCGTCCCCAACAAACGCGCCTGCGATGCAGGTGGAATCGTGAGCAGGGCCTCTCTGGATGAACGAAGGGAGCATGCGGGTTCATAAACGGAGATGCGATCATGCAGGTAGGCAGGTCCCAAACCGTTTAGGGCTTTGTAGCTGAGCACCTGCACCTTGAATTGGGACCAGAAAATGAACGGTAGCCAATGGAGCTCCTTAAACAGGAGGGTTGACCTCTCTCTGTAAGGAGGACCGATTAACGTACATACGCATTTCTGTGTACGAACCCACACAACCCCTTCGATCATCTGGAGAGGCCATGCTCACACTCCCACCTCCATCGCAGGTGCGATTGGTGGGGACGAGGGAGAGGGCTTTCTCGGTGGTGGCCCCTCGACTCTGGAACTCACTCCCCAAGGATATCAAGCATGCCTCAACTTTGGCAGTCTTTAGGAGGAGCCTGAAAATGTGGTTGTTCCAGTGTGCCTTCCCAGAATAAGGAAACTCCCAGCAATATGTCCTCTAAATGCACGTTACTATGGATCTAGGAATGTCTGCACGCCCCATCCCTCTCTGAAAACTCTGTCCTAGTTCATATTTCATCTGTTCATGCTCAGCATTATCTTTAAATTTTAATTATTACATAGGTTTTAAATGTCGTTGTGTTACTGTTAATGTTTATTGCTTATTTTTGCTATGAGTTTTATTTTATTGTTTTATATTATTTGTTGTTATTGCTTTTATTATTGATGTATTGTGGGCTCGGCCTCATGTAAGCCGCACCGAGTCCCTTGGGAGATGGTAGCGGGGTATAAATAAAGTATTATTATTATTATTATTATTATTATTATTATTATTATTTATGTATATGCAAATGCAGGCATTCAAAATCCAAAAAGGTTAAAAATTCAAAACATTCCAGGCCCAAGCATTTTGGATAAGGAATACTCAACCTGTATTTTGGGAGCAATAATCTGTAGTATTCACAACACAGTGCTATGCTCGATAAAAATTGCCTTATTGTTATGAATATTTATTTGACACTTTTTTGACTTCTGTTCAAACTAATTCTTCCCATCATTTCTTGTGGTTTCTTTCAAAGATATTGAATCCTCCTCCATCACCAGCTACTGAGCGTTCACATTATACTATGGAATTTGGTTATTCTTCAAACAGCCCATCAACTCATCGATCATACAGGTAATACTACTAGCACACGTGGAGCTGTTGCACACCCTTCAAAATAAGTCCCTCAAACTTGCACACCCTTCCAAGCCCACAAAAAATTACTTACCTGTCTGTTCATATATAGGAAGAACTTCATAAAACTCATTCTGTCTTGGCACTTGCTCATCAGGAAAGATTGTTTGCAAGCTTCCTTCTATGCCTATTGCTATCTCATTAGAGAATCAAAGCCAGATTTAATTCTCAATTCTATAAACTTGTGACATTCCTTTAAGAGGCTCACTGCATTTTTTAGAGATATATCTCCATGCTTAGCAAACTTCCTAAGCCGAATACACTTTTTCTAGTCCTATCTCACCCAGGGTTTTAACATTTTATTGCATGCATTTGGCCCACCCATTATATTTGATTTCTATTGTGTTACTTTGCACTGTTTATTTTGTTATTTTATGTATTTTGTTGTGATGTATTTTTCTGTTGTTTTGTGTCAAGCTTTGCTGTATTATTTTTGGGCTTGGCCTCATGTTAGCCGCTCCGAGTCCCTTTGTTGAGATGGTGGCGGGGTATAAATAAAGTTTATTATTATTATTATTTTTATTATTATTAAAAAATGTTCAACAAAGCAAGTGAATGAACAGGCTACTTATATGTGCTTGTCTAGGACATGTAATTCATGCAAGATTGTTTTACTTTAGGGATAGGCAAAATGACAGAAATCCATTCTGGATTGTTACAGGTTTTTTCGGGCTATATGGCCATGTTCTAGAGGCATTCTCTCCTGACGTTTTGCCTGCATCTATGGCAAGCATCCTCAGAGGTAGTGAGTTCTGTTGGAACTAGGAAAATGGGTTTATATATCTGTGTAATGACCAAGGTGGGACAAAGGAGTCTTGTCTGTTGGAGCTAGGTGTGAATGTTTCAACTGACCACCTTGATTAGCATTTGATGGCCTGGCAGTGCCTGGGGCAATCTTTTGTTGAGAGGTGATTAGATGTCCTTGTTTGTTTCCTCTCTGTTGTTTTGCTGTTGTAATTTTAGAGTTTTTTAAATACTGGTAGCTAGATTTTGTTCATTTTCATGGTTTCCTCCTTTTTGTTGAAATTGACCACATGCTTGTGGATTTCAATGGCAGAAATCAATTCTGTTTTCGTTTCGAATTTTGCTTTCTCTTCCCCTCCCCCCCTCCGGGGTTGTGTTTTTGGGATGTTATTCTGGATCCCGAATTATGAAGCTGAATGTCCCCCTTTCGAATCTTCCCAAAAACAGAACAGGGGGCACCCGAAATTCAAAATGAAAACAGAATGGATTTCTGCCATTTCTCACACCCCTACTAAAATTCCAATTAAAGGAACCTCTCGTCGGTTTTTGTGCATTCAGAATAGGATTGCAATCTGTCTTTATATTTTATTCCAATCACCAAACGCTCTCCAAAGAAAAATAAGTACAAAACATGGTTGACGTTTGACACTGGCAGGTTGACACATCACGTGAAGAAAATCTGAGGTTCATTTATGATGCCAATGCCTTTAATTTCCTCTCGCCCTTTTTTTGGCCCAGTTACAGGCCATACAGCTACCGGCATTTTGCTCCTCCCACTACGCCCTGCAGCACAGACGTTTGTGACAGTGACTATGCTCCCAGCCGGAGAGTGATGACAACAACTGTGGGCAAAGGTTACACAAGTGATTTGAACTATGATTCTGAGCCTGTGCCTCCTCCTCCAACGCCGCGCAGCCAGTATTTATCAGCAGAGGAGAACTACGAGAGTTGCCCGCCATCTCCGTACACGGAACGGAGCTACTCACATCACCTGTACCCACCACCCCCTTCTCCCTGTACAGATTCCTCATGAGAAATTCCCTCCCTCCTTTGACTGCCTCCAACTCACTAGTGTAAATAATGATTTCCCTTAGCAAGAGGGGGGAGGACATGAGGTAGGGCATAGTATGTACAGTTAAAATGTATTACATGGGGTGGGAAAGTGGGCATGTATAGAAGGCAGTGATAAAAGTTATTTATATATTTTCCTAAAAACAGAGTTTGCTGCTTTGTGCCATAAGAAATTTTTAAAAATTTGTATACAAAGGGGTTTTTTTATTTTTTCAAGTGGAACACAAGAAGATGCCTTAAATCAGTCAAGTGACTGACCACATAAGGAAACGTTGCTGTTCAATGAGCCAAATACTAAAAAAGGGAGAGAGAGAGTGGGCTTTTTAATAAGGAAAGGGGTAAAAGGAACCCGTCATTTAGCAGCATATATAACTAGGTGCAAAGAGCTGAATTACCTTGCATTTTTTATTCTGGTCGGCCAGAAGTTCAAATCAAACTTGAAGAAAATTGCAGGGCAGAAAACTAACAATACACAAAGGGCTTTGCTTTCTACAAGAATCCAACAATCACAGCAGTGACAATACTTATGCAAAGTTCTGACCATAACAGCGCCTTGCTGCATATGGAAGACTGACAACGTTTTGGTTTTGACATTAACTTTTTATATGGATTTCAGACCATTTTATCAGATACATGTGAGAAAGTAGACTAAAACCCATAATGACGGATCTGCCTTGTTTTTTTTACTCATGTTCTATTTTGAAATGGTCATATTTATTATTAGTCTATAATAAATATTATTATAGACTAAAACCCAAAAGAAATTTATGTCAATTACAACTTGTGAGTCTTTCACATGCTACAGGACTCTTGGTTGTTTTTGTTCCCACAGACCAATAAACTTCCCCACTCCTAACGTTTTGAAAATGGCACCCTTTGTTTATTTGAAATCAAATCATTTTATTGGTTTGTTTCCCATTCTGGAAGCACTAGCATTTTTCCTGGCTGTGCCTTTGTAGTTTTTTTTTTAAATGCAACCCTTCACTGAACATTTCCCTGTGTCGAGATAAGAAATAGGCCTAGACACTGTGTGTACACACTGCCTCAGTTGCCTCCCTGTTCTGTTTTATAGGGTAAGGGAGATGCTGCATTCAGATACATGATGGGGCCCCTGAAGTCTTGGTTACTCTCTGTTTGCAGCATGAGACAAAAGGAGTGCACACACATGGGGTCTGGTCCCTGTCTTATCGCAGGTACAGCCCTGGGGGCCGAAACTATGAATCAAGACATCTTTCTATATACACATGTATATGTGTAATATGGAATTATGTTTTTACTCCCCTTCCATTACAATGGGATTATTTTGTCCTATCAGCCCATTGCTGTTTCCAGGATAATGACAAGGGTAATTGTACCTGAGTAAGATTCCTGCCTACTCTTCGAAATATTTCAGTGCTCCCCAAAGTTTTCATATTTTTATATCACATAATAATAAATAATAATAATGATAATTTAATGTTGAAGTAATAGTTTAATGTAAATTAAATCCTATATTCTTGCAGTACTTTCAGTGTATAGTAAATGTCACAGTATAAATTTATATATTTAAAACTACTCTTTTTGTCTTTAAAAGGAAGCTTTTACAATTATTTTCCTTCACAATAGACTCTGAAGCCCTCGATTGTTGGTAATACTTCTTATTCCTGTTGGTGCAGCTATGATGTTTAATCAGATGATCCTTGCAGAGTGACCTCAAGGTGCTGTTTGTTCTTTTCTGTCGACACTTCCATTCTGAAGCCCAAATCACTGTGAATGTCTGTTATTCGTTATTCTTTGCCAAAGTATTTTGTTAGCATTCTGTATTTTGTTTCATTTTGTCTTTGTTCCTTCACTGATGTGGGGGCAGCCTTTAATTTTATAATAGCTTTACATAGTACCAGAAAGGCAGTACACGAACCTGCTCTCAATTTTCATTTCCTGGAGTTTGCAGCGTTTTCTGTTGCTGCTATTGCTGCATACTGTTTAGGTGATGAGTATCTGAATCAAGTGTGAAATTTAGGAATTCAAAATTGCATTTTTGGAAAGGTTCTTGCGGGGAGTCTTCTTCCTAAAGTGCTGGAGTGCAAATCCATGGATGATTGGAAGGTGGAGGTTATCCCAGAGTATTTTGCTTAAGTTGCATGAGGAGGTATCCGGTACCTTCTTGTGAAACGGTTTTGCCCAGTTGCACAGCAGTAGCTGAATAGTGCTAAGCATGTCTCTGCAGCACTGGCCCAAGTGCCCACAGATGGACCAAAAGAGGTCCCAACTGGGCTACCTTTCCGCTCCTAGGACCTACAGATGAATGTGATCCGCCCACTTGCAAATAAGATCTTGGCCAGGATCATTTCTGCGATTTTTCACAGATATAAGAAATGACATTTTCTAAGAGCTGCATTGTTCTAATAGATATGCTGTGATTGCTCCAACAAACCTGCACAGGCGAAGTGTAAAAACTTGAAGCCTATGCTTTTAGTGGATTGCCTCAATACTGGCTCTCTGATGGTGTGAATTCCCCTTTAATACAGGGTGAGGCAGCATAACGTCCTTTTTTCGAAACTTAATAAAACCCATTGTATGAATGAATCAGATTTTTTTTATAATGTAGGCGCATACCTAAAGATTTGTTTTACCTAGTTTTGAAGATCAAACTAGGTAGGTGTTGTCCCCCATTCTCCATACACTAAGTAAACCGATTTCTGGCGTTTGTCATGACTCTTGCCAGCATAGCAGGCGTTATGTTGGCAATTCTTTCCTGGATGTTGGTCTTGTAGGGTCCTTGGACGGTTCACATAAACACGGGATTTCAAAAAACCCCATAGAAAAAATCACAAGGGGCCAAATCTGGAGAATAGGCCGGCCATTCCAAATCTGCTTGAAAAGTAGGCCTCAATGGCAAAAGCACGCTCCTCACTGTTCCAACGCATGATGGCGACTGAACTGTGTCAGGACAAAATTTTATACTTCTGCCTTTCGAACGAGACCACTAGCGCTCCGCTACGTCTTCAACCGACTGAATGGCGCGCATTTTAAAAAAGGAAGTTATGCTGCCTCACCCTATACCTTGTCTGTTATAGGATATATTAATGCAACTGAAACAGTCACGGTAACCACATTAATATATGAAGCACTTTTTACTTTTCTCTTTGCCAGTCTCAGTTTAAGATGTTTGAGACTTGCAATCATTGCCAGCTTCTGAGTATTTTGTTTCCTGGACATTTTTGCAAACTTCAGTACTATTTAATTTCAGCTTCCAGAAGCTGAGTTTACTCTAGGAACAATCATTTGGATCTAATGAAAATAAACTGTGTGCCCGAAAGTGCCCTTTACACAAAGTTGACTTTGTTTCCTAGTTTTAAGCACATCAAATTGGAAATTCATTTGGTTTATTGAACTTGACTTCCAAAGGCATGTACATCAAGATTGCAACCCTGCATTTAGAATTATGAGCCCCCGCTGGTGCAGTGGGTTAAACCCCTGTGCCGGCAGGACTGAAGACCGACAGGTCACAGTTCGAATCCGGGGAGAGGCGGATGAGCTCCCTCTATCAGCTCCAGCTCCTCATGTGGGGACATGAGAGAAGCCTCCCACAAGGATGATAAAAACATCAAATCATCCGGGCGTTCCCTGGGCAACGTCCTTGCAGATGGCCAATTCTCTCATACCAGAAGCAACTTGCAGTTTCTCAAGTCGCTCCTGACACGATTAAAAAAATATAATTTAGAATTATTTTCAGGCTTCACTTTACACAGATTCTGCAAAAACATTGGATAACAGGTGTTCCATTTCAAATTCTTGAAGCTCTATAGTTGTTTGGCTCTTCTGTACAGGAAGGGTATGCATGGATGAGGTCTGAAAAATTGATATGTTGTAAACAAAAGAAATTTCCCTGCAGTGATCACTATGTCTTAGCTGGAATGATATGAAAAAACTCAATGTTTGCATCATTAAGTGTACACCATTCTGAGAAGGAGTTAGTATGTTATTCTTGTGGATTCAGAGTATTGCTTTGTCGCAGTCTAACTGCTTGTACTGTATTAGCAACAATCTTCTTGCAAAGTGTGTATCTGTGTCTATTTCTGTTATAAGGTGGTTGAGCTTATGCTGTAGTATTTTCTTCCTGTGGCAGAAACCGGATTCCCTGCCTCCTGTGCATTTAGAACGGTTAAGAATCTTATGTGATCTTCCAGATGTTGTAGAACTGGAAATGATGGGAGTTGCAGTTCACGCACCTAGAAAGCGTGTGTGTGATGTATACTTAGTTTGAGGCATACAAAACTAAAGAGTTACTTAGTTTTGTATGATAGGCAACTGTCAGATTTCAGTGAAATATAAGAGGCAACCCCAGAAAGTAAGCCGCTATCTTTGCCTTCTCCCAAATGCTGCTTTGACTCAACAGTAATAACGTTGGAACAAGGAAATCAATTGCCTATTAGTTCCATAACTGCACGTTAAAACAAATGAATCCTAGAATTCAATTGTTGTTGGAGACAAATAGCTTCCTTTTCAATGAAAAAAAAATGTTTGGTCACAGGCACTAGGCTATGTAAGCTTGGCATTTCCTCTATTTTTCTTCAGTGCCATTTCTGCCTTTTCCTGTAGTTAATCCCTTGTATATCACTAGTACTCTGTGCAAACCTTTTGTTTAGAAGGAAATGTACTCGGGTCGTAAAGGGAGTGAAACTGCAACAGCCTCCTTCTTGGACCAAAAGGGGGGGGGGGAGACACATACTGAATAAAACTAAAGAAAAGCTATTTCTTTCTCTTGGGAGGACAGTTATTTTGAGGCTTTCCTGAAAGCCTATTCTGCTCTGTTTTCTTGTGTCAACATCATTTTAGGAGGATTGCATAAATTGCCACTTTGTCATATGTATAGGGCACCCAAAATGCTATTGACCCTTTAACCAGGAAAAAAAGTTTCGAAAGATTCAAATGCTTGAGTTTAATTGAATACTTGAGTTTAATTGAAAACAGGTAATAGATAAATTTAGTAAAACCACACCTACCTGTGGTGTAAGCAGATAATAATTATAAATCCAAACCCACTGTGCAAACGTGCATACTTTAAATGTTGTTTGCTTCTGCTCTCAACTTCCAATAACTCAAAATCATGTACTTTTTTGTATTTTGAATATACTCATAATGAAGAACTGCATTGTAAAACACATTTGTCTGGCAGCTTCTCACAAAATTTAAACAAGGAAAGGGGAAAACAGGTGTATGTAGGTACGGCTGTCTTCTTACAATTTGGGGGCAGGGGTGGGAAAGAAGATGGCAATTGAAATTTGTCTCCTTACAGAGGCTTCGACGGGTAGTAGGAATCTTCCAGTTGATCATTGAGTTAAATCTGTCACTGACTTTAGCTGACCAGGGGGAAATGAATCATTTCATTTATAAAGAGGATACTATCTGTCATAAGCTGAACATACCTTGTGTGCAAGTGAAGGATGTGGTCCTGCTTTTGAACTTCTAAATGTGTTAAAGCTTTTTTTTATTAATCTGTTGCCGTCTTTTTAAAAACCAGCTAGCATGTTCATAGATTTCGACACAGTGGTGCTTTGCAAGGATGTATTATAATGACCAACATTTGGTCAGCCCTCTTCATTCATTCACTAACACTTTTTTATATTGTAAAATAAAAACACTTTATTTGAAAACTGTATATATCCCATGTACAAAACTCCCCACTCCTTTTCCAATTATTATACATGGAGTTGTAACAAATAAAATGTTGATTTTTTTATAAGCTTCAGTTGGTAATCTATTTTCTTTATGGTAATAAATGGTACAACTTTTTATTGGTCTAAGTAAATAACAGGACTACTGCCAACACTTTAGATGAGGTATGGATGAACTACGGCCCACGGACCGGACACACCCTTTGGGCTGTTTCCTTCAGCCAGCGGGGCACACTGCCAGGGCCGGAAAAGCACTGGGGGTGCCATCCTGCAGCGGGTGCTCCTCCTACTCTCCTATTACTCTAGCCCCTCACCCACATTCCTACCCTCCCCAGGACAGAAAGGCAGAAAGAAGATCACAACTCTGCCAATTTTCTTCCCCTCACATTCTGTGGGTGCGACAGGGCTGCGGCGGAGAGCGGCCTCTAGTCACCCCATCGGACCATACTTCCGCTCCAGCTGGACCGCAAAGCAGCAATGCTGGCAGAAGGTGGCATCAGTGCAGACAGCAGCAATCCTGCGGCACAGAGAAAGTGAGCGCCTCTAAAGTAAAATGGCAGCCAGAGCAAAGGCCATGCACAAAGAACCCACCTTCCACCAGAGCCACCACCACAGGTCCCTTCCTACTCTCTGCACATGATGAAAGGAGCTCCTTTCATCATGCACTCAAATAGTCTGACCCTTTTAGATCAAATTGCATGACAAACTCAGATAGTCAAGTCTGACCCTTTTAGATCAAAAATCTCTTCTAGCAAACACGTACTAGTTATTATCTCCAACTAGCAGCCAGTCAGTAATCCAACAGAAGTTACACCAATGGAGTTCAAGTGTTCAGAGATGCTACCCAACAAGAAAGAAAGGACCCCCAAGATGAGCTTTTAAACAATATACTGAAATGTGTCTGTTTGATGCCATGAAACTCATTCACCTTGTACTCTACTTACTGAAGGAGGCCAAAAGTCAGAACTAGGATTTGTAAAAATTCAGCCACTGCTACATCCACTCGCCAGCAATTCACTGACTCTGAGGAAGCTGGGTCACTCCAACTCATCAGGAAAACCACTCTGTCAGCAAGAAAGAAATGTCCTCATCAGGGCTTTTTAAAAAAACAGATGTAACATCTCACCTTCTCACCTAACATGTACCTTCTCTCCTAACAAAGTATAGTCAAAGAACGGAAAACGGAATGTTGGCAGACAGGAAAAGAGATTTAAAGATGGGCTCAAAGCCAACCTTAAAAACTGTGGCCCTGGCCCTTGAGCACTCCTGCTGGAAGTCAGCTGTGACCAGGAGTGCTGTAGAATTTGAAGAGGCACAAATGGAGGGCGAAATAAATGTGCCAAGAGGAAGGCCCGTCAAGCCAACCCCAACTGGGACTGCCTTCCACCTGGAAAATGATGCCTTCACTGCAGGAGAAGATGCAGCTCAAGAATAGGGCTTCACGGTCACCTACGGACCCACCGCCACTACACCACTCTTGGAAGACAATCCTACTTGGACAACAAGCGATCACCTAAGTAAGTCAAATAATATAATCACTTTATTCTTATACTCTGCCACCATCTCCCGAAAGGGACTTGGGCCGGCTTACATGGGACCAAATGTCCATAAAACAATAAACAATCCATTATTAAACAAAAACAAAAAATCAAATGGAGCATTTGTCCATTTAAAAACAAAGTAAATAAACATAGAAGTATAAAACATTAGCATTAAAACTCCATCCAATCAATACTCAAATCCAGATCCAGGAACCAGGGCTAATAAAATGGGCAAAAGTCGCATATAGCAGTTACATACATGTGATTGCAAGCTCTGATGACCAGGAAGTCTGTACTCGAGCACAAGTCCTGCTAATGGAACCCAAGTGTTCAGGAAGGCTAATCTGCAAGGGAAAAAGCCCTCCCACACGAGCCTTCAGACAACACATTGAAAGGTTTTTGTTTGATCCTATTGATCTTGTTCCCTCTTACTTACTGAATGAGGCCAAAAGTCAGAACTAACAATTGTAACACTGCTACGTGTACTCACCATCATGTCAGCGACTGCAGAACTGCGCTCCCCCCCCCACCAAACATTGACTTTCCTCGCTCTCTCCCAGTCCAACCCACCTGACCCCATCTCGCCAGCCATGCAGCCCCCTCCCTAAATAGTTTGCCCATGCCTGCGATAGACCATATGTAGATTCTTTGTCAAGGAGAGACCTTTAAAGGAAGGAACAGGGATGTTACAGGTTTAGTTGATCATGATCCATAGGATGAGGTGCTAGACTTCCCACTGTACGTACAATCAGACATTTATTACAATGATGCAACAACACTTATGAGCAGAACTGGGAAAGTCGTGAGGCTGACACCTTCAATGTTGACATGCAAATAGAGAAACAGTGCACCCATTTATATTAAAAATTTTATTGAGATGATGTAATTACAAGCATTTAAAAAGTATTTGTAACTCACTGGCCCTGAGAAGAGGCATTCTTGCTTGCTTTGTTTACATTCATTCAATTCAAATCCCTTAACCCCACACCTTGAAGAAAAAAAGGAAGAGCCGTCATCAAGAAACTATAATTTACTTAAGAAAATAAAAAAGATTTTTTTTTCCATTAAAAAACCCCACCTTTTCATTTTGTACTTTGCATATGGCAGCAGAAATGGAAAAGAAACACATCCTGTCCCCTATGAATGGAAGTTTGCTTATCAAACACGCAATTCGTATGGGGAACTTGCAGGAGGGTCATTCCGCAAATATATACGATTTAAGAACACCCCTCCCAGGAATGCTTTTCTACCGTTGGTGATTGCTGCTGGTTGGGAAGGTAAGCACAATATATCATGTCAAGAGGAGACAGTTGGGAATTTGCCTCACAGTTGTCATTTCCACAAGCAACCATAATGTCTATTTGAAATAGAAAAGAAACTGGATTTGATTTCCGAATATGAAAAACACATCCTCACATGGATCGTTCTTTTTTCCAATTGCTACAATTGCTTCTGATCAGGCTGGTAATCACACCATTCATTAATTCCTTGGCTTTCTCTATACAGTCTAGGCTTCTTGCATTGATTAAAAAACATTGTAGACTTTCAGCTGTATTTAAATAGATAATTTGCATTTTCTGCAACTGAATAGACTAGCCTTTTTTCCCCCTTGGTAGAGTCAGTCAACCTAAAATTATGCAGGAATTTGCAAATGGTGAATTGCAAATTCAGGAAGAATAAATGGAAGTGGAACCTTTTGCAAATTTCTATAGTTAATCTGAAAGATGTGAACTTAATAAAGAGTATGATTTGGGAAAAAATCCATAAAACATGTTGGCCATGGAACTTGTTCTGCCGCTCTGAGTCTCTCCTCATGGAGAAAAAAAGTGGGCTATAAATAAACATAAGAAAAATAAGAATAATTCTGTTGCCATTTGGGAAGCAGCGACTCTGCTGGAACTACTCTGAAGTGGTCCCGAGTCCTGGGTGCCAAACATCTCTTGGTCTATTTAACTAGCCAATATATAAATAACAGACAAACAAAATCAAGGTCATTGTGGAGGAAAGGGAGACAGGAATGGGGGGATCCACAAGTAGGATGAGTGAGAGGCAAAAAGTGATGACTTCCATGAGAGAATAAGGATCTAATATCTGTGAAAAGCTATCTGCTTTCCTAATGTTTTATTTTAAACAACAATAAATGTATAATCCCAGAGCAGGACTGCTCCATTTTTCTGTGTGAAACCTATTAAGAAATACGTGACATTTATTGACATCAGATTCCAATAAGTGGCTTGATCTATGTCTACTGCATAACACAGGATATTTCAAAATGATGGACCCAATTTATCTTTGCAACCATGAACTGCCCACAAATTGCCCATGAAAGAACACACACACACACACATATGCTCTTTATATATATGTGGGGCATAGAGGTTCAAATGATTACTGCTAGATGCCTCTATGAGCTCACAAACAGCCCCTCATTCAGTCATTTCCAAGATGGCGACACCCCCCCTCCCCCCAAAATCATAAGGCTTAATGAGATACTGGTATTCTCCATTCGTGGAGCATTTGTTAGATCTGTTTCCTGTTCAAAATAGTTAAATCTTTCTAACCTAAGAATTTGGTAAACCATTTGCAACTTTTTACATAATTTAAAAAATGCAATGCAACTGTTTGGTCTGCCCCCGACACGAGAAATAAAAACGTAATTGCAACACATTGCCATCGTGAAATATATTCTTGAGGATGCTTGCCATAGATGCAGGCGAAACGTCAGGAGAAATGCCTCTAGAACATGGCCATATAGCCCGAAAAAACCCACAAGAACTGAGTGATTCCAGCCATGAAAGCCTTCGACAATATATTCTTTGAAGTCTGGTTCCATCATTTTGAAACATCCAGGATATGCAGGCTCATATGTAATATCAGATTCAGCATCTTGAGATTCTCTCAAAACGTTTCTAGTCCTCAAGAAGATTCAAAACCTAAGCTTGGAAAAAGATTTCGAGCGTGGGATTAAAAATTCAGAAACTGTGCTCCCCCATTAAAAAAAACCCAGAAGAAATTATGCAAATTAAGACAACAGATTAAAATATACTCAATTTGCATATTGGATTCAAGCAATATACTTTTATCTTTTCCTGACATGGCTTTAGTCATTTTGATATTTTGGTGTAAGATATAGAAAGCCATGTCAATAAAATATAGATCCTGTTAACAAAGATAACATTATGCCATCATATATGCACACGGGAATGCTACATGGGGTATTACTGGTGGTCTATTTTTGGAATATTTTAACAACCTTCAGAATTAACTGAAGCTGCAACTGTTAAGACTTCCTACAAACAAAAGGTACGGGCCAAGTTTCTCTTGTCCGAAAAGCTGGAAGGCTTCCTTGCAGGTACAGGTCGTTCCTTCCCATTTGTGAATTAACTGAGTTAACGATTCATGGATGTATTTGCTGTTGCCTCTGTTGCCACCTTAATCTCTCTCTCTCTCTCTCTCTCTATATATATATATGCATTTCTAGGTTGCTCCAGCACAATTCCATGGTCTGGTGGGCCGGTTTCAGGCTGGAGAACCTAGAAATATCAAGAGGGAACACCTCTACACCTTTTTAGGACACTTCAGCCAGAACTTGACCACAGAATCATGTTAGAAGACTTAGAGGTGCCTAGAGAAATGTTCTCTCAAATTAAAAAGAAAGTTGCAGACTCTTATTTATGGGTTTTCCAGATTTTTAGGGACTTTGCACCAAATGTGAAGGTTCAACTGTACATTTTAATGTAGGACGACAGAAATGCAAATCTTCTGAAATTAGGATCTATGCGCGACATGGGGAAGAACAACCAGAAAACTGCAAGGTTGCACCTGGATAGAATCAAATAAAAATAAAACAAAAAACAAGCAAGTGGACATATCACAACAATGTGAAATGAAATTAAAGACTGTATTTTTTCAATTCTGAGACACACTTTGAATATGTGTGTGTGTATACATACATACACACACACACACACACACACACACACACATATGTGTGTGTGTGTGTATATACAGGGTAAGGCAGCATAACTTCCTTTTTTAATATGTGCACCATTCAGTCAGTTGAAGACATAGTGGTCTCGTTCGAGAGGCGGGAGTATAAAGTTTTGTCCTGACACAGTTCAGTCGCTATCATGCGTTAGAACAGTGAGGAGTGTGCTTTTGCCATTGAGGCCTACTTTTCAAGCAGATTTGGGGTGGCCGGCCTGCTCTCCAGATTTGGCCTCTTGTGATTTTTTTTCTGTGGGGTGTTTTGAAATCCCGTGTTTATGTGAACCATCCAAGGACCCTACAAGATTTGAAGACCAACATCCAGGAAGAAATTGCCAACATAACGCCTGCTATGCTGGCAAGAGTCATGACAAATGCCAGAAATCGATTTACTCAGTGTATGGAGAATGGGGGACATCACCTACCTAATTTGATCTTCAAAACTACGTAAAACAAAACTTTAGGTATGCGTCTACATTATATACATTTTTTCCTGATTTTCCTGATTCATACAATGAGTTTATTAAGTTTTGAAAAAAAGAAGTTATGCTGCCTCACCCTGTATACACACACATACACACACAAATATTTATATACATACACACAAATTAAGGTGCCTCTTACAAATGATGGCATCTTACAACTGAAGAAATACAGCATGTGGATTTTCTAGCACATTTGCTCACATCGACAGCCTCTCAGGCAAGCACGGGCTAGTCAATGAAAAGCTAAATTGCTATTTTGAAGGCCACAAACCCTTCTTTTTATTTTTAAAATCAATATCCAGCTTCTAGTGATAGTTGAGTATTGTGCATGAGTGCACACAAGCACAAAGAAACTTCCCACTTGCAACTGAAAATATTCTGGTGCTGGCTTGACAAATTTAGTCAAGGAAAAATGTATTTAAATCGTGCTCAAGCTGGAAAAGTGGGGGTCTTCTGCATTTTATTAGAGGTTCTAGCGTGCGTGGATGAAGTCATTGTACTCTGGGGATAAGCTGCCTCTCTGAAGACTCAACATCAGCTCAAGATATGCCATTCAGTGTCTCAGGTCTACAAACAGGAGGGGCCCTCTTCATTTCTTTATTACCTTCACAACATATTGCGGTCCAAAACCGATTCTCTTTGTGAGTTAAGAGTGATTACAAGCAATTTAGGCAACTGGAGACATTTTGTGATTTCACCACCTCTGTGACATTTCTCACGGTTTGCTCCTATGCCAGGATCATATTGTGATGCTCTGCAAGAAACAGTTGTGCTACATTTCCATAGGAAAGCCTTCAGGATTAACAAAACCCAAGTATTTTGCTTTATAACAGTCATTTTAAAAAGGCCAAATGGCATGATATTAAAGGGGGGAAATTCCAAACTAGCCAAACAAAAAAACAAAAACAAAGAACACTCCAAGAACAGGAAGAATTTACAAATGAACAATATAGTAGAGCGGTGTTCCTGTCTCTCTCCCTCTTTCTCTCTCTCTCCGTCTTTCTCTTCCAAATCCTACTGCCAACACCACCTTAGCCCACGGTTTTGTTCTGAGGTGCTCTGGGGTTTGGCATCGTGTCCACGGTAAATGCTTAATCCTGTGGTGTCATTTTCCACCAGAATGTGTCTTCACACCATCTGCTCTTCCCCAGACCAAAGTGAAGCACAGGACTGTTCTTCAGCACTCATCCTCCTGGTAGATTTGCTCATCCAGTTCCTGAGATTCAAGATGTTCCAGACGGTCAGTGCGGCCGCTCATAATCTCATCTGGGGTCTTCATGAACCTGCAAAACATAGGTAACGTATAAACATAATGGGAGTCAGAATGCATACTGCAGTTCCTAATATGTATGTACTGTTTTGTGTTATTTTTCTTACTTTGCTGGCATTTTGCAGCACTCTAATATTTTTCTAGAAATGATAAGTTCTTCATTCTATTAGTAATGAAAACAAGCAACTTGGATTGTCCAAAATCGGGGGAAGGGGGGTTTCTATCTTAAGGAAATTTCTTCAGTTTGTATGTGAAGAAATCCTTGCACATAGGAAGCAGGCGAGATTACATCGAAGAGAATATTCATACTATAAGCTTTCAGCTGTTGTTAGGAGGAGATCCTTCAATCTGGCTCCTCCCTTGTTCTTCACAGGCAGGGCACTTCACATGTTAGTCAACTTTACCACCACAAGGGGGAGAGCCAGCCCTACCTTTCCAATATGACAAGGCTCTGGACAAGAACATAAAAAATACTGTGCTTCTGGCAAGTACCAGTTAATTACTCCAACTAGAGTGGAAAGGATTCCCTTCCACAGCGGCTGAAAAGGAATCTTCCATTGAAAGTACCAATGTTACATTTTTCCAGTACTGAATGGAGGCAATCCTTCTAAAGCTAGGACCTATCAAAATGGCCATCACATCCCCCAGGGTGGGCATCAATCTACTACAAATTCACACACTGGTACTGGAGACAATCCCTCTCAAGCTAGGACCTACCAAAATGGTCACCACATCCCCCAGGGTGGGCATCAACCTACTACAAATTCACACACTACTGGAGGAATCCTTCTCAAGCTAGGACCTACCAAAATGGTCATCACATCCCCCAGGGTGGGCATCAACCTACTACAAATTCACGCACTGGCATTGAATCCTTCTCAAGCCAGGACCTACCCAAAATGGTCACCACATCCCCCAGGGTGGGCATCAACCTACTACAAATTCACACACTGGTACTGGAGGAATCCTTCTCAAGCTAGGACCTACCAAAATGGTAATCACATCCCCGAGGGTGGTCATCAACCACTACAAATTCACACACTGGTACTGGAGGAATCCTTCTCAAGCTAGGACCTACCAAAATGGTCACCACATCCCCCAGGGTGGGCATCAACCTACTACAAATTCACACACTAGTACTGGAGGCAATCCCTCTCAAGCTAGGACCTACCAAAGTGGTCACCACATCCCCCAGGGTGGGCATCAACCTACTACAAATTCACACACTGGTACTGGAGGAATCCTTCTCAAGCTAGGACTGACCAAAATGGCCACCACATCCCCCAGGATGGGCATCAACCTACTACAAATTCACACACTAGTACTGGAGACAATCCCTATCAAGCTAGGACCTACCAAAATGGTCACCACATCCCCCAGGGTGGGCATCAACCTACTACAAATTCACACACTAGTACTGGAGGCAATCCCTCTCAAGCTAGGACCTACCAAAATGGTCACCACATCCCCCAGGGTGGGCATCAACCTACTACAAATTCACACACTGGTACTGGAGGTAATCCCTCTCAAGCTAGGACCTACCAAAATGGTCATCACATCCCCCAGGGTGGGCATCAACATACTACAAATTCACACATTAGTACTGGAGGCAATCCCTATCAAGCTAGAACCTACCAAAATGGTCATCACATCCCCCAGGGTGGGCAGCAACGTACTACAAATTCACACACTAGTACTGGAGGGTACTAGTATGGTTCATAAGTGCCTCCAAGTGTAGCTAAAAGGTAAATGGGGGGGGGGGGGATTCTGAAGGAGAAAGAGGGGGGAAAAGGAGGAGGAGGAGGAGGAGGAGGAGGAGGAGGAGGAGATGGTATTACCTGAACAAAAGCCTTTGTCCTGGCTCTTTTCTGATAATATTTAGTTTGTAGTAGTGGCGCAGGGCTCTAGACATCTTCTCATATGTCATATTTGTTCTATTCTATTCATTTCAGAGTTTTAAAACAGAAGAAAAAGGAAATCATTATATGGAAATGAAAAAGATATGGCAACATTTTGGTGAAATTATATACATTAAAAAAACACAGCTAATAGCAATAGTGAAGGCAAGAGCAAGAGTTAAACACAGACTATTACAGACTCTATTATCTCCAATATTGTGACATTATAATAATTGTATACAAAGTTACCATCATCATGGCCATTAACTCTATGCACAGGAACAGGCTGTATATGAGAAGTATTTCTGTATGTTCAAATATAAACTCAATTTAGCATTCTGGGCTAGTTCAAAAACATTATAATTCAGACCAGCACTTGTTGTACCAACATTAGGCTGCTTTTTACCTTATGGTTTCCCCACAGCCGGGCCAGCCCGTTGGGATCCACTATTCGAAATATTTTGGATTCCCTGTCCTCCCATCGGATGAAGTTTTCGTACCGGGGATCTGACAGCAGCTGATAGACATAATCCCAAAGGAGTCTGCAGTCTGTGAAGAAAAGGACACCTAAGTTTTTAAAAAGCTCCAGTCTAAGAATGAATTGGGCAATTTCCCACGATTGAGACATCAAAAGGCACGATGCGCACAATTCCAATTTCAGTTTAAGCACCGGCTTTTGGAAGCAGGCAAAATTTCCTCTGGACCAGCATTTGCAACTGCAGTCATTCAAAAAAAAAAAAAAAAAAAACCTGGAAAAACCACAAGTTGGGGGTGACACAGAAGGCCAACTGCCTGGCTTACCTATCCTGAAATGTCGTTTGATTTTATATTTGTATTGCTCTGGTATTCATTGTCTCTCTAGGTTCCTTATACATCCAATAGATTTACTTTTCTTTCCTGATACTTGTCTTGACTTTGAGGCATCTGTCATGCATCAATATAAACATTTCTCTTTATACATACAGTAAAACCCCAGTTATCAGTAGAGTTGGACTAATATCCATGATTTCACCTTCCTTCATCTGAAAAGTAAGAAATTTTCTAGACCCTCCAGGGTAACTCTATGGTAACTTCCAACTGAAAGTGTTTCTTTGAATAGAGTCCTCTATTTTTCAGATTCCTGTTTCTACAGTAAGTTCAGGAGTATATTCCCCATGGATACAACAGCAGTTGTACTGTATTGTTGAAGGGTATTTTTGCTATAACGTCTATACTTCCTTGTTTATACAAATTTATCAACTCATATTTTCTTACCAGCTGAGTGCAGAAAACACAGGTGCTCACATGTAGCCCACAAAGACTTTGTTGTGAGTATTTAAGCTTCCAAACTTTGCCCCCCTACCTGCTTACTATTCAAGTGTACATAATACAACTGAAGGAGCATGGACAGTCCAGCACTCTCCAATTCAGACCTTGAGGCTAAGGCCACAACACAATCCTGCATATGTAGGCTTTCCTTCTGCAAATGTTCACACCTAGCCAGGCCCGTAGCCAGGATTTTGATTCGGGGGGGGGGGGGGGGGGTGAGGATCTACCCTAGAAA
This sequence comes from Anolis sagrei ordinatus, assembly GCF_025583915.1. Taxonomy (NCBI): domain Eukaryota; kingdom Metazoa; phylum Chordata; class Lepidosauria; order Squamata; family Anolidae; genus Anolis; species Anolis sagrei. Next base: position 102,162,511 of record NW_026847549.1, read on the forward strand.
ACCTTTTGTATCATTATCCTAATAACCCCATGCATATGAGATATATTAGCATGGTGATCTGATCATGATATGAATAAACATAACAGCTTAAATAATGTACCAGTAAGGCCTTCTCACGGACCACCCTGAGAATTTTTTGGGGGGGAGGACTGAAGCCCCTCAAGCCCCCCCCCCCTCCCCCCCCCCCCCCCCCACAGCTACGGGCCTGCACCTTGCACATGAAGTTCAGGACTAAGGGAGGCTGTGTGATGCCATGCATGGAGCCAGCATTATATTCGAAGTGGCTTTGTGACACATTCTTTCTTCTCCACTTTGCCCACTGCCATTGGATGGGAGAATCACCAAGTCACAATGTTGCATTCTGGTATATAGTCGGGACACCACTTTCAGCATATCTGCTCCAACATTGATTTTCTGTCCAGCCTGGCAGTTCTACAGAATAATTACATATATTCCTTTATATACTTAATGAAGTGTAGTCTGCGACTCAGGACTGCTACACATGCAAAAATCTACTTGTATTCAAGACAATGTTTCCAGGATTCAGTGAACACAGCCCTCTCTCATGCTGAAATGCAGTCTCTGAGTGAGGTATATTCTCTAAATTATACACAACACAGCATAAGTTAACAGGCATTGTGAAGGCACATAAGGTAAAGGTTGTCCCCTGACATTAAGTCCAGTCATGTCTGACTCTGGGGTGTGGTGCTCATCTCCATTTCTAAGCAAAAGAGCCAGTGTTGTCCATAGACACCTCCAAGGTCATGTGGCCAGCATGACCGCATGGAGCGCCGTTACCTTCCCGCCGGAGTGGTACATATTGATCTACTCACATTTGCATGTTTTCGAAATGCTAGGTTGGCCGAAGCTAGGGCTGACAGCGGAAGCTCACTGGAATCGAACCTGTGACCTTTTGGTCAACAAGCTCAGCAGCTCAGTGCTTTAACCCACTGTGCCACCGGGGGCACATACATATACACATACCGTAGTCACTGCTATACCAATAACACTATGTAAAAAAATAGAAAAAATCTGTTCCTGGTTTAAAAGTGTTATTCCTGTTCAATTGTGAAGTACTTACTTTGAAAGAAGTTGTTACACTCCAGAAACGTCCTTTTTGCGGCTGCCATAAACTATGTTGAATTGGTTGAGACTCGATGATATATTAATTGAAAAACTATAGCAAAATATGTTGCAGGATGTCCCGCAAAAACAAAGTTTTTGTAATTTAATAAAGTTTTTACATGTTTTCATGATAGGCCCAATTAGGAAATGACATTTATATCCCAGGAACAAAAATTGGGTTACATAGTGTAATCCATATGTATGTGAGTGACATTTTTCTTTGTTCAGCATTTGCATAAAACCTGCAAAAGCACTGCAATTACTCTATAGCTATTAAGCAATTAAGTACCTCCTCTTTTCATAATTGGAATGAAATTTCCCCCGATAAATACTCTAGATCTTTAATTAAAGGTCTAACAGATTACTTAGATTGTGTTTTCCTTCTCCTTCTTCCCCTTTCATTACCAGTGCTTTAAGACACAAGAGGTGAAGCACTGAAGTGTCTAGAGTAGCCAAGCGGAGTGAGAAATTCAGAATCCTGGAAGGGCAATCACAATATTGCAAACAAAGCCAACAATGTGTCAGATGAATTTCTTACTCTGTCTTCAGCATACAATACCCAATTGTAAGAGTGCCCCCTACTTTTTAAAAAAGCTAATAATGTTCAATACCCTATGACAGGGGTCCTCAAACTTTTTAAACAGAGGGCCATGTCACAGTCTCTCAAACTGTTGCAGGGGATGATTATAATTTGAAAAATATATATATTGAATTCCTATGCACACTGCACATATCTTATTTGTAGTGCAAAAAAACCCTTTAACACAATACAATAATTAAAAGGAAGAACAATTTTAACAAATATAAACTTGTAAGTATTTCATTGGAAAGTGTGGGCCTGTTTTTGGTTGATGAAATAGGATTGTTGTTGTTGTTGTGTGCTTTCAAGTTGTTTCAGACTTAGGTTGATCCTGACTGAGGGGTTGGGTAAATGACCTTGGAGGGCCGTATCTGCCCCCGGGCCTTACTTTGAGGACCCCTGCTCTAAGCTATCAAAGACATTAATGTCAATAGGAAAACAGGTTTTTAAAATGATCAACATCAGTAAAGACATAACAGAAGATCTACAAGCCACTCTAAACACCTTTGCAGAAGCATACGAGAAGCTCGGCCTGTCATTGAACATCGAGAAAACCAAAGTGCTGTTCCAGCAGTCACCAGCCAACCCCTTTCCAATGCCAGAGATACAACTTAATGGTGTAACATTAGAAAACGTTGACCATTTCTGCTACCTTGGCAGCCACCTCTCCACCAAAGTCAACATCGACACCGAAATACAACACTGTCTGAGCTCTGCGAGTGCAGCATTTTTCCGAATGAAGCAGAGAGTGTTTGAGGACCAGGGCATCTGTAGGGATACCAAGGTGCTTGTTTATAAAGCTATTGTCCTCCCAACCCTGCTATACGCCTGCAAAACGTGGACAGTCTACAGAGGTCACATGCAACTCCTGGAACGATTCCATCAGTGCTGCCTCCGGAAAATCCTGCAAATCTCTTGGGAGGACAGGCGGACAAATGTTAGCGTGCTGGAACAGGTAAAGACCACCATCATTGAAGCGATGTCCTCCGCCATCAACTCCGCTGGACCGGCCACGTTGTCCGGATGCCCAACCACCATCTCCCAAAGCAGTTGCTCTACTCCAAACTCAAGAACAGAAAACGCAATGTTGGTGGACAGGAAAAGAGATTTAAAGATGGGCTCAAAGCCAACCTTAAAAACTCTGGAATAGACACTGAGAACTGGGAAGCCCTGGCCCTTGAGCGCTCCAGCAGGAGGTCAGCTGTGACCAGCAGTGCTGCAGAATTTGAAGAGGCACAAATGGAGGGTGAAAGAGAAACGTGTCAAGAGGAAGGCACGTCAAACCAACCCCAACCAGGACTGCCTTCCACCTGGAAACCAATGCCCTCACTGTGGGAGAAGATGCAGATCAAGAATAGGGCTCCACAGCCACCTACGGACCCACAAGAATACTGATCCTGGAAGACAATCCTACTTGGCCAACGAGGGATCGCCTAAGTAAGTAAGTAAATAACAGTCACTAACTCAAAAAAAGTTTGGATGAAAAAAAAATGACATATGGCGAATTTCCTGCAAGAGGGGCAGCAGAATTACCAAAGCCTAACTTCAACAGCAAGAGAATTCCACCTCAGACAGGTGGTATCCTAACTTGTGGGTCTTATATCTTGGAAGGGACTACAACACTACAACTCTACTTGTAGTGTTGTAGAAAGTCTATGGACACCGTGGACTACTAAAAAGACAACTGAATAGATCTTACAAAAAAAATCAAGCCTGAATTCTTAACTGAAAGCAGAATGAGAATTTCTTACTTTGAATTTAACTTGAGATGATGTGATACACTGGAAAAAAACCCCCAATAATGCTTGGCAAAGCGTGAGGCAGTAGAAAAAGAGGGATACCATAGCTCTGAGATTGCAAGGTATTTGAGGACCAGGGCTCAGGGGGTCTCATTTATACAGCTGCCACAAAATAAACGTGACTTAATAGCCAATAACAATAAGTAAATAACAATCAATTAATCTATTGATTTTGGTCAGGACTGTATTACATGAATAATGAATATCTTTAGAGTGTGGAAATAGCTAAATGGTTGGCATGATGACCACTACTGAAGATCCTGGGCTGCATGGCAAAGTTGGTTATCTCTCTGGGTTTCTGAAGAGCTGGGAAAATGAAATGGCAGCGATGTCAGTTTTGGCTAAAAGCGCTATTTGTTGGAAATAGAAATCTTCTACAAGCCTCCTATACTAAGTATTTGTTTTGTATATAATTCATATTGCTTACTATACTGTATATTTGTGCACTGGTATGCAGTTTTCCTTAGCTCTATGTTGTGGGAGGGACTGAAGACCATGTGACCCAGGTCTGGGGCTGTTCAGATCTCAGACTCCATTTTAGAAGTCAGTAGAAACAGAATGCTTTTGAGACTCTATTAGCGTCTCGGACCAGAGAGATGCTTTAGATGTATTGTCGAAGGCTTTCATGGCCGGAATCACTGGGTTGTTGTAGGTTTTTCGGGCTATATGTCTATGGTCTAGAGGCATTCTCTCCTGACCTCACTACCTCTTAGGATGCTTGCCATAGATGCAGGCGAAACATCAGGAGAGAATGCCTCTAGACCATGGCCATATAGCCCGAAAAACCTATAACAACCCAGATGCTTTAGACTTTGGACTTTTGGTTATAAGAAAGATGCTCTGTGTTATCTGCACAGAGAAACTACTTCAAATCCTATCTGTAACTGGATTGATAAGCAATGTTCCTGTATGCTGAATATATGAAGTCTGTGAGTAAACCAACTATGCCATTTTAAAGAAGACTACTTATTTTGGTCTCTTGAGAGCATGATTTAAACCAAGATGTTTTAAGGGAGAGTAGATGTTTATGGGGCACTGAAAGAAGCACTTCTGAAACTTGGCTATATGTTTTTTGTGCATTGGCATATCTTTGTTCCTAACAGTTCAAAGAGATATCTAGATATATCAGTCTAACACCTGAGAAACCTAATTGTGTCTTCCATGAATACTAGTGGATATTTACCACTAATGAGAAGGTTGATTTAAACAAGTTTTTAACTCTTCTCAGGAAGCTCATACTTTACAAAAGGTTATGATTTCTAACAAAGTCATGCCTTTCCAAACGATTCCTGGTTTTCTCAAATGGTAATGAATGCCATTTTCCAAAAGGCTATGAATGCTATCTTCCAAAACTATCGATTGAATTCTATATTGTGAAGCACTTTGAGTTATTGTAATATGATCATGTTGTTCATTTGTTCAGTCGTTTCCGACTCTTCGTGTCCTCATGGACCAGCCCACGCCAGGGCTCCCTGTTGGCCGTCACCACCCCCAGCTCCTTCATGGTCAAGCCAGTCACTTCAAGGATCCATCTTGCCCTTGGTCAGCCCCTCTTCCTTTTTCCTTCCATTTTCCCCAGCATAACTGTCTTCTCTCAGCTTTCCTGTCTTCTCATGATATGGCCAAAGTACTTCAACTTTGTCTCTAATATCCTTCCCTCCAATGAGCAGTCGGGCTTTATTTCCTGAAGTATGTACTGGTTGGATTTTCTCGCAGTCCAAGGCACTGTCAGAACTTTCCTCCAGCACCACAGTTCATATGATCATAATCAATATTAATTCAGTGATCGATTTGGATTTATGGAAATTAAAAAAGCAACAAACAGTATTACTTTGCACCAGACTCTAGGAATCTGGAAGTATAGGAACTGAAAATACATAATCAGGAAGTATCAAAGATAAAAGACAGAGAGTCTTTTTCTTTATTGTTTGTCTATCAATGGCTCCAGTCAAGGTATGTCTTCCTAGCTTAGAGCCCTGGAGCCAAAAACAACAAACAAAGAGCAACTTTCCTCAGCAAACAGGTCTTTCCAGTAACAATGACAAGTGTCATGTTCTCTTCTTGTCTTCTCATGGCAAGAATTAAGCATAATGCTTTTGACAAATCTAGTGCAACCTCAGAGCAAATACATCAAATCTAAATTGTGTGTCACATATTTTGTATATAATTTGTTATACTGAAATATCTGTTGAAATCCTTTTGTGTTATGATCACAGTGCTTATGGCTACAATCTATCCAGAGTTAAATATTTTAAACTGGATTTAATTACAAATTAGACTCATGTTTAAATCCCTTTCAGTTAAATCAGTAGTGCTAATGCAACACTTGAGATCTATAACTGGAACGTACATCTTTAAGAAAAAGCAAAAAAGGTGGCACTAAGGGAGTGATTACTACTGCTCCTATCCTATTTCATTAATCTTAATCAGTATCCCTAACCTGTGACATTGTGTTCTTTCTCATGGAGCAAACAGCTATCTCAGTGTGAATTTATGAGCAAAGGAAAGACATGAAAAAAAATCAGAATGAAATAAAAAAGGTAAATCAGATTCTCTTGTGCCACGGTCTATACTCAGTCCTACCCACACACCTCGGGACATTGTAAAATTAAGTAAAAGTGTTTGTGGGAGGAAACTGATAATTCAATCACAAATCTTTAGTCTGACACTCAAAAATATTCAACTTTATAGATTTTGCTTTCTATTTATTAAAATTAAGGGATAGAAAAGGTGTGCATGGATTTTTCCGAGAAAGAAGGCCCTCTCAATTTTATTACACCATGAACAAAATGGCGGTTCCTCTGTCTCCTTATTCTCCGTAACAGAAATCTTTCCCTGAAGTACCTTGTTAGTTTACCCAGGGGAGCCCACTCCACAACAGATAATGTTTCATCTCGAATAACCGGATTCAGCTGGGGGAAATGTTCTCCTACAACATATATTTACATAATCGTGCAATTTCCTTCTTCTGATTTATCAATGTTTTTTTCTCCTTTGCAAAAAAGAAGAAAGAAACACCTTTTGTGTTCCCTTCAAGTATTACTTTTCTTTTTAATTAAGATATTTGGGGAAAATCCCAAATGTTGAAACAGATTGTTCCAAAGTTAGCTGGAGAGAGCAGTTAACTGCCCTAGAGCACTTCCGGGAAAACACAGCCTCCTTTGTATAGGGATGTGAAGCCCTCAGACTCAAAGGGGGGGACAGCTTTTTGAGCACTTTCTGTGAACCGTTTTCTCAGAGCCACGTCTATCTGAAAAATGGGGCCAAGATGTGTAGAAAGCACTGGAAGTGCAGGTAGAAGGTCCTTCAGTTCTTCTTGATCCAGGAGCAACTCTCTCTAGGCAGGTTTACTATAAAGGAATATGTGTGCTACCACCACCAGCTACTGCAAGCCTAGGAACACTCCTCAAGTGACAAACTAGCCTTGCCCACACCTCCCATGCCATATAATCTCTCCTAATCCTTTACTTCTGTCTGCACACTGTGTGGTTAGTGGATGCAACTTTTCCCTTTAGCTCATTTTTTTTTTCTACAATAGCTATTGGGCACTGCTGAAAGGACCTAGTTGGGCAAGTACTGCTCATGTAATTCTGAATGTTCCGCCATATAAATAAAAGAAATCAAATTCTTACAAGTAGAAAAAGAGGATCACATGAAGGATAAGGTAAAGTTGAAGGTTTACTCCTGACATTAAGTCTAGTTGTGTCCAACTCTGGGGGGTGGTGCTCATCTCCATTTGTAAGCCGAAGAGGTGGCGTTGTCTGTAGACACTTCCCAGTTCATGTGGCTGGCATGACTACATCTTACCTCAACATCATACCGGAGCGGTACCTGTTGATCTACTCACATTTGCATGTTTTTGAACTACTAGGTTGGCAGAAGCTGGGGCTGACAGTGGGAGCTCATCCCACTCCCCAGATTCGAACCTGCGACCTTTCAGTCTACAAGTTTAGCAGCTCAGTGGTTTAACCCACTGCGCCACCGGGGGCTCCTCACATGAAGGATACTGGTAGATACTTCCTTCCTGATTTTCTACAATGAAGTATCTTTGTTCTTCTTTGTGATATTGAGGAGCACCCATTCCTCCTTTCTTTACTATCCTGAAGTGATACAATTTGGGAGAACTAGGCTATAAGGAACCCATAGTAAATTACGGCTTTGGAAATGGTAAGCTTTTGACCATTTTTAAAATGAAGGATCATTTACATGGAAAGTCAATTATGTTCTGTCTACACATTATATATATTCTGAAACACTATATCAAGCTGCAAATCAAATAAGGAGACTTAAATGCATTTACACCTATCTTTGAATATGGCTTGGCTGAACTACAGCAATCAATAATATACCGCGATCTCTTCTGCCCATTTGTTTTACAAATTGGTTTGGCTGGAAGCATGGTGTTATCCCAACTTAAAGACCATAAAATGTGGGAATGCATATTAACCAATGAGATAAATCACTCCTCCACACATATATACACAACCTTACAGAAGCAGCCGTAATCTACAATAAACTACAGTTAAACAGGGTTTTTTTTCCAGTTTTTAAATGCCTGATTTTAGGTCCTCAATCAAATCAATTAAGACTGTAGGCAGTTCTAGACAATAATTTTATCACTTTATCTCATTTATTTAATTTACAAGATGATGCACTTTCAGAGTTTCATAAAAACTCCAACCATCACCTAAGTAAGAAAAGAAGCACAATGAAAGCACTGGCAGGCCGTGCAAAAAGAATCTGTAAACGCCACCTCCTCCAAGGTGAGCTGAACCACCTAAACTGGGCTCTACAGGCCAATAGATACACCACAGACATCAGAAGAGCTGCAAGACCAAGAACAAGCCAGGAGAGTGAAGACAAAGATCCACCCAGTGGAAAAGTGTTCTTACCATACATCCAGGGAACTACTGACCACATAGGGAAGCTGAGGAAGAAACACAACCTAGAAACTGTCTACAGACCTACTAAGAAAATCCAACAAATGCTGCATTCAGCAAAGGACAAGAGGAATCTTCCCACCTTTGTAGGAGTCTACCGTATGCAGCTGTGGACAAGTCTACATAGGGACCACCAAAAGCAGCATTGGCCAAACACAAATCAAGAACATGAAAGGCACTGTAAAGTAATTCACCCTGAGAAGTCAGCCATAGCAGAGTACCTGATGAACCAACCTGGACACAGCATATTACTGGAGAACACAGAAATGCTGGACCACTCGAACAACCACCATGCCAGACTACACAGAGAAGCCACTGAAATTCACAAGCATAGGAACAATTTCAACAGATAAGAGGAAACCATGAAAATGAACAAAATCTAGCTACCAGTATTTAAAAAAACTCTAAAACCAGGGCAGTAAATAAAGAGCAACACTAAAAAAACAGGGGAATTCCAGACCCTTGTGTCAGCAGGACTGAAGACCGACAGGTCGCAGGTTCGAATCTGGGGAGAGTGTGGATGAGCTCCCTCTGTCAGCTCCAGTTCCCCATGCGGGGGGACATGAAAGAAGCCTCCCACAAGGATGATAAAACATCCAGCCATCTCCTGGGCAACGTCCTTGCCGATGGCCAATTCTCTCACACCAGAAGCGACTTGCAGTTTCTCAAGTCCTGACACGAAAAAAAATTACAACCAAGTCCAAATGTCATTGTCTTTCACTTGAACCCTCTCATGATGCCCAACTATTTTTGTTTTTGGCTTTTTTTCTTTGTAGAAAATATATCTCAGGGAGGAAAACCTTTTTTTTTTTTTACTGGAAGAAATAGGACCACTTTGCAAAAACCAATCATTCATCAGGAAATTGTCATAAGCCCCACTGTAATGGACAGAACATCTTTGTGGATTGTGTTCCTTCTGTGAGTTTAATATCTCAAGTGGCATCCAGAATCTATTACACTCTCAGGTGTGGTGAGGGAATGTTGCAATGGTGGGGACATTGTCTCTGCTGCTGTTTGTTCTTTGGTAAGTCAATTTCTATCTCTATTTACCCAATCCCTCCAACAATGAACTTGATTGCAATCTATGGATGTTTGTGTTTCAAATCAAATTAGCTCATACAAAAAAATTACAAAAGGTTACCATGCACAGGATATGACCTTGGATCTTCTGAGGCAGATTGTATAGGGACATTATAATCTAGAACACAACACACTAACCTGCTATCCTCCCAATTGGCATTGCATGTTCTTCTGGAGGGGAGACAGACACCATGATGTGGTTCATGTACGCTAATTCTTCACGGTGCGACAGGTTGATGGGCTTCACCTCTCTGTGCAGTCCATCTTCGGATAATCTTGAGGCTTTGAAATCATGCCTGCTGTTCAGTATCAAAGGGTGCATGATTGGACTGGGCATCAATTGAATCACCCTGGTGTTTTCTTGGCGCGGACTGGAAGGCTTTGGAAGCACTTCAGAAGGGGTAGGGCAGTGGTTATTCTCAATAGGAGACACCGAGAGAGGGTATGACTCTTGGTGATTGTTCTCTTGGTTGTGTCTTGTCCCTGAGAGCCTATCAGCTGGTGAGAGACGACGAATAGTGTTCTCCAGTGGTGATTTCAATGACCGCTGCTCAATCTCTGGTGAAACCCTGTGGTTGGCACTGATTGGTGATCTAGAACGATGCAAGAGTTCAATGGTAGGTGGATTGTGGTGGACTGCATCCATCGATTGTCTTGAATGTCTCTGGATAAAGCTGTCTGTAAAACAAGGAAAGGAAAAATATATATCATGTGACAGAAAAAAAGTACACTAGTTATTATGGGCAAGTAAAGTGTGTTCCAAGCCATGAAGAAATGTTGTCTAGCTCCTGGTAGCCATTAGCATTTTACCTGTATTTATTTCTGTTTCTTTTAAAAATGCAGCAATGTCTGAAAAACTGAGGGACAGAAATACTTCATAAGGTTGTTGCCAAATAATATGTACATATGTGAACCCCTTACTGCTAGCTGTCACTGACCTTACGATGGAGACTTTGGGTAGTGTACGCAATAATAATAATAATAATAATAATAATAATATTTATTTATACCCCGCTACCATCTCCCCGATAGGGACTCGGAGCGGCTTACATGGGACCAAGCCTGCACAATATAATACAACAAAATAAAACCAGAGCATAAACAATAAACAACATCATCAACTTACATCAAAAAGAAAAGAAAGAAAAAAAACACAGTCATAAAATAACATTGCAATAAGCACTATCACAATAACAATGGGTGGGTCACATGTACAGGATAAAAACAATTCTAAAACTCTAATGAGAAAAAAACTGAAATTCTATAACAAGGAAAGGTTAATTTTCTGCACTATATATCTAATTTTGAATCATTTATTCTAAAATTTATCCTGTTTTTGCAATAATTGAAAATGCAATGGCCATGAAAATAATATTCAGTCACAGTTTGAGCTTCTATGAATACATACAGTACTCGAGGCTTGAATACATACGGTTCTCGAGCATACCTCTCCTGTTTTAAGAGCAAAGACTTTCTAAATGTTGGTGTCTAAACCCCCATCAGATACACAGCCCTGTATTAATAAAGACTAAGCAAAACAACAAGACACACCTAGCTCTGAMGGCACAATCTGATTTTTAAAAAGARTGCACCCRGAGAAAACAGAATTTTGCAATCTATCAGTGCTGRAGTTTAATACACAWTCTTAAAATAGCATTTCCTACAATTTYATAAAGGAGTTAAAAGCTAGTAATCAGAGCTGTTTCATTATCAAGAACATAAGCCAACTCATGATGGAAGTATTWACYAGTGGAGAATATTCCAGCCTTCTGAAAAATTGAACKGAATATGAAAACAACACAGTAATTTAAAAAACAGAMCTGCTTTGGKGWTAACTAGAAAGAGTTGTATATAMAAACATGGATAATTAAAGMWTAACTGGTAACAATCTTTGTCAGAGTACATGTAAAATCTTACGTMAAGTTTGTCTTTATTTGTTTTTAATTACRGTATTTCAATATTAATATCAAGTCAATACAGAGTTGATAGTAGGGGGTATAATACTAGTTAGGCCATTTTTTCATAGTAACTCTCCAGCAACCAGAAACTACTTTTATCCAACATCTACCAATGTCCATGGATGCCAGTTAATTGAAAGGCTACTGTATATGTCTACGATATATACTATTACTGTTGTTAAGTTGTTTCCAGCTTATGGTGACCCTGGGGTAACTCTTGTTATGAGGGTTTCCTAGAAGAAGTTTGCCTCTGCCTGAGGCTAAGGGAATGTGACCTGCACTCAGCAGGTTTCCATGGCCGAAGGGGATTCAAACCTTGGTTGCTACTATCACAGACCAAGGCTCAAACCACTACATCATGCAGCTCTGTATGAAACACATGAAAATCTATTACACTATGTAGCACGATGTTTGTTCCTGGGTTATAAATGTAATTTCCTAATTGAGTATATCATAAAAACATGGAAACCGTTTATTAAACTGCAAATACTTTGTTTTTGTGGGACATCCTGCAACATGTTTTGCTATAGTTTTTCAATGAATATTTCATAGAGTCTCAACCAATTCAACATAGTTTGTGGCAGCCACAAAAACAAAGTTTCTGGAGTTGAACAACTACTTTCGAAGTAAGTACCGCACAATTAAACCGGAATAACACTTTCAAAACAGGAACATATTTTTTTCAAATTTTGTTACTCAGTGTTAGCCGTCAATGGCTAAGTGTACTTCCACCCAGTAGTGTCTATTAAACATGTGCTTCATTCCTTGCCACTGAAATAAATAGCAATTAAAGGTGATTATTACTATTATTATTATTATTATTATTATTATTATTATTATTATTATCTTTATTTATACCCCGCTAACATCTCCCGAAGGACTCGGTGCGGCTTACAAAAGGCCAAGGCCCTCCATAAAACAACAGCATAACAAATACAACAATAAAACTCATAAAGCAAAACAATAAACATTAAAGCAATAACAAAAAAAACATTAGAACAATAACACCACGACGCATTTAAAACTAAGGCTGGGCCAAATGTAATGGATAAAATTTAAAAAGTGCTGGACATGACAGGTGAAATGTATAGGTTTTTAGAGGTAGGTGCGGTGTGCAGACAACCTTAAATCTCTAATAAAGTGCATTTGGGACATGATGCTGGGAGTTAACAATAATAACTTGGATTCTGACTTACATATCTAGCCAATTATTTATTACTAATCAGATATAGTTACATGTGATGAAACATATACCAAGTGGTGGCAACTCTGTTAATCCTTGGTTTAGACCCCCCAGATCAAATAACCTGGATAACCAGGGTGACAGTCTCCCTGGGTTGAAAATGCTGTTGAGTGCCAGGTCAGTAAATTTAAAAAACCCAAAACACTGCTATACATAGTCTGATTCTCAATAAGCATGCTGACCCTCCCTGTATTACAGAGATCTAGATGGATGAGACTAGGCCTCATCCAGCTCTCTCAGCTCTGCTCACCAGGTTTTTCTGTACAGAAGCAGGCGAGACTTGTGGGGTGGGAAGGTGGAGTGGAAGTGGTCTATTGTGATTCCATCACTTTGACCAGGTGCCCCCATCCCACAGTCTGCACAGCCAGGAGGTGCTATGTAGTGTTTTAATTATTTTTGCAATTTTAAGTGATTTTAACTATTTGTTTTTAACAGTTCTGTTTTGATGCTTATATGCCATAGGTTTTAAATTGTAATTTGTACTGTTTTGGTGTGTCGAGTCTCAATTAAGAAAGTGGGAAACAACAACAACAACAATTTATTCAATAAATCTTGTATTTCCTGTTCCTTGAGAAGCCACTAATGAATGCTTGGCTCAACTGAACCTTTCCAGACACAGTATCAACATGAAATTTGCCAAATCAGAAACAGAAACATCAGAATTAAGTTCTGATGAGACAAAATCCACACCAAATTCATTTATGTTTTGATTCAGTCTAATCACTGAACATTTATTTATTTATTTATTTAAATACATTTATATACCACTTTTCTTCCCCTGAGGTAACTCAAGGTGGATTCCAACATAATAAAGGCAAAATTCATTCCAAACGTACATTACCATCACCACCATATTTATACTTCACTTTTCTGTTCACCAGACTAAAGCAGCTAATTCTGTATCACTTGTTTACAAAGCCAGACTTAACCTTACACACAAAAATCCCCCCTCACTCTCTCTATATATTTATTTCATCAAATCAAGAATTTCTAGGGACCAGATACTCAAATGGCACAAGATTCTGCCTGATCTTGGAAGCTAAACAGGATCAGCTTTGAATAGTAGTTTGATGGGAGACCACCAGGGAACACCAAATGCTGTGGGGTAGATTTCAGAGAAAGGAACTGGTAAAACCACCTCTGAGTATTCCTTGCCTAAGAAAACCCATGAAATTCATAAATCAACAGGCAAATCAAGAGTGCAAACACACACACATGAATTTAAAGCAATTTCATAAAACCTGAAATCTGCCCATTGAGACTGCCTTGCACTGCCACGAATTGGTAGCAATTCTCTATGCTCCTCCACTTTCTTCATCTGTAACAATGGTTGTCTCTTTAAAAGTCTGTCAAAAAGGGGTGTCTTGTACAAAACACTACAAACAAAATAACACCATCAACTCTGTAAGGGACTACAAAGACCTCACACTGGTGGGGAAACGGGATCTCACCAGCAGTGGTTCAGTGACCTCAGGCTGACTCCTTGCCCATTCAATCAGGTCCACCTCCAAAGATGTTTTGCCAGCAACCACTAGTTTCCTTGTTAAGGCTGAGGAGGAAACAACACTGATGTGGATTTTATGATTCACATGGCCAAAGCCAGAAACAAGAAAGGTCTGTCTTTGACTATTGATGTCAGTAATATAGAAATGGCCACAAGGAAGTGAAGCTTAAGTGCCAGGCCCTGTCTGCGGTGAGTGAACAACATTATAAATTTGGATTTGGGAGGAGGGGGCAGAGAAAATGTTTAAACAGATTTCATATCCAGGTGAGTCAATGGAATTAACTGAATAAAGTTCATACTCTTTTGAACCAGCTGTCTTGAAAAACTGATTTAAAACTTTCCGAAGCTTCATCTGGGCTTTAAAATCAAGCTACTTATAACAGTACTAGCTATACCCTGCCATGCGTTGCTGTGACCCAGTCTATTGACCTGGAAAATAAAGTAATGAAAAAGTGTTGGTTTCTAATATATGTATTTTCTTTATGCTTGTAGGTAAACAGCATTTCTTGCCGTTTCTTTGTCAGTGTTGATGTGGAGAGTGTCTGGTTTTCCTTACTCTGGAACATGCAACATATAATTGTCCTTCTTCAGGGGTCCCTTTCAAATTTATGATACTATATCTGTGTGTGTGTGAATCATATCTATCTATATCTATGGCTGGATGGCTCTTTGTCAGGAGGGCTTTGATTATGTTTTCTTGCCCTGGTGAAGGGAGTTGGACTGGATGGCCTTGAGCATTTTCTGCTGGTCATGGGGGTTCTGTGTGGGAATTTTGGCCCAATTCTATCGTTGATGGGGTTCAGAATGCTCTTTGATTATAGGTGAACTATAAATACCAGTAACTACAACTCCCAAATGTAAAGGTCTATTTCCCCCCAAACTCCATCTGTGTTCATATTTGGCCATATTGAGGGCTTGTGCCAAGTTTGGTCCAGATCCATCATTGTTTGAGTCCACAGTGCTCCTTGGATGTAGGTGAACTACAACTCCCAAACTCAAGGTCAATGCCCACCAAGCCCTTCCAGTATTTTCTGTTGGTCATGTGAGTTCTGTGTGCCAAGTTTGGTTCAATTCCATCATTGATGGAGTTCAGAATGCTTTTTGATTGTAGGTGAACTATAAATCCCAGCAACTACAACTCCCAAATGACAAAATCATAATTTTTTGAGTAATGGTCACTCCTTGTGTTGTGCGACGTTTTGTTGCCAAATTTGGTGTGATTTCGTTTATTGGTTCTTTTGTTTTTAAGGTACTCATTATGCACAGAGCATTTATATATAGATTTATAGTATTTGTCCACAAATTAATTGCTGCCCTATAAAAACATTTTCCTCCACAAAGAAAACAATATTCTGTGCAGAGAAAGGATTCACATGTGGGATTGAAGACAGACAAAAAAAAAAAGAAAAAAGAAAAATACAGATGGCAGAAAAATGGCCTCTAACCCAGACTTTTTACTGACATGTTAGCTTTCTGTATGTAAGAATTTTCATTGAAGAGCTTTTCCTTGAATCCTCCCATTCCTGGTGAATCATGTCATTACCTGCAACTTACACCTGCATTGATTTTATAACAATGCCTGCTACATGCAAGATATATTGAGATGCTATAACTGCAACTTATCTATTACTCATTTTATGTTTCCGTTGTCGCGAAAGACCTATTTTGATTTTGTCCAGGAGTTACACTCAATTGATACCTTTCATTGCTGGCAGGATGGAGTTCTCCATTGCAGTTTTCAACCAACCACAAGGGAGCAAACATTATTTTCACAGTCATGTGGCTCCTGGACAGTTGGTTCATGAAAGACTCTTTGTCACAAATGTGGTCCCTTATTTTGCTCTAAGAAGAAAATATACATTTTCTATACTGTCCATGCTTTAATGACGATTATGTTACAGATAATCTGCATGACAACCTCAATGAGCTAAATAATCAGATAACCAGAGTAAGGGTAACAATGATTCAATGAAACTCCCACTGGCTAGTAAGCAACCTATACATTATCAGTAGGAACAGCATACAATCTCATCTATGATTCAGCAAAAAGGCTTACATGCATGTAGTGCATTTGCCACCTACTATGAACAACCTCTATAATAAAGCTGATTCTGTCTAGAAGGAAAAAATGTCAAGGTATTTACTCAGGAATAACATTACATGTAATTCCAACATATTGCATGCAGTACTGTGGAGAGTCGTTAGATGAAAAACATCTCTATGGACTGAATGTAATTAATAATTCCAACCAAAACAAACTCATTCAATCAACTTTATCAATCAACACTTACATAAATCCTACTGATTTAATGTGTCTGTACTAATAGGATCTAGTGTTACAATTCAATCTCATATCCTTAAGTCAATGCAGGTATTACTAAAGAATTTCATTTTTCTTTTTATATCAAACAAAGAGGAGAAAAGAGCATCACTGGGCACATCTACACTGACCATTTTAAAGCAGTTTCAAACTGCATTGAAGTGGTTTTACTGTGCAGATGAAATCCTGGAACCAGTTTGAAGCTCAGGTGATGATTTCATAAACCAGAGAGCACTGGTGCATATTTAGGGCTTTCTTTTGTGTGTTTTTGTGGAAGTTTATTGTCTAGTCACCACAGTCTGAAACTAGCATCAAACTGCAATAAATGCAGTGTAGATGTGCTGCAGACATACCTGCATATGCTCTTGCAATCTGAAAACTTGTGGGAACACTAATAATTATCCTGTACTATGGTAGCCCCATGATGTGGTAGCTCCCCAAAGTAAGAAGAAAATGGAAACCACTCCGAGTACGAATTTGCAAAGCTAACTTTGTATCTGACTGGTCACTAATAAACCTATCCATTTTTGTCGAAGGCTTTCATGGCCGGAATCAATGGGTTGTTGTAGGGTTTTTTTCGGGCTATATGGTCATATTCTAGAGGCATTATCTCCTGACGTTTCACCTGCATCTATGGCAAGCATCCTCAGAGGTAGTGAGGTGACCTCACTATCTCTGAGGATGCTTGCCATAGATGCAGGCGAAAAGTCAGGAGATAATGCCTCTAGAACATGGCCATATAGCCTGAAAAATCCTACAACAACCCAACTATCTTTTTTTCCCCTCATATGACCATTCATTCTGAACTACTAGAACATAAACATATCAAAGGAATGCAATGAAGAATTACGTAAAAATAACAAGCAACAGTATGGTGCTATATTTAGTTGTATGAGTTCCTCTGCCAGGCACCGGATGACAGGAAAGAAGTAGTGCAAGTGAGTCAAAGTACACAAGAAGAACTCATTACCTGCCTATGAACACTTGGCACAAAGTCTTTCCTTCACTGCCCAGAGTCTGTAGCTGGAAGTAATCCATAATTAAACAAAATGCTCTTCCTTGGCTTTTAATTTCCATCAAAAGAAGTCTTTAAAATGCAAAATTAAAACTATAATTGGAGTGGATGGGAGCAAATCTGAGGGGAAAGGATCAAAAGTATTCATGAAATTCCTGGAGAATACAAGAAAATGGAGCAAAGTAGGACTATTGAGTCAGATCTGAGACAATGTTGGGGAATGATTAAGGACCCACAAACTCTTTTGGGCCTCCAATGGAGGTGGCATGACAACCCTGAACATTTTAACAACTGGGTTGGCAACCCTACCTGGTATAAGAGAGGAACTTACACTACTATAGGGATCTCCCTTATTTGTGGTGGGCTGTCAAAAAGAAAGAAGCTGAAGTATGCTTAGTCCATATTAAAGCAAAATAGGAATTAGCTTCTTGAGAATCAGAGTTTGAGAGAGTAGAGTGAGGAGTAGAGTAGATGGCTGAACTTCAGTTAGGGAAACCAGAGTCCAAACTATTTCTATAATGACTGTGTGACTTTGGTCCAGTCTTTATCTCTCACCCAAAACTACCTTTGTTGCTGCTGCTGTGCCTTCAAGTCATGCTTGGCTAAGGCTAACCTATTGCAGGGGTTTCTTGGTAAGATTTCCCTTCCTCGGAGTCTGCCAATTTTGTGCCAGAATGTTTCTCAACTGATAAGGTAGTGAGCTATTTTAACACAACTCTGAAAAGGACTGTTTGTATATTAAAATAATTGCAGGAGCTAAAGTCCAAAACACGTAGAGAACCAAAGGTTGAGAACCACTATTCCTTTAAACTGTTCTTTTTGAATTCACAACATCAAACAAAGTCTTTAAGTAACACACCTTCATATATAAAAAGAAGCACAGGTATTTGTCATTACCTTCATCATGGTTTTGATGTAACATGATATCCTGCTGAGAATGGATGGAGCTCCCAGGGTGGAAAAAAGGCGAAAAGAGGACATGAGAATTCCTTTGCTTCAAGATATGCTGAAGAAGCTCATACAACACGTCACCTGGAAGAGAAATAGCCAGCTTAAGCACATCATTAAGCTATACAAGGCTAGAAAAGGGTATTATTCTCAGACTGAGCCACATCATATCAGCTTCCAGTTGAATGTTCAAATGAGGGAAGGTTGTTCCATACAAAACAAAGAAACATACATGGATATTTACATTTAACATATGTACAGTTTGTGAATGTAGAAGATTGGTCTATATATTGTATTAGTAAAATTACTGACATACAACATCTAACATATTGTCATTGTACACTGTTTTCTGATCTGTATACTTTTACAAACTTTGGCCTGAATATGTAGACACCATGAGGCTATAGATCAAAATGAATCTACTTAATCTCTTCCAGCGCATACATGCTTCTCCAGTCAAGGTGCAAGATTAGAATCTTTTCTCCCATCCACTTTTGGTGAAACAGAATTTATTTTGTAACTCACTTCTTGAAATCCTGATTAATGCTAACCAAGGCTTGTTAAGACATAAACCAACTGAAACTGAAAGTATAGTATAAACTGAAAAAATGACAGCACTCTTCCTTCCTCAGTACATAAACAACTCACCTGAATGTGGAGACCGATATCGAAAATCCTCTTTGGTGAGAAGCAAAAGCGCTTTACCATTCATCTCAAAAGTATTGCTGTCAATGGGTCTCAATGAAAACTCTTTTTCAGCCCACTTCAACCAATGGACCACGTCATCCCTGCTCCAGTAAATGGGCTGTAATCCTGAAAACAATGCAAAAACAATTATTACACTAATGTATGTGTATGTTGACTTGTGTATATGCTTCCTCATGAACTTCATAGGCTTAAGCTGGATCTACACTGCGCTATATCTCAAGATCTGATCCAGATTAACTGCATTGAACTGGATCATATGAGTCTACATTGCCAGATAATCTGGGATAAACAGATAATCTGGGATCAGATGCTGGGATATAGGGCAGTGTAGATCCAAATTCTGGTAAGAGATACTTAGGGCCCTTCCACACAGCAATATAACCCAGAATATCAAGCCAGGATAACCCACAATATCTACTTTGAACTGGGTTATCTGAGTCCACACAGCCATATATCCCACTTCAAAGCAAATAATGTGGGATTTTATTCAGCTGTGTGGAAGGGGCTTTAGAGGTGGTTTTGCTAGTTCCTTCCTCTGAAATAGAGTCTATAGCACCTGGTATTTATTGGTGTTCACCCATCTGCATACTAACCAGCGCTGACCCTGCTTAATCAGGATTTGGTTTCTTTATTATGTAGCAGATATGTGATACTCCTTAGTTTATAAAAGAAGAGATTGTTGAATGAGGGCTGGGGAGACATAAGTCAGAATCCTATACTGGTGCAACAAAGAGGGCATTTTTTAACCTATCAGTGTTTCTGGAAACATTCACCTCAACGCAGACAGAATAACCGTTAAGAGCGGAAAATCCACCCCTTCCCAACAGCTGATCTGACAACCTGCCAAAATAAAAAAGGTTTTCGTTTTGCCAGTTACTGGTAGTCTCTGGACTTGCAATCTGGGAAAGGTGCAATCATCAGGCAACAAGGCAGAAGATGCAACATTTTGAGAGGTAGGAAAACTGCAAGGAGTCTTAGGCACAAAACAGCAAAACCAGAAAAATAATTAATTAATTCATGCTTATTGTAACAGCACTTGCTGAATGCTAAAAGCCAGGAACCATTATTTAGGGTACGGAATACAATTTCCAGTAAGCCTGGGAAAATCGTATCCTGCACAGCTGCAAGATCCCTTCATATTAGTAGCAAAGTAGCAATAAATTATAGAAAAGTACACTGGAAGGATAGATTTCCAGAAAGGAGAACTCTTGTAAATATGTTCAGTTTGTCTAATTTATAAATGTTACAGCATTTTTTTCTCAATACAGAATGTGTATTTCCCAGCTAAAGAACTGTTTTCCCCCCTCTGGTAACCTGTTTATTTTTGTGGAACAGACAACTGTTCAATGTGAACCACACACCTGGCAATTTTTGCAGAACCACTACTATCCCTATATTGCAGGTGCAGGTTGGGAAAGGGAAGCCAATGCTGCAAAATTGGCTAAGACCATTCAGGGAATGTGGAACAAATAACAAGGAAGCTGGACCTCATTCATTAACTGGAAATAATCAAGGCAACATTTATGGCTTTTCTGAAAAACCGAATGGCTGTGTTTTTACATGAAAAGAAGGCATAATGTTGAACAACTGCTTAGATTCCAAGAACATGCATGGCTAGAACTTGATAGTTTTCTAGATACCAGGAGTCAACAAAATCTACCTTACTTTTACATTTACAAAATGTTTTTCTTGTTGTGGAAGTCTAAACTCTATCAGAAGCCAAAATGATTAAACGGAGATTGTCATACTTTGGAGTATCATGAAAAAACATGACTCACTAGAAATGACAGCAATATCTGATAAAATAGAAGGCATTAGGAAAAGAGGAAAACTCAATGAAGGAAACGAGGAACCTCAGTTTCCAAAATTCGAGCAGCCCTGTTAATAACAGGTGACTTAAAGATCTTATTCACAGGGTTGTCACATGTTGAAGTTACTGTGACGGCCATCAACAGGAAGAAATACTATATGACCAATAGGGAAGCTCATCAAGTGATTTTACAAGAAATAATTTTGCCATATACCCAGTGGGAAATGCCAGCTCTCCAAACTGGATTCATAAAAGCAAGAGCCACCTAGGATCTTATTACAAATTTGCATTGGCTCAAATAGCATATCAAAATGTTTGAGAAGAAAAACAGTATCCGCTTTTTAACTTATGCCAAAAACCTTGTTTGTATACATTATGAAAAACCTATGGAGAGCCCTAAAGGAAAGGGCATACCACAGTATTTGACTACAAAGATGGAGAACCTACCACAGCCCACTGAGGAATAAAATAGTTCTCAATTTGCAAGAGCCAGACACGGTTAATTTCTACTATCCTGCCTATTTAATTACTTACAGATACTTATCAAATGCAATAAGGGAATAGATTTAGAAGGAGGAGGTATGAAAACTGAGATAAGGAGCATCAACAATTTTAAATATGCAGATGATGCCAAATTAGCTAAAAGCACCAAAGGCTTTTACTACTAACGAAAGTCAAGGAAGGAAGTTCAAAAACAAGGTTACTGCTGAAAACAAAAATAATAACCACTGATTATTGACATAACATAAATGAGGATGAAAAGAATATTAAAATATTAAAATATTTCTGAACCTTGGTTCAATAAATGGAATAATATGATGAGTAAGATTTGGAAAGTTAGCCAGGAGGAACTAGATAAGATCCTTGAGTGTAAAGATCACTGAAGTGGTGATAAAAATTTGTCATACTTAAAAGGGTTGCAAGTGGAAAAAGTTTACATTCAATAGATTTATATACTTGTTGATACACCATTCAACAATTGACTGAATGGCTCAACTCCAGCTGAAACAAATCAATAGGATGCCAGCCTATACATAATAGTCTGCTACTAGGAAAATTATTGTCTCTTTTAATTCTTGCAACATGGTGAACCAATTAATGTATCAGGGACTCCCCCCCCCCCCCCAGATACCCCTCAAATGTAATTGACTTACGCATCGGTCAAACCAAATTCACAGAAAGGCTGCTTCTGCAGGAAAAAAAGTGGAAATTATGGATCTTTGGCACTACCCTGCCTAGGGAAGAGTCCACTTCTTTTACAGTAGGCCTTCCCAGGAAGACTCTTTGTGGTCTGTTTGCCCTCAGCTGTACACAGCCAGTACACTTGTGCCCCCTTCTTATCCTTCCTTCCAGTTAGCCACCTGCAGACAGCTAAACGTAGTCAGTCAGCGAAGAGAAAGCAGCGAAAAACCTCAGAAAGGTCAAACGCAATGCTGCACCAAAGAGAGTCAGTGCTTCTTTTAGGTTCTCTTGGGATGGACTAAGCTCTTATCTTTCACCACTCTACTTAGAGAAGGGATGGCTCCTTTTTGATAAGAGTTACCACCTTTGAGATGTTTCCTCACCCCCTTTATGCTACTTCCTGCATGGATTTCATGTGCCAGGAACAAGCTGATTGAAGAAAGGTGACTGATGGAACCAAAGGAAAAAAACACCAACCCTCAAATTGGCTGGAGTACTTCAGTGGGTGGAGGATGGGCACAATGTGTTACTAATGGGTAAGAGAGTGAAGAACACACTAGGAAACAAGAATACCCTTCAGGCAAGTCCTGCACATCATAAAAAGTTTAAAAAACAGCCATTTCTAATTAAAGCAGCAGGAGCCTGCCCAGCCACACAATCCTGGCAAAAACATACCAGCTTTGAAACTGAAGCAGAGAAGGAAAGGCACAGGGCATTTCAGAAGAGAAGATCAGAATAAAGGAAAGTGAGCTGTTTTGCCAGCCGCAGACTCACATCAAAACTGTGAGTCAAGTATTGTCCACCCTCTAAATAGAGAATATTTAGGGAGGTGGGAATTACTAACAGAACAGATGAATAGTTACTGCTCTTTCTCCACTTCAGATTTAATACACCATGGCAGCATTTTAAAGATTTTATCAAATACCACAAATACTAAAAAGAATGAGATTTTTTATTAATGTTCCATCTATAGGATTTACTAAGTTTTTAGTGCCAAAGTCTTCAGATTACAAAGATTGCATGTTTGAATCTTTATTGCAGTCACCAGCAAAACCCTGAGAGACAAAGATTTTCCGGACTCAATTTGACCTACTAAACAACAATAACGATATGTCTGATTCAACATGATCTCTGTCCTATTCCCTCCAGAAATTATCCCATGGCATCCTTCTTTATAGTCCAAATCCCAAAAGTTTCTACTCATAACTGCCACCAGACTCCTAGAAGTGTCATCTGTTTTCCATCAGGTTATGTGTTTGTTCCACTGTCCCCTAACTATTTCAGTATTTCATCAGTTAACAAAGTAGATGTGTATCTGTCTTTTACTCCTTTAACACAATATGGAAATAATAGCGTCCTGCATCACAAAAAGACGAGCAATTTGAGTTTCAGCAAACATTTTCCCCAAAACTCCAGGCACACCAATGCACTCATGACCAACAGTCTATGTTCTTCAAGCCTTTCATCAACATCTTTACAATGTCAGTACTAGTAAGTAACATACAACTAGAAGGACGACCTCTCCTGGTCAGAGTGCGTATAAAAAGACTTTGTAAAAAGGAGCATCTTTGTCAGAGGATTTCTCCAGCAAGGCATGCCTGTACTACTAAATCTCATGTTAATACTCTGTACCTGACCGTCTTCATTTCCTCTGCCCACTATGCTATTTTTATTTTTCTAGTCTCTATTGCAATGGGAGCATGATCTCTGGCTTAGGGCCCATTTCTTACCCCCCCCCCCCAAAGTTTAACTTACTTGGCTCTCTTAAAATTTTTAGCCATGTTGCTTCCTATGGTGTTATGGTTGAGTGATGTCAAAATAATTTCAATTAGAAATTAATAATTAAACAGGAAGAACATGTCTATTTTTTAAATGCACCCAGTTTAAAAAGATTTGGAGGAAGTACATAGATTAAAAAATACTTGAAGCTTTAGAAAAGGGATCCTCAAACTTTTTAAACAGAGGGCCAGGTCACAGTCCCTCAAACTGTTGGAGGACCAGATTATAATTTGGAAAAAAATGAATGAATTCCTATGCACACTGAACATATTGTATTTGTAGTGCAAAAAAAAACACACTTAAAAACAATACAATAATTAAAATGAAGAACTGTTTTAACAAATATAAACTTAAGAGTATTTCCATGGGAAGTGTGGGCCTGTTTTTGGCTGATGAGATAGGATTATTGTTGTTATGTGCTTTCAAGTTGTTTCAGACTTAGGTTGACTCTGTGCGAGGGCCAGGTAAATGACCTTGGAGGGCCATATCCAGCCCTTGGGCTTTAGTTTGAGGACTCTGCTCTAGAGCCTTTGCTACAAGTAACTAAATCTCCCAAGCTCCAGATGCAGAGCCAAGCACAGCTTCCTGGAAGCAACAACAGCCCCTTTCTGGAACCAGAGTGAAAATCCCATGTTCCATCACTCCCCGCCCCCACCCGCTTGACATAACACATGGCTTGCATATGCTGATCAAGTCTAAAAGCTGGACTCTAATTTAAGTCACTGAACGGCAATCGTCTGCTGATTAATGAAGGCTAAGAATGTTATCAATTCCAAATAGAGACCACGAGTTGGAAGACAAAGAAAAACACTCCCTTTTACTGAAACCCTCCTTGAAATCAGCTCAACAAAGGAAAAGTATGCTCTCTATTTTGTAATGAAACATTTCTGAAAAGGTCTGAATTCACATTCGGGAGGAAACCATCTTTTTCCATGTCATATTTAGAAAATGCTGCATATTACTGTAAGACAACAAAGTGACAAATCCAGAAGATGGTGGCAGCCAAACCAGCAATGCTGTGGTGGAAACTGCCATAGAAGAAGTTCCATACAAGAATTCTCAGACGAAACAGTGTATTTACATTGTAGAATTAATGCAGTTTGTAGAACCATGCATTTAACAGCATGGTTCAATGCTATTTGCACTCGAAGATAAACCAAGATAAGATAAACCAAGATAAACCAAGATAAACCCCTCACCTTCAGGTAAAGGAGGCAAATAAATCTGACTACTGTACGTCATTAGCAATATTACTATTATATTCTTATTGGGGATACTGTATATTTATTTACATCATTTCTACCCCGCTCTTCTCACCCCCACAGGGGGACTCAGAGTGGCTAACAAAGGCAACGATTCGATGCTGCAATAATTACAATTATAAAAGCAAGATAAAATCATACAATAGTTAAAAACAACATTAGTTATCCAATCATAAAGGCATTTCCATTATAACAACTGTCTGGTCCAATTCACTGTTCAAGTGCCATTATATCCATTAGCCAAAAGTCTGGTTCCACAACCACGTCTTCAGTTTTCTTCTGAAAGAAAGGAGGGAGGACYCCAATCTAATTTCGCTAGGGAGCYAATTCCACAGGCAGAGGGTCAACTCCGAGAAGGCCCTGTCCCTCGCCCCCACCAGCCTTGTTTGCAAAGCTGGTGGGACCGAGAGCAGGGCCTCCCTGGCCGATCTTAAACTACAAGACAGAACGTAGAGGGAGATACGATTAGATTTTCTGATTCAGGAATCTAAAGCTCTACATGCCTGAAGGAGTTTTGGATTTTAATTCTTTAGATGTCCTTCATTTTCTRATTCCATCATAAGAGTCGTTGGTTCAAAAAACCAAAAGCAAAAGTAGTTCTTTTGATGAACACTCTCTCGACTGGTACAGATGAGCAATGTGGCTACTTTCACAGACCTCCTTACATAAACACTAGTTAAAGCTTTAAAGGATGTGGCAATTTAAATTCAAAGAAAGTCACAAATAATTTTTCAAAATAATAGCTGTTAGCCKCCTTCTACATTGATGAGAGACTATATATCCCAGGATCTGATCTCAGATTATCTGCTTATCCCAGATTATATGGCAATGGAGACTCATATAATCCAGTTCAAAACAGATAACCTGGGATCAGATCCTGAGATATAATGACAGTGTAAAAGAGGCCTTAGCAGCACGGTTCTCCTAGTACCGTTGCTCCATTTGGCTTTGTGTCTTGAATTTAAGGGAAAGGAAGACCTGAGAACTCATTTATTCATTTATGTTTTTATCAAATTATAATCCGGCCCTCCAACAGTTTTAGATACTGTGATCTGGCCCTCTGTTTAAAATGTTTGAGGACCCCTGCACTAGATCTAGGTAAAGGTAAAGGTTTTTTCCTGACATTAAGTCCAGTCGTTTCTGACTCTGGGGGTTGGTTCTTATCTCCATTTCTAAGCCAAAGTGCCGGCATTGTCCATAGACACCTCCAAGGTCATGTGACCAGCATGACTGCATGGAGGACTGTTACCTTCCCGCCAGAGTGGTACCTATTGATCTACTCATATTTGCATGTTTTCGAACTGCTAGGTTGGCAGACGCTGGGGCTAACAGCGGGAGCTCATGCCACTCCCCGGATTCGAACCTGCGACCTTTCAGTCAGTAAGTTCAGCAAGTTTAACCCACTGTGCCACCGGGGGCTCCTAAACTAGATCTAGCAGCTTTCATCTCATCCAGAGGCAGATTTTGTAAAGTCAATGGATCTTAATTCAACATACTCCGCTCTTTGAATAATTTCTCAGTCATTTCTCATAACTGTTGGGAGCCAGACTCCTTACCTTCCTTGAGAGGAGCTCACCGTCAAGAACATAACCCCTTCAAAATATCTGCCACAGCGTTTCTAGAATATTCTTGTAAAGTGTGTTTTTAGATATAAAAGATAAACTGGATTGTGTTGTCACAAATAAACAAAAGAGGTACATGCAACATTTTTTTCCAAATTTAAATAATGGAGATTCTAGCCTGTGCTACAGCACAGTGGTGTGTTCTCAAGTGAAATCAAAATATTCTTCATTTAAAGTGTTTAAAGGGTGTTCCTTTTATTTCTTTAATAATTAAAAAAATAAGTGACCAGAGATTGGAAGTGTGGAATTAAATGAGTCTTGAAAGTGTGCTGCATTTGTAAGTAATTTGTATACCTCAAGGAAAATAACAACACAGTTCAAGTTTTACAGCATCTTTATCAGGGAAAGGCAAGACAAGCCTCTCAAAGCCTAAGACTTGAGTATAAGCCAAGAAAATAGTTGAAAGAGAGGGGGGATTAAGTCTGTAACTAAGATCCGCGCCAACCAGATTTTCCCTGCCCCCATCTTATTGTAGGCAGCTGTTTACAGCAAACGGCTGCCCAAGTGCAAGT
This sequence comes from Anolis sagrei ordinatus, assembly GCF_025583915.1. NCBI lineage: Eukaryota > Metazoa > Chordata > Lepidosauria > Squamata > Anolidae > Anolis > Anolis sagrei. The sequence continues at coordinate 102,189,898 of NW_026847549.1, forward strand.
CACATGGCTTTCTCCTCTTCTTGTTTACAGTCGTACATAGCAAGAGTTGGGACAACGCAGGGTCACCATGGACCCAAGTGAACTCCCACTTTCATGCATACTGCAGATAGGCGGCTGGCAAAAGTCATATTGAAAATAGTTATGTCGCTGGCACACAGCCTTCTAGATGATGTGCCATGGAGGAAGGATCTAGTTTTCATTTCTTTCGGATAATCTAGAGAACGTTCTTCCTATAATACATTTATTTGAATTATATGCTATTATAAAGATAATAAAGGTATTGTTATTAGTCCCCCCAGGGTGAGAAAAGCGGTATATAAATGCAATAAATAAATAATAAATAAATTGCTGCAACATATGACCCGTACTGCTTCACACAGCTAACTTGAAGCTGTCACTCTGTTGTGCATGGTAAATTTTCTCTTGTGTAAATGAAAACAGCCTATGCTGTGTCTGTATGATAGGAGCTATAGTTCAATATGTTTAGGGGATGACATGTTAGGAAGCAGTTCTGAAAAAGTTTTCACTACTTCATGGTAAAAATACCTTTTAGTTATGGTCCACCATAATAGCCTGTGGAAAGAGGTTTTGTTTTTGCCCTTCATCTTTTGCTTTACAATAATTCTGAGATGAAACTGAGATGCATATTTGTATGTAACCCTAAATAACAAATGCTAGGGACAATCATGCCAAGAAATACTGAACTCAAAAGCATTCCTATTTTATTTGTAGTGCAAAAAACATTTTAAAACAATACAATAATTAAAATTATTTATTTTTATTTATTTTGCGCATTTCTACCCCACCCTTCTCAACCCCCAAGGGGGGACTCAAAATGAAGAACAATTTTAATAAATTCCAACTTATTAGTATTTCAATGGGAAGTGTGGGCCTGCTTTTGGCTGATGAGACAGGATTATAGTTGTTGTGTGCTTTCAAGTCGTTTCAGACTTAGGTTGACCCTGAGCAAGGGCCGGGGAAATGACCTTGAAGGGCGGTATCCGGCCCTCGGGCCTTAGTTTGAGGATCCCTGATCTAGTGTAACAACACAGATCAATACAACTGTCACTATTTTAGATTCCTTTTAGAAGTATGACACTAGGAACTGCCATGATGATCATCTCTTCTTCAAAGGTTTCCACTATATGACTGCATATATGCTTTAAACATTAATTCAGATTATATGATTTATTATAACAATTATTGAAAGGCATATTGTCATATTCCCACCTGCACCATTTGGCCTTGCACCTCCAAAATGATTCACACTGCAGTCCTCAAAAAATCTACTGTAATATACCAGAATTTGCCTCTTGTCCGGTATCCTTTTATTCTTTGAATATTCTTGAATATCTTTTAGAGTTACTTTAATCCATTAGTCAGTGAAGGAATACACAAACAACCAATTTAATGCTACCAGGAAGAATAACTCTGCCCCAGTGTGAGGATTTCCAGACACTGCTTCTGCAACAGACTGGTAAAGTAACTATGGGAAATGCTTCTTTGCATTGAAATACAATACAGAAGTGGAACAACAGAAAGTGAAAAAAAATAACAGAACCTTCAGGTAATTTTCAACTAGATGCAATGCTTACTTTCAGGCCTTCTCACCTTTCTACTTTCCATATATGAGCATGGATAAATATAGCACTAGCTACATATGTTTACTCAAAGGTATCCCTGTTTATTTCAACAGGACATCTCAATGTATGATCAAGAGAACAGCCTTAATATTTCTAGTGTATGGCATGTTTCACGATTGCAAAAACTAGCACAATTGCTTGTAAGTAGGCTAATATAATTGCAAGTGGGGGTCTAAGGCATGCCCAAGACCATTGGACATGTTCATGGTTGAGTTATAGAGCAGGGACTTTCCCAGATTACTCTTTTAGCTAGAAAAAGAAAGAAGGAAATAAAGCAAAGGAATGGGGAAATGAAAGAGAGCAAAGAATAAGGAAGGAGGAAATGGTAAAGGCATTTTGTACAAAGGAGAGTGCGGAAGAGACACAAAGGCTTCAAAACCTGAAATACTACTCTCTGCTCTGTTGTGTTCCAACTGTCTGTACTAATCACTATTGTTTTATATGTGGAGACTTGGGGATGAGATCTCTCCCACTCCAACAACTTAAGAACGACTCTCATCAAATGCAGATTTGGTTGTGGGGGTGTTCTCCAAGAAATAATCCACAGCATGAGGAGGGGGGACCCTACACAAAATAATAGCTTTCAGAAGTGGTCTACAATAAATAATAAAATAAAATAATAAAATTAGTGGCATCTTACGGCAAATAAAATAAAATAATAATAAACATTAGTGGCATCTTATGGCAAAGACTTCCCAACTATTTGCCTAATAGACAATCACATGTAAATTCACACACACCACCTGTAAAACATATAAAAAGGAGAGCTATGCCATTAAACTAAGAAATATTATTATTTCTTGAAACTTCAAGAATGAGAGCAGAACACGATTTACTCAACTTGATTAAAAATTGTTTTTGCTACCATAACAAGCCCAGCAAAGGCGCTACTTTCTGGGTATGAGACTTCATATTCCTGGAAGACAAGGGGCTGATGGCATGGTTTGGGCTTGCTTAAGACATTTGCGAGTTTTTTCCCCCCACTTTCACAGGAATTTTGTCCCTAATCGCTGAAAAAAAAGCGAGGGTGTAGGAAACTGATCACAAATTGCAAAACAGGATATCTCCCTATATCCCAAGAAAGGCAGGCTAAAATATAATGTAAATAAATAATTAGGCACTTGAAATCCAAAATAGAAACAAAGCAGAATCAAAGATTATAGGAAAACGTCTTCACTGAAGCAGACCAGTGACTGACAAAATTTTGCAGGGCCAATGGTTTATTCATTGCTAACACATTCTTCAAGACACCAAAAAGGCAACTGTATACATGGGCATCACCTGATCACCAATATAGAAATGAAACAGATTACAAGACAATAATACTTCTTATGGTAGAAGGCAGTAGGAAAAGAGGAAGATGGCCCTATATCCCAGAATCTGATCCCAGATTATCTGCTTATCCTTCATTATTTGTCAGTGTAGACTCATGTAATCCAGTTCAAAGATCCTGGGATATAGGGCAGTGTATATCCAGAATAGGATGATTCCTTTGTTGCTGTTCTCCATCATCAAGCAAAAGGTTTTGGATTCCTACTAACTTTGAGTTCTTGCCATTTTTGCACTCCCTTACTGAAGTTGCCATGTGTCCTTGGGACTGTCTACCTAAAAGGCTGTCTGATTCTGTGATCTATCATGGGCAGACACTCCATTAAGACCTGCTTTGGTTTGGCATTATCCATTTTTAGAATTCTTTATTTGCTCCTTGCTTTGCGCCATGTTGCTGCCTTCCGTGATCACAGACAATTCTATGCAACTGTCATTCTTTGAGAAGTGCCAACTGCTCTGCTCTGCCTGTCTTCATTTTAGTGGAGATAGGTTTGGCATGAGGAGTACAGGGAAGAGACCTCAATGTGGAATGGCTAATGGAGAGAAGGGCAACACAGGAAGAGTAAATATTTATTTTAAATGCAAAAAATTGAAACTGGGCATATTAGGAGACAATGAGGGGATCTTTCAATAAGTTTTAAAAGGTAGAAGTAAGCTCTTTTTTGTGTGGCTGGTGGATTATACAAGGTCCATGATGTAAATTGGAGGAAGATTGTTCTTTGAGTGCTTCTGCTGATTTGACCCAAGGGTTCTGGGTATTAATCACAGAAGAGGAAAAGACAGGCATCTCAACAGTACATTTCCTTCCAAAAGGCAAATTATGGTGCTATGTTATGTCTGGAAGGGGTTTTCTGTGGACAGCTAAGACAGCTGTCAAGAACCAAGCTCTGTGTAATTACACTGTGTTTTCTGAGTGCATGGAAACTTGCTTATGGCTCATGCCTTTCAGACTTTCTTTTTCTGTTTTTGCTAAGACTGGAGAACTCAGCCCATATGGGATGTCAATAGTTTACAGCAGTGGTTCTTAACCTGTGGGTTCCTGGATGTTTTGTCCTTCAATTCTCAGAAATCCTAACAGCTACTAAACTAGATGGGATTTCTGAGAGTTGTAGGCCAAAACAACTGGGGACTCACTGGTTGAGAACCACTGGTCTACAGTGTTCTGAGAGCACTGCAGACATGGCTCTCAGGTGGGCTGCAATACCTCGATGTTTGATAAACACCTTGTCAACAAAAGCAAATGTTCAAAAGGGAGAAGACTGCCCGATTTGGAAAATAATTTGGGCCAGACTACTTCAAGCAAATATCAATCTTCACCTAGACGTCAAGGGTTTCTATTCATTCCTCCAACATGCAAGCAGTGTTAGCCAGCCCTCCCTGACGGCTGTGGCCTGGCTGTTAAAATGCCTCTATTATCTGCATACGCCAGCATCCTGTCTGACAGGAAGTTTCCCCTGCCTTTTCCGTCATAGGAAATTTCCTGTGGGGAAGTGCTTATTAGCAAACAAAGAGTTCTGCGGTGAAAGAAAAACAGAAAAGGAAAGGCTGAAACAGCATTTAAGCCATTTTGGTGAGGAGGCCGAGGAAGCATGATTTCTTGTTAAGTCCTTTTGGCAGGGAATAACTATACCATTCAGAATCACTGGATTAGAATCATGCCAGATGGGAAGAATAGATCAGAGCTATATCTGTAATCCAGAAGACTGAAGTTGAATTACATAAAATTATTAAGCAGAACATTCAGCCGCTGCGAATGTTTATACCGCAATATCTTTTGTAGTCAATTTCATGTAACCTTTTCACTAAGATAATGACATCCTTTAAACAAGTTAAAACCAATTAGGTAATAAAACCATTAAAATCACCATAAAATCATGATCATTAAAACCATCAAAGTAATTAGTAAAAATGGAAACAGTTTAAAAGATGAGATATAAAAAGATGTTTCAAGAGTTGTGCCTTTAAAGTACTCCTAAAAGCTAATCACATCCTGATAGATGCTAATAATCTCAAACTACACAAACTTATCTGAAGACTATGACTCTTTTACACTGCCATACAAAAATCAGATTATCTGCTTTGAACTGGATTATTTGGCAGTGTAGACTCACATACTCCAGTTCAAGCAGATAATGTGGATTGTCTGATTTGATAATCTGGACCATATGGCAGAAGGGGCCTATACTGAAAAAAATTGCAACAGTTCAGTGTCTGATCACATGATAGCCTACAAGTCAAATCACAGGCGGTTTTGTTCAAAAGATCCACTAAATTCAGTGGATCTTTTGAACAAAACTGCCTGTGTGTTTGCTGCACAAAACTGGTAGCATTTGGCATCCACTGCAACACATGACCCTAGTGGGCCAAAACATATTCTAGCGCTGATCTATATAATGTTTTTAAGTACTGCCTGGAAATGAAAAGTTACCATTATGTTTCAGCACCAGTCATATAAATGACAAATTAGACATTGAGCAGTAGCTGTTCTAAATCACAAGAAGTAAATGTGTTTCTTTCAGAAACTACTTGACTCTAAAACAGCAGAAATCCATGTGTACCCCAAGAAGTCATCAACTAGCTAAAAGAGTTCAAATGTCTACTCTAAAAATGGATTGGTTTCACAAGCCAGTATAGACAAGGGGTAGGTTTCAGTCTGCCAAGTTGGTCTATCCCTTTAGCTCCCACAAAGTAATAACATGTCTGGATGGTACATTAGTGACATCTACCTTTTTATCTCAGTTGGTATGCTTGATTGATTCAGATGTAAAATATCTTGCAGATTTATCACACTTTTTTTTTCAAAAGTTCAGGTTATTGTAACTCCCAGTCTTCACTGGGGCACCACTCAAGCCAACTCTACTTGGTGACAATAAGCAAACATGCATCTACACCACAGAATTAATGCAGTTTGACACCATTTAATCTGCCACAGCTCAATGCTATGAAATCATGAGTTATAATTTTCAAATGTCTTGAGCCTTCTCTGCCAAAGAGTGTTGGTACTTCACCAAACCAAAAATCCCAGGATTCCATACTACTGTTCTGTGGCAGTTAAATTGGTGTTAAACTGCATTACTTCTACAGTGTAGATCAGTGGTTCTCAGCCTTCCTAATGCCACGACCCCTTAATACAGTTCCTCATGTTGTGGTGACCCCCCAATCATAAAATTATTTTTGTTGCTATTTCACAACTGTAGTTTTGCTACTGTTATGGATCGTAATGTAAACATCTGATATGCAGGATGTATTTTCATTCACTGAACCAAATTTGGTGGAAATACTCTATACACCCAAATCTGAATACTGGTGGGGTTGGGAGGGATTTATATTGTCATTTGGGAATTATAGTTGCTGGGATTTATAGTTCACCTACAATCAAAGAGCATTCTGAACTCCACCAACGACGGAATTGAACCAAACTTGGCACTACCATGACCAAGAAAAAGTACTGGTAGGGTTGGGTAATAACCTTGAGTTTTGGAGTTGTACTTCACCTACATCCAGAGAGCACTGTGGACTCAACCAATGATGGATTTTACCAAACTTAGCATGACTACTCAATATGCTCAAATGTGAACACTAGTGGAGTTTGAGGAAAATAGATATTGAAATCTGGGAGTTGTAGTTGCTGAAATTTATAGTTCATCAACAATCAAAGAGCATTCTGAGCCCCAGCAATGATAGAATTGGGCCAAACATTCCACACAGAACCCCCATGACCAACAGAAAATACTGTGTTTTCTCATGGTCTTTGGCGACCCCTCTGACACCCCCTCATGACCCCTCCAGAGGTCCCAACCCCCAGGTTGAGAAACGTTGGTGTAAATGGACCCATACTGAGGATAGAAAGGTAATTCTTATTTGGTATTATCACCACCACAGATTAAGACTAATGTGTAATCTTCCAATTAAAAACAGCTTTCCATACAAACCTTTTCACTATTTTTATTCTAAAGGACCTAGGCTTTCTATTGTCTTTACCTTTTCAACACAGAAACGAGCTAACTAGGCTATATGACCACTGAGTTGAGCAACCATGCTGATGGTTCGAGTTCTCTCCGCATTCCAAGTGGATAGCAATAGCATTTCTTGGGTCAAGGTTTCAAAGCCATCTTTGTTCCTTTCTTTTTAAAACCGCAGTAAATGAAAATATAGCAAGTAGAATAACTAGAATCAGAGTTGGTAGAGACCTCAAGGGCCAATCACTCCAATCTCATGACATTTAGATACATCCAATCAGAACACTTCCAGCAGATGTCCATCCAGCCTCTGTTAAAAAACCTCCAGAGAAAAAGACTTCAAGGCAGCATAGTTCAGTGACTTACTGTCAGGAAGTTTTTCCTAATTCTTTAGTGAAATTTCTTTTCCTGAAGTATTAATTTCTTAAAATAAAAAATCCCTTTGCAAAATAATTTATATAGATAGCAGAATACACATTCCTTATTACAGAGCTTGGATTGTATGGGCAATTTTTTTTAAAAAGGAGGGATAACTGTGTATTGATGTTGTTTATTGCTAGTAATAGAATTGTGTAGTTTAATTGTCATGGTATATTGATTGCTGCTGTTTTTATTGTCTTTGCTGTTTACTGTCTGGAAACCGCTGTGAGTCACCCTCGGGCTTGAGATACGGCGGTATACAAGAATAGTAAATAAATAAATAAATAAATAAAACACAGGTACCTCAAGAAATAGGATTACTGGCTTCCACCTTCTTTCCATATCTGATTCCAAATCTGATTCCCATCTCTGATCACACACAGTAAGGACAGATGTCAAAAGAAACCCATCAGACAAGAAAAAAAGGACAAAGCAGGAAGTAGGTATTCACTTTTTGTAATTAGAAATCATCAAGAGGTTTTAAGCCTCAACCAGTACAGCAGATTATGATGGTATATTTGGCAAGACAAAGACAGTTAATAGGTTTTTCTGGGTGTTGGAGGTGCTGTGAGAGAGGGTTTATTATCCACATTATGAATGTTTATCTTACTATCACCTGTGGTAAGCAGGCTTTGCAGTAATTCTAAGCTAGTTTGCCAAACAAGTCAAACAAACAAACAAACAACCTGGTGTAACATTAACTATTACTGTTGCATTCATTTCAGCAAAATGGTAAAACTGATTTCCAAAGTTCCACCAGAAAGCTATATCAAGACTTGGCTAGCAAAGCACATTCTTTAAAAGAAATGGGAATGCTTTGGGGAACGGATCCCATTACACCTATCTGAACTGGACATCCTATTTATTAAATTAATTAAGAAACTTTTAGAAACCACTGCAGCCTTTCCTATTGGCTTGAGGCTTAAAAATATAATTAGTTACACCCATGGAAGAACAACTTAGGCATATATATTTTATTTCTTTCCCTCAAAATTTTATTCTGTCCATACCCTTCTTCTCAAAGTATTCACAGCAACACAAAGGTTAGAAAAAATTGAGAAATAGTTTGGGTGGAAGATGCTGAAGATCATCCTGTGGCCTTCAGGGCAGAGTTAAGGATTTGAACTTAAATCTAAACTAAACACCCTTTATTACACCACATTCAGCAATGGGTTTCTCCAGCTTTGGAAGAGACCACTAATTTCAAGTTTCCTTTCTTTTTTAAAAAAACAAAACATTTTTTTAAAAAATCACTTTCAAGATTGACAATTTTCTTCTGGTTTAGAAGCAAGATGTACCTTTAATAGACTATTGTGGGGTGGAAGTAAAACCTTAAGAGCCTTTGGCTTTTTCACAGGCATAATAATCTACCTACAGTGAAGAACCTGTTTTCTCACTTCCCATGAATGAGCAACTTTTACCACAAACCCACAACTTTGATTGAATGCTTGTCCGTACAGCATTGAGAAGGGGGTGCAAAGAATGGGGGGAAACTGGACATATTTTGTCTTCCATTTGAGTTGTACTATGGCAATCATCTGATAATAAGCTAACCTTCCCTCCCCACCCCAGTTAGCTGCAGCTGTGGAAAAGAGGCTCTTGCCAACAGACCCACAATGCCTTCCTCCACAGGAAGTTCCTTAGATCTCTTCCTGCACAGGAAATTTCCTGTGGTCCAACAGACATTCCTCTTAGTTTTATCACCATGTCACATTTGTTTTGACACATATTTGCTCTTAAGTAAAGTAAGAAAAAACACAGAGAGGTCTTGGGGGCTGGGAACGACACAGAATGGAGGGAAGGCTTTTCGCCTGTCTTTTTTCTCCCCAATATGTGAAAACTTTACTACAAAGGAAAATTTCAACATAGGAGTCATGACCTATATGCACAGGATGCACACACAGTGGGACAATTATACCTAGAGATTCTGAACGAGATGTGTGCATGTGCAAGAGTCTGGATACAAGATCTCCTGTATTTCAGCTAATTTTTGGTATCCTCCTAGCTCCCATATTGGTCTTGCATTTCTCTCATATATTTAGTAATACAGCATCACTCTGTGTATGTGTGTGAGGAAGAAAAGGAGGAGGGAAAAGAGGAAGAGAAGGAGGAGAAGACTATAGGAGGAGGACAAAGAGACGGATAGGAAGAAGAAGAGGAGAGAAAGAGGAAGGGAGGGGGAGGAAGAAGAAAAGGAGAAGTTCACAATGTTTTGATAAGCTTTTCATTCCTAAATAACCACATGCATACATAAAATGAAGCAACCAGGTCACGCTTGCTATTCTTCCTCACTTCAGGTTTTATTGCAATGTTTATTGCAGACAATGCGGCTGCAACCCAACACTGAATTACTGTATTTCTTCAGCCCTACTTTACAATCCTTCCAATGCTGATGCGGCTTAAAAAAATCCAACGAGATAGAAGAAATGTGGAGTTTCAGTAACAGACAAGAAATGATAAACTGTTTTTTTTAATATTATAAATTCCATGAACATTTTCTAGAGTGATGCTACATCCCTTTTAAAAAGTGCAAAATTTGTCATGACTAAATCTTTTAACTTAATGGCCAAAAGTTGATCACCCTACTAGAATCCAAGATAGGCTTCAGCAATTTAATTAACTTGGAAATTAAGAATTTTCCTGGTTGAAATCTTGATGTTCACAGAGTTTCACTATTTTCCTTCTTCCTTATTCGTAAACATGGACTCAGAATACAACAGCAAAGTGGATTTCTGAGAAGTGTATTTCAAGAATGAGTAGAATGTCATGCCAAAGCCATCTGTCTGTGAATGGTGGTAAAATAATGTTTCTTTCTCTATTGGGGGAAGGTACCAGAAGACCTGCTTTCTCCCATATGACCCTGCCAACCCTTCAATCTAAGGAGAGCTTTGGAAGTTTGCTCATGGGTATAGGATGAAAACCAAAACAGCAACATCTACTGCAAAAGCATCTTGATCTCAGAGGCACAAAGACTTGCTAGAACCCCCCCCCCTTTTTTTTTGTACCAAGCCACTTGGTTAAGTCTAAAATCTCATTTGCTTTCTATTATAGTACTGTCTTTCCTTATTTAAACTGAATGCAGCATATCAAGAAACATGGTAACAGACCAATTTGGAACAGAGCAAAGGACTCATTCTCATACATGGCAGCACTCAAGGTTAGTTCCACTCTTCTTTCCAGAGTCCTTAGGGGTATTTTATTTTCCAGTGGGACTTTATTGACCATACTAGCTTTTCTTGGTTCTTCACTCTTTCCATTCTCTGGAGTTTTCAAATATTCCTACCCTGTCTTCCTCCCCCATTCTCAAACAGCAAAGGGCAAAGCATTGTTCTCTGCCTAAAAAGGGGCAGGTAGCTTCTCACAAGACAGGGAAGGCCTGGAACTCAATGGAAGTTACTTTTCTGTTGCTAAAATGTTAACTACCTGCTTAATTGCCCTTTGTCCCACATGGCAAGAAGGGAAGTAGCCTCAACTTGCATTGAAATCCAATGCCTTCTTAACTGATAACAACCCTGAGACAAAATGTAGCCTTGTGATCCTAACATTGTCACTTTATTTCTCCTGTATGAGTTTAAGCATCTATGTCTGAAGAAGCCAGTGAAAACTTTAAAAGCTTGCATGATGTATTTTGTAAATTTGGAGTGGCCAATAAATTTGTAACTACTGTTTTGAGGATTGTGGATTTTCTTCTAAGGAAATGGATATGAAATACATACCAATCTCACAGCAAGACCACTGGGATGCTTATCAATTTTACAGTTGGCACCCTTAAGCTTCTTATAAATGTTGCCTCACTTTAAAGACTATATCAACTATAGCTTCAATTTGATTCTTCGGTCAAAGTATACTTTTATACCCCCCCCCCCAAAAAAACCTACCGAAGTCGGTTTTTGAACAGATCACTAACCACTCAGTCTGTGCACACTGAGAAAAAAAAAGTATGAAGAATCAACGTGAGTTTATCCAAAGCAGATCATGACAAAGTAATCTTACCTCTCTTTTTTGGGTAGCATTACAAGCTAAACCCAAGTTAACTGCCAAGTTAAAGGTTGGCAGTTCAAATCTGGGGAGCGGTGTGAGCTCCTGTCTGTCAGTTCCAGCTTATCATGCGGGGACATGAGAGAAGCCTCCCACTGGATGGTAAAACATTTGGGCGTACCCAGGGCAATGTCCTTGCAGATGGCTAATTCTCTAACACCAGAAGGAACTTGGATGTGGGTGAACTACAATTTCTGAATTTCAAAGTCAATTTCCCAAACCCCACCAGTATTCAAAGTTTGGCATGTTGGGTATGTGTGCCAAGTTTAGTCAAAATCTGCCATCGGCTGCGTTCACAGTGCTTTTTGGTTGCAGGTGAACTACAACTTCTGAAATTCACTGTCAATTCCTCCCAAACCCCACCAGTATCTGACGATGGTAGTAAAAGCCTTAGTTACATCCTGTTTGGATTACTGCAACACACTCTACATTGGGCTGCCTTTGAAGACTGTTTGGAAGCTTCAGCTAGTCCAGATATCAGCAGCCAGTCTACTAACTCAGGCACCGTACAGGGAGAGAATCACTCCAATGTTATGGCAGCTCCACTGGCTACAAGTCTGTTTCTGGACAAAATTCAAAGTGCTGGTCATTACCTTTAAAGCCCTAAATGGTTTGGGCCCTAACTATTTGGCTGAACACATCACCATATACAAGCCTGCCTGGGTACTATGATCAGTAGATGAGGCCCTTCTGTTAATCTTTGCTTTGTGAAAAAGACAATTTCCATTTTTTTAAAATGGCCCTATAGTCAGCAAACCCATAATATTGAATATAACACAACGGTTCATTTTCTCATCCTCCAGCTTCAGACTTAGCTTTAACCTCCCATGCATGTGACCAAAACAGGATGCTTAAATAAAAGTGAATTGTTTGTTTGTGTACATGAACTAAATCACATATTGGGATGATACCACAAGGGCCAACTAGTCCAACACCCTGCCATGCAGGAATAAGCAATCAAAGCACTCCTGGCAGATGGCCGTCCAGCCTCTGTTTGAAAAACTCCAAAGAAGTCACCCCCACCCCAGTCTAAGGCAGCTTATTCCACTATTGAAGATTCTTACCAACAGGAAGTGCTCTACTAATCATTTCACTCCAGTCACTTCTCAATCCATTGTCTGTTGTGCTTCAGAAAGGGAATTGCTTCAGTGTATGAATAATTATGCTACATATCAGCAAAAGGGGAGAGTTTTTAAATGCCCTTTTGGCAGTCAACTACTAAGGTATTTTGAATTTTTTATTGCCACTGTTCCAGGTGAAGACAATTAAGATGTCATCAGAATATTTAACGCTCAGAGAACATAAATGTCACACAAGTTCCCTTTGGCATACCAAACAGTTTATTCATAGAAGATGCTCACCTCCTAATGCTTATTTCCTGAAGTGGCTCTTGCTGTGCTGGAAAGAGAGAGATACTCAAAGGTGATTGGTCTCCCTGAAAGTGTTTTTTTGTATTCATATTTTTACTGACAATCTCAGCTCTTTCAAGAGAGAAGCAGGAGATACCAGTGGGAAATACACTGAGGTCACCCACAATTTTCTAAAACAGCAGAGGAGGGCACATGCACATTATAGTTCACCAACCTCTTCTACAATGTGTGCGTGCACTTATGGTCCAGCTACAATTTTGATGTAACATTTCATAACTGCAAGTAAAACCTGTGCTTCAAGCTGACACCCCATAAACACAACACTAAAGTAGAAATAGTGTGGATATCCTTGCTTTAAAGGGGAGGAGACAGTAGACTCTCAGATAGCCGGCATGCCTTCAGAGGAAAGTTAGTTAAGATTAGTGGAGGCTAGATGTCATGATCTAAGGGGGCAGGCCCAGGTGTTCAATGGATATCTAGGGAAAAATCAGTGGTAGTCGTGGTGCATGCCAACTACCTCTTCTCCCCGTAATCTCTTCCTTACATTGCAGCAAAAGCCTATAAATAATTCCATCTTGGAACATGGAAAAGGAGATTTTGGCCCCTGGGAAACTGGTGCTGAGCAACGGGAGCTAAGTGACCTACTATTGATTTCCACGTCTCTATAAGAAACCCCAGCTTCCTGATGTGGTTCTACAGTAATTTAGGGAGAGAAACCTGAGCTGCAAATAACAATTTGTATTGTGCAGGAGACCTTTCAATGTTTATCTGGAGGGAGACTACTATATAACATAAAAATAAAGCCAATATGAACACATTTATGTAAAACAGCAGGAAAATTATATCAGGCTAAAAGTATTTGGCTTTTTAAAAATCAAGCAAAAGAGGGCATACAGCTCTCCAAAATAACAAATGGAACCATTGGACAAATATGGCAAGTATCCCTGGAGGGGACAGTGGCTTACAATAGACATCCATAATAAACCAAGGGGCTAAGAGAAGAGGGTCCTGCCCTTGTGGAAGGCAAGAGCCAATTGGTTCACAGGTGGCCAACATCTGCACAGGAAACCAAAAGGCAAGGGCAGGAAATGGCTTCCTATTTATTTATTTATTTATTTATTTACAGTATTTATATTCTGCTCTTCTCTCCCAAAGGGGACTCAGAGTGGATCACAGAACATATATATGGCAAACATTCAATGCCATTATATAATGTCAAGACAGACAATAGACAGAAGTATATATAGGCTTTTTCCTAGTGAAGAAAAAGATGATGTGGGTGCTAGGAAACTATCCCAAGAAATTATAGTTATTTGCAAGCAAAGAACTGGAAACAGAATGGGTATTCATCAAAGAGGGAAGTGAAAGAGGAAATAAGCAACACTGGAGAACTCCTGATAAAAGAGAGAGGAATGGAGACTCACAATGAACTCCCTGCAGCTCTGTCCCCAGTTGAAGGTAGAATAAAGGGAAGAGAGAAAGGACAATAGTCAAGGCATCCAAGAACTCCCTCTGTTCTTCGAGGCCACAGGAATCTATTCTAAAAACCTGATAATGAGAGGAGAGCTCCCATTCCTGCCTTAACATCTGAAGAGCACAAACAGATATCCTGAAGGAATATAGTGGTATGTTGCCTGCACTGCAACATCAAGTTGTCCCGGGAAATTGTACTTCAAAACTCTGATAAGTATGACAAAATGTAAGGGACAATGGTCTAGACTAGGCCTGCACAACTTGGGAGGAGTAAGGGGCTGAAATTAAGACAGGCTAAGCTTCTTAGGGCTGTCAATAGGTTTTTAGTACATAACTTCACAAGTAAGGTATAATTAATGTCTAATTAGGACTACCGTTGTTATTGTAAGCCTTCAAATCATTTTCGACTTGGGGTGACCCTATCACCAAGTTAAGATTTATTCAGAGAGGATTGCCCTTTGTCCACCTCTGAGACAGAGAGTGTGTGACCTGCCTAAAGTCACCCAGTGAGTTCCAAGTTATAGTCTGAAGTTCAAACCACTACACTATGCTTTCTGAATTCCTTAAGAAATTCCTTCAGAACCATGTGCAGTGGTGGTGGAGGAAGAAGGGGCAAGCAGGTATGCACTCCCATTGCCCGTGGAAGTGGGATGAGCAGTGTGCATGGTGACGCAGCATGGCAAATGGGGACATGGCACATGGCGACCGGAGCATGATGAAGGGGAGTGATGGCAAAGTGAGAGGGCTGCACAACAGTGGGGGGGGGGGGGGGCCCGGGGGGGGGGGGGGGGGGGGGGGGGGGGGGGGGGGGGGGGCAAAGAGAGTGCATGTGGTGAGCGTGGTATAATCTCTTCCACTATACCCATGCAAAACATCTCTCTTAGCCTCATCTGTCAACCGGGTTCTTGTACGCCAAGCTCCAGGGACTGTGGCTGCTGCTAAATATATTATACGATTTCTATATTACCTAGCTTTTATTTTAAACTAGAAATTTTCTTCTAAAATTGTAGATTTGTCCTAAAACAGCACTTTGTGCATGTTGCATATAAAAAGAAAACCGTGGCAGAAGAACTGCTGAATTCATTGCCCAAACAGAACATTGTGAATTTTCTGTGCCTTAACAGCATACATGCAACTGCAGCAGTGGCTCTTAACATTTTGCTAAGTGCTTAATTAATGACAACTACTATGTTACTAAAAAGGTAGGAAGTTAAATATTAATTGTTTATTTTCCCAAACATTTTGTAAAGAAGATTTGAATTACAGTTTAGAACAAAATAACTTGAATAAAACTTGGTCATTTTGTTTTAAACAAACAGAAAATGAGAGAAACAAACAGCTACATCCCACACAGGAAATGTTGTGTCAGAACATCTCCTGCTGGAGTTTCTAGAACCTAGTCATCACCATCCAAACAGCCCTATATTTACAGTAATTGAATCAAAACATTGCCAAAGTTTTCATTTTTCTAAAATGGAATTAAAATAACAAACTTTGTGTCATCCAGTCTATTGAAAAAGTTTTTAACTAACCTTTCAGACATAAGAACAAGGATGAGGAAACAGGGAAAACATGGGAGTGACTATTAAACTCATAAAGCAGAAGAGGCAAAGGCAGAAATGGAGACAGTAGAGCAGAGTAGGCCAAACTGAGTCCAACAGACTTTGAAGTTTGTCTTTATATATATATATAGATAGATAGATAATGGTAGTGGTGGCTTCCTTGTCGTGATTTACAGGACTAGAGAATTTTGGCCTATCAGCATCCCACTGGTGCTGAAAGATAACAAAGAAGTAGATAAAACAGGGGAAGCTAAATGGTACGATTTAGAATGAATACAGACTGAGAGCAAAGTGAATGTAGATAAATCTTTTCAACACCTCCATGGCAAGCTTCTCTCTACCTTTTGTGGATAATTTCCAGGTCTAGCCTTTTCTAAACCCTGGAGCTGCTCCTTGGTTAGACCAGGTATAAGTTAATGCTATGAACCAATGATCTGCATTGACCCATCTTGCTCTTTGTTTCTCCCTTCTGGATATTATTACTGCTCATGCTATGAGCGTTGAGACATACCTCAGTTTTCATAAATTGATTTTGGAGTGCTTTATAAGCATTAATAGACATATCCTCATATGCTGCAAGAGTGCTATTGACTCATTTTTTAGAAAAGCAAATTAAACACTCCAAACCACAATATAATTCATACTACTGATATGAGAACTGTCTCAAATCAGTCCAAAAAAGAAAGACCTTGGAGGGCCGCATCTAGCCCACAGGTCCTTAGTTTGAGGAACCTCATGTTAGAAGAACCTGCCAACATTTTACCTTGAGAAATAAAGTTCTACATAAGTTATTTTTTTTCATGTAATGAGTAATTTCAAAGATAACAGATGAAGAAAGTATAAACTATTAAGTCATTTATTTATTTATTATTTACTATATTTATATACTGACCCTCTCAGCCCAGAGGCGACTCGGAGCTGTTCATTGATACAAATCAACGAATAATTGAATACTTTTCAGTAGTCCACAATTTTGCAAAAGAGCATATACACAGACACACACACATATATGCACACACACAGAGACTGAGTATGCCATATTCAGAATTCCAAAATTCAAAGTACTGCCAATATCCAAAACTGTCCACATGGATGACTGACACAGTTTTATACCTTTGATGGTTCAATGAAACTGTTTACTTTGCAAAATTATTTAAAATAGTGTATAACGTCCTCTACAGTGTATTTGTATAAAGTGTATATGAACTATAAATTTCATGTCAGGCTCGTGACTAAATCCAGGAATACAACCAAACTGCAAAGTTTTGCAGTGTCTTCAGAGGGAGTGTAGCACAGATTGAATCCATTATCCATGATTCACCTTTGATGGTGAAAGGTGGATGTGAGTACTACACAGCAAACATATGAAGGAAATGTGGCTACATTCTCTTCTATAGCCCATTGGAGATGTAAACATACTTGAGTAAGAGATAACACTCAAGAGTAAAAGTCAGCATCTCTAGCCTTCCAACATATTGTCCTCTACACGCATTAAGAGGAGTAAAATACTGGGTGAATAATGAAATCATTAGAGCAGTGGTTTTCAGCTTGTGGGACCCCAGGTGTTCTGGCCTACAACTCCCAGAAATCGCAGCCAGGTTACCAGCTGTTAGGATTTCTGGGAGTTGAAGGTGAAAACATCTGGGGATCCACTGCATTAGTGTCAGAGCAGGAAATCCACCCCCTTTTAACCTAAAGTCCTTTGGAATAACTTTCCCAGTACTTTCAGAAATTCAACAAGCTGCATCAAAGGATTCTACTCTTTCTTTTGTTCAATTGCACAGATCACGTCTCAGGGTTATGCAGATTAGCCTATGGAAAGTTCCCTCTTTGCACAGCTATGGCCTGCTTCTGTCACTGGGTTTAATTGCTGTAGATTGGCGGCTCATGATTGCATAGCAATCATCTTATGGACATAGGCAAGAAACTTGGCATGTTCCAGTGAGATCCTGAAGTCCATCCTGAGTTCTGGATGGACCAAACTTTTGTGGTATGCTTTCATGTTGTTTCCAACTTATAGCAAACTTATCACAGGTTTTTCTTGGCAAGATTTTGTTCAAATGTGAGATTTTTTTTTTTTTTGCCATCCTCTGGAATGAAGTCAGCTTCTATTGCCAAACAAGGATTTGAACCCTGGTCTCCAGAGCAGTAATCCAATGATCAAATTACTATGTCAGGCTGGTTCTCAAAGGTGGACAGAATATTTCACCATTTCCCCCCTCTAAGCATCATTATGTCCATGTTTTACATTACTCATCTTTTCCACTTTCACATAAAAACATTATAATCAGACATTATATTACTTCACAGGAGAGTTGTTCAGTCTCTGCATCCTTTTGTTTTCTACACTATCTCTAGTCCCATATTATTGTTTTTGTGATGCAGTGACCATCACTTTGTACTCCACGTATGGTCACACTCTTGATTTGTACCTGATAGAAGTACTGATCAATCAAAAGACGTATCAGATGTTGGAATTCAGTCTGAGATGGATCAAATTTTGGGTGTATTCCTAGATTCAGTCCTGAGTCTTATATGCACTTTCCTATGTTCCTAGGATCAGTAAGCTACATCTTATCACCATGAAAATTTGGTGATACACACCTTCTAAAACAAACATTTTCTGGTTATTTGAAAAGGATTTTAGTGGTTTGCTCCTGATATTGAGTTGTTGTGTGGAGAGGGATGGACTACAAAATGCTATGCTTCTGTGGTTTTGGAAAATATTGTATAAACTGGACTTGTATGCAGATAATTTGCAACCATGAACAAAGTTTATGAAGAAATGTCATCATAAAGTCAGATATATCTAAATATCACAGACAGGTACAATACCTGTAAAAACTGAACTTGCAGGCCTATTAAAGCAATTTGTATGACAAATTTCTGCATATGTTTTTTTCTGAGAAGTAAAATATACTGCACTTATGTCCAAGAAAGCATGCATAACAATGCAAACTCTGTTTCCCAGGGTAAGCTTCCTATTGAATGCCATTGGCCAGAGGGACAAAATTTGCATTTGTCTTGAATTATTATGCACCTAGGATTTCCAGTAAGATACAGGGATGGGGTCAAAAGTTCAATCACAAATTATGGTACATTTGTTTTTGCTTCTCCCACCTCCGCCCTACCAAAAATTGACATAATTTTGATAGTAGTATGTTCCTACATAAATGTGTTTTCCCGTGTTTGCATATTTCTTTACTACAATGCCACAAAATAGTCTAAAAACTGAATATGTTCTCATAGTTCAAGTATGCCTTGACAGATGTACTGTATATTGAGAAATGCCAACTCAATTGACTTTTAATATATTTTTGATAAGTTCTTGGATACAGCATCTTGTGCAAGAAAATTGGAAGATAAGTAATTAAAAAGCTAAAAACTCTAAGTACAAGGCAAAGAAAAAAAGAAGTATCTCTTTATTAAGCATTTCATTGCTCATATTTTCCAAGTCTAATTTTTCAAGATTTTGTAAGTCTGACTCACATTTTCCACATTGGTGAAAATAACACAAGCAGGTGGTAAAACTGGTAATGTTCAGGCTTGTAACCGGGACTAGCCAAGGAGACCATGCCATCTCATCATGGCCTATAAAGCTATATATTTGTCCATCCGTTTCCAGATGCAATTTCAAGTGTTGTTTCTGATATAGCGAGGCCTTCATGACCTCTACCCTCATGGCTCGAAGTTAGTTACAGCATATTAAAAAACATAACCATTGTAAACCTTCTATAAAAACACATATTAAGATTTATTTCTATAACAAATGCATATTAAAATTCACAGAACAGAGATTAAACACAAGTTCAGTCACAGATTAGGATCAAAGTGTTCAAATGAATAATCTGTTTCAAATAGAAACACAATTATAATATATATTTTGATAAGTTCTTGGATACAACATATTGTGCAAGCTCTGCTTATATTTGTGAAAAATCAAGCAAAAAGTGGGCACTAGAAATAATATCATACGAAAGCTGACTGACACAACCTGGGGATCACAAACAGATACAGTGAAGACATCTGACCTTGCGCTATGCTACTCTGCTGCTGAGTATGCATGCCCAGTGTGGAACATATCTCACCACGCTAAAACAGTGGATGTGGCTCTTAATGAAACATGTCGCATTATCACGGGGTGTCTGCGCCCTACACCACTGGAGAAACTACACTGTTTAGCCGATATTGCACCACCTGACCTCTGCCGGGAAGTAGCAACCAATAGTGAAAGAACCAAGGCAGTGACATCTCCGGCTCATCCCCTGTTTGGGTATCAGCCAGCACGTCAACTACTTAAATCAAGAAATAGTTTTCTAAGATCTACAGACACCCACTGGAACACCTCAGCGAGAGTCCAAAAGCGGCAGGCTAAAACCCAGAACCTCAATCAATGGCTGATACCAAATGAGCACACAAAAACTGGGTGACTTGGAAGGCGCTGAACAAGACTGCGCTCTGGCACCACGAGATGCAGAGCCAACCTTAAGAAATGGGGCCACAAAGTGGAATCCATGACATGCGAGTGTGGAGAAGAGCAAACCACAGAACACTTACTGCAATGCAACCTGAGCCCTGCCACATGCACAATGGAGGACCTCCTTGCGGCAACATCAGAGGCACTCCAAGTTGCCAGCTACTGGTCAAAGGACATTTAATCAACTACCAAGTTTGCAATCTTTGTGTTTTGTTTGTTTGTTTTTAATGCAACACAACTGTTTGGTTCGCTCCTGACACGATAAATAAATCAATAATTTGTGAAAAGCAGCTTGACCTGATTTATCGCAGTTTCTTCTTTTCCTTGCAGTCCCACAAGCAATAATGCTATATGTCATTTGAGGAGGTCCTTCAAACTTACAGAATGACACTGCATGTATGGAAACGCCTCTTGCACAAGCTTCTTTCCTTTTGTGTTAGCTAGGATCTGAAATGCCACAAGACTATTGCTTTTGCTGCTGCAATTCTGTCCTTAGCATGTGTGCTGCACTTTTAAAACCACCGGGAAAGTTTTGTGACTTTTACTAAGCAAGTGTCGGGCACAAACCTGCAGTAGGTTGTGAAGCCTAATACATGTCTTTTTCAAAACTGGACATGACAGGAAACAAACCAGGATCCTTCAGCATGCAAAGCACAAACTCTGCAACTGAGATACATTTCCTGCCTTCCTTTTTGGAATGGGAGTATAAAGAATAGAATGAGCTGCTTTCAAATAGGCAGCACTTGCATTAGTCAATAGTATGTCAACAGCTGTCTTTTCCAGGAAATGTGCAACCAAGGCACTCCCTCTACCCACATTAAGATTCTTCTTTCACATTTTTTGCATGACTAACTTCCTCAGAAAGGAAATTTCCCTCCAGCAAAACATCTCTTGTTCCTTTGAATAGTTCATCAGCTCATAATAGGAGAGGTCAAAGAAGAGATTCCTTCCCTCACCATGCCTAACAAAAAAACCTATTTAGAAATATTTTAATTTGACAATTCCATCTGCCTTTATGTAGGACTACCTCTTTTCAGGATCAACTTTGCAAAACACATTTTTGAGTGCTCATTGTGACACTTTAAACATACATTTTCAAATGTAATGTAAGTGGAAGCAATTCACAAAGATTACCAAACAGCTGTGATTAGTTACATTTCTGTGTTAAATGCACACTTAGTGAGAAATATGTTTGAATTTTTGTGAGAAATAATCCGCTATGTTTTTGGAATTGAGTTCTGTACTGAACCGTTTTTCTGTAGTAGTAATAATAATAATAATAATATTAATAATAATAATAATAACAATACTTTATTTATATCCCACCCAATCTCCCTGAATTTGAATGATAGAATTCCAGTTCCAAAGAACAGGTTAATATCTTTGCATTTAGTTGTCACACAAAAAAGTTTTGCCATTTGAAATTTTCTGTTCAGAAATGGGGGTGTACATGCACACAAAACTTATTTGCACGGAGTCAGACTGTGAGTCTACAGCATCTTGTTCTCTTTGACTTTTCACATTTTGCTGTGCTACAACCTGGAACTGATCCTCCAGCTGTCCCTAGTTTTGTGTTCTCCAGACTTAAGGGACTATGTATATTCTGTTCAGGATGGCAATGGCTATGCTAGCTAGGAATAGTGAGAATTATAGTTAAACACACTTGAAAGTATCAATGAAATCTGCTCTACGTATAATTCAGTAACACATATTCAAAAAGGCATCATATCATTAAGGCAAATTGTCAGTTTTCAAACCATCTTGAGACTGCTTGCTCACAACTGAACTTCTTTGGAAGTTTTTAAATAGAGGCTGGACAGCTATCTTCTGGGAGTGATTTGATTTTGTATTCCTTTGTGGTAGAATGGAGTTGGGTTGGATGATCCTTGTGGTCACTTTTAACTCTACTTCTATTATTCTGTTTGTAGATGAGGCAGTGTATGTGTGTGTGTTTTAGAGTATCTCCATTCATATGAACTAATTATAAACCTCAGCAGATTTGACTGACTTAATCACAGAATCATAAAGTTGGAAAAGGCTACATAGCTGCCATCCAGGAACACATAGCCAAAGCACTCCTGACAAATGGTCATTCAAGCCTCTATTGAAAAAACTCCTTAGGAGGAGACTCCATCACACTCTGGGGTAGCAAATTCCAGTGTCAACTACTCTTACTGTCAAAAAGATGTTGCTAATGTTTAGGTAGAATCTTTTCTCCTGTGATTTGATTCTATTGCTCCATGTTCTAATCTCTAGAGCTGCAGAAAACAATCTTACCCCTCCTCAATGTGACATACTTCCAATTATTTAAACAGGCCATCGTGTCACCTCTCAACCTTCTATTCTCCAAGTTAAACATGTCCAGCACACTATGCATAGGGTCTCCAGAATCATCTATCCCTTCATTACTTTTGGCTGCTTTCAGGGAGGAAATCCTTTGGGTGAATTCCAATGATCTCCTCTTCCTCATGATCTGAGGGTGAAATGCAGAATATGCCTCCTGTCATTGTACAGCCTTAACTGTGCTATACTGAACCTGACACAACTTCCAATAATCCTACAGCACCATCCTCTTGGCAGATATCAATCCTATCTCAGGACACCATTCTGATTGTGTTCTATGAGTTGCTCCCAGCATTGTTGTAGTTATTCATACTCATCTAGATAATCTTCAGGGTAGTAGTACATTTCCAGTTGCCACTATAACATTGCCATTGATACTCACTGGATTATGTCTAATTTTCAAGGAGAAGACATTGTGAGAACTATTATCATTGTTATGGTTATGATTCTTTGTCTCCTCAATTTTGATGGGGATCTCGGTCCCAAGATCACCCTCCATCTAAGGCCTCAGCAGTGTCTGCTTCTGTTTCCTCTGTGCAGCCGTTCTTGCCCTCAGCTCCTAACTTAGACGTTCCTCACACTGAGTCTGGAGCTCGAACAACCTCTTGTATGTATTGGTTTCCCTGCTACATAGGTTCTGAGGAGGACTTGCCATCTCCTTTTTCAGATGCAACTTGGGGATCCTTCCCATTCCACTTGTGGCAGGCCCTCAGATTTCAAATTAGACATTTGTCACTAATTATCAGGGATTCTGTCTTCAAGGAAATTCAAAAACATGTTCCTTCTTCAACTATGAAACTATTATTGCCATACCTTCTACATCCTACTCCCATTCACTGATCTTGTGACTTTTAAAAAGGATTTTTTTTCCATAGAAAAAGAAAAACGTTACACTTAGGAATATATCCAACCAAGTTTTTCCTCTCTAAATCATTGTCTATCACGTTCATTACCCCCATACCCAGGCATTCTTATGATAAGACAGGGAGATAAATTTACAAATATCTTCTAGACACTCATTATCATGGTGCTCCAATAATGCAAGGTTAATAAAATCCCTTTGTGATCATGAAAGTTTAAATTATTTGCCACCCTATTCGTTCATAAGTCTGCAGTTAGAGTAGGGTAAAAATAATTATCTTGAAGTTGGTGATTTGCCATAATGTGGAAGAAGTAGCCAGTGCTAAAAAAAACCTGTTAAATGACATTGAGTTTCAGACAATGGGGGCCATATGAATTTAACAATGCAAGCCATTCTGATGTCTGTACATGGGTGAATTAGTCAACAAGTATTAACAAATTAACAAGCCTTGAGCAATAAAGAAGAATGTTTTTAAATGCAGAGGCTGAAACTCCTCCCCTGGGCATCTTTTTTCAAGGCAAGGTTCATTTCCTTTTCATCAGCAAAACTTGTAAACAATTGTAAGGTAATGCTCGCAATTGGAGAAATGCTCACAACTCCAGATTTTCTTGCAAAGTTTCAACCAAGTGCTTTATAAGACACAAGAATGCAAGAGTTCCACAACTTGATAAAGATATAGGCATGTGAAAATGGTTATCGATCACTAACCAATAAATCAATAAAATTAAAAGCCTTTTACTAGAGGATTAAATTAATTGATGAAAGTTTAAAGGCTGTCAGGGCTGGTGTGAGAGGTTCACACATAATGATGGGTTATCGTTAAGGTGTTGCATGTTAGTCTGACAAAAAATTCCTACAGACTGATTAATATTCAGTGATATGTGACCAAATTAAGGGGGAAAGGGATATATGAGTTCAAATTCAAAATGCTTGTGAAACTATGGACTTCTTTGATATCTCTTGAAATTACATTTCTAAATGTGCTAAAGAAGTCAACAAAATAACCTACAAAAATAAACACATCATTGTAATCCTATGTATCAATGGTAATGGTCTACAGCTGCCACCATATTTGATTTGAAATTGGAAAAATATACCAAAGAATGAGATGTTCCCCAAAGATGTCATTGTATATGTACAGAGGAATAGATGGATGACAGAGTTTATGGAAAAGTGGCTAAGAGTTGTGTGGGATAGATGTCCTGGAGGTCTGCACAACCTATTTAGCATATAAATACTTCATGCATTTTGTGGGCATTCGTCTGACCAGGTCAAAAATAAAATCAGGCAGAAATGTGGGGCTTTGGTTTCTGGTGGTATGACTATCCAATTGAAGCTATTTGATGTTTCAGTCAACAAATAATTTAAGAATTTCTTGAAAAAGGAATATGAATATTGGTGGTCAACTGACAACCTTCTGCTGACACCATTGAGAAAATAGAATGAGTACCGGCATCAACATTGACAGAATGGATGTCCACAAAAATGTTGTAATGAAACATTTTAAAAATGTTCCATCACAAATGCTCTTGATAGCTCAAAGAACAATATACTATTGGATAATAAAAATAAAGACAGCTTTGAAGAAACTGACTCTGATGATACTCTATTGAATTAAGATTGTAATACGGATTCCAAAACAAGAGATGAATGAAAGACTGTACTTGTTATGTTTTTCTACATTTCATCTGTTCCCCTATTGTTGTTGTTAGTAAATTGAATTCTATTGTTATTAAAACTATTTAGATAGTGCAAGTTAGCAAAAGATATGTTATTTGTTAAAATTCATCCTTAGACATTCTAAACAATATTCTAGATTTTTCCCCATACAATTAAAATTTAAAAATGAGGTGTGCCTTGAATTCTATGGAACCTAAGGTTAAATGAAATATGATATTTACAACAATTGTAAATAACCTGGCCCTTTTTGACAAACCTGAACAAGCTTTCTGGTAAATTAATATTATTATTACAGCAGCGATAGTGATATTATTACTGTTTGGTGAAGCACTTGGAACACTCCAGATAGATATTGGAGTTCTCCAAGTACCTCACTGAGCTACAAATACGTAGATTTTGAAGGATGGAACCTTCAATAACATCTCTTAAAATGAGATCTAACATTGTAGATTTATGCTAACAACAGGACATTATAGTTTTAAATGGGGAGAGTAAGCTCGCCATATATATATATACATATGTATATGTGTAAACATGGAAACTGAAATTCATTCTCAGATTTCAGGAGCTGGCCCATCTTTTTTATGCTTCATGTGAGGGGAAGAAAACCCGAAGTAAGAGCAACATGCTGATTTTTTAAAAATTAAGTGTTGCTGGCCCTTGATGCTGCAGGTTACTTTAGTCTGCATCATCATCCCCTCCGTCCTACTTCTTTTAAAATTCGTCAAGCAGAAGCCAAAACCAGACAGTAGGAGATAGTAGTCAGTGCAGGCTCAGTATATGCAACCTCAAGACTCAATGAAAACACTTCTAGAGAGACCAATAATTTATGGCCTTTCTTATCTTTTTTTTAAAATCTTATTGGTAACTTCCTGTTCCTAAGGAAATGAGTGCAAAGGCAAGTTTATAGCTGAACATGAAAAAAATAATGACCACATTATCAGAGACAATTTTTCATATATTGGCTCAATCATTAATCAGAATGGAGACTTCAGTAATCAGGGAAAAAATACTGGACCTTGGAAAGGTAGTTATGGAGGAACTAGTAAAGGTCCTGGCATGGCAAGATGTATAACTGTTTTCTAAAGTTAAAATTATCCATGTCATCATATTTCCAATGTTTATGCATGATTGTGAAAGCTGGATATTAAAGACAACTGTAAGAAATAAGTCAATTCATTTGAAATCTGATGTTTGATCGTTCCTAGAGCCTGAATTCTCACCAGAACTCAATATGACTAAACTGAGACATTAATACTTTGGATGTATCATGAGAACACATGATTCACTGACAAAGACAATAATGCTTGGTAAGGTGGGAGGCAGTAGAAAAAGAGGAAGGCTGTGTTACAAGTTGATAGACTCAACTAAGGAAGCCATGACCCTCAGTTTGCAAGATCTCACCAGGCCTGTTGGTGACTTTGAGGTCTCTCATTTACAGGGTCATCATGAAATAAACTTGACAGCCAATAAAAAAGCAATAGTACATTTGTCTTTCTTGGTTTGAGGTGCAAGTTAGCAAAAGGTATAGGATGAATATCTTCCTTTTCAGGTCTTTGTATGCACTTGGTTCCTTTCTTTTTTTATTTCTAGATTCATTTCTTTCTATTTCTCATCACATACCCACCAACTTTTAGTAAACATCCTCTCCTTCTCTTCTTCCTTCCAACTCCATCCAACACCATCTCCTTTCTCATTCCCTAGTCCCTCCTTCTTCTTATAACCCTTGCTCTCAACTCCCAACTAAAGATGGAAAGAATACTCATATACTTGGATTGAAAAATGATAAAAGGGCTTCTCGAGTGCCAGGTAAACCTGACAAGGAGAATCTTCCTGGTGTCCTATTTCTGTTCGAATTATGGCACAAAAACCATTCTGGGGCTGAAAACCAACAAGACTTCTGCAGAGAAAGCAGTCTCTGCAACAACTCAAAGTGAATTGCGTTACACTCTGAATATATTTCAAAATTCTGCATTGATGACAATTTCATCCCATGGTAACTACTGCTGCTGTCATAGAGGAGGCATTTCATATGTTTCACTCATTAGTTTTTGTGTGTGAAATATTTGTATTTATTTATATGTTGAGTACAAATGTAACATATATTGTTTTCAAAGCAGTTTGTTAGTAATTACCAATGCTTGGCTGCAGAAATTCAAAAGAGAACGGATTGTATTTCAGAATACACCCCAACAATGAGAACCAAGACCTATGAATGTGTGAAACGAACGTATTGCCTAAAATGTTCCTCACCATTGGGGTTACCAAACAAATATATGTGAAAGGGATCCACAAGTTTTCAATTGCTATCATCACTGGTCAGCAATATTTCAATATGTTTTTATATTTTTAAAGCAGAAAAGACTTGCAGGTGTAAAAAAAAAGATGTAACCAGGAGAGAATAGCAATGAAGATTTGAGGTATGTCTGGGTTCTGGATAGTGCAGATTTACACTGGATTTTTCAGGATTAGGAAAACAAATTAGGAACCTAACAATGAATATTAAGGGGGGAGATGGGTGGGATTTTTAAAATCCTGACCTGTACTGTTTTACTGTGGCAGAAAAGGTGATTCAGGAAAGACAGATCAGAACAACAGTTTGTACAGTAAAACATTTACTTGCCAAGAAGCCAGAAATGGGATTGCCATGGTGAGCTAGCAGTAATCACTAAAGGGAGATAAAATGAGACCCTGGCTGAGGAGCATCTGTGGGGAGGATATGCTCCTTGCTCCACAGCGATTCCTGTCAGGAAGCAGTTTATTTTTGTCCTGTGCGGGAGTGGAATGGTACATGCACTGAGATCATTTGATAGCTGTTTTGAAGTGAACCGGGCTGGTATGTCTTTAATTTGTCATTCCATTATGAACTCTTTTCCCATCCAAGAAGCCTTCAAGTCAGGAAGCTGCGTCTGCCCACACAGGAAATTCCTTTGCAGCAACTTCCCCAAAAAGGAAATTTCCCTCAGAAGTGTAGTCTTTGAGTGGAGGCAGCTTAAAGGAGGGGTTTTTTTTTTTACCTTCTCTTTTGGCAGTCTTTCATTTGCCATTGCTTCTTCGGCCAGAATTTGGGGGATCAACAAATCCTCTTTCAGACAAGGCAAGCAAGCCTCCCACTCCTCTAAACTGTAATACCAGAAAGTCTCCCCCTTCTATCACAAACATCCAACAATTTCTGAACCAAATCTAGTTCAAACTCTTTCCCTCTGGAAAAAGTGTGTGCAGAAATTGTTGGCTGGGATTTCATTGAATAGAAACGGGGGGGACGGGGGACGACACCAGCAATAAGGTGGGGAAAGGGGGGGGGGGTCTTTCACTTGGAAAACAAAAACAAAGAAAGCACTTAACACACAAACTGTTAAGGGTTAGGATCAAAAATATTCATTACCTTTCTTTACATTTTCCTAGAGAACATTTTGGAAACAGCATTTGGTGACTTCATAACTGTAAAGTACTGTCTAGTCCAGTTTTATTTCAAGTAATCTTTCATACACAAAAACTTCATTTAAAATATTCTAATGCAAGTGGTGTTAAAGGAGGAAAGCACAACATCTAAAATTAATCTCACAGACATCTTGTGAAAAGTGGATAAGAGCCAAATTTCAGCAACAAAAAAAACATATAGCATTTTATGAAGCACCTTTATAATTGGGATATGATCAGCTGTGCTGCCAGACTCACAAGCAATCTGCTATTTCCCCATTTCAAATCAGAAAGTATGTGTGTAAATGTGAGAAAGACAGAAAGATAAGGAAGCCTGATGTTTGTTCCCTAGGATTAATTTTTTTAAGCAAGCTATGTTACCTTATGGAGGCAGAAGAAAAAACAAATGGGAAAGGGCGTAACACATTCCCTATCCATCCCAGAACATCTCCAGAACAGCTAGGTGGCCTTGTTAATTAACAAAAGGAAAGGAAGGAAGAGGATCCTGACCACAAACCCTGTAATTCATCATTTGAAACCAAAATCTCCCTCTCTTTCAGTAGTTATAATTTGGGATATAAGGGAAAATATCTGTTTGTTTATATATCTCCTTTCTCTTGGCATGGGACCCAAGTCAGTTTATGTTAATTTATAAACAAAGTGTCCTACAAACTTACTTAAACCAAAAATAAATAAATAAAAGTGCAATATCATTAAAAAGATATTTCTTTCTCTTCAGCTTAAAAGATAAATGCCTGCCTAAATAAAAAGGCCACTGCCTGCCAACAGAAGAAGAACAGAGGAACCAACCCATGGAAGGGCATTTCAGACAGGAGCGGCCACTGAGAAGTCTCTCTCCGCCATCCCAACCAAATGCACCTGTGATGGTGGGACAAAAATAAAGCCTCCCCCTGAGTTCTTTCTTTAGTAGACTCACAGAAGGAAGTATGATCTTTCAGACAGTTGGGACGCAAGGTTCATAAAGCTTTAAAGGTTGTAACCGCCATATTGAAAGAAACACCACAGTATTTTGGATGGTTAAGATATTTTATAAACATAACAGACTACCAACTGTTGACTCATATGATTCTTTCACTTACTGGTTAAAATATTTTGATATGATGGAACATTTCTAGGCAGTAAGGCTTTATGAATGTTTCCTTTTCTGCAGTCAGGTCTTCTATTTGTAAATTTCAAATTGTTAGCACATTTGAAACATAGTTCTCTCCTTCAAGTCCTGTGGCTACATCTCCTGCTCTCACATTGCAATGGAGTCTTCTACTTGCTTTGCGTGCAACAACTTTTGCACACCTGTTTTCTTGCAAGAAATGTCTAAACACATCAACTGGGGAAAATCAGAAAGTAACTTTTATCTAAACATATGAATCATAGCTGATTTGAAGCACACTATATATTAGTCTTTGCTTGAAACCAGTGTACTGATTGATACTAGCCTTTTTGCAAGGATATTAACTATTGGGTTGCGATGTGTTTTTCAGGCTGTATGGCCATATTCCAGCAGCATTCTCTCCTAATGTTTTGCCTGCATCTGTGGCTGGCATCTTCAAAGGTTCTCTGAAGATGCCAGCCACAGATTCAGGTGAAACGTTTGGCAAGAACGCTGCTGGAACATGGCCATACAGCCTGAAAAGATCACAGCAACCTACTGATTCCGGCTACGAAAGCCTTTGATGACATTAACTATTCGTGCTAGGATATTTTACCCTACCTCGAGGCGCAAGGAGAGGTGGGTAATAAATAATTATAATAATTCTTTATACTTTTTAAAGGAAACAGACACTATCAAAACAATGAATTTCAGATTTGCAGTGCTCATGTGTATGTTTTTCTGCAAAACCAAGGCAAGCTGTATGTACACCTAAATTATCTTTTCTTCATTAAATGCAATCATTAATTACCTTGCTACTATCACTAAAGCTTCAGTCCAAAACATGTCTCAGAAAAGCTTTTTTATAAGCCTTTGGAAACTGAGCCCAGTGCCTTAAGTGTGGGGAAAAAGAAGGAAGGAGAAGCAAAACATATGGGGGAATTTTGATAAGATGTCTATGCCAAGCAAATTCAGGGAACTGAAAACAAACAAAAAGTATATTGAAAGGGGTAGTTGGTTTTGAAGAAATGAAAGAGGGAGATTCTTGATGTCCTTACAAATCAAGGAATACTTTTTCATCTGGAAATGTACTCTAAAAACATCTGTTCCCTTCCATATGTATCTACTGGCATAATGCTTTATCTAACCATTGATCTTCACTGTCATCCTAGCCAATGAAGCAAAGGTGTTACAAATGCAGGACCTTCGCACTAGTTGCAGCATTGTTGTGGAACATCCTCCTCCCTAGGAATCATGATCCCTGCTACTCTCTCTGAGTCATGCCTTTTGAGACATGTATCAGGCAGGTGCTGGAGTATAACTTCAAAAACCTGTTACTCAGCCACTTACACAGTTAAGATTGTTATTTTAATTTATTTTGTGAAATGAAAACAACTCTTTCAACCATTTCACCAGATCTGCCTTGTTCCCAAAAAAGGCCGGAAAGGGTAAAAATAAATGCAATATATGAGGGTCTTCCTTTGTGGAGGCACTAGCTTACTTTTAAAACATCTGCCTTTCTGCGCTCCCACCACTAGTTTTACCGTTTAACATACACTACCGTAAGTATTTAGCAATGAGAATTGGAACAGTCAGCAAACCAAAGCCATTTTCTATTTAGACAAAGTAAATTTTCTCTCTCCCTCTTTTTCTTTCTCCCACTCTCTTCATTTTGAAAATTAAGAAGTCACTATTTATAGATGTCTTTACTGGAACGACTTCCTTATCAGGAAGCATGTAGCTGGTTGCTAGTGTCTGCCTTCCTTGGAAATTCTTTCCAGAGACACAGACACCCAAAAAGGAAAATCTCAAAAATACAGGAGTGTTTTTGTTGCTGTTGGCTTAAAAATAAACACAATCAGGAAAATTTTTGAAATCAATTGGATTCTTAGCTTTGGCTAAATTTTCCTCATGACTATTCCTTTGACAGCTTCTGCATCATATTTAATTGTACAGCAGAGTTTCAGAATTTAAGAACATTTTAGGAAAAGGTAAATTAACACATCACTAGCAGTTTCTGGAAATTAGATGCATGATTCAAGTCTTTTTTTAAAAAAATCATCTTGCCAAGGCAGAATCCTCTATCTCCACCCCTCTATTGTCTGATTTGTGTAACTTTTAGTTGTGTTTTATCTCAAAATTAAAAATATGTGTAGTCTAAGCAGTACTTTCTTGGATTCTTAAGATACCTTAAAACGTGGACTAGAAATAGCCAATGGAGGGAGACCCCAATTCTTCCAACAGAATAATCTGATTTCTGGAACTTCTACTCAATTTTAATCAATAACACAACAGCAGAGGAATACCATATATGTGTATAACCTTTCCTTAAGTTGCTATTTACAGGATAACCTAAATATTTTAATAATATGTCTTTTATGAACAAGCAAACTGTGACTTAAAATATATAATAATTTAAAAATATATTCCTTTAATTCAGGATGTAGGCTGGTGAATAGATCAGCAGTTTCAATGCTTATCTTTGACACCAAAGGCAGGCATGGAGGATTAATCCTGAGCCCAATGTCATGCTTTCTATCTGTAAGAGAGTAGAACAGCTTTGGGCATGAAACATACAAAAGACACTCTTTAGAAATATTCAAAATTTTCTTGTACTTTTGTATCATTTTCATTAAAGGAAGAAAGAGAAACTATGTTTCTTTGAGTGCTCCTCTGTGAATTCACACAATTGGAATTAACTGTGCCTGCACAGGCTCCAATGGAAACGCTTCAAAGCTCTAGAGTTTGAATTTTGGTGGTAACTCCACCCACTCTCCCTGGGGTATATAAGTGCCATGCCAAAGGCTCCCCAGTTCCTAGGTTGCAGGCAAAAAGGAGAAAGTTGCATAGCTCAGAGGGGAGAAAGACCAGGGTTGTGTGAACTCACAGAGGATCACTCAAAGAAGCATAGTTGCAAGCAGACAAACTGTTCTTCTGTGAATCACACAACTGGAGATTAGCAAGCTAGGTTATTAGGACACGGGGACATGCCACACTGATACTGTTGAAACAATTTTAACCTTTATTGAAACAATTAGAATCACTAACATGAGGTAGCAGTAATGTGCTAAAATGTATGCTGTAAACTTACTTTTGTGTGTGTTTGTTTGTTTTTTGCTACAGAGTATGGGTTGAGGAATCGTCAATGTCAATATTCGAGTTATATGGACTCAAATATCCGGTGCATTCGCAATGCAATCAACAGAAAAAACACATTTGCATTGTGCAAAACATTTTGAAATGAAATTAAAAAGAATAATATACAACTTGTGACATGCTTGACAGATGCACTCCAGACTCAGTGGAGAGATGTACTGCTCTCACTATCCTTGGGCTGTGGTGTAGTTTCCAAGGGGGGGATAGCAGGACTCCCAAGAGGTTGGAGGTGCATGCACTATTACCGATTCCTAGATAGAGAACAGCACAAAATCTTGCCTCTCTATTTTTTCGAGCTTGGGATTTAAACGACATGTGCCAACGTGCCCTTCTCTGGGGCACAGGAGGCACTTGGAATGGCCATCCGAATCCTGCATTTTGGCAGAGCACTAATGGCATTTTTTGAAGCATGTTGTCGATATGATGCAAACATATGATGGAGGTGCTGAAGAAGATGATTGATCAGGAAAAAGGAGACAAGGATAGATGAAGTTCCTAACAAGCTGCTGCTGTTGTAACTCAGCGTGTGCCTTCTGTATCTACTAGTGCTAGTAGGAGGAAACGAGGCTTGGAAGAGGAGGACGCTCAGCAGCAGCTGAAGCGCATTAGGGAAATGTTCCTAGAATCTAGTGATGAGGAAGAGTTTCAGGGGTTTACTCATGAGGAGATGGAGATGGAGGATTACCGTGGTGTAAAGCGAGTAGCACGCAGTTCTGATAGCGATGAGGAATCCATTTCCAAGCGTCTTAAAGACATAGCAGATAGCTACGGGTCTGAAAGTGATGATGAAGAGCTGGACTGGACTAGGGTCCAGGAGGTTCAGGATGTGATTAATGCTCCAACCTCCAGTGGGGAGTTCCAAGGGTTCACAGACTCATGGGTTTCGGATACTGCTTCTCAGGATGCAGCCCGGAGTGCAGATTGGCAGCAATGGAGGGAACGCAGTTCACCTGTGGAACTGGATGCACCTGGAGGCGAATCTAGTGATTCTGATGGGATTTAAGGAGTAGCCTTGGGTCCATTATGTTGCAGAGTTCAAAGTGTTGTGTACCTGTGTATCCTGCTGTTAACTCTTGCCTTGAGTCCTTGCATCCAGAATCGTGTTTCCGTGATCGTGCTGACTACTTTGCCTGGCTTGGAACCGTGAGTCTTGTCTCCTGCCCTGACCTCTGGACCGTCTTGACCATTCTTCATTCCTGCCTGTCTCCAGCGTGGACTTCGGACCGCTCCTCATACTGCTTTTTGTGTTGTGATTTTTGAACTGACTGTGTTCCGTTCTAACCACGAACGGTTTTGCCTGCTTTACTTCTGTTTTCCTTTTTGCTGCCCAGACTGCCTGGGTTACTGTTTGTTTACATTCCTGCAAGCCGCAGGTTCCTTTGTTTACCCGCTCTGCTGAGAAGAGTCCTTTGACTTGTTAATTTGCCATTAACCACCCTTTGTTAACCCTTAAGCTGCTGTTTTGCCTCGTTGCTCTGCCTGGGTCCTGACAGCTGCAGTGGTGGACAAAAAGGAACTGAAGAGCCTTTGGCATGAAGCACTTGTATGCCCTGGAAGAATGGGCAGGGTTACTGCCAAAATTCAAATACTAGCACTTGGAAAGGTTTCCATTGGAGCATACGCAGGCACACTTAAACCCAGTTGTATGATTCACAGAGACCACGATGAAGAAACATACAGGCAATAAACTAAAATAAATTTCAGGGTACATCCAGGCAAGTGGATGTACCGTGTTAGTTTCCTCCTTAACAGAAGAAGAAGGGAAATGTAGGTCTCATATCAACTCCTTCCATATTCATGCCTCTAGGACACAGGTTGTATTGCATGGGATCAACAAGATTTTTCTCCTAAGCAGCTTCCACCTGACTTAGAATGAGCTAACTAATGCAATTGAAGAAGACAGCAAGGATAGCTGGTCATGCCAGGCTGTTCAAAATGCTAGCCTGAAAAACACAACAAAACCCAGATTTGCCACTCAGTCTTCAATACTGAGAGAGCTTCATACAACCCTTGTTCTCTGAAAAGTCTACTTCTCAATGACAATCTAGCTTCATTCATATATTTTATTTCTAGGTATACAGGTAAAGAAAAATGGGGAAAATCAGGCTACTGAGTGCTCCCTCAATCCCAAAAGTCTCAACAGACAAACTCTGTTAGCTTAAGACATCTAAAATTGGTATGATTTACAACTCAATAATATTATCTACTGACACAGAGGATTAAAAGTAGTGAGTGCTTGATTCTGCCAACAGAACAAACTACAGAACAATTTACAATTCATCTCTTTTGTAAGGGGTACACTGAATTGTTTGGATAAATGAGTAACCTGGCTGATTAGGTCTACCTGCTGCTACCCAGCCATTATTACAAAGCATTGGAGCTCATCATCTAAAGGTGCCACCATATAATCGATGCCATCTTCCTAATCAATAAAGACTACAGCCCATCACAACCAGGCATGGTCATGGTCATTTCTATATTTGGGAGGTAGGAACACTCAGCAACATGTCCTTTTATGGGCCTCCTATTCTAGAGTGAGTGAACATGACAAGGAGCAAACATCATCAACATGACCCATTCACCTGACCCCATAAGAAGATAGGCAACAGAGGCAGTGACAGTGCTGCAAGGAGCAACAAGTGGCACCCGCCCTTTCAATATATTCAGGCAAGCTGGGGAGAAGGTACTATATGGAAAAGATTCTACAATCTAAAGGAGCCCAGATCTCAAAGGGTGTTCAACTACCACAATTTATTAGTGATCAAGGACAGCACTGTTCAGCCCTTCTTAAGCAATATATCCCTTCAAGCTGCCCAAAGATGCCAGTGCTGAGACTGAGTCTTATTTCTACATTTACACTAGGGTAAGTTTAAAGCAGGGATCATAATCCCTAGTTGTTACAACTCCTTTGAGCTGTGTCCCACTCCTAATGCTGTAGGAATTATGTCTTGCACAGCCACCATGACATGGAACTTATTTGTACAAGGTGAAAAGCCCCAAAGCAATTCATCAGAGAACCTGCGTTCCTCTATGACCAAAACATTAAAAAAAAGTTTTTCCCGAGAATAACATTTACCTATATATAGAAATTTCATTATTGCCATTGTTGTTATTGACATAAAATTGCAGTAGGGATGTGGGAAGTGAGGACAAATAAAGACATTACTTCCATTAATAGTTGAAAATTGTGCAAACTTTAAAACTCAACATAATGAATTTTCAAACTGCAGTAGTATTGTTAGAAATAAATGGTATTGTAAGAGAAAAACTTAATTTCCATCAAAGCAATAATCCAATCATTTCTTATTATGAATATCCAATGTCCCACACAAAAAGCTACTGAATACCCTTAATAGCATAGACACCACTGGCCAAGAAACACTATTTCAGACCAGTCCACTATCTACAGACTAGCAATGGATTCTGTTCTCAACTGCAAAGCTTCTCCCAGTATTCTCCAAAAAAAGCCCTCTTAATCTCACTGGTCATCGTTTTAAAAGTGCATTAAAATAAGAATATATAGTTAATGCTGTTACTACAGTAGAAAAATAGAGAACTCCAATAACTCACAACATGACATGCTTACAATCCTAGAATTAGAGAACCAAATATAATTCTCTTCCTTCTTCTCCTCCATTTTCATCTTAAACATTAGGCTTCAAAAACATTCAGATGGGATTTGGCACTACATTTTGTGCTTAAGAGAGGATTTTGTTTTGTTTTGCCTACCCATTTCCGGCAAACTATGAAGTGCCCTCATCTGCTTTTTGGCCATTTCCAAGAAGCATTCACTCCAATGTATTCAATTCATTACATGAGAAACACTTAATGATATATGGTAAGGCCATCTTATATTTCAGCCTGGGGTTGATAATGGAGGTAGAGGGAACCAGTTTCAAGTCATAATTTAAGATACTGGTAATAAGCTTAGATCTTTTAAAAAAAATTAAGAGAAGACATGGAATAGAAAACCTAGAAATCAAATAATCTACCTGGCTTCCCGATAAGGACATACACTTGTGTAAGTTTTCTTTGTGTATGCATACATATACTGCACAACCTCCACCCACCCCCCTCCTGTGACCATTCTGTGCTTCACAAAAAGTAGGAGGATCACAAAAGTGTTCCCTGTACCAGATACAAAATAATGATATCAGTTCTGAGATCTGCCAGGATCCTCTAGGGATGTAGCAAGATGCTTTGGGGGTCGTGCCTGCTCCCTGTGAAGCAAGGAATGCCGTGTATGTGTGTGTGTGTGTGTGTTTGTGTGTAGCATGGGATTCTGAATCTTTCAGTAAACCAGGTGTTTGTATATGTTTCATCCCACCATAGGGCTGCATATCAATCCACTAAGCTGTTTGAGCCATACAGGATTGCCACCTGTAATATGAAAGCATATTGAAGAGGTTTCTTAAGGGTTCACTTTCACTCCTGCAATCTCTTGCATACCCTACAACATCTCCAAAG
This sequence comes from Anolis sagrei ordinatus, assembly GCF_025583915.1. Lineage (NCBI taxonomy): Eukaryota > Metazoa > Chordata > Lepidosauria > Squamata > Anolidae > Anolis > Anolis sagrei. The sequence goes on from NW_026847549.1 coordinate 102,227,205, forward strand.
CCAGTGACAGAGATGCTGTAGTTTATTTGCACTATCTCTATTCTCACATCCCCTTGGTTTCACGGTAACTAATTTGATTGCCATGTGCTCAAAACTGAGGCTTTCTCTTACATACTGTACAATTTTATTTTGCAATCACATACTGATTTAATACACACCAGGGTATTTTTTCTGTTTAGTAAAATATTCTTAAAATGCAAACAAACAAACAAACAAACCCATCTATTTTAAAATTTGAACATGAAATTACAGCATATGAAATGTTACACTGGGCACGACACATACTTTTTATTCAAATATATTGTTTAAATTAATATACATTTATTATTTTATTTATAGTCTGCTTTTTCTCTCTAATAAGAGAAGATGAACGATGCAAGCTCCACCCTTATTCACCAAAATTCAACCTCTAAGGGCCCTGAGAAAGGGACAGGTCACAGCAATACTAGGAACTCATACTACTTTAAAAAACAAAAGGGATACACCAAGAACAATATCTTATTAATCCAGAAAAAAATAGCATTCCATTTTCCTAAAATCACGCTTCAAAACCCATTGGTGGAATCATAACAAATGGAATCAGGAGAGCAGTTCAGGAAATATATTCTGAACTACCAATTTAAAAAAAATTACTGGAGCCATAACCTAATAAGGATCTTCCAGTAATCAACAGAATCACTGGAGGACAGATATTCTTAAGCAATCTCTGATAAAAAGAGAGCCACTCCACAATGGAGCAAATTCTCATGATATTTGTAATGGAAATTGTGCCCATAACTTTGAAAAACCATTTTAAAACAACAGAAAGCACAGCCCCTTCCATACTAGGATCAATCCCAACTTCTCCTCCCACGTCAGATTTCTCAAAACACTACTACTGAAACACTCACGCAGATGAGCCGGGAGTCTGATGGCATCTTCCTCCATTCTGGCTCCTCGAGACACAGGGACATGTAGTGGGGACGATGAAGTGTAACTTGCTTCTGGACTCACTGGAGGGGTATATGAAATTCTTTCCTGCTGTGAAAGGGGGGAAAAGATTTTTTTAAACTAAATATTGGAAGAAATAAAGGCAAGGAGGAAACTAAAACAACAATCACATGAAGAAATAAAACTCCACAATAGAGGACCACTGACAGATAATAAAATGTCCACTTCTGGTACAGCTCTCCCAGTACACATTCTGCATATCTATTAATTAAACTGCTTTAGCACATTTCCCAGTTTATTTTTGCTGTGACTAAATGATAGAAGCATTACAGAGTGCCTAGTCTATGGAGCAGATTCACGGTGTAGGAGGAATATAGAATTTCAGCCCTTTCCACAGCCTTAAACTCACATCCATTGGTGAGTCTGTAGCTTCTGGGAAAACAATACTCAGGTCAGATTCACATTACAGTGTTCATCAGAACAAGGAAGACGATGATCTTCCCTCAAATTTCCCCTAGAATTAACTCACCTATTAAGTTTTACAATATAATATGACCCCCCCCCCAATACCTGCAGAACCAATACCCTCAGATGCATTCCATACGCACGTTCTATACCCGAAAAAAATATGTCCTCTCTAAGCATTTTCTAGGTCTTCCGGTGCAATTATATGGTATGCTTCTGCTGGACATTGACCATTCAATCATGCTGGAAGACATAGAAATGCTAAAGAGATGACAATTGACAGCTAAACAATAACTGTGCTGCCAATAAAAAAACCCAACAACTTGAAAATCACTGTGCTGCCAATAAAAAAAAACAACAACTTGAAAATCACTGACAGCAATTAATTCTTGTCATGGCCTAATATAATGTTTGAAGTGATCTCTTGAAGCAAGCAGCCTTTGACCTTCTCATTATCCCACTGTAGATGTGAGCTCAGAATAATCTCACATTCTTGATATCACCCTCCAACTAAATAATGAACATATAAAACCACTTTACACTTAAAATATACAGGACATGAAATTTCCATGCAAAACTTGCTACAAACCTATAGCCAATGTCTGATGGCGCATGAACATGTGTTCAGATTTGTGGGATAGAAACTTAAATTTGCATCACCTTTTAAACCAGTGGTTCTCAACCTGTGGGTCCCCAGGTGTTTTGCCTTCAACTCCCAGTAATCCCAGTCATTTTATCAGCTGTTATGATTTCTGGGAGTTGAAGGCCAAGACATCTGGGGACCCAGTTTGAGAACAACTATTAAACTGTAATGCCCACCCAATGAAGTGAGGGATGGGCATTATATTAAGACCAATCTGGTACAAAGAAACAATGTTTGCAGACCTAGAATAAAGGACAGCAGAACACTCAAAAACTATTTATGGGGGGAGGGTACATTTTATCAGAGGGTAAAAGACCAGAGGTGCCCGAAGTATAAAGCACCCTGGCCTAGGCTGCAATCTCATGACTGTGATCCAAATATTGAAGATCCAACATGGAGCCTTTGTCTCCAACTCTGGAAGACCAGAGTTCAACTCCCCACAGTGGGAAACCCACTGAGTGACTTTTGACAAGTCACGCTCTCTCAGCTTCAGAGGAACATGATAGCAAACTGCCTTTGAACAAATATTGCCAAAAAAACCCAACAACCTCAAGAAACAGCTAAAACTGCATCCTGACACTATGTTAACTAACACTAGTAAGCAACAACAATACAAACATCAAATATAAAAATAGACCTTAATTTATAAAAAAAAATTGAATGCAACATTCTTGCACTATCATTATTTCAGCTCTACTATACAATTCTGTTATTCATCCTCCAGATAGCTATTAAATATCTATCCTGTATGTGTGCATTTATTTTCAAAGGTGTCTTTTCCCAAATTGGTCACTGCCTTGTAACACTGAGAAATTTATTTAAAGTATTTAAAAGTAACTGTTATATTTTTCTACTTTTCCAAAATGGGAAAGGAAATAGTATCTATACCTGCAGCAAACTATTTTAAGGAACTTTGAAATCATAACTGCAATGTGTGACGAATTAGACAATGACTTTATAAAGTAACAGTTCTGGGTGGAGAAATTTTAAAATGCATCCTCTATTCCCACCACTATCACAAGCATGGCTAGTGGGGACACAAGAGAGGACCTTCTTGGGCTGTCCTTCTGGAAGCATGCTAAAACCTTCCTATTCAGGAAGACTTTTAAAGATGAGTTTTTAAGGATGAGCCAGGGGTGATGTGTAGTGTTTTACGTATTTTACCAGGGCTTTACTGGCTTAACTATTTATTGTTAATAATTCCTATGTTTAATTTTATGTCCATGTTTATATGTCTTAGGTCTTAAAGTTTTAGCACAGTTAGCTGCTCTGAGTCTCTTTTAAGAGAGAAGTAGCAACATATAAAAATACTACTACTACTAATATTCCTTGAATCACATCAAGTCACCCTTTGTGGCTCCCTTTCAGTACTTTTTAGTCTTATCTGCAGACTGTGAACCTATCCCTCTTCTAAAATTTGGGTAAAGTAATTCTCCACCTCCAAAAAGAGTCTTGATGAACGGTTCTAGGAAAGAATACAGCAGTGGTCTTCTACATGCTCTTAAGTCTTTGGGATAGAACAGCCTTTAATTCAAATGAGAGGCCAAAACCCTGGGGCTCGATAAGAAAAATCCATTATACCTTTTTAAAGGCCAGAACTGCAGGAAACAAGTAAGGAAACTAAAATTAGCTGTAGTTGGAGCCTGGAAGCTCCAAACATCCAAACACTTCCATTAGCCAGCTGGCATGTCTCCTAAGGGAATGCCAAGCCTGAGAGTCCTCTTGCTTTCAGTCAGGCATGCCAACACCATTGCCGGGTCTTCACATGAAAGCAAACAAACATATAGTATTGCACATCAAATATACAGGACAAAGTCTGAAGGCACACGAATAAGACAAACTAGCTGAAACTAGGTGAGAATGAAACTGGTTAGTTGGAATGGAGGCAGCCTGCATCCCAATTAAGAGAGAAACAGAAATATAAATACTGTAGGCAAAATTCACTGTTAACATTTTCGAGATGAAGCTGAAACAGTATGCCAAACAAGTGGTTAAAGTCTTGGAGGGAAGACTCCAAAGGCAACAACAAGAGAGAATAGAAAGTGGAAGAGCTAAGGAAAGCATGCCTTTAGTGGGTAAGTTTGTTGAAAGGGCAAAGGCAGCAATTTTGGTGTTTCTTCTTGGGGGTGAGTTGTGCTATTTGAGCAACAAAACAGACAGATAACGTTTAAACAGGGTTGAAAGGTTGGATACAATCCATGCTTTGCATGGAAGTCCGTCAGACTGCTGTTTGTTATCAAGTCAACTTCAACTTATGGTGACCCCAGGAATGGGACTCAGGGCCATGGCTTTACTTGATTGAGTCTAACCATCTGCAATGTAGCCTCCTTCCTTCCCTACTGTGTTTTTTATCTTCCCAAGCATTATTGCCTTTCCTTGTGGGTCATGTCTTCTTATGCTCTGTCCAATAAGACACTCTCAATTCAGCCATCTTGGCTTGTTGCGACAGTTCAGATTATAGGAGCCATTTATTTGTCTATAGCAGGGGTCCTCAAACTTTTAAAGTAGAGGGGCGGTTCATGATTCCTCAGACTATTGGGAGGCTTGGTTACAGTTTGAAAAAAAATTGAATAAATTCCTATGCACACTGCACATATCTTATTTGTAGAACAAAAATGGAATAACAATATAATATTTAAAGTAAAGAATAATTTTAACTAACATAAACTTAGCAGTATTTCAATGGGAAATGTAGGTCTGCTCCTGGCTGATGAGACAGTTAATTAGGATTGTTGTTGTTGTGTGCCTTCGAGTAGTTTCAGACTTAGGACAATCCTATATCTAAAATTTAGGGCAGAAGACAGGTAAATGACTGTGGTGGGGACCCCTGGTCTATAGTATATGTAGAACTCTTCTCCGGTACTATATTTCAAATGAGTTTGCTTTCTTTCTATCAGCTTTCTTCACTCTCCAGCTTTCACAAGTGCATAGAAAGTGAAAATATGATGGCATGGATAATCTTTATGATTCAATTATATATCATAACACTTCAGCATCATATCTATTTTTCATAGGTGTCACCTTCTTCAGATTTCTTGACTGTAATCTCCATTCTGATTAATAACTGAACCAAGGTATGGAAAAGTATGACCTATTTAAATGTCTTTCTTGTCTTTAAAAACATACAAATAATTTGTCTTCATTGTTTGTTTTCTTAATGTTCAACTATAAACATAACTTTGCAGTTTCTTCCTTAACTTTGTTCAGTAATTGTTACAAGTGGTTGCTATTTTCCGTTAGTAGTACAATGTCTACTGCATATATTAAATTGTTGATGCTCTTTCCACTAATTTTCACACTTTGTATATTTGAATCTAATCCTGCTTTATGGACACCTATGTTCTGACTCCTCTTTAAATCCTATTAGCTAGGCTCGAGCACAAGCAGCAAATCCAGTACTGGCTTGTAAGTCAACACATAGGTAAACTTCAGTGATTCAGTGAGTCTCTCTCTAGTTGGAAGTATTCAAACCAATCATTCTTTAAAAATTTCAGCTGGCTGCTTAGGATTCCCCCACTGTACTAGGATATTTTACATAAGGTTTAAAGCTTGTTTTAGGCTTCATTTCAGTCCATGTTAAGCCAGGAATGTGGACTTGTGTCTGTTGACAGGCAGTGGCCTCCCAGAGTCACTCAGGCTTGCTTTTTGAGATCTTCAATTTGGAGTTTCCAAGGTATGAACTAAAGACCTGCTCCTGTAAAGCACGTGAATTACACTAAATTGATGTAAAAATGCCAAATGGTTGCCAAGTGAAACTACTGTGTGCTGCGTTCCCTTTGTAACAGATGCAGAAATAATCAGATGAAGAGGCAATCATAATTCTAGCATATAATATGGGCAAATCACCATACATTATGTTGTTAATTTAGCACAATGTGGCTCAGTACCAGTGTCATAGCTTCCAGGCTCTTTTAATAATGTACTTTAAACTTCAACTGATTAACAATTAGATACTGCAGCTTAATACTGATGAAGAATAAGATCCAAGTCATTATTTACTCCATGTTCATGTATATTTCTCCAAGTTCCATTTTGTAGGTTCTCATGTGGTGAAAACTATTCTTTTCGCTTATTTTTGTTTTGTTTTTTCTTCTTTGATTAGGAATCGGACAATCCAACCCACAAGAAACTCTTCTTACAGAACCTGGGTAATGATGTTTCCTTGTTCCCCATCTATGCTGCCTCAAGACACAAAATGCCCAATTGTTGATATTCTCATCTTTGTGCAACTAAAATGTCTATATGTGCATCTACATTCTCATTTTTACACTTTTGATCTGCCAAACTGGAGTGCAGATCCCACAAATGAACAAACGAAATTTGAGACAGTTGTGCATGATGCAATTGTCTTGGCTATGCAAACATTTAATTCTACTTCTTGTAATTTGCAGGAAGTATTGCAACCTTGCCAGAAACAAGACAATCCTGTGGAAAATAATGAAGTCTGATAGTAACTGTAAGCTTTGTATTAATTGATGGTGTTTGTGGCCAGCAGAAACATTCTATTTTTGCATAGGATCTTCATTTCCCTGAATGCCTTTTTCATCAACCAATAGGACATTGGGTCCCATCTATTAATGTTCTGTCTGCCTATGTCCACAGACCTAGCATAAAATCTCTATGTCTTTTTCTCATAAAATCTGTGTCTTTTTCTCAAGGAGGCCTAAACTAAGGGTTGAAGTAGTCAATTTTTTGCTTTTCGAAGTATGGTGTGAGTGTGCATGCCTTCAAGTTATGCCATTTCATGCCGATCCTTCCTAGAGTCTTTTTAGGCAAGGAATCCTTTAAAGGTGATTTTGTCTGAATAAATGTGTGATAGAAAAAAAGTGACTTACAGCACCGGATATTCATTGGTAATCTCCCACCCAAGTACTAGCCATGGTTGACCTTGCTTAGCCTTCAAGATCAGATGGGATCTGATGCCCTTAGGGTAGTTCAGCAGGGCTCGCAGCAGATTTCCTGCCAATATTTAATCTTTATGATCTTAGTACAATACAATAAAAGTGATAGAGTGGAGTGAGACAATTAGGTTCAGCCTGAAAAATTACTTAACAACAGAACCACCAGAAATCCTACTGGAAACCAAGCATCAACTGCTTTAATCTTCAATAGGGTCCTAGCCAAGAGAGCTCTTTCAAACTGTGCACTGTACTAAGTTCCCAGGTTGGACAGGTCTACTGCAAATACCATAAACTTGACCTTCTGCCTTTGCTTCAGACATCAACACAAATCCTTCAGTGATCAAAGCTCTCATTTTAGAAGTAGTACTCAAGGATGTAGTTCTACTTCCATAGGCTAAAATTCTTCACCATATATCTATCTCTACTTGATCCCAAAAATGAAGTTATTTATACTTATATTAACAGAGATAATAAATGGTAATGGTATGTGTTCTGCATACATACATGCTCACATCTTTCACTTCAAATGCCAGTTTTTATATGGGGAAACTAGAATAGTTTGTAATTAACCCTTTGAAAAATAACTCTTCTCACCTCAATGTACCCTCCAAATCAACCTCCACCTAGATTGGAGTATCTTCCAATTCCACACTCACTCTAATGTTCTGTCCCATGTTGGCTATCATTACAGATACAGGCTGATGTTGACATAACCCTGTGTTACTTGGGAGTGGAAATTTGAATATTCCTCCATATAAAAAAATAGTATAAATAATAGTATTAATAGTAGTATTAATCTTTGCTTCCACATCAAATATTTCTTTCCTTCAATTTTATGTTAGTAATGTTATGTTAGTATATAAAAACTGAATATATCATTTTTTTCTGCTATGAAAACGTATCATATGTGTGTATATGCATTCAGTTTTTTAAAACTAAATTTCCAGCACTCAAAATATAATGTCATGCAAAACTGGTGTAGTCTGCTTTTTTCCATTACATATTTATTTTCTATAAGCCCAAGCCTTCACTATATGAGCCCCCTGCAATTAGAAATGCTCCATTCAAAACCATATGTTTATTGCTTCAGCATCAACCACTCTTGTCACTCCATTTCAATTAGCGGTGCAGATGGTTATGGAAGGTGAAGAGTGTTGTGCAAATGCATAAAGAGAAAGAATAAAAAACAACTGTGAGATTTTGCTGTTTGACCATATTTGCATCTAAGAGACAAAAGTATGAAAGCAGGAAATAGTATGGAGAAATAGAATGGATTTGAAAAATAGGTATATTTGGATAGCAAGAAGCAAGAAAACTGAAGGCAGGTTTACTAGAGCAGTAAAAAATAGATTTGAGGTACATCAGAGCAATGACTCCACCATTTTGCCCAAGGAAGGGCAATTCCTCTTAACTTGCAGAGGGCTCAACTCATTCGTATGGTATAAGAAGGGATGTTATGGACCACACCTGGAACCCCAAAAGGTGATAAATATGATAAAGGCATTCATAGGTTTGTATTAAGGAATCAGAGAAAAGTTGCAACACGAAAGCGGCCAAACAGCAACACCACTGCTGATTCGGTGTTTTCATTTTTCTTCTTCTAATCAATAACAGCTTTCAGAAGGTAGAGAACAATTTTCTACCAGAATAAGTGGACCTTCAACTGAATATCTGCAGCTCTTGGTAGGACATGAAGAGAACTCCTTAGAACACACTCTTATCTTTCTGTCCATTGAGAATTATTCAGGATATGCAGCTGAAATTTCCTGCCTTGGACAGATGGTAGATTCTGACTCTTTTTGCCTCTTAAAAGATTGTAGATAACAGGGGCTGCCTGTTAAATCCCACATATTTTCTTTTGATGCAGTGGCTTTCAAGCTATGTTCCAAAGAATCCTGGAGATTCTTCTGAAAGCTAACCATTCCCAAGGATCAATGATGACAGACAGATTTCTCTTTATTCAGTTTCCTGCCTCTACTGATCTTTTCCTGCGGTGTTCTGTCACAAGGGCTTTCTGTATGTTTCCAGGACATACTCCTGGAGTCTAAGCAAAAATGAGACCCATAAAGACATGGTCAATATGCCATACACATCAAAATCCTCTGAGGGATTCTGTAGGAAGAATCCCTGTAAGATTTCTCCAGATGTAATCTGATCAAAAGTGTCAACTAAGTTACTTTCTGGATGCCAAAATTACAGAGGCATCTATCTCAGCTACCTCTAAAAATCTGAGTGGGGAAACACAATATTCTGGAAGACACACGCAAGGACAATTCCTTGCCTGACAGCTCTGGTTTTCCAAGAGACAGATCAAGAGGCCTCCCCCAGTCATTGGATCATTCAAATGACTTGTGAAGGGGAAGAAGAAACGACGGACATTAATTAACAGATGGGAAAGGTTACCTTCCAATTAACCTTAAAAGTAATGGCAATGCTACCTCTATCAAATGCAGTATTCTGATATACAAAACTTAATTTCAACTAAAGCCAGTAAAAAGTATGAAACCAACTTTTTTTAAAAAAGTCAGAAGTTTGAAACCTACTTCTTTAGGGCCATGACAGTAAAGGAAAGTTTAGCAGGTGTTTTTTCTCTCATTAGAGCTGCACACTTTATTGATTTTGCTGTTGCAAGCAACAGAGCTTTCCTGATGCTGCTTTCAACTTGGTGTGGTGCTGTAGTTGTAAACTGTTCCATTAAATAACCAGGATGAGTATCAACTATTTGCAATGCATTAGTAAGGAGAAAAGGGAAGAAACAATAAAGACGCAGATGACTAGGACGGTTTTAAATGGTGTATTTTAATATTTTGAAAAATGTTTTTTAATATTTATGTATGTGAACTTGTGTCCCTTCGGGGTGAGAAGGGCGGAATATAAATGTTTTAAATAATAAATAAATAAAGATGGTGGTTCAGTAATGAACACTTTAACTGGGAGATTCAATCGCCTTAGCTATTTGGAAAATTGAAATAGCATGGCAATAACATAATAATATATGTGTTCACTTTAATTTACCAGAACAGTAAGATTTTAAAAATGAAAACTCAATCTATTTCTCTTCCCCCAAATACAAACAATGCACACTAAGTACTGTTAATCTATGAACTTATGCATGATAGAACATATCGTAGTCACCTGCTGCAGCCCAAGAAAAAGTATATCAATGCGTAAGAGATACCTATAAAGCTAGAAACTGTAAAACTCCTATGAACTCTCAATGCATTCCTTTAGTTTAAGCAATACTTGCATTATTTATTTATTTCTATCCTGCTTTTCTCCTGGATCGGGACTCAAAGCAGCACACATGCAAAAAGCAAAAACATAACACACAATTAAAAAACAGGAGCATCACCTACAGAATCCTATCTATAAAAATCATAAAAACCCACATTGGGTTTGGGCAGTATAGTACACAATACCCAGTTATTATTATTCCCATAAGACAAAGATGGCTTGATAGCACATAACACCAAATGGCTCAATGGCAAACTCTGTCCATTTAACATCATTGCTTTCCTTAAAAAATGTGTGTCAGGTGCTTCAAGTCACTTGTTGACTTATGCTGACCCTGTGAATTTCACAGAGTTTTCTCAAGGAATACTCAATAGGTGTTTTTGCCTGTTACTTCCTTTGAAATACAGCCTGCAGCACCAGATAGTCATTGTCTATCTCCTCTGCAAGTACTAACCAGGGCTCACACTACTTAACTTCCAAGATCCGACAGGATCTGGTGCCTTTATGCTCACTTAAAAATGACAGAATGTATTCTAAGAGCATTAGGCCAATGAAACATACTCAAGTACAATTCCCTCCTAGAGGCAGTAACACCATGTTTAGCTACCTTTATTTTGATCTTACAGTTCTATTATCAGATGGGGATTGAATTCAATTATGTCAAGATTTTTTGAAAAATAAAAGTATTGCAGGTCACCCACTGCACATAGCCTAGGGGAAGGCAACTGATCTTATCTTCCAGGAGCTTCTCTGAATTCATCATACTAATTCCTATTCACACAAGATGGGGAGTGGGAGGCGAACAGGGATTCTAGGCTGAGCCTTGCCCCAGTATCAAACCTTGCACACCCTACTCAAAGAAGCACTGATCTCAGCCATACCTCAGAATGAAGAGTTGCAATGAGGATTGCACACCCTACTCAAAGAAGGACTGATCTCAGCCATACCTCAGAATGAAGAGTTGCATTGAGTTTGATTGTGAACAGAGTTTTGCTCTGTGTTTGCATTGAGGAGGAAGTGGTGAAAGAAGCCTTTGCTCATACTTCTGAAGTCCCAGAATCCCAGAGTCCTCAGTATAAAGTGTACTGTGAGTGCTTACTGGGACACGTAATATTCCATGGAAGTTTTCTCAGCAATTTCAAGAAGCAAACTGTACTTCAGATGATGCTGCCAATGAAAAAGTAAATAGTCCTTTGATTGCAATATGGTTACAAACAATGCAGTCAGATAAAATCATGGGGTCAAGTTTGCTCTACAGTTGTTCCTCAGTAGGTCACTTTGAACGGGTACATTGATTTCTGTGATCAGAATTTTCCCTACATTATTGTTTGGACTTTCCTACCAAAGGAAATGCTTCCACTTTTGAACAAACTATTCACAAGAATTGCTACCAGCTACTCACATGCATGCAAGCTTCATTCTGGAATGAGTTCACAAGCAAGTTTTGCTTTACAGATTTATTCACAAGGATTAGGGCCATCACAGCACCGCAGATACACATGTCATTTTATCATCACAAAGACTCTAAAGCTAGTTGGGGGGGGGGGCACATGAACCATCCTTTCAGCTGCACTGACCAAATGAAATAGTCTCTTGTCCATCTCTACCAAGCTGGAATATATCAACACTGCGCAGTAAAAGCATTTTGATACCAGTTCAATTTTCATGAATCCACCTAGGGAGTCCTAGTTTTGCAAGGACTCTCTAGGTAGTTTTGACCCTCTGGATCCATAAATTCTGGATCCACAATTTCTACCAACCGTAGCTCATCATATCCTATAAATGGTGGCAATAATACATAGAGATAAAACTCACAAACAAACAGAATATTTATTCTATAGTATTAATACTACTATGTCAGCAATAGGAATCATAGAGAGCTCCATCTCATATGGATAGCCTTTTCTGCAATTTAATCTTTATTGAGCCAAGAACAGATCTTTAAACCTTGCTTGGCATCCTTGCCAACACTATACCTTTTTCTTCCCAACACTGGCATTTGAAAGACATTTCAGTCAAATGCACTTTAAAAATTATGAAGCATAAGATAATGCATTGGCACTGTCAAAGATAACACTCCAGCCTGATTGTTTCCTTATTCAACAAGTTCAATTTTACCAAAAGACGCATTTTAATGAGATATATCTAAGAGTACATAAAGATGAGATGGAGCTCCTACTAAATTTCCAAAAGTTTGGTTGACTGACACTAGTTTAGCTCTATACCCACATATTGCCCTCCTTCTGATTACATACAGTAGGCTAACCAGAGATTCTCTAAAAATCCAGTCTGCCTGAGGGTTATAGGCCACAATACATGGCTCTTGGACTTTGATGAGTCCCAAGACTACGTGATCTAGTTCACTGAAAGAACAGAAGCCAGCACTATGAATGAAGACAGAATTTCAAGTATTACTGTCCTTTAATTCTCACAACCATTTATTAGACAGAAAGAAAAACAAAGAGAAGGTACAAATGGAACAAAATCATCCAACACTGCTGGGATAATACTGCATGCCACAAGTAAAAATCCACAACTCCATTAAGGGCATCATACTGATCTTTCAGTTGACAGTGTTGTCATGTGTACTATATATAATAATGAATGATTCCCAGTCTTCCCAATAGGGCTGCAAAATGCGTAGAAAACTGGCACAGATTTCAGGATAAATATTTCACAGCATGGAAATGAATAATATAATCTGTTTATATGTGTGGGTAAACATACTAATGTTAAAAGGCAGAAGAGCAGGGTTCAATAAACACTGGCAACTCTGCACTCCCAGTCTCTTGAGCTGAAAAATTAGCATTGCTGCCATGATCTTTTTTGGCAGTGACAAGTCAGACAATAAGTATAAGTAGGGTTTCACCTCCATGGACTGACTAGCTACAGGAAATATTGTTGGTTGCCTGGCAAGCACTGTTTGTGAGCTATGGAACTCTAATAACAACACAAGGTTGTAATATAGACATTAATCAAGCCAAAACAAATCATGTGTCACAATTACCTGTTGTATACGCTGGATAAGATGCCGTCACAGTGTTGTGTTTTAACCAGGTCTTCCTTACCCTATCAATAAGTATCATTACTACTATCAATAAACTGAGCTAAGGGTGTGTGGCCAGTTTCCTTTATTTAATTGCCTTATATTATCCAATAAAGGTATAAGAATAATGCGTGTTTAAGGACTTGCCTTTCCATTTCAAGTGAATTTTTAAAACTTTAAGTTATTTGACAGGTTAGAGCCTGACTCAGGCATGCATCAGTAAATACTACGAAAATCAGTGGAAAGGGTTAATCAAAACTAAATAAAGCTCAGTGATTTCAATGGGTTTACTCTAAGTATGACATCTGGATCAAACCTATAATATTAAAGTTTAAGTTACAATATTTTGTGAACTTAGTTTTGGTGGAGTGTACTTCCTATAAAATTAAAAATGAAAGGGCTGGATAACTGTTTGATACTTGAGCTATATATTTATACTGACCACATTGGAGCTACTAATGAAATAAACAAACAAAAAGTATGTTTCCTTCCCGTATCATGGTCCGCTAAAAGGAGTCAAAGATATAAAAGAGAGACCTGCCTCGGCTCCTTTCCACACATTCTGCATCATTGTCTGATGTTCTATATCGCTGGCTGCTAAAAACTCATAGTGTTGTGATGCCAGAACAATTTTGTGAGCTTGATATAATCTAAGGCATTGAACATGTTTAGGACTAGGTTTATCAGCTCCCCACTTACATCAGCTGTTGGATACATCTCCTATTTCTGTCTCCACCCTCCAAACTCTGCTATAGCAGCAACATTCAGGGCATCTCTTGGATAACTGGCAAAAGAGTAGGCAGGCAGGCAGGAGAAACAGAGGCTATGACACAGCTGCTCCTTAGCCTTCACTAAGGACATTTAAACCCTGCCCCCTTTATTTCTTCAGCAGGAAGATGGCAGAATGCCTGTTTCCCAAAGACCTCCTGCTCAAGGAAGAGGTAGTGGAAGGTCCTCTACCCCCATGAAGTAGTTATACAAACTATGGCACTATAGAGGTTGCTTGGCTCAGAAAAAAATTGTCTATTATTGTTGGTGGTGGTCGTGGTGGTGTTACTATTATTATTACTATTACTTTCATCTATATAAACAGAAATGAAAATATATATGCTTCTATATGGCTTGATAGATGTGTACCAAATTTGGTATAAATATCTTTCAATATACAAATTGAAATGATGGTGGGGGTAAAACTTTTTTTTTAAATCCATCTCTTTCAGAGTCAGGGTTCCAATCACGAAAGTTGGGTCAGACAGGATGCCCCCCCAAATCATGTGAGAATAAGGCTTCTGGTGGACTCCTGGTGCTCTTGCGACATCTTTAATCTTGCATGTCCCCAAGATTCTCCTCAAATATCACAATGGCTGCTGGCCTACACATTCCAGAAGTTTTCCAGAATGATTAAAAATTACGACTGAGAAACTTAAAATGTTTTTAAAATGAATTAAGAGTATATTTCCTCACCTTTCTGACTGACCCTTTCTTAAAACCAGGAAGCTAACAATGAATGTCTAATCCAGGGATCCTCAAACTAAGGCCCAGGGGCCAGATACGGCCCTCCAAGGTAATTTACCCGGCCCTCGCTCAGGGTGAACCTTAATCTGAAACAACTTGAAAGGACACAACAACAATCCTATCTCATCAGCCAAAACCAGGCCCACACTTCCCATTGAAAGACTAGTAAGTTTATTATTGTATTGCTTTAAGTGGCTTTTTTTTTGCACTACCAATAAGATATGTACATAGGAATTCATGTTTTGTTTTCAAATTATAATCCAGCCTTCCAACAGTTTGAGGGACTGTGACCTGGCCCTCTGTTTAAAAAGTTTGAGGACCCCTGGTCTAATCAATATCATTAGAAAATTCATACTCCGGTAACATCAAGTATATATGCTAGTAAGGAATATAAGAAACACTTCCTTGAAGAAAATAACACTCAGCTCTAAGCATGTATAAAGTCGAAGTTAGACTGAAGATTTTCTCATCAATTATCTGGCATAGACTGGAGTTCATTTCACCACTTACTGACCAGATTAGTAAACAATGTAAGGGGAAAGAAACACTTTCTCTCTGTTTGTCTATAAAGACAGGCACACTTTCATGAACATATCAAGAAAGACTTGAGACAATTCTCTCTTCTGCTTCAATTTACAATCTGCAAAGTGGAAAATGGTGGCTTATGCAAAGTTGCAAGTTCAAATCGTGCCCCTCTTCTCCCTCCCTCCCTTCCTCCCATACCACCTTTTTGTCTTTTGGCAGAATAAGGGCAAAATGGTGAGGCTACACGGGTAAGAGATGATGCTCCATTATTTCTATTGAGTTCCATGGGATAAAAACAATGTAAGATTACTGTGAGGAGCAAGGTATGGACGTCTGGTTCTATGTAACATTTCTATAAAGCACCTATTAAAAATGTGGACAACTATGTGTTGTAGGGGGAGGGGGGGCAAAGACAACATTCTGTCTAGGAATTTGGGCTAGGTAAATAACTTGGTATGTAGATAGGAATGAATACGACTCGAGAAAGTAGACATGGATGATTGTGTAGAATATAATATATATATAATATATAGAGAGAGAAATATACAGCCTTTAAGGCAATTGCCCTTTTAATCTTGTATATAAATTTGTCCGTACTGTTCGTCTTGTCTGTCAATTTGTATACACTGAAAAAAAATTTCCAATAAAAATAAATTTAAAACAAATGTGGACAACTAAGAAAACATTATTAATGCAAAAAAAATGACACAGAAAAAAAATCTGGTTTGCCATTTCAAATCAGCACAAAAACAATCCAGTCTTCCTTAATGCTGCATATTTCACTCTTCTTGCTGGTTCCTTTCCTTCTCCTTCTATCCTTTCAGCCCCAAAGCCTTCTGCTCCCTGCCAAAGACCAATCCTCCAGCTTCCTTCTGCCCCAAGCTTTGCCTGTGTTCGTTTTCCTGCCTTGTCCTGCTCTGAAAGCAGATCAGATTAGCCAGTGAATAACAGCCAACAACCCTTCATTGTGCATGAATGTCACCCTGTGACAGCCAGAGGTCTTGCCACCATCACTGCAAGAATCACCTTGTCCATTATAAGGTATAATTGCCCAAAATGACGCCTACCAGATTCACTACTTGCTCATTAAACAGAAAACAAGGTAGCATTTTATATGGAACACAGCTAACCCAATTACAACCCTCCTCTGAACTCTCAGAATTGGAACTTGGTACAGAAAGAGCAGGCTCTTGCAACACAGAGGCTTTCCTGCTGAACCACATTGTCCCAGGCAGATGGCATCTGTAACTCTCAGCATCATTCATGATAATTACTTCCTTCTGATTTATGAAGGCCAAACCATCAAGTGGAAATTTCTGATAAGATTACAAGCAATTTGACAAAACATTGTCTCAAGTGGGTTCTTACTACTATTTATAGCACTGGTTTCAACAGCATGAGGTAGTTAGAGCAAAGGAGAAATGGCAGGGCACATTTCCCTCATAGCACCTCTCTCTTCAACTACAATGATTTCAACAAAGCATAGATAATGAGTGTTCTGTGTTTTGCTATCTCTTCTGAAAATCCATGGTTCAGTGGTATTATTTCTCTCTCATAACTAAAAGCATTTAATAGACATTTTAAAAATTAATTTAATTTTACTTGTTTCTCTAAGCATAAGTGTTTCTATGTAACCCTTTTTTGATCACAGGATTTTCATATCCCATAATACACTGGAATTTTCTTTCAGATCAAAAGATATCCCATAGTTCAATTTATGCAGTTTCTTAAATATATTCTAAAATTGAAACGAACCCATCCCTAGCAACAGGGGTCATTCAATTTTAAAAAACTTCCTAAAATAAATTGTGATACAAGGTAACACATTTAAATTATGTTTAAGAAACAAAACCACCTCCGCCCAAATATAATACACACATATACACTAACTTTATATGCTGTATAAATATCTCTGCTTTTCCATCAGAATTAAGAATGGTAGTTAAAGTTACACAAGTAATAAATCACAAAAAAAAATGGTTGGAACACTACAATGCTTACCTGGGAGTAAACTCTATTGGACTTAGTGGGACTTACAACTATGTAGATGTGAAAATGTGTTATTAATGCATTCTACTAGCATAGATACCAGGTGGTGCTCGGGTTAGGTAATTTGTAACACTATTTATTAGAAAAAGTCATTGTTTGTATTCAGATTTTATGAATGATCCCATGAGAAAATGCATAAGGATATGAGTAAGTTATCACTCGTATCATCCCAGGTTCACTCCCCCCGCCCCAGTACTCAAAAGTTGGTCATGAGGGGTATGTGTGCCAAATTTAGTCCAGATCCATCATTGGTGGGGTTCACAGTAGTCTCTGAGTATGCGTGAACTGAAATTCTCATTATTCCAAGTTCGGCCTCTCCCCCAACAGTACCAATATTTAAGGTTGGTCATAATGGGTATGTGTGTTAAGCTTGTTCCAGATTCATTGACAGTGGGGTCACAGTGTTCTTAGACTGTGGGAGGACTACAACTCCCATCATGCTGGCTCAACCCCCCCCCCCAAAAAAACCCCACCAGTACTTAAAGTTGTTCATGAAGAATATGTGTGACATGTTCCGCCTGCATCTATGGCAGGCATTCTCGGGCCTCTCAACCTCTGAGGATGCCTGCCATAGATGCAGGCAAAACATCAGGAGAGAACGCTTCTGGAACATGGCCATATGGCCTGGAAAACACACAACAACCCAGTGATTCCGCCCATGAAAGTCTTTGACAATAGATTTAATACATCTTTCACAAATATGTTTTCAGTGACTGTTGAGAAGACAAATGAAAGTGTGGAATGGACTTGAGGTTAATCAATGAGACAAGCACCCTCTCTTCATCTAGAGAGGCTTTATGCTTCAGAGCACTGTTAAACAGGCTTGGACACTCCGGTAGCAACAGTGGTCCAGAGCAGGAAGCATTTGCTGTCATAAATAGGTGGAGATTAGTATGCAGAGGGTTCGGAATGCGTCCTGCTGCCTGCAATTATTTCAGTTCTCTTTAAGGCAAATGTATAGGGCTGTAATTCTCAACCTATAGGTCCTGAAGAAAGGAACACACAACCTAATTTTTTTTGAAAAATGTATAGGGTTACAATGGCTTTTTTGTTTTGTAACCCACACACAATCAATTTCCTACTGCAAGAAGACAATTCCAGAAGTGTAGAAACATTATTCAAGTCTCAGGCACCCATAGCATATAATATACTATACCACACTCCTGCTTGCAAAGTCCTAAGAGTAGCCTGATATGGTATTGGTCTTCCCACATTATTAGTACAAGCCGGTTGACATTTACACTGAGTAACTTCTCACTAGTCAACAAAGCTCAGGGAACAATTGTGCAGCCCATCAACTTTTGCTGAAAAGTAACTTCAAGCTTATTTCTTTATTCAGTTATTCATTTATATCTATTCCATCTTTCTCCAACATAGGGACATGGCAGCTTTCTAAATTATTATTTTTAAATTATTTTTGTACTGTTGTGGGCATTGAATTGTGCCGTTAAGTAAACCGCCATGTGTCGCCCTCAAGCTGAGAATGGCAGTATAGAAGCATAGTAAATAAATAAAATAAAATAAATAACCACTGTTTGTGCAGAATAGGACAACCAGAAGGTGGCATGATACCCACTCCAAGAGAAGCAATAGAGGAGCTCCCAGGTTTACTTACTACGTCTGCTCAAAATGCCTGAAAGGCAAAGACACACCAGAGTTGAGTGAACAAACCACAAGCCATGTACAATAAATTAACCAAAGTCTAGTGGGACAGAAGGCAGAATTTGCAGGGCTCTTGACCTCTGATTTTTACTTTCTAGGTTACAATAGATGACATTTTAAAAAAAGATTATCTGATTTTAAAAGAAGAGTTGTCAGTTCCGCAGTCCAACAGGAAGGCCACATTAATACAGATTTTGGATACACATATGCATGACTTCCTGTGTCCACTTACCATGTTTCATATCCCACCGTGTTCCTCTCTTACAAAGAACAACAGTGTTTATTCATTCTCTGTGTCCAAATATTTGTGAGTCAATTGAATGTGCAGATACTTCTTTTTAAACCAGGTATTTTTGAAAGAGACTACTGAGAAGAACTTAAGTCTAGCTAAAGTTTCAAACGTCTTAATTTTAAAAAATGGTTCTTTGTACTCTTATAACAAAAAGAAAAAGAAAAAGAAACAAGGACAAGAGAGATTCCGCCTGCTAAGGAGTTGGCTTACAGAAATCTCTCATTATCCCATAGTCTGGGTGACTGAAACAATGGCCCATCACAGAAGACAAGTTCAACAAGTGAGCGGGGAGGAAGTGAATAATCTGGCCCCAGGAGCCAAGCATGACTTCCTTGCTGTGCCCTGCTTTCCACACATGGCTTTTTTCTCCTGCGGCAACTATCATAAAAACCTACCTAACAAAAGCAAATTGACAGGCCTAAGCTATCAAATCTTACCTGCCACTCACACTGTTATTAAAAAAAACAGATAACATTTCAACCATCTTTTGTGACAGCATTAAGCACAACCAAGTTAGAGTCTACATAGCTGCAAAATGCTGCGGTGCCAGTCTCGGTTTGAGGCACACGCCACACGGGGGTCAATGTGATTTTTAAGGGAGGCAATTCAAGAATGAGTAATTAACAGTGAATTGTTTGTATTTCTTATGGTTCTAGGGGGATCTCAAGAGTTCTTTGTCCCACCCTGGTCATTCCACAGATATATAAACCCAATTTTCCTAGTTCCAACAGACCTCACTACCTCTGAGGATGCTTGCCATAGATGCAGGCGAAACGTCAGTTGAGAATGCCTCTAGAACATGGCCATGTAGCCCAAAAAAACCTACAACAACCCAGTGATTCCGGCCATGAAAGCCTTCGACAACACATTGAACATCCCCTTCTCATTGTTCTATTTGTATTTGTTTACCATAATGTTGTGCCCACAATTTTTTTCTGATATCTTGCTTGCTACTTAAAATATTTTCATTATTTGTTAGGGAAAAGAACTTGTTGAAATGATAATGAGCCTAGAAAAAACATGCATTGACATATCATTAACCATCAACAAATGATGTCAACCATTATGTCAGAAAACGCACGAACTTAACTACACCTCACAGAAGTTGGAAGGAATGTTTTTGCTGAGAGACTCACAAACCTCATCATGAAAACTTTCAACTAAGTTGTGTGGGGGAGGGTTACAATATCTTTGGGAAGAGTAGATTATCAAGGCATGGAGTTATGATGTAATAGGCATCACTGAAACCTGGTGGGATACATCAAGGATATTTACATCTGTGAAGAGATGCAGGACTTTAATCCTGGAAATTGGAGGCCCTTCCAGACAGGCCCTATATCCCAGGATCTGATCCCAGGTTTTCTGGTTTAAACAAGATTATATGAGTCCACATTGCCAGATAATCTGGGATAAACAGAAAACCTGGGATCAGATCCTGGGATACAGGGCCTGTCTGGAAGGGCCCCAGGCTGAGAGCATCTGGATAAGAATTCCTTTCATAAAAAGTGAGACACTAAGGGCACAATTGCAAACAGTGCCAACAAGAAGAAGAAAATAAAAGAAGTGTCAAGAAACCAGAATGGATATCCAAAGAACCTTCAGCTGAGCTAAGATTTAAAGGAGACATGTACAAGAAATGTAAAGGGAGGGGGGGTCACCAAAGAGGACTTCAAACAAATAGCCAACACATGTAGGGAAAAGGTCCAAAAGGCCAAAGCACAAAATGAGCTCGAGCTTTCCAGAGAGATAAAAACAATAAAAAGGGATTCTTTGGTTATGTCAGTAGAAAAAAAAAAGAACAAGGAAATGATAGAGCCTCTAAATGGAGAGGATGGTGAAATCCTGACAGGGGATAGGGAAAAGACAGAATTACTCAACATCTTCTGTGCATCAGTCTTCACCCAAAAAGAAATTCAACCTGACTAAAACGGCAATAGGAGATGCAACCCAAAACAGGAAAATAAGTGGTCAAGGAATATAGGGCTATTCAAATTGAATTCAAGTCTCCAGGGCCAGATGAACCTTGATGGAACTAGCAGAAGTAATTTCAGAATTACTGGCAACAATCTCTGAGAATTCTTGGAGAACGCAAGTCTCAGCAGACTGGAGGAGGGCCCTATCTTCAAGAAGGGGGGTGGGGGTGGGAAGGGCCCAATTACTGTCCAGTCAATACCAGGAAATATTCTGGAACAGATCATAAAGGAGGAGGTCTGCAATCGCTTGGAAAAGAATGCTGTGGTCACTAAAAATGAACATGGATTTCTCAAAACAAGTCATGCCAGACTAGTCTTATCTCTTTTCAATAGAATTACAAGCTTGGTAGATGCAGGAAATGCTATGGCTGTAGGCATATCTTGATTTCAGTGAGGTGTTTGACAAGATCTCCCACGAGCTTCTTGGAAATAAACTAGCAAAATGTGACTTAGACAATACTACTATTAGGTGGATTTGTAATTGGTTAAGTGACTGAACCCAAAGGGTGCTCACCAATTATTCCTCTTCCTCCTGCAAAGAAGTGACTAATGGGGTGCCTCAGAATTTGGCCCTGGGTCCAGTTTTGTTCAACGTCTTTATTAATGGCTTGGATGAAGGTTTACAGGGCATGTTTATCAAATTTACAGATGACACCAAATTAGGAAGGATAGCTAATACTCCAGAAGACAGGATTAGAATTCAAAACTATCTTAGCAGAGTAGAGAGTTGGGTCAAAACTAACAAAATGAATTTCAACAAGAAGAAATGTAAGATACTACACTTAGGTAAAAAAAAATGAAACGGAACGGCACAGAATGGGTGACAACTGGCTCAACAACGAAGTTACATGTGAAGAAGATCTTGAAGTATTAATGGGCAAATTGAACATAAACCAACAATATGATGCAGCAGCTAAAAAGCCAATAGGAT
Organism: Anolis sagrei ordinatus; assembly: GCF_025583915.1. Lineage (NCBI taxonomy): Eukaryota > Metazoa > Chordata > Lepidosauria > Squamata > Anolidae > Anolis > Anolis sagrei. The sequence goes on from NW_026847549.1 coordinate 102,249,371, forward strand.
TTTGGGACGCATTAAAAGAAGTCTAGATCAAGGGAAGTAATGGTGCCTCTCTATTCTGCTTTGTTCAGACCTCACCTGGAATCCTGTGTCCAGTTTTGGGCACCCCAATTCAAGAGAGATAGCGACAAACTGGAACATGTCCAGAAGAGAACTACTAAAATGATCGAAGGTTTGAAGACCATGCTCTAAGAAGAGCGGATTAAAGACCTGAGTCTTTTTAGCCTGCAGAAGAGATGGTTAAACAAGATCACCATGTTTAAATATTTGAAAGGACGTCACAAGGAAGAGGGAGCAGGCTTATTTTCTACTACCCTGGAGACTAGGACTCAGAGGAATGGGTTCAAATTACAGGAAAGGAGATTCCACCTAAACATTAGGAAGAACTTCCTGACCACAAGAGCTGTTCAACAGTGGAACTCTCTGGATCTGAATGTGGTGGAAACTTCTTCTTTGGAGGCTTTTAAACAGAGGCTGGATGGCCATCTGTCAGGGGTACTTTGTGCTTTTCCTGCATGGCAGGGGGTTGAAACAAATGGTCCATGTGGTTTCTTCCAACTCTTATGATTCTGTGAAGTTTTGGACTTAGCTTCACTGCATGTGTCTCTTTACAACAAAGGATACCCCATCAAATTGCTAACAAGAAAAGGCCTCATCCATGTGAATAGCAGTTCACTTTTTGAATAACAAAAATTATATGTCATGAGGTGGTGGTGGAAGGATCAGAAGTTTAGAGATACGTAGGTGGGGCAAGGCCAGAAAAAGTTGGAAACCACTGGTCCAACAGGTTTTAAAAAGCTTGTGTGTGTTCCTTGAAGTCATCGGTCAGTTTATGACACCATATGAATTTAATATGGTTTCTAAATAGTTCATTTCTTTGAAATTTTTCCAGTTCCTTCCTCTGAAATGTCATTTACAGCATCTATCCCATCGCATTCCTTACCAGAATGGATTCTACTTAGCTTTTAATATCAGATAAGATCTGAGGTTTGTAGGATATTTTGGTTCCAAAGAAAGCTTATTACTATTATAATGTTAACAACATCCAATATTACAGCAGACTTCACGATAAAGACAGAGGAACTTCACTGACAAAGATATCCTCCATATCCTCTTGTCCTTTAAAAAATCTAGACTTACACTACTTATTTTTTTCTCTTGAAAATGGGGGGTATAAACTCTGATAGAACAAGTGTACTTTCCAAGATAACAACTATGGATTTATACCAAGCATTATAAATACCAAGCACTGTCTTAGTTTTTAAAAGTCTTTGCTTTTCCCCTAAAATCATGGACAACATTCGCAACCCAGAAGGGTGCGCATTCCACACTTTGAGAGCAATACAGGGGACCAGCCTCATCCCACAAGCTCTACAAACAACAACATTTTCAGTCGATTTTCTCCCTGTAAGTCTTAGCAACCAGAAAGGTTCTGATGGAGAAAAGCACCCCCTTAGCTTAGACAGCCAATCTATAAATTGTTAAAGGCTTTAAAGACTCAAAACAACACCTTTAATTGAGATTGGAGGGTAAACACCACAGATCTTTCAATAACAAGGTGATATAGTCTGAATACTATGCATAGCTTTAGCAGCCTAGGTGCTACTTTAAAGCCCACCATTGAACACATGGTAATAAGCCTGAATGTGATATAAGCAAAGCATGGCTAACTATTGCCAATTCAGGATAAGTCATGACACACCACTGACACGCCACTAATCCAATTGTGCAAACATTTTCCTTGCCATCTTTATGAAAGTATTCATAGTACATCAACAGTATATGGATAATGTAATAATGGAAAAGAAACCTCTCTCTTGTAACATCAGGATTCAGTGATGTTCAAATGAATTTATTTGTCAGAAGGTTCAGCTGCAGTGAAATTATTTGAATCTAAAGAAAGATGAAGAAATTTGAAACTCCAAATTTGACACGATTTTGAAATCAGCTTCATGACATTATCCTAGACTTTGAGGGCCAAAGCTTGTACGCAGTCAAGTATAGGCCTCCTGATGTGAGGAAAACATCCCAAATATCTAGGGCCTACCCTGTTTATGCACTTAAGACACTTGTCACTGCTGGAAACATAGCATTGGAGGAACTGGGCTTTCCTGTTTCCAACTATTCCCGAAAGCCCTCCACCAAAACCTTCTCAACAATACTTCTCAGTTTTTATGGATTCCAGGACCCTGCCTTTCTTCTTATCCCTTCCTCAAAACATACATTTTCAGTCCCTGCTCTCTCCTGATACAAATCTAGAACAGGAAAGAGGACAGTACACTCAAAGCACCAATGCAGTAACCATACAATTCCCGGCCTTCTTTCCCAACTCAGTGAGGAACCACAACTACAAAATAATATTTGCCCTCATCCCCAAAGCTTCAACGCTGGTGGATGGGGGTAACTGGGATTATATGTACAGCCAGTTGTAACGTCATCAGGATGTCCATCAGCAAAGGGCAGCAGTTGTGTATTTCTAATGCAAGGAAAAATGTGGGACTCTGTTCAAACTCTGAGGCTATAGCTGTGTGTGTGTTTATCTTGGAGCAAGTTCAGCTAAGTAGGCTTGATTCACTGGTTCATAATGGTACCTCTGATCTGCTAGCTCTGTTTCTTTTTCCCACTCAACAGCACTTATCTTATATATAATAATAATAACTTCCACACTCAGGTTGCATTACTGCAATAAACAATAAAGAGTAGGGCAAAGAAGGATAGCCAAATAACAATGAATGCACACATGTATTAATGACAGGATTCAGAATCAGCTATATGATATTATCCAAGACTCTGAAGGCCAATGCTTGAGTGTAGTCAGGTACAGTACAGGTCTCCTGATGTGGAGAAAACCTTCCTTGTGGTAGTTTACAGGAGGCGAGACCATTTCCTTTCTAAGAATACAGTCTGCCCACCACATTTGTGGGTTCAACTTTTGAGGGTTTTCAAAATTGATTAAGATAGTCTCTGAAGAATCTCTAGGTCTTCCAGTACATCTTCAGCCAGCTTCTGACCATAGGGTTAATCTGGAAGAGCTAGATCCAAGAGAAAACCTCCCTAAGAATCTCTAGGTCACTGGTTCTCAACCTGTGGGTCCCCAGGTGTTTTGGCCTACAACTCCCAGAAATCCCAGTCAGTTTATCAGCTATTAGGATTTCTTGGGAGTTGAAGGCCAAAACATCTGGGGACCCACAGGTCGAGAACCACAGTTGTAGTCCACCAGCACAACTCTATGGTCAACCTCTTAAATGACTTTCTCATTAATGGTGTTTCCACTTTTGCAGGTGTCCTGCACCCATAATCCCTGTGAAACTAGAAGGCCTCCTGTATTACAAAAGTAGACAAGTCAGGGAAAAGTTGCAAAAAGTAATATATTTTAATAGATATTTAAAAGTCAACAGCTTCTAATTCTTTAATTATAAATAACTGTGTTCCCAATGAAAATGCCTATCTTTCCTTCTGACTTTTGGCTCTTTTATGGTGGGGTAAACCATGGCTCAACAAACAGACCAAGGGGCAGGGTGACAGAATTAAAATACCGGGGAAAGAAAATAAGAAGTGAAAAGGAACTGTGAAGAATTGATTGCTCAATAGCAAAACCACAGTAATGAATTTGTGAGGTGATGCAAAATTTAAAAAATTGCCTTGGACACCATTACCTTTCTGTTTTGTTACCAATTGGGAAATATCCCAAAATGGTCTCAAACAGTAAACAGAGAAACCTCTTGTTTTGGCATACATAATTACTCTTCAATTTTACCACCCTTAAACTGAACTGTATTGCAGATCACTGTTCTCTCTGCTTGTTCTTTGGGGACCTCCACATTATACTTGCAATATGGGAAGCCACTTAAACTGTTTCCAAATTTAATCTTAACTTCTTTTGCATCATAAGAAAGTAGCACTGATTGTCCAGAGCGAAGGAGAAGAGTCAAGCTGTATGCAAAGCTACCTTGGAAAAGTGTCTGGAAACAGCAGCTGATGGAGAATGCAGTGGAGAGGTGGCTGAATAGGGTCTCCATGCAACTGCCCCACTGGAATATCAGCAATGGGGTGCCACCTTTTTCTGGATTTAATTCACTGGTGACCTTCAAGCATTAAACAGTTTGAGTCCAGAATTTATAAAACCAGCATCTGCTTCTCCGTGACTACCCAAATCTTTAAATGAGAAGAATGTGCAGTTGGGATCAAGGAAAGGCTTTTCAGATGCTCTGGGCCCACGTACACTAATTTTCTGCTCCTTTGTGGCACTCTGCTATGCAAGGAAAGCCTTTGGGGCCATGGGCATCTTTAAGCCCTGCCATTCGTTGTATATATTAACACCACAGCTTTTTTTGGCTCACCTAAAATATTAGTACTACAACTCCCACAATTCCTTACCCAACATAGCCATTAACAATTCCAGTCACTAAAAATATTTTTCCAAACCTTTCAAGTTCTTCAGGTAACTTCCAAAACACATTAGACATTTTAGTAATTGCTTGTGATTTTATCCTGCAGGCCTTATGTTTGTTGTACTATTTTTTTACAGTTTTAAATTTTAAATTTGTTTTGAAATTTGTCTCAGACTTGTGAGTTCTGTTGGGAAAGGTGAGTTAGAAATGTTTAAAATATATGCATAAATAGGATATATGGAAGGCTGACACAGCTTAGTATGGCAGTTGCATAACTAGTCAAGAATTTTCTTTTGCCCAGTCTGTTCAATAAATAAGTACAGAGGGATCTCAAACACATATGGCACTGTGAACAACACTGCCATGAAAAAAATTGTGAGGTGAGAGAAGTCCAACAACAGGGTTCTCTTTGATTAAGTAGCTTCATCTTGAGACCCCATTTTGCAAGGTATGGAACTAGTCTCAAGATGCACCGCCAACTCATTTTCAGATCAAGGGTTTGGAATTCTGCAGTTAAGCAACTCCAGTTCTCAGAACCAAGCAAAACTGGAAATTGTCTATTAACTGCCTGACATTAAATCACATGTTTCTTTTTCAAAGTACCTTTCCGGGACAGGACTTTACTTGGCAGACTTCAATGTTTGCATCACTGATGCAATGGTACTAGCCTCCTAATAAATAGTCAATTCATAGAACATCTCTGCTCTGTTCCTTTAATGGAAGCTAGTAATAGCAGCGATAATAAATCTCACATTCCTAGTTGAATGCATGTTCCCACATTTAATTTATTTAAACACCGAAATATATACATATCATATATTTACATGTCACAAAAGTGACATTTAAACATTTGTCACTTAAAATATTACAGCTGGCTCTTCACCTTACATTTCAATGGCCTGTGGTCTGCATTCCTGGGGCAGGAAGAGATGACACTAGCCAAGAAGGGGAGAATCCTGCACACACAAAAACCTTCCATCTGCTTCAGATACTAGTCTGCCCCTTAAGTCTTTCCCTTAAAAACTAAATACTATTTCCAAGTGCACAACTTACAAAGTATCTGGGGAAACAGGGATAGCACAGAGAAAGAGCGAAAATAAGGTCATTCCACCTGCTACTTCAACCATACATTAAGTTATATCTATGTAGCAAATCACCACACTTATTTGTAACAATGTAGTTTGGGGAGTGTCAGACTGGGGTGTGGGAGACTTGGGTTCTGGTTCCTACTATGGCATGAAATTCATGCAGAGCATTTAGTTGGTGCCATAAAATCCACTGACCATTCTTTCCCAGCCTGCCCTTCCCTCGCAAGGTTGTTGTGACAATGAGATAAAAGAGAAAAAACGTACAAGCTACCAATAGCTTACTGGAAGGAAGGTAGGGTATAAATATGAATGAATAAAACGAATATTGTGTTATGCCCTGGACAAAAGATTGGTCAGAAAAGACATCCTCAGCTGTAGCCCACTCTGATCTAAGGCAGGCTTATTAAATAATAATATATGTATTTTATAAAAATGAGTTTCAATATGTATCTTTTATTAAAAAATACATTTTAATGTGTACATTCATATAATTTTTATAATGTTTATGTGTTTTAACTATGCTGTAACCTGCCCTGAGCTGCAAGGAGAGATGAGTAAGAAATACTCTTATTATTATTATTATTATCATCATCATCATCATCATTCTTATTATTTCTATCTAAAGCATTTGAAACACCTACATTCATAAAGCAACAGCAATGAAATGTAGCATAACATGAAATCTGAATTTAGAACAAATAAACACCTTACAACTTACATTTATAACTTGTCAGAGTGCACCTCCCAGTATCCCTCTCTATTCTCTATCCTGACTAGGACTATTAGGAGCTGTAACCTAGATGAATCTGGAAGGCCACATGTTTCCCCCCTCACCATGATGTCCTATGTTTCCACCTTGTTGTCAGCCTTAGCCAGGGGCCAACTGAGCAACATTAAGTGCAGCTGCAGCTACTGTGGGTCTTAGCTAGATTCTGAAGCAAGTTTCAGACACAAATTACAGTCAACTCAGATGTAAAACTGGGGATGTGGGCATGAACCCTCATCATTCACGTTAGAGTGAGCAGAACTGAAGCCATCTCCCAATTTGAAAAATCACAACTTGCATTTACAAGCCGTGACCTGATACAATAGGGTAGCATCATACTACCAACTGAATGCCAGTTCATCTTGAAGTACACAGGAGGCTGGTACAGTGTGAAGCAAATTGAGAGGCACTAACAAGGCTGGCACTACTAAGGGAGACAGATGATCCTTGCTTTTCTGGACAGAGAACCAGGGAGAAGAGCTATAGAGAAGGGGGGGGGGGCAAAAACACAGAAACAAAACCCAAAACTAAAATAAAATCTACTTAATGCATATACCTAATGAACAATACTGTTCTGCTCAGATTTTTATAAAACGCAACCAATTTCCTGTTAGCAAAGTATGTAATGAACAAGGTAACAAAGAACTTTTCAACTAATTCAAGGGAAATTTGGAAGATTTTCTATAACCACTTTAAGGACTCTAGGAAGGAAACCCCATCCCTCTGGCGAGGAAATTTCTCATTCAAAGCCTGAGCACACCATTCCTCTTTATAGACTCCCTGTGTAACAAAGCCAGATTGTTTCCTCTACCCCCCCCCCCCCCCCCCCCCGCCCGGCCGTCCTGCTGCTTGCCATGCAGCCAGAAGTTTTACAAGGCGAAGGGGAGGGGGGCTTTAATTATATCTAATCATTTCATTGAGCAGACATACAATTGAACTTGGGATCTAAATATAATGCTAGGAAATAACCTTGTTGACATCTCAGTCACTTATTTCCAAACAAATGTATGCACAATATGGATGCAATCTCCCTGCATCTAAAAAAATCAACAATGAAGTAATTAAAAAAAACTTTATTTATATTCCGCCCTCTCTCCCTGAGAGGGACTTAAGACAGATTCCAACAAAAAATGGCAAAAATTCAATGCTAAAAACATTCATAAATAAAATATACAAATGCTAATCAAATATCAAAAGGAAAGAACAGCTATGACAAAAATGAACAAAAATTAAATAACATAATCTACTAATTACCTTAAATCTTGTATAAAAACATTGAGCATAAATTATATAAACACATATAATGATCATTAAAATAGCTATTGAAATGTTAAATGGCCAGTAAAGCCAGCAAGCCAACCATACCAAGAGAGTCAAGACCAACTAAGATTAGAGTATGATAGCAATATATGGGAGATATGCTCTTCATATTCTATTGAATAGAGATATGTTTTTAACTGTTTTTTAAAGGAGAGAAGGAAGGGGGCCATTTTTATTTCTTTAGGGAGGGTGTTCCAGAGGTGGGGGGGGGGGCAATCACAGAGAAGGCTCTCGCTTTTGTTCCAACCACCATGCTTGAGACAGGGGTGGGACCGAGAGTAGGGCCTCCTCTGCTGACCGCAGTGATCAAGATGGTTTATATGAGGAGATGCAATTTGARYAATAGCCTGGACCTGAACTGTTTAGGGCTTTATAGGTAATGACCAGCACTTTGTATCTAGCCCAGAAGTAGATCCACAGCCAGTGGAGCTGCCACAATATGGGAGTGGTTCTCTCCCTGTGCGGTGCTCCAGCTAGTAACCTGGCTGCTGGTCTCTGTACCAGCTGAAGCTTCCAAACTGTCAAACTGTCTTCAAAGACAGCCCCACATAGAGAGCACTGCAGAAATACAAGGGGATGTAACTAAGGAGTGGGTAGGGGCGCAGCTGATGCACAAGTTTTAACTGTGCCAAGGTGCTCCTGGCCACCTCCGAAGTAAGACAATGCAATTATTCTTCAATATCATGTGCCACAATACAATCTGGCAGGTCATTGTAGTCAAACAAAGGTAACAATGAAATAACAAAGTTAGTCCCTGCTTCAGGCTAAGCACGTAAGAATTGACTCCACTGACTAGATGAAAGCTGGTCTGGTAATTTGGGGGGATCTTTTGTTTTAGAAGTGAATTTTTCCCAATGAGCTATGCAGTTCAAGGTGATGTTTCAAATATATACTAGCATTCTGCTTTTAAAAGCAACCTGCATACATTCCTTAGGAGCAAGACATAAAAATTACAGCTTTTGCTATTAGTCACCCTAGCATATTACATTCAGAGGTATGCTTCTCCTGGACATATAAACTACAGTGCTAATAGCCATCAGTAAAGGGGAGAAAACGTGGAGCCAGTGACAGACTTTGTATTTCTAGGTGCAAAGATTACTACAGACGCAGACTGCAGCCAGGAAATCAGGAGACGCTTACTTCTTGGGAGGAGAGAAATGACCAATCTTGATAAAATAGTGAAGAGTAGAGACATCACACTGGCAACAAAGATCCGCATAGTCAAAGCAATGGTATTCCCCGTAGTAACCTACGGATGTGAGAGCTGGACCATACGGAAGGCTGAGCGAAGGAAGATAGATGCTTTTGAACTGTCGTGTTGGAGGAAAGTTCTGAGAGTGCCTTAGACAGCGGGAACATCCAACCAGTCCATACTTCAAGAAATAAAGCCTGACTGCTCATTGGAGGGAAGAATAGTAGAGGCCAAGATGAAGTACTTTGGCCACATCAGGAGAAGAAAGGAAAGCTTAGAGAAGACAATGATGCTGGGGGAAATGGAAGGAAAGAGGAAGAGGGGCCGACCAAGGGCAAGATGGATGGATGGTATCCTTGAAGTGACTGGATTGACCTTGAAGGAGCTGGGGGTGGTGACGACTGATAGGGAGCTCTGGTGTGGACTGGTCCATGAAGTCACAAAGAGTCGTAAACGACTGAACAAATGAACAACAACACAAATTTTCCTACTTTCTTTTTCTTAAACCATATAAGTGATTGAAAATAAATTGTGTAGATGCACAGTGAGCTATTGGCATCGCCTGGGGCTTGGTTCCAGGACCACCACCACTATCACCCTTGGATACCAAAATCTGTAGATGCTCAATTCCAGTTATATACAACGATGTAGTAAAATGGAGTACCTTATGTAAAATGGCAAAATCATTTTTCTTTCTGAATATTTTCAAGCCATGAGTGCAGAATCTATAGATATGAAAGGTTGACTGAACTGAATTTGCTTTCATCAAACTCCAACTTGTCACTTTAACTGTACGGTCCCAAATATTTGCTTTATTTATTTATTTATTTATCATGTCAGGAGTGAACCAAACAGTTGTATTGTATTTTTAAAAACAAAAACAAAAAACCACAAAGTTTGCAAACTTGGCATTCTATTAAATGTCCTTTGACCAGTAGCTGGCCACTTGGAGTGCCTCTGGTGTTGGCTTTATGAAAGTAAGAGAATTTTCTGATCATTCTCTCTATGCTCCTCATAACTGATAAACCTCAGTCATCTGCCCACATTAAACATGTTTATGCATGTTTGTTCAGAAATAAGGCTCCACTGGACTCATTCAATAGAGATTCATCCCCCTGTAAATGTGTTTCTCCTAGTCTTCACACAAAACATAGGTTGCAATCAAATGGGCAGAAGTGGCGTGCCTCAAATCCCAATGGTTAAATCACTCCAGTCCCACGAATGGAGGCCTGCTCTCTGAACCAAGAGGGAAAAAATGCTCCCAGGATTCCATCCATTCTACTTCAGAGACTTTTTTCCCATGAAATAACCTCATGTAGGATAAAGAAAGGCACGCTTTAACTGCCTTGAAGTTAATAATTATTTCCCCATCCCCAACTTTAGTAATATAGAAACATCTTTCACCACTTTTTAAACATGAAGCTGCTTGACAAGCACCCGGGAAGGCAGAAAGAAACTATAAAGCTTGCTGTAACAAGTGAAATTTCAGAAATAACATACTGAGAGGTAAAAGCAGTCAGATTAGCATGCCTAGCTCACTGTGGCAAAGGAGCACTGTTTTGTCTTATAACAACTATAACATTAAGCAGAAGAGGAATAAACAACCTAGCCTCAGATTTGAGCCATTTTAAGAAAGAAATGCCAAAGAAGCACATGCAAATGATTAAAGGGTAGTATTTCATGATCATCCTCTAGGACTTATATTGAGCACATCCATGAAAATTTACTTAGAAATATTGCTTTTAAAAATCAGAACACCAGTCCATTTTCAGTTCTCCAATATTCTTGCAGCAGTGTGCAGACAGGGGGCTTTTCTCAGTCCCAATGAGTAGTTTTTGATGAGCACATCAGAGAGGGGTTGTTGGCTGAAGGAAGGGTTGATGGATTTGTGTGCGAGTCACTGGATTTGAGTGTGAGAGATTTTAAAGAGATAAATGTTGTGAATATTTTGCATTCTATATGTGTGTGAGTTTTATAGATAAAGATACAGAGTTGTGGGTTCGGAGCACCTAAATGTACAATTGTGGCTACATGTCACCACCCAAGACAGTCTGAAATTAAATGGGAAGACAGAGACACAGGAATTGTTTCTTGCCTTGGATCAGCTTCAAAAACCAATATTCATTTCCAGAACAGATTTATTACTCTCCTGATCGCTCTCAGGGCAGCTCCAATGGCTCTTGCCAGCTGTCATGGTGGGATCAGTAGCAGAAGAAAGGCCTGTTACCAGTAGCAAGTACTATAGAGCAAAGTGAATGAAGCAACTAGGGCTGGCCTTCACAAGATATGGCCTGCACAATCTGTTGGTGCTGCCTGCTTTTCCCCACACTCCATCACTGCTGAATAGAACTTGACAAGAAAACTGTGACGATTGTCCTAAGCCTGAAACGACTTGAAGACACATAACAACAATTTTGATTAATCATTAATTATACCTTACTTGGAAAGTGAGATGCTTAAAAACTATTTTTGGCCCCAAGAGGCTTAGACTATCTAATTTTGCCCCCTTACTATGACCTTGAAGGAGRTGGGGGTGGTGACGGCCYACAGGGAGCTCTGGCATGGGCTGATCCATGAGGGCATGAAGAGTTGGAAGCYACTGAACGAATGAACAACAACAAAACTATCCCCGTGTTGTGCAGCCTAACCAAAGACATGTCTGTATGTATGTATACAAAAAATGTGCTTGCATTTGAGTGTGAGTCCATATAAGCAAATGTCCTCCCAATGTTCTATTTTCAAACTATTTATGTGGAARAATTGGGTTTCAGTAAAGTTGAACCACTTTATTGATATATCTACTTTACATGGGTTTCTGCYTTCTGGACAAGAAGTCTCACTAGTTCTCACATGTAATTTCCCAAATTGCTTCCAGTTATAAACAAATGGTATAYTTGCACCATTTAAAGAAACAAAGCACTTTATATGGGCAATTTCTTTGGTCACTTGCAGCACACCAAACACTGACCTCATGTTTTCTTGCCTAGGCACCAGATCCTTATTTTCAAGCCCAAGCTTTGCTGCTCAAAGTTTTTTAAATAAGAGAAATTTGAACTATGCCCATCTATAAGCAAAGTACACTGTATGCACAAAAAGGCTACATTTTGAGACTCAAAAGAAATGGGAAAAACAAGCGCTGTTCTATAAGGCACAAGGTTTTCCTTTTAGAATTAGGATGCCATTCAATAGAAATCTTCAAATACTATTGAATTGACAATTTACAGCTGAATATTCCATAAGATCATGAAACTCAATAAAAAGCCACAATCTCTTTTAAACAGATCATGGTGAAATAGACCTGCAGGAAGAGGCATTCCTCCTTACGGAACATGTGTTTATTTATTTATTTATACCCTGCTTTATCACCCCAGAAGGGGACTCAAAGCAGCTTAACATAAAAACATCAGCATAACCATTTCAAACATACAAACATATGTACATTAAAACAGGATTAAATATAAAGAGTATATAAAAATTCCCAGTTAATAACAATTTAAAGAATTTAAAGAAACAAAGCAACAACTGGACTTCAGCTCCTAAAATTCCTGGCCATTGGTCAAGCTCTCCAGGGCTTCTGGAATTCAAATCCAAAACAGCTGGAGAACCTATGCTGCTGGGTCTTTGTAGTGATAAAAGACCCACCAAGGATCCCGGGAAAAAGCATGGAGTGGACGAATTAGTAGCACTGCCCACACAGATGTCAGAAACAAAGCTGGAAAGGACAGCTTTTCTAATGTATTTGATTACTTTCTTCCTATTCTGCCTTTTCCCCAAAGCTGTAAATCAAGGCAGCTTGCAAACACAAAAAATATCAGTAAAACCCAATATAGTGTAGTTAAAATATACAAAAAGTTATAGTAAAACTAGAACTAAATGCTATAGAATGAAAAGCATTTAAAATAGTTGTAAAAAGCTAAGAATAAAATACTTGAGTAAAGTCTCTTTTCTGTAAACCAATCAGGTCCTCAAACCCTACTGGAACAATATTCCCGCTCACCAACCCAACAAGGAAGGACCCAGCCTAGACTTCAACTATTTCCTGGAATCAACCAGAAGATCCATATCAAACTTCTGCATTTAAGAAAACACACAAAGTTTCAGAGTTACAAACATTCAAATTACATCCAAATCCTAGTTACAAAGGGGGTGTTTACAACAGGAAGTGAGAGGAAATCTACCCCTAAGAAGGGAAGTTCACTCCTGTAAGAATTAAGGGAAAAAAGTGTCTCAGCTGAAACTTTATCCCCAATCCTTGTTTTCACAGCAACTCAAAATTTTCAAAATCCAATTGCCACAGGGAAAGGAAACAAGGTGAAATATTTGGACCTAAAAATCTTGTTGTTAAACACTTTACTGTTGTTATATCCAAATCTTTAATGATAAATCCTTCTTATCTTATCACTGCTATATGATATATGCACTTTATTCACTAGCTCTATCCTCTATTGTTGTTGGACTAGTCTGCCCACCCATGACGAGACACTGAATTTTGCTATTGGTTGTTGATTCTGATGTTTGTTTTATATATTGCTTAATGTTGTTGTTTTTATCTTGTTATGTAGCTTTGGTGTTGTTGTTATCTTCTGAACAGGGGCATAGATAGCAAAACAAACATTACAGAAGTGTTAAACTTTCCCTATGCTTTCCAAAATTAAAACTATCACAAACTGGAGTTACACTTAAAAATGTTCCTGTTCCAACTTGCATACAAATTCAACTTACAAATAAACGTACAGAACCTATCTTGTTCCTAGCCCAGGGACTGCATGTATATACTTCCCACACCATATCAGCTTAGGTAGATAGTATGGGCAAAAAGCTTTGCATGATGTTGAGGTAGTAATTCTGCTTAACAGACCGGGAAGATGGAGAGGTGTTAAAACATTCACAATGTTCATTCTTTAGCAGTCCTTGATCACTCCTCTGGTCAGGTTCCATCAAAATCAAAATCAGGGAAGAGGTAGTCTCTCATGGGAAAGAAACAGGGGCTCAGACATAAGTAAGACTGCAGTCAGGTAGAGTCCTGCTTCCAGTGTGACCTGAAATATTTAACTTTAGGAGTGTACAACTACAACCTGCCAGTGGAACATAAGACCACTGAGCAATAGCTTGACACTGAGTAATATCTTTGTTTGAGGTACCAATTTCACTAGGTTGAACTTTGCTGTAGGCTGAGATGTATTTTCTACAGGGGTTTTTTTTTTTTTTTGGCAAGAAATCTGTGGACAGTGTAACTTTAGCATAATTTTTAAATCATTTTAAGCGATGTTAAGGGGTGAGCAACAAGAAAATAAACTTTCCTATTTTTTTAAAAAAAATTAAAATGTTTATCCAAAAGACAAAAAAAAAATCACAGCTGGAATGTTTGCTGACCAGGACTGTGCAAGCAGATCATGTTGGCTGGGCTAGTATACCTTGGAAGCTAATCGGATTGAGCCCTGGTTAGCATTTGGATGGGAGACTGTCAACAAATACCAGTTGTTGTAGGCTCTATTTCAAAGAAAGGACCGACCAAACTACTGAAGAAAATTTCATTAAATTCATGGGGTTGCCACAAGTCAACAGGCAACTTGAAGGCACGTGCACACACAGTAGGAGGATTCATTACTCAATCTCCTGAAGCTAAAGAGAGCAGTTTTGGTACTCTCTGGTAAGAGGAGATGATGTTACCGGGCCAATAAGAGCAATAGCCCATGCCTGGCAAGAGAAGTCAGATGAATCTTTGGCTAGCACATGTGCTAAAGATTTTTTAAGCCAAGAAGGAAACAGCTGCCCCTTGACTCTGTCCCCATATTCCAATATTTCTTTTGTTCCCCTGAAGAAACTTGGATGTCATATGGGCTACATCTTGTATATTTTACAAAGGGGTTGATTTGTACACTTCTCTTCCCTACTGCTTAGAGTGCCACAAGGCTTGACTCCAAGGAAACTATCTGTCACATGAAAAACTAGATGTTCAAGCTTCTCATCACCATCATTCCTTGAAGTCTAGGTAAAGATGTAGATAAATTTATTTTCGTGGCAAATGTTCACATTTTGGAATGCACAAAGCCTGGGAAAAATTCAGTCTACAAGATCCAGGGAACAAAGACCCATGTGGATAACATGTTCGTATGGGGGAGGGTGCCACATATAATTTGTAAAACTACTTTAAAATAAAAAATGTTCTAATAGAGAACTGAATGTTTCCATTTAACTGGAATATACTAGACAAGAACTGCTGTTTTATTGCATTGCATCCACAAAAGCTATCAAGAGAAGAATAACCTGTTAATTTGGTTCTTAAGCCAACTTCAATCAAGGAAAAACAGTTCACATTTTCACAACTCTAATGCTATTGCTACTGCCAGTTAGGTTGTAAGTGTTAAAAGTACTTCAGAGGCAATCATCCATTGTAGCAGGTAAGAAATATTACTACTTATATACTTTAAATAGAGAATTGCTGCTACATAGTGGATTCATGACGAAACTGAGATGTGAACAGATAAATGACTAGCTTGCTCACAGCACTTTTCCACTTTCCATGCCTTACATTCTGACAACACACCACAACAAAGGGAAGGGATAGCTCTCTAGTGGTTATGCTGCCTATAACTGCATATCGTCTCCCGTCAACAAAAAAGTCTCTGCAAGTCACACAAAGAGCAAAGAGATTAACCTCAATCAGATATCAAAGATATCTGATTAAATCTGTAACAATATCACTGGTCAGTGACAATGCTGGTATGGAGATGCCGAAGGCAAATAAGTTATCACCTTCCCTACATGTGCTTTCAAATATTTTATTATAAATGGTGACATCACTTGATTTACTACCTGCTTTGGGGGGACAGTAGCCTTTAAGTACTGTGAGTTCAAATACAACCGATACAGCTTGCTCCACAGCAACTAATATAAAATGTTGCATAAGTCTGATCTAATAACTTCCCTCTCTTTCCACCAAAGTTTAGGAATGTGTGGCTGCTAATTCTATAAGAAGAGTAATGATCCAAAGGACGCGAGAGAATTATGTCCATCCAGGAAGCAAACTGATTTTCAGTAAAACTTTGAAGCAAAAGATTTTCTGGAATGATTTCTGGAATAAAATGCCAATGCACAATTTAAACAGATAGCCAGCATGATGTGGTATTTAACCCTGGACTACAACTGGAGACCAGTGTTGAACTGCTGCCTAGCCAGGGAAACCCAACAAATCTTGCCAAGAAACCTGTGATAGAGTAGCCATAAGGAAAAAATTGGCTTGTTGTAGAAATAAGGATTGGTAATCAAACTTCAGTGGAGACACCTTTTCCCCATGATAACTCTTCCAGGAGTGATTTCCCCTCCTAGGGAATCTCACTTCCTGTCGTTTCACCCCCGTTCATGAGTCATTTGTAAGACGGATGTTCATAACTTGGGGGCTGCCTATACAGTAATATGAGCACACTTAATGAATTGTGTACTACCTAAGAGTCACCAGGAAATTCATTCACAATTTCCAGTTTTGAAAATGGCAAGTTTGACTGGTACATACCATTTTAGAAACAGAACATTTGCTACTTTCATGGCGGCCAGGATCACTTTATAATACTAGTGAAAAACTACAATTACAATTCCAAAACCCATAGTAGTTATTATAAACACACACACACACACATATAGATAGGCTTCATTTCAGCTTTGCAGCCCCTCCTATTGAAATGATAACTAATTAATGAAAGTATCAAAAAATCAAACCAAAACAGCCACAGAGGACAGGCCAATTGGGATAGAAAGTAGTATAAACAGAGAGAAATGTATATTTGTGTATTTTAAGAAAACCTTAATAAAGAATATTTTTTTAAAAAAAAAACAGAGAGAAATGTTCTAGTACTGTACTGCTCTTGCTAACTTGTACTAATAGAGGAAGCTGGCAGACTCCTTCTCATTACTATAGACTGATGTTGTACAGTGCAAGACTCTTGTGCCATACAATTTTGTGTTTTGGGGTGGGGGGATATGTATATATAGATTGTCTGTTATGGTAAGTGCAACTTAAAAACTATTCCCGTCATCTCAACCCTCATCTCCAAAGTGGATCTTGCAACAGTTCTGGGGAGAAATATTCCAGACTGCACTTTTGTCAGTCTTCAGAGGCAAAGGATTACAAAACGCATCCAAGTTCAAGGAACAAGGCAGACTTGTTTCTGTTTGGGACGGTGAGGGGGGCAGGGGAAATCAAATAAAATAGGTAAATTAACAAGCTTCCCAAAATAATTCCTAAGACTTCTAGCTCACAATCAACTGACCTTACCATTAATACAAGACTAACTTTTGCACTCTACCTTTGCAAGATATAGGAGACTTCTTGCACAACATAATTATTGGATACATAAACCAGTGTGTAACAATACATTCTCTGCAATCTGTGCTCTCAGTAAAATTTCAGTATCATGACTTAAAAAAGACTGCAAATGGCATGAGAATTTTTGTCTAAGTTCGCACATACGATGATATATGCAGAAATGTCTGAAATCAGTTCCCCGTAAAATCTCTTATTCCAAATGAAAGAAAATGAAATACTTCCTTTCTGGAATTGAAACTTGAAGAAAAACCTGTCTTGGACTGCTGCACACAGCCAAATCAAATGTCAGCCAACACAGATCTACTGAAATAGGCTAGTTTAAATCTTAAAAATCAGGTTTAACTGGGATGCGGACCAAAAGCAAGAGATAGAGTACATAGATTCAGGAAGAAGTTGCTCAGTTTCACAAACATAATTTTGTTCATCCAGTTTCTGGTAAGCTATGTGCACATAAAAAAAGCAAAGTCCATTTGAACGCAAGGAAAGATGAAACTTAGGGCCCTTCCAGACAGGCCCAATATCCCAGGATCTGATCCCAGGTTTTCTGCTTTAAACTGGAGTATATGAGTCTGCAGTGACAGAGAATCTGGGATACACAGAAAACCTGGGATCAGATCCTGGGATTTAGGACCTGTCTGGAAGAGCCCATAGTGGGAGTTAAACTTTCAGATTCTTCTTTGGGCTATTGCCTTGATATTCTGGGTTATACTGCTGTGTGGAAGGGCCCTGAGAGTTGAGAACAAAAGCATGCTAGGAGTCGCCTAATGATACTTGGGAAGTGGAGTGGCAAAATTTAAAGTGGTGGCCCTAGGAGTTGCAACATAATAAGGTCCCTCAAAGGGCAGAATTTTGGGATAGCAGTGCCTACTACATTTCTATGTATTCACCTCACAAAACACAAACTATGCCACCTGGAAATGGCATCTCTCAAGAGAGATGAGATTCCAATATCCTAAATCCAGGATTGTCTGATCCAAAGTAAATCCCTAAAATGTGCACCTTGCCCTTCGATCCATTGGTTCAGAAGGAAGTCTTCTGGAACTCAAGTATGTATGGATTAATCAAGGCTGTTTCTGAGACAGCACATTATCAAAGCTCCCAAAGAACACAAAACTGTAAGTTATAAATATGCAAACATTCCTGATGTAAATAAAGGTATATCAACATATTTCAAAGTGTTATTTTGAATATTTATTTTCATGAAAGTACTTAAAATACTTATTATATATTTATATAACATGTAATATTACTAATAATATTACAATATAATGGTATATTTATTATTTCACAGTTTTGTATACCGAGCTTCTCAACCTCGTCAAGGGACTCAGCCCGGTTTACAGCCATAGTACAATATAGTAATATTTAATACTGATATTGTACTATGCTAATAATATAATATATTGTAAGCCGCTGAGTCCCCTTCAGGGTGAGGAGGGCGGCATATAAATGTCGTTAATAAATAAATAATGAATAAAACTATGATTGAGATTTGAAATGATATGAATACCTTAAGGAAACCACAACTCTGGCAAAAAACTTATCACAGAGTAGTTCATTTTGTTCTGTTAAAGGACCCTAAGAAATCAGAGGAGGGAAATAACTTTATAACACAAAAGATGATGAAGAAAGAAGGAAAGAGGAACAAATAACCTTCTAGAGCAGGCAAGGGAAAACTTCGGCCCTCCGGGTGTTTCGGACTCCAACTCCCACAATTCCTAACAGCCTACCGGCTATGGGAGTTGGAGTCCAAAACACCCAGAGGGCCTAAGTTTCCCCTTGCCTGCTCTAGAGGCATCATTAGATATTAAACACTGGTTGTATTGTGTCCCAGATCTGCGCTGCTACATTTCCTTATGGGTGGACAAAAGACATTTTGCAGGCTGAACACTAGGAGGTTGGCTCATTCCTCCTCTTCTTCCATAAGGTGAACTCAACATGGAACTGGATGATGAGATTGGACAACGTTTTAAATAGGAGACCCAAATGATTTATGTCTTGCTGATCTTGTTATGGTTTTATATTATATGTTAATGTTTTAAATGTTTTACTGGTGTTGTTGGCCATTGAATTGTTACCTCTGTAAACCACCTTGAGTCACCTGCAGGCTGAGATGGGCAGTATACAAATATCTATATAAATAAAAATGTAATGTCCGTTTGTGGGATTAACATAACTCAAAAACCACTGAACAAATTACCACCAAATTTGGCCACAAGACACCTACTAACCCAAGGAGGGACCATCACTCAAAAAATTGATTTGGGAATTGTAGTTGTTGGGGTTTATAGTTAACCTACAATCAAAGAGCATCCTAAACTCCACCAGTGATGGAATTGAACCAAACTTGGCACAAAGGACTCCCGTGACCAACAGAAAACACTGGAAGGGATTGGTGAGCATTGACCTTGAGTTTGGGAGTTGTAGTTCACCTACATCTAGAGAGCACTGTGGACTCAAAAAATGATGGATCTGGACAAACTTGGCACGAATATTCCATATGCCCAAATATGCACACAGACTGAGCTTGGGGAAAATAGACCTTGACATCTGGGAGTTGTAGTTACTGGGATTTATAGTTCACTTACAATCAAAGCACATTCTGAACCCCACCAACTACGGAATTGGGGCAAACTTCCCACACAGAACCCCCATGACCAACAGGAAATACTTAAGGCCACCTAGTCCAATTCCCTTCACCTGGGCAAGAAAACATAATCAAAGCCCTCCTGACAAAGAGCCATCTAGCCATAGATATGATTCACACACACACAGATATAGTCTAGATTTGAAAGGGACCCCCTAAAGAAGGACAATGATATGTTGCATGTTCCAGAGTAGGCAAACCAGACAAATCTCCACATCAATACTGATAAATAAACAGCAAAAAAAACACTTTTTACCCACAAGCATAAAGAAATTACATATATCAGAAACCAACACTTTCTAATTACTTTATTTCCCAGATCACCAGATGGTGCCACAGCAATGCGTGGCAGGGGACAGCTAGTAAGTTATATATATTCCTTTTTTCTTCCCTTTTTTTTCTTCCCCTCTGGAAATTTTTTATATACTTTTTTTCTTTCAACTTTCCTACTTTCCTATACACTTATATTGTTCCTCTTCTTTTACTGTATCACTATAACTTCTTTGAACAAAAATTACTTAAAATAAATAAATAAGTTGATAGCAGCCCTTTAACTTGGCTTTAAAATCCCCCTCTAGCCAACATCACAAACATTGAATACAAAGAAAGGGCCGTGTGTATATTTACAGCGCATGTCCTACATTAACAAAATAAACCTCAAACTTTGAAACTTCGAAAGCCTCGTGGCGGGGCCTTGGAGCAAAACAGAGGAGGCAATCAATGGGAACACAGAACCATAGAGTTGGAGGAGACCTCGTGGGCCATCCAGTCCAACCCCCTTCTGCAAAGAAGCAGGAAAATCGCATCCAAAGAATCATAGAGTTGGAAGAGATTTTGTGGGCTATCCAGTCCAACCTCCTCCTGCCAAGAAGCAGGAAAGTTGCATCCATAGAATCATAGAGTTGGAAGAGATTTTGTGGGCTATCCAGTCCAACCCCCTTCTGCCAAGAAGCAGGAAAATTGCATCCATAGAGTTGGAAGAAATCTCGTGGGCCAGCCAGTCCAACCCCATTCGGCCAAGAGGCAGGAAAATCGCATTCAAAACAACCCCAGCCTCTGCTTAAAAGCCTCCACCACACTCCGCGGCAGGGAGTTCCACTGTTTCCCAACAGGAAACGGTTTGTTTATTAGCAGTCTTTGGGAGGGAGATTGACCCACGCTTCACCAAAGCTGCAGAAGAAGGGGTTGGTTTTGGTGAAGTGGTGGCTTCCCTGCCCAGGAGGGGGAAACTTCTCCTCGGCGCACAAGAAACTTCCTAACTCGAAATACGAAAAAGGAGGGGTGGGGGAAAGCCACGGTTCAAACTTCCTTGTGATCTAATGTATATTACCTTGATACAGAACTGGACAGGAGGGCCCTCCGACATGTCTCCGCCGAGGAGGAGGAAGCACAGGCAGGAGGAAGGAAGAAAGAAAGAAGTTCTCGGCTGGCTTTCTCTCTCTTTTTCCCCCGCGCTGGCTGGCTTCCTCTTCCTGTTCCTCTTCCTCCCGGAAGGAAGCCTCCCCGCCTTGCCCTGCCCACCGCGGGCGGGCCAGCTATGCCCCACTTCCTCGGGCCCGCGCTTGCTTTTCCTGCGGGGGCGCCTTCCTCCCGGTGGCCTCCGGAGCCGAGGCGGGCATGGCCCCTTTGGGGGGTGGAGGGGGGCCCCCTCTTCCTCCTCCTGCCCGCCTTCCCGGGCCCCTGGATGGAGGGAAGGAGCGACAAGGGCGCCTCTTTCCCGGCAGAGAGAAAGCGAAAGGGCGCCTCTTTCCCGGCAGAGAGAAAGCGAAAGGGAGAGTTTCAGGGCTGAGGAAAAAAGTGACGTGAGTTCCCAGCACTGAGCTCTGCCTCTTAAAGGGGACGGAGGCACACCAGGAAATACGGAGAGAGAGAGAGAGGAAGGAGGGGGAGAAAGAACCAAGGAAGTGAATACAAGGGATATTCAGAGGAAACAGGAAGAAGAGGGGGAGGGGGAAGGAGGGAGGGAGGGAATGGGCAGTCACAAAAGCGGAAGGAGGGGGAGGGAGGGAGGGAAGGAGGAGAGGGCGCGCAGCCAGCGCTCCTCCCGCTTCCTGCCCTTCCTTCTTCCCTCTCCCCTCACTAGGAAAGGGGAAGCTGCTTCCTCCAGGCCGGGTGGGGGTGGGGCAGGCCTCTGCTGAGGGAAACGGGGAGACTGGCTGGCGGGGGGGGGGGGGGGGGTGCCTCATCCTGCCACAGCAAACAGGCGAGCCAATGAGGGGGCTTCTATGCCTGCTCGCGCGCCGAGTCTGGCTCGCGCTCTGCCCCCTTCAGGGGTTCCGACCAGGAACCGTGGATTCGGTTACACAAAGCGAGGTGGGGGCAAGGAAAGGGGGGGGGCAACGCGGCGGGGCCTCCCGCGCATGCGCAGTTCAGCCCAAAGCGGGGGCCAATGAAGTCACTGAGGAGTCTGTAAAAAAAGCGGGAAAGCTGTGTGCTTCTCTTCACAATGACACGGCTGCTCCCGAGCTCTGCACGGCTCGTGCTCTCGCTCTAGTACAGTGTTTCTCAACCTTCCTCATACAGTGGGTTGTTGTAGCTTTTTTCGGCCTATATAGCCATGCTCTAGAGCAGTGTTTCTCAACCTTCCTAGTGCCTCGACCCCTCAATCCAGTTCCTCATGTTGTGGTGACCCCCAACCATAACATTATTTTCATGGCTACTTTACAACTGTAATTTGGCTAAGGTAAAGGTAAAGGTTGTCCCCTGACA
>NW_026847549.1:102273801-102538198 GCF_025583915.1 Anolis sagrei ordinatus
GGTTGAGAAACACTGCTGTGGTAGAACATCTCGCCTAACTTCGAACATTAACTCTTTATATATGAAACTGTGGGCATAATCATTGTCTTCCCCCTCCAAGACAAAGAGAAGAATTGACCAGGAAGGAATCCCTGCTGTGTTCTGCTGTGAACAAAACCACTTTGAGGGAAAGGTGGGACATAAAAAGGTAAAGGTTTTCCCCTGACATTAAATCCAGTCGTGTCCAACTCTGGGGATTGGTCTTTATTTCTAAGCCGAAGAGCTGGTATTGTCCGTAGACACCTCCAAGGTCATGACTGCATGGAGCTCCGTTACCTTCCCGTTGGAGCGGTATAGAATATAGTTGGAAGAGACCTCATGGGCCATCCAGTCCAACTTCCTGCCAAGAAGCTGGAAAATTGCATTCAAAGCACCCCCGACAGATGGCCATCTATTTAAAAGCTTCCAAAGAAGGAGCCTCCACCACACTCCGGGGCAGAGAGTTCCACTGCTGAATGGCTCTCACAGCCAGGAAGTTCTTCCTAATGTTCAGATGGAATCTCCTTTCTTGTAGTATGAAGCCATTGTTCCGCGTCCTAGTCTCCAGGGAAGCAGAGAACAAGCTTGCTCCCTCCTCCCTGTGACTTCCTCTCACATATTTATACATGGCTATCATGTCTCCTCTCAGCCTTCTCTTCTTCAAGCTAAACATGCCCAGTTCTTTAAGCCGCTCCTCATAGGGCTTGTTCCTATGAGGAGCGGTACCTATTGATCTACTCACATTTGCATGTTTTTGAACTGCTAGATTGATATATGCATGCATAATGTGGTGTCCACAACTGCAGACTGTGGCCTCATCTACATTGACCATTTAATGTAGTTTTGAATTGGTGTTGAAAGTGATTTAGCTGTGCAGATGGAGCCCCCGGTGGCGCAATAGGTTAAACCCTTGTGCCAGCAGGACTGAAGCCCGACAGGTTGGAGGTTTGAATCTGGAGAGAGTGCGGATGAGCTCCCTCTGTCAGCTCCAGCTCCCTGTGCGGGGACATGAGAGAAGCCTCCCACAAGGATGGTAAAACGTCAAAAAACATCCGGGCATCCCCTAGGCAACATCCTTGCAGACGGCCAATTCTCTCACACCAGAAGCGACTTGCAGGTTCTCAAGTTGTTCCTGACACCAAAAAAGAAAAAAAAAGCTGTGCAGATGGTTCATAGGAAATCCTGGAAGCAGTTTGAGGCCTGGATGGTGATGACACAAACCACAGCACACCGATGCACAAATAAGGAAAAAATTCACATGTTTTTGTGGGAGCTAGCTTCAAACTGCATTAAATTGTCAGTGTTGATGGGGCCTTAGAACCCTTCTACACTGCTATATGATCCGGATTATTAAAGCAGATCATCCACATTTGCTTTGAACTGGATCTTATGTATTTATTTATTTATTTATTTATATACTATATTTATACCGCCCTACACACACACACACATATACACAAACAATATATGATATTATTAGCATAGTACAATATTAGCATTATATATTACTATTTTGTACTATACCATTATATTGTAATATTATTAGTAATATTACATGTAATATAAAATATATAATTATAATATCATATGAGTCTACACTGCCATATAATCCAGTTCAAAGCAGATAATCTGGATTTTATATGGCAGTGTAGAAGGAGCCTTAGGTCCCTTCCACACAGCCATATAACCCAGAATATCAAGGCAGATAATCTACAGTATCTGCTTTCAACTGGATTACTTGAGTCCACACTGCCATATAATCCAGTTCAGTGTGGATTTTATACAACTGTGTAGAAGGGGCGTTCATTGCAAAGGCTTTACCCTACTTTAAATGTGTGACAGCACAAGACGTACCCGTGCAGATCAACATCATTGCTCTGGAGAGAAGATCCAAGCATGAAATAAGATACATGGGAAATGTAATCGACAAAACATGTCACCTGACTCTTCAGAAGCAAAGCGAAATCCAGTTCAAAATAAATTCAGGAAAACATGATTCTGTCTAGAAGGCAGACCTGTCTGCTATCAGTTTAATTTCCTGTGCAGAGACTGGAATAAATCTTGTCACGGCAAAAAAAGAAAAGCAAGCACCTGATTTTGCATTGTGGGAAGACAACATAGATGCTGCATGTATTTAAAATAAATTCATATGAAAGAACAAATTAGCATATTTGGGTAATGTGCTCCTGTGAATTTAGAGTTGCCTTCTATAAGAGAAATTGAATGGGGAAGGGCCTTCCCCTTCTTCATGCTTTAACCAGTACTTTCATATGGGCTCAGAACGTAATGGTCACTGAGTTCCAAGTAAACAGGACCTAATGAAAAGATGAGATGTTGATGGGTATTATTAGCACACTGAAGCTTTATAACCCAAATCCCCAGATGACGTTACCCATCAGCCTCAAGTAGATGTTGAAAAGGGTGAGGAACAAGATGGAAGGAGCCTTAAGGAAGACCACAAACCAAAGGCTGCAGTGACAGAGCAATAGTCCTTTAGCACCACCTCCTGGAACCTGCATATTCCATATACCAGGCATGACCAACAGCACTCACCCCGATCCAATACTGCAAATTATGGCCAGAAGGCTTTTATTTATTTACCATATTTGTATACAGTCTTTCTCAGCCCGGAGGTGACTCAAGGCGGTTCACAGTCGGCAACAATTCGATGCCTCAACAATTATAAAACAATTATAAAAATACTATTAAAACATTTAGCATCTATATAAATAAAAATGTAATGTTCGTTTGTGATATTCACAGAACTCAAAAACCACTGGGGGAATTGACACCAAATTTGGACACGATACACCTAACAACCCAATTTATGTCCTTCACTAAAAAAATTGATTTTGTTATTTGGGAGTTGTAGTTGCTGGGATTTATAGTTCACCTACATCCAAAGAGCATTCTGAACCCCACCAACGATGGAATTGAACCAAACTTGGCACACAGAACTCCCATGACCAACAGAAAATACTGGAAGGGTTTGGTGGGCAGTGTCCTTGGGTTTTGGAGTTGTAGTTCACCTACATCCAGAGATCACTGTGGACTCAAACAATGATGGATTTGAACCAAACTCTACACGAATACTCAATATGTCCAAATGTGAACACTGGCGGAGTTTGGGGAAAATAGAATCTTGACATTTGCAAGTTGTACTTGCTGGGATTTATAGTTCACCTACAATCACAGAGCATTCTGAATCCCACCAACGATAGAATTAGGCCAAACCTCCCACACAGAACTCCCATGTGGGCCACAGCAACGCGTGGTAGGGGACGGCTCGTATAAAATAAAAACCGTACAAAGCCATAAAAACATTATCTTGAGCGTCTCCTTGCTAAAGTCATTATCCAATTGCCTCGTCAAGTTATTCATGATTATGCTGCCTTAGTGAAAGCTTGCTCGAAAAGCAGGGATTTAACCTTTTTTCGGAATGTCAGAAGGGAGACAGCCAATCTTATATCCCCAGGGAGGGCGTTCCATAACTGAGGGGCCACCACTGAAAAGGCCCTGTCTCTCGTCCCTGCCAAATGCGTCTGCGAAGAAGGTGGGACCGAGACCAGGGCCTCCCCAGAAGATCAAGAGTCCTAGATGGTTCATAAGGAGAGATACGTTTGGATAAGTAAGCTGGGCTGAAACCTTTTAGGACTTTATAGGCTAAAGCCAGTGCTTGATGATATAAAAAGCCACTATGAGGTCCAAAAGTTCATGCTGGAATGCACACTAAAAAAAAACTTCATTAAAAAAGTAATGTAAAAAAATCAGGATGTTTCTGACATAACCTGGCATGGGCCAACGTAAACTAAGCCCCTATCAATTCAACTGATTTAATTGGGAGAGAATGCAGTATCTGCTTATCTTTTGAAACCAGATAGGAATTAGATGTGACTAATTTTGCAGGATTATCATCTCCTTTTCTTCAAGGGATGTTTCAGAAAACCAAGCAATGCAAGTTACAAAACAAATAATGCAGCACAAAATAAACTGGTATGTTTTATATAGGACGATCCCCATATCCACATATTCCTGACTTAATGTGAAAAAGGAAATGAGCGGTATCTGCCTAAAGTTGTCCTAGAAGACCTAGAGACATATCTTGTTAAATCCCCCAATCCAGGCCTGTAGCCAGGATTTTGATTCGGGAGGGGCTGAGTTTGATTGGGGGGGGGGCTAAGTCTGAGTGAAAGAGGGCCTACCCTAGCAAACCTTTTTGTATCGTTACCCCAATACAACCATGCATATGGGATATATTGAGCATGGTGATCCGATCGTGATATGAATAAACATAACAGTTCAAATAATGTACCAGTAAAGCCTTCTCGCGGACCACCATGAGAATTTCGGGGGGGGGGGCTGAAGCCCCTCAAGCCCCCCCCCCCCAGCTACATGCTTGCCCCAACCTGATCCTATGGTAACCTCTGACAGAAGCATACGATAGAATTGCCTGGAAGACCTACAAAATTAATGGAATCGTAGAGTTGGAAGAGACCACAGGGGCCATCCAGACCAACCCCCTGTCATGTAGGCGTAAACAATCAAAGCTCTCCTGACAAATGCCCATCCAACCTCTGCTTAAAAACCTCCAGAGAAGGAGATTCCACCAGACTCCGAGGCAGCACAGCTGAACAGCTCTTGCCATCAGGAACTTCTTCCTAATGTTTAGGTTCTTCCTAATGTTTCCTGTAATTTGACTCCATTGCTCTATTCCTTTAGAGCAGCAGAAACAAGTTTACCCCTTCATCAATGTGATACCCTTTCAAATACAGGCGGCCCCCCAGTTACAAACATCCAACTTGCAAATGAGTCATAGTTAAGAATGAGGGTGTAGATCTGTTCTTAAGTTGAATTTGTATGTGAGTCGGAACAGGTACATTTTTAATTGTAACTCCATTCAGATCGATAGGTAAAAGCTTTTGGTACTATAGGGACAGCCCATGGGGTTCGTTTTGCGGTCCGTGCCCCTGTGATTTCTGTTTCTGTCCCTGTGAAAATTGGATTTTGAAAAAATTTGGCTTGTGGTGAAGACCAGGATGGATGAGAAAGTTTCAATGGAGACCCCTTTTCACCATGATAACTCTTTCAGGGGTTAATTTCCCTTCCGAGGGGTAGATAACACTCACTTCTTATTGTCTCACCCCCGTTCTTAACGGTGAGGCATTTGTAAGTCAGATGTTTGGAACTCGCGGACATACCATACTTACAAATATTAGAATGCATCAATCTATATAAATAAAAATGAAATGTTTGTTTGTGGGATTAACATAACTCAAAAACCACTAGACAAATTGAAACCAAATTTGGACACAAGACACCTAATAATACAAAGAGTGACCATCACTCAAAAAATTGATTTTGTCATTTGGGAGTTGTAGTTGCTGGGATTTATAGTTCACCTACAACCAAAGAGCATTCTGAACTTCACCAACGATGGAAATAAACCAAATTTGGCACACAGGGCTCTCATGACCAACAGAAAACACTAGAAGGGTTTGGTGGGCATTGACCTTGAATTTTGGAGTTGTGGTTCACCTACATCCAGAGAGCACTGTGGACTCAAACAATCTGGACCACACTTGACACAAATACTCCATATACCCATATGGAATTTGGGGGAAATAGACCTTGACATTTTGGAGTTGTAGTTACTGGGATTTATAGTTCACCTACAATCAAATCCCACCAACAATAGAATTGGGCCGAACTTCCCACACAGAACCTCCATGACCAACAGAAAATACTATGTTTACTGGTGATCTTTCATGATCATTCTGACACCTCCACAAGAATCCCTCCCAGAGGTCCCGACCCTCAGGTTGAAAAATGCTGCCTTAAGGCCATCCAGTCCAACTCCCTTCACCACGGCAAGAAAACATAACCAAAGCCCTCCTGACAAAGAGCCATCTAGCCATCCATATAGATAGATATATATGATTCACACACACACACATATGTATATGACAGATATAATATCATAGATTTGAAAGGGGCCCCTAAAGAAGGACAATGATATGTTCCATGTTCCAGAGTAGGCAAACCAGACACTCTCCACATCGACACTAACAAAGAAACAACAAGAAAATCTGTTTACCCACAAGCATAAAGAAATTACATATATTAGAAACCAACACTTTCTCATTACTTTATTTTCCAGATCACCAGACTGGGCCACAGCAACGTGTGGCAGGGGACAGCTAGTTGTATATATGTGTGTGTGTGTGCATGTGTTTAAATAATTAAAATGAAGCTCCATAGCTTCCAATATCTAAAGTAATTACAAACACTAGCATGGTCAAACCGTATAACTTTTTATAGGGATGAATGCTAAATTGAAGCCACAGATGATTGAACTAATTGAAA
Organism: Anolis sagrei ordinatus; assembly: GCF_025583915.1. NCBI lineage: Eukaryota > Metazoa > Chordata > Lepidosauria > Squamata > Anolidae > Anolis > Anolis sagrei. Next base: position 102,280,183 of record NW_026847549.1, read on the forward strand.
CAATTACGAAGAAACTACTTCTGCCAATCTATTTCTGATTAATCAATTTTCAAATTAAATGCAAATGAACTTACAAAATGCTAGCTAATTTTAAATGCAAGGAGCAAAGATTTTTTTAAAAATTGCTGGATTGTCTAACCAATAAACGAGTCGAATAAATAATGTGGTCTTTGTTTCACCCACACAGATGGCCATCCACTAATTAGAGCAGTAGATTTTATACGGCTCTGTTTCTGCAAGTATAGTGTCTTCATTCATACTGTACTTTCTTATGCTATCCTTCACTGATTATGTCACTAGGAAGGAGAGCTTCTTTTTTGGAAACTAAACCTTTCAGCATGTTCATGGCTCTCCTGTAAGTAGTTTACATTTATCCCCACTTTATTTATCTGCATTTCTCTCTTTGGATAAGGAAAAATGTCATTTTTCAGAATTTTTGCATAATTTACAAGCTCAAGGTTTTGGCTGAACAGACTGTGAAGACTGGCAACTACTGCGTGCTTTATAACACATTCACTTGATGGAGACATGAACCAGACTGCATAAAAGTACTGCAGGTTTTGTTTGTACCTGCATATTCATGAGTTTGCATGTAGATCCCTCTTGAAATATGTCAGGTTTCTCTTCCTGCGCCTCTTCCTCTGATCATGTGTCACACTCAGATTCATGGATCATCTCAGAAACTGATCTTCACCTATTTCCATGGAACATTTCTTTTATTATTGAGAAATCACAGTCAAAGTGCTAATATAATATAATATAATATAATATAATATAATATAATATAAGTAATATATATAATACAATATATTACTACTAATAATAAAATGATATAATTATATATTTTATATTAAATGCAATATTACTAATAATACTACAGTACTAGCCGTCCCCTGCCACGCGTTGCTATGGCCCAGTCTGGTGATCTGGAAAATAAGTAATGGTTTCTAATATATGTAATTCCTTTATGCTTGTGAGTAAACAGTATTCCTTGTTATTTCTTTGTCAGTGTTGATGTGGAGATTGTCTGGTTTGCCTACTGTGGAACATGCAACATATCATTGTCCTTCTTTAGGGGTCCCTTTCAAATCTATACTATATGTGTGTGTGTGAATCATATCTATCTATCTATCTATCTATCAATCTATCTATATCTGTGTCTATCTGTCTATCTATCTGTCTATCTATGGTTGGATGGCTCTTTGTCAGGAGGACTTTGATTACGTTTTCTTGCCCTGATTAAGGGAGTTGGATTGGATGGCCTTAAGTATTTTTCTGTTGGTCATGGGGGTTCTGTGTGGGAAGTTTGGCCTGATTCTGTTGTTCGTGGGGTTCAGAATGCTCTGTGATTGTAGGTGAACTATAAATCCCAGTAACTACAACTCCCAAATGTCAAGATTCTATTTCCCCCAAACTCCACCAGTGTTCACATTTGGGCATATTGAGTATTCGTGTAGTTTGGTCCAGATCCATCATTGTTTGAGTCCACAGTGCTGTCTGGATGTAGGTGAACTACATCTCTCAAACCAAAGGAAACTGCCCACCAAACCCTTCCAGTATTTTATGTTGGTGATGGGAGAACAGTGTGCCAAGTTTGGCTCAATTCCATCGTTGATGGAGTTCAGAATGCTCTTTGGATGTAGGTGAACTGTAAATCCCAGAAACTACAACTCCCACATGACAAAATCAATGTTTTTTGAGTGAAGGACATAGATTGGGTTGTTAGGTGTCTTGTGTCCAAATTTGGTGTCAATTCCCCCACTGGTTTTCGAGTTCTGTTAATCCCACAAACGAACATTACATTTTTTATTTATATAGATAATGTTATAGTACAATGTAATATATAATATTAATATTGTGCTGTGATAATAATATAATATATTGTATTTACTTTTTACTTGTAAACTGCTCTGAGTCCCCTTCGGGGTGAGGAGGGCGGCATATAAATGTTGTAAATAAATAAATAAATAAATAATAAAGTACTTCAGAAATATCTCACTAGATGGGCATTCAGACCATTTTGTTCCCATGCTAACATTCCTCTTTCTGTCATTTTATCTTTGTTGACTGTGTGTTTTCTTGAAAGGGATCTGAGACAGTAGAAACATGCAAAGCACATAATCCATTCCTTTTACTTTTTAAATTACTGGGATTATTTAAATCCAATGCAGTTTAAATTCTGTGCATTGGAATAAAGAAGTCTTTACCAATGACGGGAACTCCCAGGAAAGACTTGACAATGATAAAAATGTTATATAGCTCTTCACAATAAAAGTTTCTACAATAACAAAAATTGTCCTGAGATATTTTTTTCCACATCTGGAGATACCCTCAGACCTATGCAGTTGCAATTTGGCTGTAGATAGTAAAGGAAACGGACATTTGCCTTTTTTTCAGCTGTCATGTGATATTTTTATGGTAAGGAATCAAAGATACTATATTTTGAGAAAAAAGAAATAGTTTTAAAGATTGTTACGGCTTGCTGATTGTCAGGAATGGTCAAGGATGAGGGTCAGGACTTTTACAAAGAAATCAAGGCAGGTGATGGATGTGAGATTAAAGAATATGGTAAAGCACACCAGAATCAAAATGAATGATGCTCATGCAAAAATCCTGGGCCAACAGGAAGGTATGGATATCCTATCCAGTGGCCATCACTCTGCCTGAGAAAATGCCAGAAATGGTTTTAAATTTCCCTGAGGAGTTCTAGTAGCTCACTAAACTCTCTAGCCATGACAGCACACACTAAACCTAAGTTTCCACTTTTAAGTCCCAGCACAATTGCCTCCTTTCTTGAACAGACTAGATATTTTGCACACTATATATAGGCTAACTAGTACATTTCTAAATTAATCTAATTCATCAGTAAACTTCTACATACATGAGTTTTGTGCTTTCTTCTTATTAGAAAACCGTTCCTATAAATTATTGTCTCTAAAATATTTTACCAGATTTTTTTCTCCATTCCACTTTGAAATGGTTATCATTTGCATATCTTGTTACAATTTTTAGAGACTTAATTGTCCTTTCTTAGCTATAACTCTGAGTTTTAACTCTGAGTTTTAACCAAACCAGGACCTCTTAGACCAGACCTGTGGTTTCTTAAATAGGATTCACAGCCCCTTAAAAGGCCAAGAAGACCAAATAGGGGCTGTTTAGTTTTTTTTTTTCATTGCAAACCCAAAAAACAGTTACTAATAAAGATGCAGTTATTGTTACTTATGGTAATTCCCTGGCAGAATAGCTGTTTGAGTGTTCTAGTAACGTTTTCCAAGTTGATTGACCCTCTACGCTCCACCTCGTAGTTTAAGATCCACCGGGGAGGCCCTGTTCTCGGTCCCACCGGCCTCACAAAAGCGTCTGGTGGGGACGAGGGATAGGGCCTTCTCGGTGGTGACCCCCCACTTGTGGAATTCGCTCCCCAGCGGTTTTGGAACCAGGCCTTTGGCTAGCAGGCACAATGGCACTTTGGACACTGAATTGGACCATATGACGGTTGTTATGATAATGGAAATGGCTACTATGACTGTATAATTATTGTTATTGTTTTAGTCTATTGTGTATTTATGGTTTTTATATTATTGTATATTGTGATATTGTGGTATCGAATTGCTGTCTGTGTTAGCTGTTCTGAGTCAGCTCGGAAGTTGAGAAGGGCGGGGTAGAAATGTTGTAAATAAAATAAATAAATACCTTTTTGCTTCAAAATTGTCTCAGGTTTTAATTTAATTTAGTATGCATTGTGTTTTTTCAAGGTAATATATGCAAATCAGCCATGTCCCTTCCCAAAAGAACCTTCAGTCTAAATTTCAACATAAGAGGAAGAGGAAAGAGAGGGAAGGAAACATAATGTTTATTCAACCATATCAGCATGACAACAGGATTGGGAAGCAGGGGAGAAAATGGGAATGATTCAGACAACCAGGCATGTAGCAGGGGGAGGGGGGCTTGAGGGGCTTCAGCCCCCCCCCTCCCCCCCCGAAATTCTCATGGTGGTTCGCGAAAAGGCCTTACTGGTGCATTATTTAAACTGTTATGTTTTATTCATATCATGATCTGATCACCATACTCAATATATCCCATATGCATGGGGGTATTGGGGTAATGATACAAAAGGTTTGCTAGGCTAGACCCTCTTTCACTCAGACTCAGCCCCCCCCGAAACTCAGCCCCCCCCGAAAAAAAACCTGAAAAAACCACCACACCCCGAATCGAAATCCTGGCTACGGGCCTGGAGACAACATCAGGCACATTGAGTTTGATGGGAAAGTCTGGCAAATCCTTAACTCAGTGGGGTTTAAAGATGCCCACTGTGGATTCTATATGTTGGTTGGCTTTATATTAAAACAGTAAGTAGAACAAATACATGCTGTCAGTTTGTAGTATATTAAAATGTATTATCATGCTCAGCTTACTTATTTGGCTTTGATGTTTGTTTTATATACTATTTAATGGTTGTTGGGTTTTTTCGTTATATTGCTTTTGTTATTATGTTATTAATATGCATTTTAATATATGTTTTAACTGTTCTGTTGGGCTTGGTCCCATATAAGCCGCCCCTAGTCCCTTCAGGGAGATGGAGGCGGGGTATAACATTATTATTATTCTTATATTATTATTATTATTATTATTATTATTATTATTAATTCCCAAACAAGTGTACATTATAATACACTGCGATTTTTTAAGCTTCCACATTTTTTATTCATTCTTTTCAGTGTGGGCTCAGATAACCCAATACAAAGCTGATATTGTGGGATTTTTCTGCCTTGATATTTGGCGATATAGGGCCCCCAGAAGTTGAACTGGTCCAGAATATACTGGTGAGAAATGGCTGACCAGGGGACTCAGGGTAATTTGACAATTAAATAAATAAATAAATAAATAAATAAATAATTTATTTATTTATACCCCACCACCATCTCCCTAAGGGGACTCGGAGCGGCTTACATGAGGCCAAGCCCAGCAATACAATTGCAGACACAAACATACCCGGAATAAAGCAAGACTGAGATAAAATTGAAATATATTATTAGCAGATGACCAACAAAATGAATCAATATTGACTGCTGTACAAAAGAAGCCTTAAAATACAAAGACAAATGAAGTAATGAAAGAGAACAATAACACGATTGTACATTCCTTATGCTAGCATCTTAAATAAGCATGTAACATTGCACTTACAAAAAATCCTATGCCATAAAACAAATATCTTTGCCATGCTGTATAAATGACTCCGGCTGGGAGAATGGTGGGATATAAATAAAATAAATAAGTAAATTTTATAATACAAAAACTTTGGCATGTTCCTAATATTCTGCCAACTTTTGTGAGTGTGAAATATGTTGTGGCTCATAGCCATCATGCTCGGAATTTTATCTCTTTCTAAAATTTTGCAGCCTAGTATCACATAATCTATATAAATAAAAATGTAATGTTTGTTTGTGGGATTAATATAACTCAAAAACCACTGGACGAATTGACACCAAATTTGGCCACAAGACCCCTAATAATGCAAGGAGTTACCATCACTAAAAAAAATGATTTTTACATTTGGGAGTTGTAGTTGCTGGGATTTATAGTTCGTCTACAATCAAAGAGCATTCTGAACTCCACCAATGACGGAATTGAACCAAACGTGACACACAGAACTCCTATGACCAACAGAAAGCACTAGAAGGGTTTGATGGGCATTGACCTTGAGTTTTGGAGTTGTAGTTGGGAGATCACAGTGGACTTAAACAAGGATGGATCTGGACCAAACTTGGCACAAATATTCCATAAATCCAAATATGAACACAGATGGGAGTTTGGAAGAAATAGACCTTGACATTTGGGAGTTGTGGTTACTGGGATTTATAGTTCACCTACACTCAAAGAACATTCTGAACCCCGCCAATGATAGAATTGGGCCAAACTCCCCACACAGAACTCCCATGACCAACAGAAAATACTGTGTTTTTTGGTGGTCTTTGGCAACCGTTCAGACACCCCCTTGCGACCCCTCACAGGTGTCCTGACCCCCAGGTTGAGAAATGCTGCCTTAAGGGCATCCAGTCCAACTTCCTTCACCAGGGCAAGAAAACATAATCAAAGCCCTCCTGACAAAGAGCCATCCAACCATAGAGATAGATACATACATATGATTCACACACACACATATGTATATGACAGATATAGTATCATAGATTTGAAAGTGATCCGTAAAGAGAAACAATGATATGTTTCATGTTCCAGAGTAGGCAAACCAGGCAATCTCTACATCAACACTGACAAAGAAACAATAAAAATACTGTTTACCCACAAGCATAAAGAAATTACATATATTAGAAACCAACACTTTTCCAGATCACTAGACTGGGCCACAGCAATGCATGGCAGGGGTCAGCTAGTTTGATAATAAATTGTAGAAGGACATTCTGCAGTATTTTATCAAGTATTTATCTTTTCTTTGCTGAACCTAGTGACAAAGTATTGTTTTGGAGGAATCACCAAGTTTTAGTAATCAGAGAGAGAGAAATAAACAAATTCTCACCATTCATACTTTGCACAGCATCCATCCTGTTCTAGACCTGGATCTTCGGCGCCAAGAATTAAGACCCTTGCATGATCCTCTGAAAAACCGGGAGGAGCTCACAACCCTTTGATCGTTCTGAACTAACATGCTTCCACTACAATACCCAATTCATGTTTCAATAAGGATAATTGAATACTGTTCTTCGCACTCCTGTGACCTCACAACAGAGTTCAAGATGCATCATTTACTCTGTCAAATATGCATGTGCCAATGAGAGAGAAAAAAAATGGGAGGCAAGCCTTGTTCAAGATTAATCCTGGATAAGACCCAAAAAAAAGATCTTATCAGGTGTCCCATTTTTAAGTGCTGGTAATTATGAAAAAGACTAAATTGCTCTTAGTGCAATTTGAGCAGAAGTAGCAAAGGAATCGCCAGCTCAGCAAAACGGATCTATTAAGTAAATAAGACTGGTTTGACTGGGAAAACTCTATGTATAACTAAAATAACTGAAGGTACCTATTTGTCCTATGGCTAGAATGAAGAAAAAGACATTGGCTTGTGTTTTTTAGCCTTGCTGATGTACTTTAGCCACAACTGAAGCAGCCAGGGAAGGAACCCACATTCTTTTTCCTAGATTAGAAAAGCAAGAGGAACATTTCCTGTCCTTCAGCTGGAAGAGCAGAGCTGTAAATTTATAAGGAAGTGAAACTGAAGACAGGGACGGGGTGGAGATGGAAGGTGACCTACTTACATGCAAAATACAATAAATCGCAAAAAAATACAGTATGACGATAACTTTATTTGGCCAGCCCAACATAGGAAATATATCACACTAGATGGGCAAACTTCAGTCCTCCAGGTGTTTTGGACTTCAACTCCCACAATACTTACTTACTTAGGCAATCCCTCGTAGCTCAAGCATGATTGTCTTCCAGATGTGGTGTCTTGGCAGTGAGTCCATAGGTGGCTATGGAGCCCTATTCTTGATCCGCATGTTCTCTTGCAGTGTGGACATCGGTTTCCAGACAGAAGGCGGTCCCAGTCAGGGTTGGCTTGAGGTACCTTCCTCTTGGCATGTTTCTCCCTTTTGTCCTCCATTCGTGCCTCTTCGAATTCTGCAGCACTGCTGGTCACAGCTGACCTCCAGTTAGAACGCTTAAGAGCCAGGGCTTCCCAGTTCTCAGTATCTATACCACATAAGAGGAGGTTTTTGAGGTTGACTTCAAGCCCATCTTTAAATCTCTTTTCCTGTCCACCAACAGAACATTCTTGAATTCAGAGTAGAGTAACTGCTTTGGGAGATGGTGGTCAGGCATTCGGACAATGTGGCCAGTCCAACGGAGTTGATGGCGGAGGAGCATCTGTGCTGGTACGACTGTACCAGGAGCTCCAAATTTATTTGCTTTGTATTAAATGTTTGCTTGCAGTCCAAGGTTCCTGGGATTCTGCAGATAGATGGCTTCCTTTGGTTGCAGTCATAGGGCACGTCACCTGTCCATCATCGTTAGGTTGAGGTCCCGCCCCTTGCTCAGGGCAATTGGGAAGGGAAGGGAGCCATTTTTTAGTTAGTCTCAGCAAGGAAAGCTATTGTACAGGATGTGTGCAAGCTTCCCCTGTACAAAAGCTTCAATCCTTAAGACTTTCCGGGGGAAAACAGTATTAAGAGTCTCCAAAGATTTCCAGGAAAACAGCCCTAAAGACCAAAGCACTCCAGCTGGAGAACATCTAAGCCTTTACTGGTAGGTCCACTCGGCATTCGGGATGCAGTTCGACCCGGTAGCGGAGCCCACATCAGTAAGGGTTAGATTACAGTCAGCCTGGGAAAAGTTAAAAAGGGGACTTTCCTTTAAAGTAAAGAAGAAGTTATAGAAGACAGTTGCCTGTCCTTCGTGGGCAAGTTTAGGAAGCTACCAGTTGCATAAAAGCCTGGATTCATTTGTTTAACTTTCTGAAGACAAGAGAAGTTTCTGTTTGATTGTTCATTAATAAAAGACTTTGTTATACTTCACAAGCCATCTAAAGACTATTTGTGGTGGAAAACCTCTGAGAACTTCTCTTTGGGTCCCCTGGCTTCCCGCTGGGCAAACGTTGCACGTCCTGTTTTAAAGGAAATTCTTTACATGCCCAGCGCGCGACAGAACAGCATCGCTTCAATACTGGTGGTCTTTGCTCCTTTCAGCACGCTGACATTTGTCCGCCTGTCTTCCCACGACATTTTTAGGATTTTTCAGAGACAGCATTGATGGAATCGTTCCAGGAGTTGCATATGACATCTGTAGACAGTGGGAGCTGAAGTCCAAAACAGCTGGAGGGCCGAAGATTGCCCATGCCTGCACTAGACCCCAATTTCTTTATCAGCAAAAATGATAAAGATATCCTGCAGGGGAAGAAATACCCAAGTTACGATCCCTGATTACCCCTTTGATAGCACCAGAGAAAGACATGCTTACATCCCATTAAAAGCAGGTGTCCAGAATTTTACACACAGGTTTTTTCATAGCTGAACTGACCTAGTCTTTCAACCAAAGAGGCTGGGAATTAATAGTACATTATTCTGTATGCACATATTCTATATCTTGAAGTCTAGTCCTTCCTCTAGCTAGGTCATGTTTCAATGAGTTGAAATTAGATGGTACTTCTCTGAGCCCAATACAGTTGCAAAAAACAAACAACAACCAAAACAATATGTACACAGTCGCAATGCAACCAGCAAGAAATGTACCTGCTTACCCATACTGTGCTGTATAAATTAGGGTTGAGCATGGCTGATCTTTGTAGACAGTTTGGGTTTGCAGACATTGGTCACAAAATCTAGTGCTATGCATATTTGCATAAAACAACAACTTATATATTGACAAAGTGGAAAATCCATTTAGAAATCTATTAGCTTAATAGCTTTCCATCACTTTAATGCTTATGCCTAACTAGGTTAACCACTTAGGACTTATTAGTAGGTTTTAAAGCTGACTATGAATCATTATTCAATGCTAGTGCCAAGAAATCCCAAAAGGGTATAACAGGCAGTCCACGAGTTACAAAAAACTCAGAGTTAAAAACGGGGGTGACACAAAAGGAAGTGAGCTAAATCTCTCCGTAGGAAGGGATATTTACTCCTGAAAAAGTTATGGGGGAAAAGTGTCTCCACTGAGGCTTTATCACCAATCCTTGTCTCCATAACAAGCCAAAATCCAATTATGACAAGGGACAGAAAGTGAGGTGAGATCTTCTGAACAGGGACACAGATAAACAGCACAGAAGTGTTAACCCTTTCCTATGCTATCCAAAGTGTGCATACACCCCCCCCCACACACACACACACACACATTCACACTTATATACACACACTTTAAAATGTATCTGTTCCAACTTACATACTTAAGAACAAACCTACAAGGAGTCACACATTGGAACTTTCTATCATACATGGTGGTCCTGTCCCAAAGCCAGAAGTTATTGGAAAATGATACAAGAAGTAAGCCAAAAATCCTAAAAGTTAAAATACAGATGAAACCAGAATACTTCCTATTAAGAATTACAGATGAAGACATAAAGCTAGAAGAAAATGAAAACATTTTGTTTACATATTTGACGACTGCGCCCAGAATAACATAAGCCAGAAAATGGAAACTAAAAGATACGGTGAGTGAAGAAGAATGGCTAGATAAAGTCTGGGAAATAAAAGACATAAATAAATTGACTTTCTATTTGAAAGACTACACAGGAAGACCATAAAGAAAACAGATTGGCAAAGGTTTGAAGAGTTTATGAAAAACTGGACGCCAATTACAAACTAGAGAGGTATACAGGAGAAGAAGATGAAACAAATAATTAGAAACTTAAGCCGTTGGGGCCAATGAAGAAACTAGTTTAACTAACATAGAAGATGACGCGGAGAAGAAGATTGGGAAGCCAAAATCTACCCCCCCCCCCCGCCTTCCCCATATCTTCCCATACCCTGCGACCCCCCTTTCCCCCTTCCTTCTTTTTGTTTTTTTCTTTCTTTTTCTCTCCTCTTTCTTTCTCTCTCTCTTCTCCTTCTCCTCCCATGCCTCCCCCTTTTTCCTCCCCCTCTTCCCAAAGGTCCCCTCCCTGTTTCCTATTTTCAGAGGCAGCCCTAGGTAATTTTCAATGGAAAGCAAACAGTATTTTGGCGCCCCCGCCCCCCCCAACCAATCACAGATATATATTTTCTGTTCATCGTGGGAGTTCTGTGTGCCATATTTGGTTCAATTCCATCATTGGTGGAGTTCAGAATGCTCTTTGATTGTAGGTGAACTATACATCCAATAACTACAACTCGCATATGTCAAGGTCTATTTTCCCCCAAGAGCGCCTCAAGAGCGCCCTTGGGCAAAATCAACTATACTGCAAATGCTTACTTTGCGTAATGGGTTGAGCCACCCCTGCCTATTTTATGTATATATAGTTTTTAAAATCTTTAATAAAATTTATTTTTAAAAAGTACAAACCTACAGAATCTTGTTTGTAACTTGGGAACTACCTGTAGTCTGTTACTGCAGTTTTATGACACTTTAAAGAATAACAAAGTAAAAATGTCATAAGTTCTTAAATGTTCACCTTCATGTAGTTGTTTACCTATCTGTGTTTGGTTTTTCTATATGCATATAACATCCTGGATATATAGAAAAGGGGGGATTTCTCTCCTACAAAGTGAGGGCAAAATGTCAAATGCAGAGGGCCCTTCCTATCTGCTAGGCTTTGGTTCCAGAATTCCCTGTGGATACCAAAGTGGCAAACAGCAAGGCTTGGGTTTCTTTTTAATTTGAGGGGCAATTTCTCAAATAATGAATGGTTGAATCCATGGATCCAGAATCCGTGGATACAGAGGGTTGACTGTATTGCAAGATGCAACAGTGGGAGTGACACTATGTATATGGAGAACAAAGGCATACAGAATCCAATCCAATGTGTAAGATCCCATCGATGTGGGAGTGCTCTACTCCAAACTAACAAGCCATCACTGGTAATAAACAGGCATAGCAAGATCATATAAACAAACACTCAGAGAGGGGCAATTACTATATTTAATGAGCTAGCCACTCCCAGAAGACACTGAGATCAATTTCCAGTGCCAAATTTGCTAATTAATTCCAATTCAGTGGTTTCATTTTGCAATCTTCTGTTGAAACTCCTTCCCGCTTGCAAGCATGGCAACTTTAAATTCTTAAAGGTCTGCTGTACTTTAGAAACACTATGTTTATTTATCCTTCAGTGTAGCATCTGACTTATTTGTCCTATGTAATAGTAAAAGGGCATGGATGCCATGCATCTAATTTGTAGAACAGTGTGAAAGCCATGACCCAGAATCTCCAACATCTGCACATGTATGCTAATGACAGTGTGACTTGGAGATCTCTCACCCATAGGGTTACCATAGCTGACTTAGTGGAAGTTAATAACAGCAAGCTAAATTAATCCTTGATGGGATGACTGATACTGTTTGGTTCTATTAGATTTGCCTAATAGAACCAAACAATATTTCCAGCTGTTTCAGGGATTGAAGTATCCCTTCACTAGTTAAGATGGGAGGAGACTAACTCTGGAAAAGAATGACCTGCCTGCTGAACTGCCTGATCCTCTGGTACATTCCCAACTAATTGCAGGTATGTTGTTGTTGTTTTTGTTGTGTGCCTTCAAGTCATTTCCAACCCTAAGATGAACTTATCCGTGGGCTTTCTGGGACTCAATGTGCAAAGACATCCAGTGGATTTTCATGGCCAAACGGGTGTTTAAATCCTATTTTCCAGAGTCTAGGTCCACCACACAAGCCATTATGCCATACTGATCTACTAATTACAAGTTTGTAAGAAAAAAACTCCTCCTTATGACTATTTTAAAAAATACTAGCCCAGACTTTCTTTTCCTATTGTGTACTACCTATCTAGTTTTTTAAAGCATCATTGGCTTTAGGGGAATGGTGGGAGACATCTGGAAAAATAGGCTTTTACTTTTTGAAGACACAGTCATGTCTATAATAAAGCTTGAGCTGGGGCATTTTTCTCTCTCTACCTAGTTCTTGTGTTCCTAGGTTAAAAAAAGGGGGGGGGGGAAGCAAAGAGGCATCATCAGCTTGCCCTGCATGCTAAAAAAGGCATACATTTTGAGGTCTCCAGGAGCCTTTCTGGCAGAATACTGAGCTGGAGAAAATGTGGTCAAAATAATTATAATTATAAGATATTTTAAGTTTTTATCCGTATTCCCCAAAGAAACCTATGGATGTGAGAGCTAAGGAAGGCTGATCAAAGGAAGATAGATGCTTTTGAACTGTGGTGTTGGAGGAAAGTTCTGAGAGTGCCTTGGACCACCAGAAGATCCAACCAGTCCATACTTCAGGAAATAAAGCCCGACTGCTCATTGGAGGGAAGGATAGTAGAGGAAGATGAAGTACTTTGGCCACATCATGAGAAGACAGGAAAGCTTAGAGAAGACAATGATGTTGGGGGGAAAGGAAGGAAAAAGGAAGAGGGGCCAACCAAGAGCAAGATGGATGGATGGCATCCTTGAAGTGACTGGCTTGACTCTGAAGGAACTGTGGGTGATGATGGCCGACAGGGAGCTCTGGCGTGGGCTGCTCCATGAGGTCATGAAGAGTCGGAAGCGACTGAATGAATAAACAACAACAAAAACCTTAAATAACTTTTACAAAGTTATTTATTGATGGTACTTTGACTTCAGTCAAGCCGTCAATTACACTAAGGCCACTTCCACACAGCTGATTCCACAGCTTTCAACTGCTTTGAACTGGAATATATGACAGTGTGGACTCGAATAACCCAGTTCAAAGCAGATATTGTGGGATTTTCTGCCTTGATATTCTGGGTTATATGGCTGTGTGGAAGAGCCCTATGATTAATTTTGAAAATATGAAACACATCAAGGTATTTCTACCATACGTGATGGACATGTGACAAAGCAAAAAAATACTGAAGACTGATACAAAATAGATACAAAACATTTTTAAGAGGACCTAATTTGGGGTTGGGACCCACAGTTTTAAGAAACAGTGGTCTAAGGTAACAAGTTAGCTTTAAGATGAAAGGTGAGAAGTCCATATTAACCTTTTAATGTTTTTATTTTATGATTTTTATTTTTAGGGCAGCAGCAGAAGTTAGTTTTAACAGGTGTACATGCGATACAAGTCGTGTTTTGGAAAATGGATGATTTCCCACATTGTATAATTATACTTATATTGCTCAAAATAAATATATAGCTCTAAAAAAAGGCATCTTTTAAGCACGAAACAAAAGTCCCCAGCTCTCAGGGACACCTCAGATCTTATGGAGAAATAAGAAGCAAGAGCATCTCTTAAGAAAAGAGTGTCCCTCTTGACTCCCTCTGACATGACAGAGCACTTTTAGCATTTTGTGCTCTCCCTTATGCCCTCTGACCTCTACAATCACCCACCTCACAGCATTTGGGGTAGTCAGCTGATATAGAGAGACAACAATCAGAACTCAATGCCAAATTTCAAGAGACAGTTCAGATTTGGCTGTGTGGGAAGAGGCTGAGAAGGGATCCTGAGGTGGGACTGGTTGTATCTCACCCATAAGTATGATGGCATCTTGTGATTTATTTGTTTGTTTGGCCAAGTGTCAACTATGAAATTTCATCAGCTGTCATCTGTGAAATACTGCTAAAATACTATGACATGCAAGGGAAATACTCACAGTGTCAATTTTTAGATGCTTGCTTAAGAGCTACCTGTTTAAACAGGCCTTTCTTTAATATGAGTCATAGCAGCTAAGCGTATTTTATATTGATTGATTGGTTTCAATCTGTACTCTACTCTGAGTTTCATTAATCGCAAAGAATATATTTTGTTGTTCATTCGTTCAGTCGTTTCCAACTCTTCGTGACCTCATGGACCAGCCCACACCAGAACTCCCTGTCAGCCGTCACCACCCCCAGCTCCTTCAAGGTCAATTCAGTCACTTCAAGGATGCCATCCATCCATCTTGCCCTTGGTCGGCCCCTCTTCCTTTTTCCTTCCATTTTCCCCAGCATCATTGTCTTCTCTAAGCTTTCCTTTCTTCTCATGATGTGGCCAAAGTACTTCATCTTTGCCTCTACTATCTTTCCCTCCAATGAGCAGTCGGGCTTTATTTCCTGGAGTATGGACTGGTTGGATCTTCTCGCAGTCCAAGGCACTCTCAGAACTTTCCTCCAGCACCACAGTTCAAAAGCATCTATCTTCCTTCGCTCAGCCTTCCCTATGGTCCAGCTCTCACATCCGTAGGTGACTATGGGGAATACCATTGCTTTGACTATGCGGATCTTCGTTGCCAGTGTGATGTCTCTACTCTTCACTATTTTATCTAGATTGGACATTGCTCTCCTCCCAAGAATCTTCTGATTTCCTGGCTGCAGTCTGCGTCTGCAGTCATATTTGAAGCTAGAAATACAAAATCTATCACTGCCTCCATGTTTTCTCCCTCTATTTCCCAGTTGTCAATTATTCTTGTTGCCATAATCTTGGTTTTCTTATGTTTAACTGCAACCCAACTTTTGCACTTTCTTCTCTCACCTTGATTAGAAGGCTCTTCAGTTCCTCCTCACTTTCGACCATCAAAGTGATGTCATCTGCATATCTAAGGTTGTTAATGTTTCTTCCAGCAATTTTCATCCCAGCCTTGCATTCCTCAATCCCCGCTCATTGCATGATGCATTCTGCATACAAGTTGAATAGGTTGGGTGAGAGTATACAACCCTGCCGTACGCCTTTCCCAATCTTGAACCAGTCTGTTGTTCCATGGTCAGTTCTTACTGTTGCTACTTGGTCCTTATACAGATTCCTCAAGAGAGAGACAAGGTGGCTTGGTCTCACCATATCACCAAGAACTTGCCACCAAGAATATATACATTTGAAAAATAATTGCAAACTGTCAAATATCAAACATACCAAATAATGTTATTAAGCTTCACATAATGACAGAAACTATTTTGGAACTATCTTGCAAATACTCCAGTACTGAATGAATTTCCAATTTAATATCTATCCAAATGTGAGGGAAAGCAGTGGCTTAGTAACAATAACATTATAACATTCCAACTAGAAAAAAACAGAAATGTTAACAAATTATATACTATTGATTAATGTGTATCAAACTGGCTGATGATATTAACAATAGGCCTTTCTATGCCCAGACTTGAAACACACACAGGTACCTCCCAGTCATGTGATGAATACAAAATTAATCACACAATCCTCCCTCCCTCTAACTTCCCCCATGACAACTAAAGCTAGCCAGGTTTTTATTTACTTATTTTATTTTTAAAGGGGAGATAGAGTTTATTGTGACAAAATCTCAAAATTAGTATAATTCCATTTCATCCCTGTTTTGTCTAAGCAGGTTGAGATGAGATCATTTAAAGATCTTTTTCAGGTATCTCCCACCTCTTTATCACTTTTCTTTAACCTTCTCCTACAGCAGTGGTTCCCAACTTTTTTTGTTCAGGGACCACTTTGACCAGGGACCACTCTCCAACGTTAGTACCAAAAGGGTTAAGAATCTATTTTTGGTCAGTGTTAGGTTCAGTTTGATTATTTGGCATGCTTTTTCAGAAAATTGCAATGGATAGACCACATCAGCTCTAGTTTCTGATACAGAACATATGTATTCCAGTAGTCACCAACTGCTCACCCACAGAAAACCATATTTAATCTGATGTGATAGCAGTAATCTTTTGTGGGTAGTTAGCATCTCCCCTGCTGACATCCCTATTGCCTCGGCACTATAAGCGGGTTTCGCGAGATCAGTCGCTCTCATTGCCGTGTGGTTTTGAGGCAATGGTGTAGTAATAGTGAGGACGCAGAACCATATTTTCATTCTTGGGGACCACTGGTAGTCCACAGACACAGGTTGGAAACCACTGTCCTAGAGACTGGTACATATGAGACAAAAATACAGAGGATATATATTGTTAAACTATGCAGATGGGTTTGTGTAGATAGTCTCAATAAAGCCCTCTTTTGTTAATATATCTGGGTAGTTGCTGGGTTGGCCATACATAATAAAATAGTAGCATCCAAAATCCACAAAAAAGCTACATCATTATTAGTTTTTCCTTCTGGTCGCTTCTGGTCCCCTGTTTGGGTATCAGCCAGCACGCCAACGACTTAAATCAAGAAATAGTTTTCTAAGATCTACAGAGACACTCGCTGGAACACCTCAGCAAGTGAAAGTCCAAAAGTGGCAGGCTAAAACCCAGAACCTCAATCAATGGCTGGTACCAAATTAGAGACTCCCTCCTGGGTACACAGAAAACTGGACGACTTGGAAGGCGCTGAACAGACGGTGCCTTCCAAGTCACCCAGTTTTCTGTGTACCCAGGACAGCGATCTGGCACCACGAGATGCAGAGCCAACCTTAAGAAGTGGGGCTACAAAGTGGAATCCATGATGTGCAAGTGTGGAGAAGAGCAAACCACACACCACCTGCAATGCAACCTGAGCCCTGCTACATGCACAACGTAGGACCTTCTTGCAGCAACACCAGAGGCACTCCAAGTGGCCAGCTACTGGTCAAAGGACATTTAATAGAATACCAAGTCTGCAAACTTTGTGTTTTGTTTGTTTGTTTGCTTGTTTGTTTTTAATGCAATACAATTGTTCTGGTTCGTGCCTAACGCAATAAATAGATAGATAGATAGATAGATAGATAGATAGATAGATAGATATAGATAGATAGTTTTTCCTCATATTACACAATGGTAGGAGAATGCAAGGTGCCCCTTGAGTCCACAGTGATATGGAGCCATAGATCTAGCCAGTGTTCCAGGTCAACTATGCATTCTAGAGCATGTCCCAGAACCTTTGCACTGCACAGAGGTTCCTCAGCCAATAAATAAATGTGGGAAATGTTCTTTGAAGATAAAAGCTCTAAAGCTTAAACCATGGTACAACTGCTGAGCGATGCATTGGACAACTATTCACAAGGTCTATTAAATGACCAGCAATGAATGATGACATAGGGGTAAATCAAGTGCCAATCCATCCCCACTAAGCCCATTGGTTGAGTAACCCTTTAAGGTAACTGTCAGCCATAAAGTTCAGCGATTCATAGGAAGAGGAGAAAAGAATAGCCCTTTCAAAGCAGCAATTAAAAATTTAACAACCTGTATATTGCTCCCATTTTCTCTATGGGAAAATAAGCTAGATGGGGTGCCCAGGGCCATGAAGTGAGTCAGAGGCAGGCAAGCCAAGTAGTTCCTGGCTCTAGCTCTCAAACCGCAACACTTACGCTTCCCTGCTGACAGATGAAAGAAAGCTAATTTCCCAACATGCCACCCATAAGAGATAAAATAACCTCAGGCAGCATTTCAAGGTCATGGGAGGGGAAACACAAATTATGATAAATGAAGGGAGTTGTGAAAGAAAAAAATAAATGGAAAGTTAATGAGATGACAGATAAAGGGATATAGGTAGTTCTTGATCAGGGACAAAAGTTATATTAAAGAAATAATATCCTAAAATAAGATGCCTGTGAAAGACTCCAGACACCAAAAACAGAAACACAACAAAAAGTCGCAGCATAGAGTGATGGAGGTTTGTTGTGCAACGAATTGTAATATCCTCATAGACATTTATTTAGGGTCTTTGTCCKCCCCCCCCCCCCATCTGAGGCAGAAACTAAGAAGCAGAATTAGACGAGGGATCTAGTTATTCCAGCCATCCCAAAATGCCCTGAGATTCACCAGCTGACTTCTCTTCGTGAATGGGAAAGAGATCTTGTTGAGGCGTTACTCTGCCAGCTTTCCGCTCTTCACTCACCCACCTTCCTGATAAGACTTGCAGACTCTTTTTAACCCTAAGCAGGTGGAGAGCCCCAAAGCGATAACACAGGATAAACAAAGCAAAACCTGTTGGTTCTGCAAGATCAAGATTCAGCTGTTTAATTCTAGCTTATTCACAAGATTTCGTGACATCAAATGTTGGTTCTATCTTCTACTTGCCCAAACGAGTGTAAATAGACTGAGACTGATAGTGTTACTGACGGTAGAAAATACGTATTTTTCTCTTCTTCTTGCAAAGCACACAGTATAGATTGTAAGGGCACCAGGCCTGTAGGCGGGGGGGGGGGGCTTGAGGGGCTTCAGCCCCCCCCCCCCAAATTCTCAGGGTGGTCCACGAGAAGGCCTTACTGGTACATTATTTAAACTGTTATGTTTATTCATATCATGATCTGATCACCATGCTCAATATATCCCATATGCATGGGGGTATTGGGATAATGATACAAAAGGTTTGCTAGGGTAGATCCTGACCCCCCCCCCCCCGAATCAAAATCCTGGCTATGAGCCTGGGCACACATGTCAACTACTATGAGTCAAAAAGACACACTGATTAGTTGGGAAACTTAGAGTGCAGATGGGAAGGAAAGTATTGATAGATCTGGGTTAATTTTGGGTATACGAGGGTTGAATTAAAAGTAATGCTTCCACCTTTGTAACTCCTCAACAGATGGCATTACTGGTATGCGGCTGGTACTGGCTTGTGCAGTAGACTCTCCTCTACAGATCCATTTTGGTGTGACGCCTTAGCATTGCATGGTTGTGTTGTTAAAATGCGAAGTATGGAACCCTGCAGAGACGGTCAGTCAATGCGACTTAAGCAACGTGCAGTCATTGAATTCTTGACAGCAGAAGGTGTCACCCCAAAGGAGAGTCATCAGAGAATTCAATCTGTTATGGTGATTGTGTTGCTGTGAGTACTGTGTATCGTTGGGTGAAGAAGTTTAAAGATGTTGAGGTGGGAACATCTGACTTGCGGGACAAAGAATTGGACGTCCTGTGACAGCAACCACCAAGTTTCACAAGCAAAAGGTTGACAGATTGATTCAGGATGATCATCGTATCACTCAGAGAGAAATTTCAAGCATAATCAGCATTTCACAAGAACGTGTAGGTCATATTATTGCTTTGCTTGGCTATCGGAAGAGAGTTGAATGAAAAGTAATGCTTCCACCTTTGTAACTCCTCAACAGACGGCAGTACAGGTATGCGGCAGGTACTGGCTTGTTCAGTAGACTCTCCTCTACAGTTCCATTTTGGCAGGAAGCCTTAGCCTTGTGTTGTTAAAGTGCAAAGTATGGAACCCTGCACAGACGGTTGATCAATGCAACTTTATGCAAGTTAATGATTGTTGTATCACTCAGAGAGAAATTTCAAGCATAATCGTCATTTCACAAGAACATGTGGGTCACATTATTGCTTTGTTTGGCTATCGGAAGATCTGTGCACAGATCTTGGGTACCCTGGATGCTGACGCCTGAAATGAAAGCTTATAGACTTCTTCTGTGACGGCTTCAGAAAACTTGTTCATTGTTGGCAGAGATGTATCCAATTGTCTAGTGATTATGTGGAAAAGTGAATAGTGGGAGTTAAGGAGCACATTTTAAGGATTATTTCTGCATTTGATTTATTAAAATATTCCCATCCAAACCCAAGTAACAAAGGTGGAGGCATTACTTTCATTCAACCTTCGTATACTGCCTTTTTCACAGTCTGGAACACAGTGGTTTATAAAATGGCTAAAACACCAGCCAAAAATATCATCAAGTTGGTACCATTCTAATCTGATAAAGTAACAGCATCGCGTTGTCTCTCTTGATACAAATTCTCCTGCCTGGACTCTCAGCTGACTTTGTGCATCTGCTGAACAAGGGCTGTGTGGTCAAAAATGGTTTGCACATGGTACAATAGTTAGCCTGTAGTGTTCGTCAATGGCACTTTTATGTTTTTTGTACTTCCAGTCTACAGCAGGATTTACTTCTGCTCTAGAAACTGGCAGTTGCAACATTTAACTGAACAGTGCTGCCACTATCTGGTTAAACAGGGTGCCAAAACTTGGAGACATGGAAGTTTCCCAAATCATCACTGGGAATGGAAATGGTTGCATGAGCATCAGGGCTTTCCCCCTTCTTTTTTTCCTCCTCAGGATTCCCCACATCTAAACATCTTTGCTGCTCAAGAGAAATAAGACAAGAGTTTCTATATTCTTCCTTCTTTGGGGAAAAATCGTAATGTGGATTATTTATTTATTTCATGCATTTCTACCCCTTCCTTCTCCCCCCGAAGGGAGACTCAGGGCAGCTTCACACAAGCACCATACGATGCTATCAACATGTAAAACAATCCAAATACATTAAAAACATTAAAATCATTAAAACATACAATTAATTAAACAGTAAATTAAACTTACTGGTTAAAACCAAATCCAGGTCTGGGCAGATTCACTGTCGTAGATATCCTAAGTCCTCTTTCCAATTGCTGCTGTCCACTAATCAAATGCCTGGTCCCAGAGCCATGTCTTCAATTGTATTCTAAAGGACAGGAGGGAGGTGGCCAACCTGATGTCCCTGGAGAGAGAGTTCCATAGGTGGGAGGCCACTGCTGAGAAGGCCCTGTCTCTCGTCCCCACCAACCGCATTTGCCATAGTGGTGGGATCGAGAGCAGGGCCTCTCCTGAAGATCTTAAATTTCGCGATGGTTTGTAACAGGAGATACGTTCGGACAGGTAGTCTGGGCCAGAACTGTTTGGGGCTTGAAAGATTAAAACCAGAACTTTGAATTGTGCTCAGAAGCTGATCGGCAGCCAGTGGAGCTGGCATAACAAAGGAGTTGTATGTTCCCTGTACGCCGCTCCGGTGAGCAACCTGGCTGCTGACCGTTGGACTAGATGAAGCTTCCGAGCAGTCTTCAAAGACAGCCCCAAATAGAGTGTGTTGCAGTAGTCTATTCAGGATGTAACAAGAGCGTGGACCACCGTGGCCAATTGTTAATTGAACAGACAAATAGCAGGAGGGCAAAGGGAAAATCAACCTCTATTTCATCATTCATATTCTGAATCAGGCTGCTTCAAAAGCCACTTTTCAGTGTGAGAAGGTGGGGGTTCTAGGGTATGCAGAAATACGATTGTGGGACCACAAATTGGCAAAACAAACACAGTTACGCTAATGAAGAGAGGTGCAGTATTGAGAGTACGGATAAGCAAGTGCATTGTGAAGGCACATTGCATAGGAGAAAGAAATTTTAACGAGATATTTTTCTAGTAATAATAAAACATTTGATATGTATCTTTGAAGGAAATTAAACTTTGTTTTCACCTGAAATTGCTGCTGTTTGTTCTTACTTTTTCTGTATTTTACCCTTTGTATCAGTCCCACTCTCAAGTTGCTTCCTGGGCCTTTGCTTAGATACGTAGCTATGAGGCATTAAAAACATCCCTGTACATATTGTTTTTGTTTTTATTGTCTTATGACAATAAATACCTTGAGGCCTAAATACCTTAAATGCGCCATATCCTGTCTGATCTTTGACGTTTAGCAGGGTTAACTCTGATTAGTACTTGGATAGGATGTAGCAAGAGGGTTATAAAATTCCACACCTCCTGAACAACTTTGATGCATTGTCTTGCAAAACTGTTGCAAGTTTTATTCTCGAGATTGGTAATTTTAAATCATATTTCTCTTTTTTATCTATGGCTTCCTTTTCTCTGTGCTGTAATTTTGTTTGTGTATGCCAATAAAGGCTGTTGTTATTGTACTTGGATAGGAGACCACCAACAAATACTATATGCTGTAGGGTACATCTCAGAGGGAAGAACATGAGACAGGTAACTTGAAGGCACACATATGAATAGTAGGCATGGTTAGGTCTAGTCAGAATCTTTGTTATTTGGAATAAAGTCGGAAAGATTTGCTTTTTGAAGCAATTTTGAAATTTTTAAGGAAACCGGAAGTCCCTTTGCCCTTACAAAGCTTTTTCCGTCATTTTTTTCCGAATCAGTAAGTGAGTCAGAAATGAACTATGAATTCCCTCCCTTAGCTCTCCCCCTGCTTCTGGGTCAAGCCAGAACGATGAATTCCCTCCCTTATGTTGGGACTCAGCCGGTGTTTGAGCCTGAATCGGTGATTGTGTTTCCCCTTCCTAATGTTTCTGGGTCTGATTTGGATAGTGAGCCTGATGTGATCAATGAGTATGAGGTGCAGAATGGAAACACTTTGGTCAATAATGTCACTGCAGACACTGACCAAGAGGGGTCAGGGAAAAGGCTAAGTTCTCATGAGAAAGTTTCTGTCAGAGCAAGGGAAGAAAGTTTACTCCCTTCTCCAGGCTCGAGTTTGCAAGATAGCTTGACACCTGGTGGAGTTAATGAGGAGATAGATAAGACCAGTCGCCGTCTAGAAATCAGCCAGAACCATCGAGAGGCCCAATGTTTACGCAGGTCAGAAAGAATTCGGCAGTTAAGGCCAAAAACTGGGGTGAGTAGAAACCAGTTTTTGGGACTTACATTGGACCCTTAGAGAATCTTCTTCAGATCAGGCATCGTTTAGAATCAAGCTCAAGTCTTCTGGAAATTCCTGTTTCAAGTGGCCTCGTCTCTAAGGATATATCTAGCTTTTCAAGTGGATTAGCAGTGGCTAGTCTCTTCATGGTTTTCTATTGAAAGTTTTTGGTTATTCACTGCATTTCAATTATTTCTACAAGCTGTTTGGACATTGTTATTATTCCTATGTTTGGACACTGCTTATATTGCTGCTCTATTTGGCGTTTTTGTTTTTGGACTTCTACCTATTTTATCATCGCTATCTCTTTTATTGGTTCCAGTTATTCTTCATTAAAAAAGGACTCCTCCTACATTCAAGGTGTGGTGTGATTAATGATTAGAGGGCCCTGTTCCTGCTCTAGGGTGCAACAGCTTAGCTCTCCCCCTGCTTCTGGGTCAAGCTGGTTTTAAAGCCAGAGAATGATGAATTCCCTCCCTTAGCTCTCCCCCTCCCCCTTTCTGGCTCAAGCCAGAGAAGCCATTTTTAAACCAGAGGAGGAAGGAATTTCCTCCGCTTGCTTTTCCCCACTCCTGGAGTAAAACAATTACTTTCAGAGTAAAGACCACCCAATGAAACAGGAAATAACACTTTCAAACCATTAACAAAGGATTCGGAAGTTTTGGAAAGTTTTGAACATTTTTTTTTGTGAAAATCGGAATTGACTTTAGAATCAAAACAGGTTTTGAACCATTTTTTTTGGATCAAACAAGCCTGCCCACTTTATATAGATCCCCTTTCCTTATTAATCCTTCAAAATGCTGTAAGATGTGGGCTGAGAGGTAGTGAAGCCTAAACGTCACATGGCAAATTTCTTGACCAAGCAGACATTTCAAATTAAAGTTTCCTGTTCCAAGTCTAGTCCTTCAAAGATTATTCCCAAACAGATTTCTATTACTAGTGGTCAATATGAAAAAGGATGTCAAGGCTGAAACATAGTGACAAAGTGAAATGCAAATATTAATGTACTTAATTTGCATAAGGTAAGAGTATCATGCAGGATGGGGAAATTGGCCCATATGCAAATTAGGTACCTGGATTTGAGAAACTGGAATGTGAGACCTGGTACTGATACAATGTACATGATGAGAATAATGCAAATATATGGTTAAGTGAGTTATCTACAATAATCTGGAATTAGACTAGTTTTTTTCACCTGTCTGAATAAATATTAGCTTTATTTTAAAGGACATATTAAAGCATTTTTAGAAATATCTGACAAGATTCCCTTCCCACCCCCCACCCACCCCAGATGTTATGCCTTTAAATAATCTGAGATATGTGGATGGTAAGCAAGCAGTGTGCATGTTTCCTTACCCTCCAAACATCCAAACAGGTTGTGTAAGAGTGGAAAGAGAAGAGGAACTGTAGTAGATCAGCAGGAACTTAATTGCACTGATGATTACAATGATGTTAAAAATTCTGCACATACTATTTCAATTTTTAATTTTTTTAAATGTATGCCATTTTAATTTATAGTAATATGTTAGCAGATTAACCAAAAAAACCTGAAACAAAACCCATCAACCTAACCACTGTTTCCAATTAAGCTATATATTATACTACAAATAGGTTGTATTATACTCCCCTCCTTATCATAAACATAGTAACCTAGTTATGTCAGGAAACAGGTGTTCAGGCTAAATGATTTCACTGGGATAAAACATGCACATATGAATATGGAGCTGCAACCAAATTATGTACCAAGTCTATCAACATATTCAAGGATTGTGACACTGAACACAAACAACTGTTGCTGAAGAAAACTATGTTAACATGCATCTGAATTTGACCCTCCTTCTCCCATCCCCACCCTTTAAAAATAGTGTCTATGAAGAGTTTGGGAACAGAAAGTTCAGGAAATGTCAGAATTCTGGGATGGAGCTCATCACATGTAGTAGTTTTGCCCCTCTCTCTGAGCTAAAATATTTGGACAAGAACCAAGGTTAACTAATGCAGTCAGATACCGATGCCTGACTTAGAAATGAAGTAGTTAATGGGGTTAACGCTGAAATGCTGTAGAGTCTGAGGCATTTCTTAATCTCACAACCTCTGAGGATGCTTGCCATAGATGCAGGTGAAATGTCAGGAGATAATGCTTCTAGAACATGGACATATAGCCCGAAAAACCTACAACAACCCATTTCTTCATCTTCTAACAGTCATCAATTGACTTCTGACACAATAAAAAAGTCATCAAATATAAAAATCTCATGAATTATTAAGTGCTTTATATAGAAATATATTATTATTGTTATTATTATTATTATTAACTTTATTTGTACCCCGCTAGCATCTCCCGAAGGACTCGATGTGGCTTACAAAGGCCAAGGCCCCAATACACAACATAACAATACAACCTAAAGCAAATTAAAACAATTAAAGCAATATTAAACAACAAAACAACAAGCAATAAACAATACACCAAAACACAATAAAACTGGCCGGGCCAGAGTGAAGGGTACAGAATTAAAAGTGCTGATGTGACAGGTGATATGTAAGGATTATAGGGTAGGTGCAATGTGCAGTGTGAGGCAATCTTAGTTCTAATAAAGTGCTTATGGGACTTGGTATTGGAGATTTACTATTCTGGGAAGGCACATCGGAACAGCCAGGTCTTCAAGTTCTTTCTAAAGACAGCCAATGTAGGGGCCTGTCTAAGATCTTTGGGGAGGGTGTTCCAGAGTCTGGGGGCCACCACAGAAAAGGCCCTGTCTCGTGTCCCCACCAAACGCGCCTGCGATGCAGGTGGAATCACGAGCAGGGCCTCTCCAGATGAACGAAGTGAACATGTGGGTTCGTAAACGGAGATGCGGTCACGCAGGTAGGCTGGTCCCAAACCATTCAGGGCTTTGTAGGTGAGCACCTGCACCTTAAATTGGGCTCGGAAAATAAACAGCAGCCAGTGGAGCTCCTTGAACAGGAGGGTTGACCTCTCTCTGAAGGGAGCACCAGTTAACATCCTGGCTGCAGCCTGTTGGACCAGGTGAAATATTACATGCCATCAAATACGTAATATGTATTTACTGAAACATAGAAATAGATCAACTATAACAGGGGGCCTCAAACTAAGGCCCGGGGGCCGGATACGGCCCTCCAAGGGCATTTACCCGGCCCTTGCTCAGGTCAACCTATGTCTGAAATGACTTGAAAGCTCTCAACAACAACAATCCTACCTCATCAGCCAAAAGCAGGCCCACAGTTCCCATTGAAATACTAGTGAGTTTATATTTGTTAAAATTGTTATACATTTTAATTATTGTATTCTTTTAAAACGTTTTTACACTACAAGTAAGATATGTGCAGTGTGCATAGGAATTCATTCATGTTTTTTCAAATTATAATCCAGCCCTCCAACAGTTTGAGGGACTACAACCTGCCCCTCTGTTTAAAAAGTTTGTGGACCCCTGAACTATAACAATCACATCTCTGGAGGATATCCCCAACATTTCAGGAAGGACTGGCAAACCATATCTAATTTTCCAGGTTCAGATAGAGAGAAGGCAAATTTGCAAACCCCCCTTGGACTGTTTCGTATACATTCTTCCTTGGCATTTTCCTTCCTCTGTCTTTTATCAGTATCTCCCACTTCCTGTTTTCTTTTCTTTTCATAGTTTCCAAAGAGCCACCTTTCATCCACTTTTCTTTCCTTTACTAAGTTTAATATGCAAAGAAAGAAAGACCACAATTAGAAAATCACAAAGGCACCCCTGCTTCTCTGTGTGGCACCCCTGCTGATCATCTGACATTTTGGAGACATCTATTCCCATATTCTCTTTTTGTGATAGGAAACACTATTAACTATATTATAGGGCAGGGCTACTTTCTGCAAAACTAAAATGCCAGGGAATTGTTTTTTCCTTCTTTGTTAAAAAGGAGGAAAATTCATATCACATGAGCTCAAATCCTGTGAGGGTAGAGAGAGTGGTTGTTCAAGTTTCTTTGAGAACACAGTGCATCAAAAAAAAGGTGTGGAAAATGTTCAGCTTTCCACATGTTTTTGAACTGCAAATCCAATCAATCCTAGTCAGTGGTTGTTGATAAGGGATTGTGGTGGTGTAATCCAAATATATTTGAAGAACCACAGGTTAACCACATTGTATTTAACAATTTTTTTTAAAAAAACATACTCACCAATGCTTCCTCTTCATCCTGGAAAGAAGTGATGAGCAGAGTGCCGCAGGGTTCTGTCCTGGGCCCGGTCCTGTTCAACATCTTTATTAATGACTTAGATGTAG
This sequence comes from Anolis sagrei ordinatus, assembly GCF_025583915.1. NCBI lineage: Eukaryota > Metazoa > Chordata > Lepidosauria > Squamata > Anolidae > Anolis > Anolis sagrei. The sequence goes on from NW_026847549.1 coordinate 102,307,284, forward strand.
GGCTAGAAGGCAGGATCATCAAGTTTGCAGACAACACCAAATTGGGAGGGATAGCCAATACTCCAGAAGGCAGGAGAAGGGTCAAAACTAACAAAATGAAGTTCAACAGTGACAAATGCAAGATACTCCACTTATGCAGAAAAAAAAACGAAATGCAAAGATGCAGAATGGGGGATGCCTGGCTCAAGAGCAGTACATGTGAAAAAGATCTTGGAGCCCTCGTGGACAACAAGGTAAACATGAGCCAACAATATGATGTGGAGGCAAAAAAAAGCCAATGGGATTTTGGCCTGCATCAATAGGAGCATAGTGTCTAGATCTAGGGAAATAATGCTACCCCTCTAGTTGCCCTTGGGCTGAGAATTGCGGTATATAAGCACAGTAAATAAATAAAATAAATAATATTCCACTTTGGTTAGACCACACCTGGAATTTTGTGTCCAATTCTGGGCACCACATTTGAAGAGAGATATTGACAAGCTGGAATGTGTCCAGAGAAGGGCGACTAAAATGATCAAGGGTCTGGAGAACAAGCCCTATGAGGAGCGGCTTAAGGAGCTGGGTGTATTTATCTTGAAGAAGGGAAGGCTGAGAAGAGATATGATAGCCCATGTATAAAATATGTGAGAGGAAGTCATAGGGAGGAGGGAGCAAGCTTGTTTCCTGCTTCTCTTTAGACTAGGATGCGGAACAATGGCTTCAAACTACAAGAAAGCAGATTCCATCTGAACATGAGGAAGAACTTCCTGACTGTGAGAGCCATTCAGCGGTGGAACTCTTTGCCCGGGAGTGTGGTGGAGGCTCCTTTTTTGGAAGCTTTTAAACAGAGGCTGGATGGCCATCTGTCAGGGATGCTTTGAATGCAATATTCCTGCTTCTTGGCAGGAGGTTGGACAGGATGGCCCACAAGGTCTCTTCCAACTCTATGATTCTACTCCTGTTCACCAGGAAGTGTAGTTACATGAGGAGCAAGAAAATTTCTGATAAAATTTATCAACATCTGTCAAATGAAGATAGTTGCTAGGGAGAAGATTTAGGAAACAATGCTTTTGGACTTCAACTTCCAGAATTGGAACTTGTGACTTCCCTGACCCCAACTGGGGTGAAAGTGCCACTGGATGCTTTCTCCCAACATAGGAGGCTTCCTGTGTTGTTCTGGCTCCAATGGAGCCTGTGTGCATCCTCCCTGTGAAGGTGAAGCTTTCTCCATGTGGTGGGGAAAGCAACGTCAAGAGGTAGCTGCTTGTGGGGCGACATATACGCCCCACTGCTCTCTCTTTCCTTGTGGAAGTCAGTGAAGCAGGATGTTTCGCCTGGGCTTTCTGATAAGGCAGTCTGTGAGAAAACCTGGCTAATAATTTTTATGACCTATTTAAGGGGCAAATTGGTAAATTTAACAATGAGAAAAATTAAGAAGAAAATGTCCATTTCAACAACAAGTAAGTTGATGGCAGAAACACTCAGTGCTGGAAGCTTGCCCAATCCTGCATAGTGGGAACCATAACAGAGCAGACCTCTGCCTACAAAGCCTCACTGGAGTACAGTACCTCAAGCAAAGCCCTCCTCAAAATGTAAGAACTGGTGTAGACTACATGAGATAGAGAGTGTGACAGGACCAATTTCCTGCAGCTCCATTCCTAAGGGCCCTACCACTTAATTTATCCTTAATTTAATTTAAAGCGTGACCTCTTTATCAATTATTAAAATAAAACATCTAGAAAGAGATTCTACCGTTAACCACTTTGCGATTTTCAGTAATGAAAACATATGCACATGTTTTGATATATGTTTGTCATAAAGAGGGTCTTTTCTCTGCATTTCTTTTTCTTGGGCATTCCTTGGAAGGAGAAATCTATGTTCCAGAGGCACGAGGAAACTGGATTTTCCTTCAGTCATCGTTTGTTCAACCATAGGGCCTCACCATGGAAAATGCTGATCTTAGTCCAGCTGATACCTTTCATGGTTTCCTCCCTGGAGAAAGGTGTGGAAGCACAAAGGGCATGGCATTCTAAAACTTTCCACACGGCATCATGTTTATACATATTTTGATAGAGCAGGTGATATAATTGTTGCCCACAAGCACAAACCCATGATGGTATCAGTGAAGCTTTGGCACTAGCTTTTAACTTCCAGTGATGTCTCAATCCCTTCTCGCCATCAATTCATATGAGAAGTATCAGTGATAATAAAAAGGGAGATCAGGGAGATGCATCTCTAGATTAGCCTTTGCTTCAGAGTCATACTGATGGTGCAAGATCAATTCTAGAGGTTCAGGCCAACTGATAGGAAAGCAGAGTCAACTGAATAGACTCTGGGAATCAGAGGGAGGGGTATAAATCTTCAGATCTGTACTCAAGAAAGATTACGAAGGCTTTCACCCTGGTGAATGAAGTTAAGGAAGGTTTGTGCCATTTTTTTCTACCCATCATTCCCACATCTGTGAAAAAATCATAATTTATCTCTTCCCCACACCCGTGCACTCTTCACCATGACTTCCAACACTGAAGCACTATGAAGCCTTTAAGCCCATTAATTTTTTATTTTATATTTATATACCGTCCCTCTCAGCCCATAGGCAACTTGGGCGGTTTACAGTTGGTGCCAAGACCATAAAATACAAATTCAATACAATAAAAACAGTCAAGTAATAAAAACATGACAAAATCAGTAAAAACATGAACATTAGGGTCTTCTGTTAAAAACATTGTCCAATCACATCGTCCAGCCATTCCATTTTTCTATGTCTGTTACACTGTATTTGGAAATGCCTGGTCAAAAAGCCAAGTCTTGACTTTCTTTCAAAACGTTAAAAGGGAGGGGGGCAATCTGTCTTCCTTAGGGAGGGTGTTCCATAGCCGAGGGGCCACCACTGAGAAGGTCCTGTCTCTCGTTCCCACCAGCCATACTTGTGACAAAGGCAGGACTGAGAGCAGGGCCTCCCCAGATGATCTTAAAGTCCTGGAGGGTTCATAAGGAGAGATGCGTTTGGACAAGTAAGTTGGGCCAGAACCGTTTAGGGCTTTATAGGCTAAAGCCAGCACTTTGAGTTGTGCCGAGTAGCAGACTGGCAGCCAGTAGAGGTGGCGTAACAGAGGAGTTGTATGCTTCCTGAGCGCCACTCCTGTTAGCAATCTGGCTGCTGTCCGTTGGCCCATTTGAAGCTCCTGGACAGTCTTTAAAGGCAACCCCATGTAGAGAGCGTTGCAGTAGTCTATACGGGATGTAACCAGAGCATGGACTACCATGGTAAATCTAAATAGTATGTACTCAATGTCAGAATTAACTGGTTGATTGACTAAGGTAGATAGGCATGTATACATCAATATTATTGTTACCTGACTATATCTGCCATTATTTGTTGTTTTGTTGTGTACCATAACTAAAATAAACTGTTTAATTTTTTTTAAAATCCTCTTTAAAATCATTATTTATTTTGCACCACAATTTCCAGAATACCCCAGTTAGCACAAGTGGCAGCCATGCCAGGAGAGGCAGTGTGATGGATATAATGCAAGCGTAAGTGTTCCAGCCTCAGAGTGATTCCATATTGTTGTTGCATGAAGTCACTAGTCCACAGAAGTCATGCTATAATTCATAGCAGAAACATGCCACAATGAGCACTCTCATTTGAGCTATTGCACCAGTTTAACAATCAATGGTCACGCGATCATACTTCTGCACACATAACCTTGCCTTCATGCACACCTGCTGTCCTGTATTTTTTAGAGCATTTTTTCAATTTCAACAATAAAAAACAAAGAAAAGGCAAATAAAACTGTAAAATAGAAAATAGAAAACAAGCTGTTTAGGAATAGTGTGAGGGGAAGAGGGAAGAGGAGGAGAATCCCACCCCTGATGGTACTTTCCTGCAGGTAAAGCAGCACAAAAGCAGAACAGAGCCAGCACACCAAGGTAAGAGATGAAAATGTTACAGGATTAGGAACAATTGGCAGGTTTTGTTCTCCAATAGGGAGGGGTGTGTTAATGTCAGGGAATAGGCAGGATGGCAGTGGGATGCTCATGGCCTCCAGCTTCAATGCCAGTTTGCTTGCTATGTATAACATACTAGCAGAGCTATGAGTGCCTTTCAGGGCATGTAGGTAAAGCCTTTCAGTTCACTTTCAGCACAGAGCAAATATTCATGTTTTCCATAAAGGTCATTCAAGGTTTTCATGATATTTTTCCTAAGTATTAATAACTGATTACAGAATGTTTTTACATCCTTAATCAGGGATAAATTTCTCTGGCATAGCATTTAATTCTTAGCTATTATTGTGCCCATAAACAGACCTATGTCTTCATAAATGTTAGTTTTGTGCACACAAATCACCCTAACAGATTAGCAAAATCTAATAGCACATAGAATCCCATACTGTACAAAATAACTGTGTGAAATAGTGTGGCAAAATGGTTGGAGCAATAGACTGGGACTTGGAAGGTCTGGTTCTAGTCATGCAAATCACTGAGTGAACTTGGACCAATCACTTTACATCAACTTCACGGTTTTCAGAAAACGCAGAAAAAGTAGAATCCTGTATGCCATCTTGGAGGAAGTCGAAGAATCTTGGAGGAAAATTTTAGGTTGTTGTGGAAACAAGGATTAGTGAAAAAGCTTCAGCTGAGTCATCTTTTCCCCATGATAACACTTTCAGGCACGAATTTCCCTTCCTAGAAGTAGATTCCTGTTGTCTCAAACCTGTTCTCAACTGTGAGTTGGATGTAAGTCAGATGTTTGTAACTTGGGGACTACCTGTACTGCAAAAGCAATTTTTTTATGAATGAATCCGTTATGGTGCAATGTCATGCAAGTCTACTCGAAATTAAGTCGAAACAAAGAGGAGGGCAACTAAAATGATCAAGGGTCTGGAGAACCCTGGAGAACAAGCCCTATGAGGAGTGGCTTAAAGAGCTGGGCATGTTTAGCCTGAAGAAGAGAAGGCTGAGAGGAGACATGATAGCCATGTATAAATACATGAGAGGAAGTCATAGGGAGGAGGGAGCAAGCTTGTTTTCTGCTGCCCTGAAGACTAGGATGTGGAACAATGGCTTCAAACTACAAGAAAGGAAATTCCATCTGAACATTAGGAAGAACTTCCTGACTGTGAGAGCTGTTCAGCAGTGGAACTCTCTGCCCGAAGTGTGGTGGAGGCTCCTTCTTTGGAGGCTTTTAAACAGAGGCTGGATGGCCATCTGTTGGGGGTGCTTTGGATGCAATTTTCCTGTTTCTTAGCAGGAGGTTAGACTGGATGGCCCATGAGATCTCTTCCAACTCTGTGATTCTATGAGTCTATGATTCTAAGTCTCGTATGCTCTACAGGCACAACACAGCGAGTATCTTTGGGATTGTAGACCTTAAGGAAATGGGGCATGCAGAAACTGTTCCTTAGCTAGACTTAGGATGGCCATATTTGGGGGAAAAACTGCCATAGGGTATTATTTTCTTCTTTTCCATTTGGAGGATGGTCCAATCAGTGGGCACTTGAATGATAAAGAAGCATCAAGGTATGTCAGCAGGGGGCCTTGGAAGTGCCCATCATGTTTAGACTTGGATCCCATCTCCAAGGTGCAGTTGGGCATGGGCAGTAGTGAGGTGGGCATTTATCAGTTGTTGACATAAATGTGAAAAACTACAATAGCAGAAAGCTGCACACCACCAAATCCAACATGGCTTGGTTGCACTCCCTGCAGAGTAGGAGGAAGATTAGGAGAAATTAAACTGAAGGCTTGTTTTTGACTTTCGAATTTTATTTCTCTAAGGACTCATTACTTATTTAACCCGATAGCACCAGCAACCTATAATAAACAGCCATAAGGAAAGATGGGCAATTATTATTATTATTATTATTATTATTATTACTACTACTACTACTACTACTTCAATGAGCAGAAGTTTATCTAATGTGATTCTAGTCTGCATCAATAGGAGTATAGTGTCAAGATCAGGGGAAGTTATGGTGTCTATTCTGCTTTAATCCGACCTCACCTGGAATACTGTGTCCAATTCTGGGCACCGCATTTCAGGAAGGATATTGACAAGCTGGAAAGTGTCCAAAGAAGGGTGGCCAAGCCCTATGACGAACAGCTGGATATGTTTAGCTGGGAGAAAAGAAGGCTTAGAGGAGATATGATCGCCATGTTTAAATATTTGAAAAGATGTCACGAGGAAGATGAAGCAGGTTTGTTTTCTGCTGCCTTGGAAACTAGGACACAGAGCAATGGGTCCAAATTGCAGGAAAGGAGATTCCACCTGAATATTACGAAGAACTTTGTTACCATATGAGCTGTTCAAAAGTGGAACCTTCTGCCTGGGAGTGTGGTGGAGGCTACTTCTTTGGAGGCTTTTAAACAGAGGCTGGATGATCATCTGTCGGGGGTGCTTTGAATGCGTTTTTCCTGCTTCTTGGCAGGGGGTTGGATTGGATGGCCCACGAGGTCTCTTCAACTTTATTATTCTATGGTTTCACCCAGACTGCTCACACCAGGAGTCACTCCTCACACGACAAAAAAAAAAAAAAAACCAGACTGCTTGTAGGAGCTAGCTACTGAGACCATATTGTACTTACTCTACACCAGACCCAGTTTAAAACATGGCTGGATGGCCATCTGCCAGGAATGCTTTTGTTGTGTTTTCCTGCATGGCAGGGGGGTGGTATGTGTGTTCTCTATCAGCTCTGTGACTTTATGATTCTATGATGTATACAACTTTAAAGTAGATGAAGAGGACATTGAAGAAGTTCAGGATTAAATTAGAGAGGAACCTGAAGGATAAAGATATATCACTTAATACTTCCTAAAGTTGGGATACCCCATACCATTGCATTTCCAATTTCTCTGTATGGTTGTAAAAAAACAGAATGAAGGAAACTGATAAGGGAAAAAAATCACTAGAAATGTGGTGCTGAAGAAAAGTTATAAAGATACTGCTGACTGCTAAATAAATGGGTTCTTGAGTAAATTAAGCCCGAACTCTCCCTAAAAGCCATAAGGACTAAAGTGAGAGCGTTATACTTTGGACACATCATGATAAATTCCGCTAGAAAAGACAATAGAAAAGAGGAAAGCCCACTGATGATTAATAGATTCAGTCAAGGAAGCCAAGGCCGAGTCTGCAAGATGATAGGGTGATTTGGAAGTCTTTCCTTTATGGGGTTGTCATAAGTCTGTCTGTGATATCACATTAGCATTATAAAGCAGTGGCCTCAGCTTTGCAATCGCCCCGTTTGCTTCTGCAGAATTCTGGGAAACGTAGTTTAGGGAAGCCATGGGCATCTCTAGCTGAAAGTTCCACGGGGCCTCACCCTAAACAACATTTTCCAGATTTCTGCAGGAGACTGGGAGACAAAAGCCTCAATTCTATTATGCTAATGTGTCAACTTGATGGTTGTTAACAACACATATATTATCCCTTATGATTTAAGTTGCCACCAAAGATTAAGTCACTCCTACTCTTTAAAAGGGAATCTACTTATAAAAAACATTTCTCATTGTGGCAATGTGCAGTCACTTTAAGCAAGCAGTGGTGTTTTACCAGTAACTTTAATTAATTACCTAATATCTTTAATGTTTACAATCAACATCCTTTCCAACTGTGGTCTTTTGTGAATGGACAGATTTGGTTGCATGCATGGACAACTAGGTTTTTAGAAGCAAAACTATACATTTTATTTGTCTGCACATTGCAATTACCATTTTCCCATTTTTAGAATTGACATCTGAAGTTATCCTGGAATCTCTCAAAATGTGTTTTCCACAGCAGATTCATATAAAGTGTTTCTGATGGTAGGGCACTCTTCGTGACCTCATGGACCAGCCCACGCCAGAGCTCCCTGTTGGCCATCACCACCCCCAGCTCCTTCAAGGTCAATCCAGTCACTTCAAGGATGCCATCCATCCATCTTGCCCTTGGTCGGCCCCTCTTCCTTTTTCCTTCCATTTTCCCCAGCATCATTGTCTTCTCTAAGCTTTCCTTTCTTCTCATGATGTGGCCAAAGTACTTCATCTTGGCCTCTACTATCCTTCCCTCCAATGAGCAGTCGGGCTTTATTTCCTGAAGTATGGACTGGTTGGATCTTCTTTCGGTCCAAGGCACTCTCAGAACTTTCCTCCAGCACCACAGTTCAAAAGCATCTATCTTCCTTCGCTCAGCCTTCCCTATGGTCCAGCTCTCACATCCGTAGGTGACTATGGGGAATACCATTGCTTTAACTATGCGGATCTTGGTTGCCAGTGTGATGTCTCTACTCTTCACTATTTTATTGAGATTGGTCACTGTGTGATGTCTCTACTCTTCACTATTTTATCAAGATTGGTCATTGCTCTTCTCCCAAGAAGTAAGCGTCTTCTGATTTCCTGGCTGCAGTCTGTGTCTGCAGTAATCTTTGCACCTAGAAATACAAAGTCTGTCATGGCCTCCACATTTTCTCCCTCTATTTGCCAGTTATCAATCAGTCTGGTTGCCATAATCTTTGTTTTTTTAATGTTTAGCTGCAACCAAGCTTTCCCACTTTCTTCTTTCACTTTGATTAGAAGACTCCTCAGCTCCTCCTCGCTTTTGGCCATCAAAGTGGTGTCATCTGCATATCTAAGGTTGTTAACGTTTCTTCCAGCAATTTTAACCCCAGCCTTGCATTCATCAAGCCCTGCACATCGCATGATGTGTTCTGCATACAAGTTGAATAGGTTGTGTGAGAGTATACAACCCTGCCATACACCTTTCCCAATCTTGAACCAGTCCATTGTTCCATGGTCAGTTTTTACTGTTGCTACTTGATCCTTATACAGATTCCTCAAGAGAGAGACAAGGTGATTTGGTATGCCCATACCACCAAGAACTTGCCACCATTTATTATGATCCACAGTCAATAAAACAGAAATCATGTTTTTCTGAAACTCCCTGCCTTCCTATGTTCTATGTTTAATATGATTTTCATTGGTTTAATTTATAGTTATATGTTATCGTTTTAGTTATTATGCTTGGTTTTGTATATATGTTGGGATTGAGTCTTGTCATTATTTGACGTACACCATTTTGAGTCTCCCCAGATCGTGAGAGAAGTGGTATATAAACACAGTAAATAAATATCACTAGTTTCAGATTTTGTTGGGTAACTATTCTATTTGTATGGATTTGGAAAGGGGCCATTGCTTCCCTGGAGCTTGGTTCCCCTTTGTTTACACCGTTGCTTTAAGAACGCAGTTCCGAACCAGATCCAGTGCTGCCCATTCCGTTGCCACGGTCCAGTGAAAGGGAGACATTCTGCTTCCCTGACTCGGTCTGTCTCGGTTTGTTTCTTCTGTCGCTATCATCAGTGAAAATGGCTTTCAGAATCCTACTCAAAGTAAGTATGGTCAGTAAACATTAAGGCCATAAGGTTTTAAATTTTTGTGTGTGATTGCTTATATGTGAGTTATATTAATTGTACTGTTTTATTTGCTTGCTGTCTTGTTGTTTTACTGATGTGTTGTTGGGCTTGGCCTCATGTATACCGCCCTGAGTCCCCTTGGGGAGATGGTGGCGGGGTATAAAGTATTATTATTATTATTATTATTATTATTATTGTATTGTCGAAGGCTTTCATGGCTGGAATCACTCAGTTCTTGTGGGTTTTTTCGGGCTATATGGCCATGTTCTAGAGGCATTTCTCCTGACGTTTCGCCTGCATCTATGGCAGGCATCCTCAGAGGTGAGGTCTGCTGGAGCTGGGAAAAAGGGGTTTATATATCTGTGGAATGACCAGGGTGAGACAAAGGGCTTTTGTAAGTTGGGCTAGGTGTGAATCTTTCAACTGACCACCTTGATTAGCATACAATGGGCTGACTGTGCCTGGAGCAAACTCTTCTTGAAAGGTGATTAGATGTCCCTGCCTGTTTTTCTCTCTGCTGTTTTTGCTGTTGCAATTTTAGAATTTTTTAATACTGGTGACCTCGAGCGCAGCGGGGAGCCCCACCTTCACATTGGTGTGAGCTGCAGCGGAGAGTTCCGCAGTTCCTGGACCGAGCTTTTGGGACCAACAGATGAAATGTGCCCCAGCAGCTAGCTCAAAACCAGGAATGCTTGCAGTTTCACCTTGCTTTCCCCTTCCCTTTACTTTGTATCCTTCCCTAATAAAAGTACTTGAAACTTGCAACTTTTTATCTTTCCGCATGCTACTTTTGTATCCTTTCTTGACTCAAACAAAATAACATTGCAATAGACCTTTTTTTGGGCTCCGGAGAGCCGTGAGCCCGCGGGAGGCGCCTCCAGGCGCCCCCCGGACCCCGAATCTGCGTTCGCCTAGACCGCGGATAAGGAAACCGCCATTTCAGACCCCCTTATCCACGAAAATACTTAAGATGGCGGATCGCCGCCGTTCCAATTTTATATCTTTCTACAACTAATCCTAAGTCTAACTGCCATTTCCCTTTTCTCGTTTTGGGCTCCTTCACCCGGGGAAAAATTAGTTTTGTTTTAGGTATTTTATCTTGCAGAGAAACAGCTGATTGTCAATCTGGCCGGGTTTTCCGCTCCTCCGCGGCAGCGCTCGCTCCCCATTGAGTCCAGCAGCCTGAGACCCACGGCGGTCGCCCGTAGGAGCCCCGGAGAGGGGGCCAGACATGGGTCCCGGGCCCCGACCGGGGAGATGCAGCTTCCCAAAGGACATTGCCCCACCATCCACAGTTGGGAACTCCTCTTCGGACTCTTTTTGCCCTCACTTATTGACTTTCCGCCCTATTGACTTGGACTGTTTCCCTGCCATACCTTTGGACACAAACCTCAGACCGGGCTTGCCTGGAGGGACAAGCAGCCTCAGCCTACGTGCGCCTTCACCAAAGAAGACTATGATTCCTACAAAAATGAAATACATTTATTATTTTTCAATAAACTTTGCTGGGGTGGGGATGGGGATTCATTTATGAGATGTATGAAATGTATAAGATGTATATGAAATATACCCTGATTCCCCTTTCCCGCCTTTCCCCCTGAACTTCGCCCCAAAAAGGAATGTGACCCAAGATTACTGCAAAGAGGAAATCCTTTGTCCTCTCAAAAACTGATCATATCTACATCTGCATGGAACGCCTGATTGACCCTTCCTCAAACTGGCTTTCAGAGCAGACAGCCTAGGGCGAGAAGGGTCAACAAAACCTTAGGAAAAAAGATTGATTAACTCAATTTTTGGTATTTGTTGATCCCCCTTGTTTACAAGGCCCGAGGTCCAAATACCATCAATAGCTCCTTTTCCACCTTTCTTCATACTTCCTCCCAAATCCAATCATGACCGGGAAACTCATTGTTCCCCTTGTCTGCCACCCCGCCGATAAGAACAAAGGCTCAGTAACAGCTGGCGGATGCCCCCTGGGCACTCCATTTCCCCCCTGAGCTGTCAAACTTCGTCCCGCCTCCTCGCTCCTGATTGGCCAGGACCTAGGAAGCGAGCGGAGGGCGCCCATTGGCCCTCCCGAGGCGGGAAAACGCTCCCATTGGCTCCTGACGGGGGAGGGCGGGATTACCTCCTCCCAGCTGTTCCAGCCTCAGCCAATCAGCGTGAAGCCGGCTGTCAGGGGGGCGGGCGGGATTTTCAAACTGTTTTCTTTGTTTCACTCTGTATAAAAATGCCTGGAAATTCTTGTGCTGTATGCTTGCAGTGGAATCATTCCTGTAACGCATCCTTTTCAGCTGAATCGCAGAAATAAACGCTTCGGTCACTGAACCTCTTCAGCCTCTGGTGAGATTGATTCTTAATATTTTTCGCTCTTTGGATTGGCTTTGCTGGCTGCTCACCGAGGTCTCAAGACCCCTTTAGCGGTCTTCAGGGATCCCTCCCGCTGGGAGCTCCCTACGAAAAGGGCTCGATATCACTGGTAGCCAGATTTTGTTCATTTTCATGGTTTCTTCCTTTCTGTTGAAATTGTCCACATGTTTGTGGATTTCAATGGCTTCTCTGTGTAGTCTGACATGGTGGTTGTGAGAGTGGTCCAGCATTTATGTGTTCTCAAATAAAATGCTGTGTCCAGGTTGGTTCATCAGGTGCTCTGCTATGGCTGACTTCTCTGGTTGAAGTAGTCTGCAGTGCCTTTCATGTTCCTTGATTCGTGTTTGGGCGCTGCGTTTGGTGGTCCCTATGGACTTGTCCACAGCTGCATGGTATACGGTAGACTCCTGCAGAGGTGAGAGGATCCCTCTTGTCCTTTGCTGAACGTAGCATTTGTTGGATTTTCTTGGTGGGTTTGTAGATTGTTTGTATGTTGTGTTTCCTCATCAGCTTCCCTATGCGGTCAGTTGTTCCCTTGATGTATGGCAGGAACACTTTTCCTCTGGGTGGATCTTCATCTTTACTCTCGTGGCTTGTTCTTGGTCTTGCAGCTCTTCTGATGTCTGAGGTGGAGTATCCATTGGCCTGTAGAGCCCAGTTGAGGTGGTTCAGTTCATCTTGGAGGAGGTGGGGTTCACAGATTCTTTTTGCACGGTCTGCCAAGGCTTTAATGGTGCTTCTTTTTTGACTTGGGTGATGGTTGGAGTTTTTATGTAGATATCTATCTGTGTGTGTGGGTTTTCTGTAAACAGTGTGACCCATCAGTATAATCTGGTTTACGGATGACTAGGACATCTAGAAAAGGCAGTCTTTGGTTGCAGACTACTCCAACCAGAGAAATCAGCCATAGCAGAGCACCTGATGAACCAACCTGGACACAGCATTTTATTTGAGAACACAAAAATGCTGGACCACTCTCACAACCACCATGTCAGACTACACAGAGAAGCCATTGAAATCCACAAACATGTGGACAATTTCAACAGAAAGGAAGAAACCATGAAAATGAACAAAATCTGGCTACCAGTATTAAAAAATTCTAAAATTGCAACAGCAAAAACAGCAGAGAGAAAAACAGGCAGGGACATCTAATCACCTTTCAAGAAGAGTTTTGCTCCAGGCACAGTCAGCCCATTGTATGCTAATCAAGGTGGTCAGTTGAAAGATTCACACCTAGCCCAACTTACAAAAGCCCTTTGTCTCACCCTGGTCATTCCACAGATATATAAACCCCTTTTTCCCAGTTCCAGCAGACCTCACCTCTGAGGATGCTTGCAGGCGAAAAGTCAGGAGAAATGCCTCTAGAACATGGGCATATAGCCCGAAAAAACCCACAAGAACTGAGATTATTATTATTATTATTATTATTATTATTATTATTTATTAAGGCCAATACTCATATCTTCTCTGAGTATCATCTCATGGCCTTCCAGTCTCCAGCCCCAGCTCTTGCTCATTAAAAGGTCATCTTCATCATTATAATTATCAAAATATTTGTTTTAGATCCTAATTATTTAAACATGTAATTTAATCTGTTAGTAAGTTAGCACTGTATATGCAAGCACTTAATATGTTTTGTTATCATCATTTCTTCATTTTTGAACAATACACAAAGTTTGTATATCTCTATTTTTTAAAAAATATCTAAAAATAGTAAGAGAGATAAAAAAAAACCCATATCTATTTTCCAAAGTTTTTTAGGTGATAGAGGATGTGGGGGGGGGGGGGGGTTAAGATATATAGACATAGAAATAAAAGCAATAATGAGTTTCTTAAAAGTGTTTTTAGTCAGCATATCCTATTATAATAATCTTCTTCTGATTCTTTATAAATTCCACGAAGAGTTTTCATTTTTCCTGAAGTGTTTGGGTGTTTGCCTGTTGTAAAGCCAAAACAGCATTGCCCCCAAACAGCTGCTCTCGCAAGGCGACTCCCTCCTCTTCCCTCTGACCTTGTCCTCTTTTCTCCTTTGCAGAACATCAGGAAGTTTTATGAGGATTGCTTTTCATGCTGCCGGAGGAGGAGAAGTAATCGAGTGGCTCCAGCCAGGTATCCCCCTTTCTCCTTCTCGTCTACTTGTTTTAATTTAATTCACGGATGTTTTAGTGAGCATCCTTGATCAAGGTTCAGTTGCTGACATTTGTTTTCTCTTCTTTTCTAGTGAACCAGATGAAACAATAGTATCCTCCTCCGAGGAGTCCTGGGATTTGGAGACTTGGGTAAGGAGGGAAAGGCAGGAGCACTGTACTTCTGCGAAGAGGAGAGGATCAGAATTTGAACAAAGTCTCCTCTCTCTCATTTACAGCGTTTCTGGAGAGTATCCGCACCGCAGCCCGACCCTGACGCAAGGAGTGAGGACTCCCTTCAAGAGGAGTCCTTTGAATCCTGGGTAAGGAGCAAAAGGCAGGAGGACTGTCTCTCTGCCAAGGGGAAGGGGAGGAAGTCTCCCAAGTGTCACTTTGCTCTTCTCTTTCTTTTGCAGTGCACCATCACTAAGAAGACCGAGGAAGACCTGCGCACGGACGCACTTTGGAGCCAGCAGCCTCAGAAAGAGAAGTAACTTCTTCTCCCTTTTAGGGTGGGGYTTGGGTCTTCGCATGGGGCTAGAAGAGTCTTTGGGTTTTATGTTCTTACATGTTTATTTTTTGTTTCTCTTAGTGCAACATCAGATATTCAAATTGAAGATTTGGAATAAGAAGATCTGAGACTGCTGGCTCCAAAGTGTGTCCGTCGCGCTGCCCAGGATTCTTAGGACTCCTTGGAATGGGGTCCTCACTCCTTTCCTCCCGGTTTGGCTGCGGTGCTGATACCATCCAGAAACGCTATAGCAACAGATSGCCCTCCTCTTGGTAAAAAAATCCTTGATTTATATTGTGTATGATTTTTATAGTTTATTTTTTTAATAAAAATGTAAAACGTAGTATAATTCTCCTGCCTTTTAATCCTTACCCAAGAGTCATGCAAACGTTTTTCTCTCAACAGGCTTATCTCAATCCTCTTCAGAGATCCAGAGAAGAGGAGGAGGAAGAGCGCTCGCTGAACAGCCCCACCAGGTCAGTTTCTGCAACGGTCAGGCTCTCACATCCATAGGTGATTACAGGGAATACCATTGCTTTTACTATGGTAGTGTAGGCTCATATAATCCAATTCAAAACAAATAATGTAGATTATTTGATATCATAATCTAGACTGCATGGCCATAGTTTCCAGCCCTAGTGATAGAAGGGGACGGATTTGCCATCCCTGATAAAAGGAATCCCTAGAAGAATTTAATAGTTAGGGCTTATCCCTCCACTCCATGTGCCCTTATCAAAATAGACGTTTTTGAGCCAAAACAAGTTGTTTATTGGGATTATAGAACTGTCAGACTTTGGAGAAGCTACATTTTTGGACAGCAAATTCCAGAAATTCCACACAATTCCAAAAATGGCCATATTGGTTGGATATTCTATTGTCTGTGGTCCAAATGTGATTATTCCTGCTCTGACTTTATTTCCAAGGTGGCTAAAATTCAAGGCATGCTCGCCTGCCATGCCAGCTGAGTGCTTTCAGGCTTTTCAGGGCATGCTGGCAAAAACTAAGCAGCTCCATTTCTACCCAGGGCAGATATTCATGTTTTCCATAAACTGTCATCCACCAAGGGTTTTCCTCCCACACATAGATCTAAGACTTAATTGCACATCTCACTTAATTCCCTTAAGTACTAATAATTGATTACACACTGTGTTGCAATACCGCACCTGCAAAAGTAGGATCTACTTCCTAATAAGCTTGTGCGTGAAATCAGACAGTTTCCTCCCATAATGACAAATGCAACTGTTCCATTTCAGCACACACACAACTTGATTGAACATTGCAAAGCACTTTAAAGTCATTTTTATTTATATGACTGAGTTAAATATATACGTACACATATGCATATTAACTATCCTCAACTGGAACTAAATGGATTTACGATTTTGATGTTGCTCCAGGGTGAGTGAGGAGATGGTGCTGTGGCCCCGGCTGAGGGGAAACGGGTGGAGGAGGAGGAGGAGGAGGCCATGGCGTTGCTGCTGCATTGGCGTCTGTTGTTTTCAATTGGCTGCTCAAGTGGTTGAAGAGCAATGCAACATTCCCTCCCTCCACGATGTCATCCGAATTAGCCAGTGCAAATGCACAGCATCTGATCTGAAGTGGATGGAGAAAATAATCTCAGAAAAACTGCACTTTGACTTCAAAGCTACTACTGCCTTAACCTTTTTGCACTTGTACCATACTATAGTACTCTGTCATACCTCAGAAAGGAAAGAATGGTTGAATCTCGACAAACTGGAAGCACAATTTAAAGCTTGTAACTGCCGACTAGTCTTCTCAAAAGCAAAACCATCGGTCTTGGCCCTGTGCCTTCTGTCTCTGGAAGTGCAGACTCTAAAGTCCATTGAGTTGTTTGAGATTGTTCTGTGTGTTCAGAAGTATTCAAAGATAAGTGACAGTGACTTACTGTATTGGAGAGAACTGGTCTCGAAATGCTTAGCAGATTACTCTTCTCCTGCCTGCTGCAAACCAGACCATAAAAAATTAGTATGGATTGTTTCAAGACGCACTGCCCAAAATCTTCAAAATAGCTACTATAGTGTTCCTGAGTTGCCCACCATTCCTGAGGCTGGATGCTCTGATGGAAGCAAGAGTGAGGATTCTTATGAAGATATGAGTTGCAGAAAGCCTGAGCAGCTCTCCCCCAAGCGACCTGGAAGGCTCCTTCTTCTTTGACTTCAAACCGAAGTCAAAGTGGCCGGCTCTCTCCTTTGACTCCTAGGTCGGGCTCTTTGTGCATTACAGTACTTAGGCAATACGTATCTGAGCACCCTCTGGACCTTGCTACAAGGCCTCATTGAGTCTTCAAAACATGTACTGCGCTTTCCTCCTTAGTGCAATAAATCAGATTGTAGCCAAGTAGCATTTAGGGGCCGTCTTCATCGGCAAGTATTCACGAGTGCATGCCGCCTGCCATCAGGCGATACAATAGCTGGCGTGCTTGATATGCACTTGAATGCTCTGCTGAAATTAGAGACTGAGGCTTAACGGTGAAGTATTTTGGGGACAGGCTCGGTTGCAAAGAAGTATATGCTTTTTTTCTTTTCTTTTTTGACTAAAGTACTTTAACCAAAACTTTCATTGTGCATACTTTCCAAGAAAAAGCAGCCTCGTTGCTTTAAAACTGTTCACTTTCAGGAATTTCATTCAAATTTAATCAGGCATAAGCTTAGATTATTTAGGAAGGAATAAGCTGCTCATTTAAAATATGTTCTAGGGATCGTTGGTGTTAAAAGATCTATAGGCCAGCTTTCATATCCTCAAATTAGGGATAAATTGTATTCAGAAAGTTTAGTGTTAGTGTAAAAATATAGGACATATTACTTAAATTAGAACTGTAAAGTCCCACCTTCCCTTTACCTACTAACTCCCTCAGTTCATTTCAATCTTTTTTAAATTGTCATAAGTAAATCCATAATAATAATATGTTTGCATGCTTAAGTTAAAGCTGTTAGCAGAAAGGTGGTAAAATGTGAAGTTGATAAAATGGTTGTTAATGACACTTAATTGCTTGCCATTTTTTTTCTTTTAAGGCTCAGACTTATATAGTTGCATTACTTAGTATCTTGACATATATGCAAAGTGATCAAAAGAAGAGATTTATAGTCCAATGATGTGAAAGCAAGGTCTTGGTAGAAATGAAGCAGCAACAAAACTTAGGATTCGTAGCATTGTGTAGCCATCTTGAAGTGCAGATGTGAATGGTGTTGATGTGTGGTGTGCTCTGATTTTTTTTATAAGCAAAAAAAATGTTTACAAAAATTTGTAAAAAATGTAAATTAAAACCTGTATATATAAAAAAATTAAAACAAAATAAGCTGAAAAATATTGTATTTTTACAGTGTGTATGTAACTTTCTTATATGTATGTTGCATGTAGATATTAATTTATTGTATCCTGTATCCTGTACATGAAATACATACTGTACATTGAAGGCTTGCCTTTTTGGTACTACATGCCTGAGTGTCAAGACGTTTTCTGAAAGCTATTTTCTCTCAAAAGATGACTCAGATGATCTCTGCTTCTGTTCAATAAAACCAAATGAAAAAAAATGGATTTACAGGGGTTTTGCTTTGGCTGAATCCTGATGTCTTTTGAAACATATGTATCAATACATTTGCTGAATCTCATATACAATTTAACAAATCAGTCCAAATATATGTTTATTTTTTCATATACTAAACCAAAATAAAAATGCAGGGATAATAATAATACTTAATAATAATAATAATACTTTATTTTTAACCTGCCCTATCTCCCCGAGTAGACACATATTTTTCAATTGACAAATTCAGTAAGAGGCTTATAATGCATATACACTAGAATAAATGAAATTTTAGAAGGTCTTTAGCCTTCTCTTCCAAATCGTACTGATGCTTCAGCAAACTATAAATTCCTGGATTCCATAGCTTTGAGCCAAGGAAGTTAAGGTGGCATCAATCTGCATTAACTCTACGAGGGCTGAATCAAAAGTAATGCCTCCATCTTCGTAACTCCTCAACAGATGGCAGTACTGGTATGCGGCAGGTACTGGCTTATTCAGTAGACTTTCATCTACAATTCCATTTTGGCTCAAAGCCTTAGCATTGAATGGTTGTGTTGTTAAAGTGCGAAGTATAAAACCCTGCACAGACAGTCAGCCAATGCGACTTAAGCAATGTGCAATCATAGAATTCTTGACAGCAGAAGGTGTCACCCCAAAGGAGATTCATCAGAGAATTCAAGCTGTTTATGGTGATTGTGTTGATGTGAGTACTGTGCATTGTTGGGCGAGTAAGTTTAAAGATGCTGAGATGGGAACATCTGACTTGCGTGACAAACAAAGAGTTGGACCTCTTGTGACAGCAACCACCGAGTTTCACAAGCAAAAGGTTGACATATTGATTCAGGACGATCGTTGTATCACTCAGAGAGAAATTTCAAGCATAGTCGGCATTTCACAAGAACTTGTGGTTCACATTATTGCTTTGCTTGGCTATCAGAAGATCTGTGCATGATGGGTTGCGGGAACATAGTGTCGACTTCTTCCATAACAGCTTCAGAAAACTTGTTCATTATTGGCAGAAATGTATCCAATTGCCTGGTGATTAGATGGAAAAGTGAATAGTGGTAGTTAAAGAGCACATTCTAAGTATTATTTCTGTGTTTGATATGTTAAAATAATCCCATCCAAACCTAAGTAATGAAGATGGAGGCATTACTTTTCATTCATCCCTCATATAGTGCAGATACACCTTTATTTGTCTGCTTTCAGTGTCTACTTTTTCATTAATCTGCACTGGTAATCAATATTTTAACTTGTTAGCACTATTACTTCTCTTTGTATCAATTCATCTATATAAATAAAAATGTAATGTTAGTTTGTGCTACCATCAGAACTCAAAAACCACTGGGGGAATTGACACCAAATTTGGACACAAGACACCTAACAGTCCAATTTATGTCCTCCACTCAAAAAAATTGATTTTGTCATTTGGGAATTGTCGTTGCTGGGATTTATAGTTTCCTACAATCAAAGAGCATTCTAAACTCCACCAATGATGGAAGTCAACCAAACATGGCATACAGGACTTCCATGACCAACAGAACACACTGGAAGGGTTCGGTGGGCATTGACTTTGAGTTTGGGAGTTGTAGTTCACCTACATCCAGAGAGCACTGTGGACTCAAACAATGATGGATCTGGACCAAACTTGACACAAAATTCCATATGCCTAAATATGAACACAGATGGAGTTTGGAGGAAATAGACCTTGACATTTGGGATTTGTAGTTACTGGGATTTATAGTTCACCTATAATGAAAGAGCATTCTGAACTCCACCAATGATGGAAGTCAACCAAACATGGCATACAGGACTTCCATGACCAACAGAACACACTGGAAGGGTTTGGTGGGCATTGACCTTGAGTTTGGGAGTTGTAGTTCACCTACATCCAGAGAGCACTGTGGACTCAAACAATGATGGATCTGGACCAAACTTGACACAAATATTCCATATGCCTAAATATGAACACAGATGGAGTTTGGAGAAATAGACCTTGACATTTGGGATTTGTAGTTACTGGGATTTATAGTTCACCTACAATCAAAGAGCATTCTGAACCCACCAACGACAGAAATGGGGCAAACTTCCCACACTTAACCCCCATGACCAACAGAAAATACTTAAGGCCATCCAGTTCAACTCTCTTCACCAGGGCAAGAAAATGTAATCAGAGCCCTCCTGACAAAGAACCATCCAGTCATAAATATAGATAGATAGACAGATAGATAGATAGATATGATTCTCTCTCACACACACAGATATAGTATCATAGATTTGAAAGAGACCCTTAAAGAAGGACAATGATATGTTGCATATTCCAGAGTAGGCAAACCAGACACTCTCCACATCAACACTGACAAAGAAACAACAAGAAATACTGTTTACTCCCAAGCATAAAGGAATTACATATATTAGAAACCAACACTTTCTCATTACTTTATTTTCCAGATCACCAGATTGGGCTACAGCAACACGTGGCAGGGGACAGCTAGTATACTATAAAGAATATACAAAGGGATCTAATTGAGACTGAGGATGCATCTACACTGTAGTTTTAATGCAGTTTGGCACCACTTTAAGAGCCAGGGCATAACACTATGGAATCATAGGAGCTGCAGTTTATCATGGTCTTTAGCTTTTCCTGCCAAAGTGTTGGTGCAACAACAAACTTCAGATCCCACAATTATATAGTATTGGACCATAGCAGTTAGAGTGGTGTCAAACTGCATTAATTTTACAGTGTAGAGCCATCTTCAGTAAGGGGGGCTATAACGATCTACCGAAGCTCTAAGGAATAATACTTAAAATATATTCCCTACACACACTCTCTCGTTCCTTAGGCTGTTATATTACTCACAACTGGTCACCAATGTAAACAAGACTGAATGACCGTTCAGCCGCTGGTACCACCTCTGCCACCAGTTTATAAAGAACTAAGGGACCGATCGGCCGTTAGTACCAATTTTAAGGAACAGAGTAAAGGACTTTGTCTTCTTAGGCTCCAACTGGACACCTGTCACAAAGCTCTATGTGTTTCTTAAGGTATTGCTGCCACCACTCAAAATAGCTTTTGAGAATATAACTTAATGTTATGTGTGAGGTAAAGCTTGGTGTGCCACAGCCCTTTCCTTAACTTCCCCCGAAGTGTCTGAGGCGAGAAGATGTTAGAATTCTACTGGAACAGGCTTAATGAAATGAATCACTGTGAGGACTTCTTGTAAAGTTGAACTAGAACAAAGTTTATTTAAATATTTTAGGACAAACAACTGAATTCTTCTCTGAATTACGAGAGCATATATGGTCAGCGCAGCACAATCTTCTTAAACAGTTACTAAGACTTAACAAGCTTGTTGAACTTCTAAACTGGGTATCTGTTCCTCGACGTGAGCAATTTCCCTCAGTATATCTAGATCCCCCTAGACTATTCTGATCTATAAGGTGTATAACAACTAGTGTGGTTTCCTATCACACCAGTTCACAGGCGGCTATTTGGCTCTCCAGGCCACTCTCTAGCCACACCTGCCTTTCCAACACTCTCCCTCCGGAAATCTTCCACTCACTCTCGAACTACCCTCTTCCCTCAGCTTGAAATCCTATTCCCTTCTGTCTCTTAGAGCCGCCGCAAACTCTGTTCCTGCGGGAGCAAACCTTGCTAGCACGTCCCTGACGTCATGAGCCTGCGCCTCTCTCCCCGCCCCTTTCTCCGCCCCTTTCTCTTTGCCAGCGTGGTTTTTCCTTTGCTAGGGCAGCATTGCCCGCATTTTCTCTCAGTTGAATTCTGCCAACTGAGAGAGTACGCTGGCAATGCTGCCCTAGCAAAGGAAAAACCACGCTGGCACGGAGAAAGGGGCGGAGAAAGGGGCGGGGTGAGAGGCGGAGTCTCATGACGTCAGGGACGTGCTGGCAAGGTTTTCTCCCGCAGGAACCTAGTTTGCGACGGGTCTTAGACCCTTAAAATCCCTTCTCCCTCTGTCTGATGTTAAATCACTTCTCCCCTGTCAGAAGCTGCCTGCCTCCCTTTTACACTGACAGCTTCAGCTCCTCCCATCTGTTCTAGCCAATCCTGGGGCAGCTAAACTCCTCCCCTCTGCTGAACTGGCTTCCCTTGTATTTCCCTCACCAAGATGGAGGCTGGCTTACTGTCTCTAAAGGCTTCAGCTTCGGCCTACAAGGTATGATCCACTACAGGGGCTTTTAGGTTTTGTTGAATTACTGAATCACTGCCCCCATTGATGACTGGCCTGCCTGCCTGTGGTTGATCTGAAAGGGAATCCAGCAATAACATCTGGAAACCCATATCTTCAGCTTGCTGTGCTTGGATTTCTTGACTATTTTGTAGTATTAGTTCAATTCAGGTGAGGGAAAAGAGGAGATTAGATTGAAATCTTTGCACACACAAAAACACTGCTATTTGCCAAATAAAACATTTATTTTTCAGGGCAAATCGTAACTCGGAGAGAGCAATTTGGATCTGAAAAACAGTGAAGAGGAAACATTACCCTATCTGCTAGTTTTACTTTACCAGTCTGATCCTGCACTTAAAGAGAATGAAGGAGAAGAAGAAACAGAAGATTTTGTAAATCCGATTGTGACATCTCTCCTCAGGACAGAGAATCTACTTAAAAACAAGCTGAAGTATCACTGAAGTTTTTCTTTACTCCAAAGATTAAGAATGGAATCAGACCGATTATACATTTCTAATAAGAAGCACTGCCTTACCAGAAGAGGAAAAAAGAAGACATGGACATCCATAATATTTGGGGATGAAGATGCCACATAGTAACTTTTATGGGGACGCTTTTGGCGAAATAATTTTATCCTTGTATTTTAATGTCATTTCATTTTAATAGGCAAGATTTTTTGCCAATTTGTTTTATATAGTACTTTTATAATGTTTTATACCGGTGTCCTTTTATACTGTGTTATATTATTGCTTTTTGTTGTTGTAAAAAGATAGGAGAATTTATAAATGACTGTTCACGGATGGGTCTATGGACCGTAAAAAAAAAGTTGTTGTATATACTATAGTTATTTTTTGGATATTGTTCTATCTGTGTGAATATGAATTACCTTTTTTCTGAGCATTGATAAACAGATGGATGGATGGCATATGTACAGATGAAAATCTTATGAAGAATTACTATAATTTAGACTTCTTGATGAATTGTTTCTCACTTGTTTCACATTAAAACTGAGGATCTTCCAAGGTTGCCTTTGTGCTCTCTGATGATCAAGGCCTTACAATTACAAGGGAAAGCTTGGAATTGATTGTGAGGCTCAGGCTCCTTCTACAATGCTATATAATCCAGATTATCACAGCAGATAATCCACATTATCTGCTTTTAACTAGATTATATTGGTCGACACTGTCATATAATCCAGTTCAAAGTAGATAATGTGGATTTTATATGGCAGTGTAGAAGGGGCCTCAGTCCAAACTCACAACATAGTTGCTGCTCCTGCTCCTGAGGGAGGCCTGCCTGCAGGTACGTTTTCTTAAAAAAACAAAAACAAAGGATTTATTGCATAAAATAACAACTAAAACAGAAAACATTCTGACTAACATGAAACATTTTTTTGCCTTGGAGAACTCAACTATAATACTATCTTAATATTGTTATATCCATGTCTTAATATTGTTATATAGATACAAAGAATCATAGAGTTGGAAGAGACCTCATGGGCCATCTAGTCCAACCCCCCTGTCAAGGAGCAGGAAAATTGCATTCAAAGCACTCCCGACAGACGGCCATCCAGCCTCTGTTTAAAAGCCACCAAAGAAGGAGCCTCCACCACACTCCGGGGCAGAGAGTTCCACTGCTGAACGGCTCTCACAGTCAGGAAGTTCTTCCTAATGTTCAGATGGAATCTCCTTTCTTGTAGTTTGAAGCCATTGTTCCGCGTCCTAGTCTCCAGGGCAGCAGAAAACAAACTTGCTCCCTCCATATCCATGCTTTTGTTTGATGATTCCTGAGGGATCCTAGAAACAGTGGTCTGGGTGATTCAACATTTCTGATTATTTCATGACCCCCTTTCTCCTCTGCATTCTATAGTTCATATCTCCCCTTTCCTAGTGAACATAGGATCTCTGTCAAATTCCTGATGTGCCTTGCAGATAATTTCCTTCTAAAAAGGTGAATCAAGGAACAATGGGATCATCAATCTTGAATTTGATTCTAATCAACAGGGAACAGTTGGTTCCTGAAATCAATGCAGTTGGTACATTGGAGGGATGTGTGTATGTGATACTATACATTCAATATTGTGAGTCAGCCTAAAAAAAGAGTAGAGTCAGATAATAAAGTCGACTTTTGGTGCCGAAAATTTGGAGTTTTTTTCTAAGTCCTGTGGATAGCCGAGGGGCACATGGCAAGCTTCACTAACCATGGATGGCACAAATCAGGAATCAGGAACAGAGAATCTCACCAGGTTGAAGGCAAACAACAGAGGTTTTATTCAATTTGCATATAACAAAAGAAGGGGTAGGGGGTATTCATCTACTATAAATCCCACCTCCTAACACCAATATAACAGAAGAGAAAACAGGTTTGTTATATACTATTATAGATCAACCCTGCAGATGCCACCAATATAAAGGAATTAAGGGCTACCTTGTGATTAATCTCACCGCCTGTCCACCAGTATAAAAGAATCTTTACACGGGGTTTCATATATATATATAGCTGGAATGTGTGTGCTCTGGTAGAGTGAACACTGCTTCAATCTTCTATTTTTGGGATTTGCTGCCACCACCTAAGCTGTCTTAGGATATTGAAATTGATCCTCTGAGGGAACCCTTTTCCCTGCCAACCCAGCTCTCCCTTAGCTCTCACAAATGACTGAGATATTAGGATGTTGAAGAAACTGGAATTATTCCCACAGGAACAAATAACGATTGATGCTTCTTTAAAAGTTGAATAGAGAAAAGATTTATTGATAAGAACAAACAAACAACTGACTTCTTTCATGAGGCACAAAAGCTTAACCTGTTACTAAGGTACAATATTCTTGATGGTTCCTTTAGAAAGTTACTTGACTTGATCTACTGACAAAATTCCTCACTCTACAATAACGCAGTAGCAGTGAGTTCCCCAGACTAACCTACTCAGTCTGTCTTAAGAGCAATTAGCGCAATCTAATCAGAGTTCTCTACAGCTAATCTACTCTACCCAGAGAGCAAACCACTTGTGCTAACACCCACAAGCAATCAGGAGGCTACTTGACCCTTCTGGCCAATAATGCAGCCTTGCCTGCCACAAACGCTCTCTGTCAAAAACCCTAGGCTCAGAAGTACCTCTCCTCTCTTCAATTCCCAAATTCCATCTCCTTCTCTTTCTTAGAAGCTACTTTTTTCCTCCCCAGACTTGGCTACTCTCATCTGTTCTAGCCAATCCTAGGATACCTCCAGCTCCTCCCCTCTTCTAACTTTACCCTCTCAAGATGTCTGCTTCCCTGGCTTACACTCCCAAAATGGAGGCCTGCCTCACTGACATTCCAGGCTTCTACTTCGGCCTACAAGGTAAGAGTCATTACATTGCGCAAATGGGACAAGTGTAAAAGCATAATCATAAACAGATAATTTTATACACATAAATTTCCATTCACCAACATTGTCCCATTCTGAAATACTCCCTTTCCCTGATTGACTGTTATTCTCCAGGCCTCTGATTGGTTGGGAGGCGGGTCCAAGGCAACGCGCCTCAGCTGGAAGGAGATCCTCCATTTTGTCATCACCACCTCTTTCAATCACTGGCATGGACCCACCTCCTGACCAATCAGAGGCTTCCAATGGACGGGTGGAAGTGATCCAGGGAAGGGAGGACCTCCAGAGACTGTGCTAACCCCCGGGTGGGTGGTGTTGGAATATGGAAAGAAGTCTAAAAGCCAATCTGACAGAATTATGCAGATACTGGATCCTGCTGGAAAACACAATGGATGTTGTTGTCCCAGACATCTTTTCATGACAAGAGACAAAGAAAGAGTCTCAAATATGTATATTTGTTGATAGGATTGTAACCACAGTTTCATCCTGGATAAAAATACAAAAGAGAGTTCATGTAGTGCTTGGTACAGACTCATAGAAAGGGAAGAAAGAGGTGAAAAGTGAGGGTCTCTCCATGGCTGAGTATGAGATGGAAAGTCATTTGCTTTATTTGTTTCTATTTCATCCTCTTCACTCATGCGCACATTCACATAAAGTAAAGAATAAAAAAATAAGAAACATAAAGAGATACATAATAGCAGATGTTTGGGTAATGAAGGTGTCTTAGATACATTGTAGTGACCTCGCTTGTCCCTTGGCTGGGAAGAAGAGGGAGGATCAGCTGGGCGATCTCCACTGAAGCTGGGGAGATTAACTGGAGCAGACTGGCTAGGGTTGAACCTCTGAGCCGGGGTGTGTGCCCGGGCACGAGGGCTTGGAGGCTATGGAGTGTGGGCTGCTGCTGATCCTTGGGAGGCTTGGAGGAAGTCATGGGAACTGAGGCTGTTTCCAGATCATCTGGCCTTCCTTCCTTGGGAAACTACAATTCTCACAGAGTTCAAGCTATGCCATCTTTTGATTAGGGGTGGGGTTGAGGTCTTTGATAACACTTTCAAGAAAGCTGGTTTTGTCAAACTCTGCAAAATTTCAATGCAAGACATTCTAAAGGAAAAAGAAATCTGGCATGGAGAGGATTTTATGAAGAAGGAACCACAAACACAAACAATTCCCTGGAAGAAGAAAAATGGAAACATCTGAGAAAGCCAGTGTGGGTACACAGTAAACTCAAAGAGGAAGTGAAAAATATATTTTAAAAATCCTTGTGTAAAGAATGGAATCACCCAAGTGTGCCAGAACCCTGTAAAGTTAACAAAGCTGAAGCTCGGAATGACCTGAGAGTGGTTAGGCAAGCAAAAAAACAACAAAAAGGGCTCCCCCCCCAAAAAAACATTTTCAGAATAAGAGAGAACAAATAAGGAAATGGTGGGACTGCTGCTCAACATGCATTATAAAGTGCTAACAGATTTAATTGTGTTCCTTCAGCAAAAATGGAGATATGTCCATCACTCATTTTTTTGGACTAGAAGAGTGTTATTATGTGGGGAAAGGGTGTATCAGTGGTTCATTTTCATTTAATGAGTGTAGAATATTGAGAGACTATAACCATCAGGCAGAAAATGTAAAGCCCTTAGATTAAGTAATGCATTGTAGACTGAATGCAATTAATACTTTCTGATGCATTGAATTTAATAGTAATATGTTTTTTATTCCAGAAAAATATTTTAAAGGTTGTTTTTGTTATTTAGTTAGTCTGTATGTTTATATGTTGGTTTTGTATTAATTTGTTTTAATAAAAATAATTTAATATAAAATGCTATCTGATTTCAACAAAAAGGCAGGGCTGCTCAATATCTATTTTGCTTCATCAGAGACCTTACTAAAAATCCAGATTGCAAATCAAGACTGATAAAAAGTTAATCAGGAATCACCTAGCACAACTAAATGAGTTCAAATTTGCACGGCCAGACAAACCGCATCCCAGAGTATTCAAGGAACTTCCTGACATACTTGCAGAACTACTTGCTGTCATTTCTGAGAAATCTCGGAGAACAGGTGAGGTGCCAGATGACTGGAGATGAGCTAAAATTGTTGCTCTTTAAAAAAAAAGGCAAAAAAGAGCATCCAGGAAACTACAGACCTGTCAGCCTGACTTCAATACCAGGAGAGATATTAAAACAGATTATATAGAAGTCTGTTTGCAGATATCCTGATGACAATGCAGTAATCAATAGGAGCCAAGATTGGTTTGTCAATAACAAATCCTTTTTTAAACATACATAAGTATCATATCCATTAAAATCAACTGAAAAATAAAAAGGAGATGATATCTACCAAAAATGAATCACAACAACACAAACAGCAGGCAAAAATAAACATTTTAACTCTATAAGAAAAAAAGAAGAGAGTGAAAAAGAAAAATGATCAATTTCCTACTTTTCTATTAGTGAACAACATTTTTAAAATGTTATATAGAGTGGCTGCCCAGAGGCATCAAACTGTGTTTGGTGTGTCTGGGCAGTAGGGATGCCCTCCTGGCTTCCCCACAATTGCGTGGACTCCCTTTGGGCCTGAGCATTGCTTCCAAAAAATCCTGCAAATCTCTTGGGAAGACAGGCGGACAAATTTCAGCATTTTGGAAAAGCAAATACCATCACCACTGAAGCGATGATCCTCTATCATCAACTTCGCTAGACTGGCTATGTTATCCAAATGTCCAATCACTATCTTCCAAAAGGATTACTATACTCTCAGCTCAAGAATGGAAAACAAAGTGTTGGTGGATAGGAAAAGAGATTCAAAGATAGGCTTAAAGCTAACCTTAAGAACAGTGGCATAGACACAGAGAACTGGGAAGCCCTGGCCCTCGTGCGTTCAAACTGGAGGACAGCTGTTACCCACAGTGTTGTGGAATTCGAAGAGGCACAAATGGAGGGAGAAAAGCGGAAATGTATCAAGAGGAAGGCATGTCAGGCTATCCCTTGTTGGGAGAACTGGAACTCACTGTCCTCACTGTGAAAGAACATGCAGATCAAGAATAGGTCTCTACAGTCACCTGCGGACCAGCCCTACACTTGGAAGGCAATCATACATGACCACAAATGATAGCCTATGATGATGATGATGATGATGATGATGATGATGATGATGATGATATTGGGGATGCTCTAGCCAGAGATTCTGCATTGAACAGGGTATTGGACCAAATGAGGCAATGAGACTCCTTCCATCTCTATGGGTTTTTTTTTAGAAATGTGATGCAGGATTGGTTAGTGAGTCTGCTTTCCACAAAAGCCATTGGCCAATTCACTCCATCTAAGCTGTTCTTGAGTAAATGCCTAGGTTACATCGACCCTGTAGAATAGATACAGTTTTACACCACTTTAACTGCCATGACTTAATGTTATGGAATCATAAAAGCTGTAGTTTGGTAAAGAATCAGCACTATTTGGTAGAGAAGACTAAAGACACTGGAAAACTATGATTCTATAGCCTTGATCTTCAGCAGTTCAAGTAGTGTCAAATTGTCTTATATAGATGCACCATTAGCTTTTAGGGAGGAAGTATAAGGCACATTTATTCTGTAAAAATAATGGCTGCGAAGGGTGGGCAATTATTCACTTATCTAACTCATGATAACTATTTCTTTCTTTAATTTCTTGATTTTAATATTAATGCTTTTTTGCTTTGTTTATGTTTTTAAGTTAGCTTAACAATGGCTGGGGGAGACTGACACTCCTTCGGACTTTGCATGAAAAATACCCAGTCCCTTCATATTTACTGCACAGTAGAGAAAAAAGAGAGAAAGAAACCTGCATTTTACACATTGCGTGTAGCATAAAGTCACAACTAAACCCAAACCACAACTGAACAGAAACTTGTAACAGTTTGATTTCTTGATTTAAGTACAAATTAAAAGTATAAACACATATTTGAAAGATTACTCTGTTTTGTAAAGCAGTGTGCATATATATATATATCTTAAATAAGTTGGTAGGTAAGTTTGCAAATAAAGTTATTAGCACAAAGAGAGGCCACAGCGCAAAAAGAACAACTCTCCTTTGCTTATTATAAATAATTCAACTGTGCTTTTTAACAAAAATTCTGCATTATGCTCAGATTTGTTAATATGGTTGAATTATCAAGATAATTGTCTAAGAGACTGTCACCAGGCAAATCTGCAAGATTCCCATACATTATTTCTATTTTTTTGTTTGTTTTTTATTATTGCTGCAAATATTGGTATATTTTAAATGCAAATCTTTTGGAAGAGAATTGCTTGCTTATGAGTGACACCCTCTGTGCGCTCTTTAAATGTTCCTGTGCTGTATTTAAGCTTTACCCACAGTAAATGGATGGGACTTTGCTGCCCTCTAGTGAGCATAAATTGAGCAGACATGTTAGGCCTGGCCAATATGGTATTTAGGTTGATTTGCCCTCCATACATTTTCACTGTTACAAATGTAACATGCAATAACACATATTCTGTACTTTATTAACTGAGGTATGCTTCTGTAAGTACTGATCATAGGCCATCATAAAGTTTGTTTGATTTTGTATTGTTGAGAAATCACGCAGTCGCTGAGCTGCTGAACTTGCTGACTGAAAGGTTGGAGGTTCAAATCTGCAGGTCGAGCTCAGCTCCCGCTGTTAGCTCAACTCCTGCCAACCTAGCAGGTTGAAAACATGCAAATGTGCATAGATCAATAGGTCAGCGGGAAGGTAAACGACGCTCGATGCAGTCACATGACCACATGACCAGGAGATGTCTACGGACAATGCAGGCTCTTCGGTTTAGAAATGAAGATGACCACTCCCCACCACAGAGCCGGAGATGAGCACCACCCTCCAGAGCTGGAGATGAAAGGGGAAGCCTTTACCTTTATTTGTGTGTCTGTGTTCATTGTTTTGAGGCATTGCATGTTTGCCTTGTGTCTCTGTATATGCTGAAATCTACCCTCAGTCCCCTTGGGGAGATAGGCTGGAATACAAATAAAGTATGATGATGATGATGATGATGATGACTGGTGTTGTTGTTTGATGAAATAATTGTCAGAGCACAATACCATAACCCAGTGGTGCAACGGGTTAAACCCTTGTGCCAGCAAGACTGCTGACCAAAAGACTGGCGGTTCAAATCCAGGGAGTGGGGTGAGTTTTCATCTGTCAACTCCAGCTTCTCATGTGGGGACATGAGAGAAGCTTCCCATAGGATGGTAAAACATTCAGGCAACGTCCTTGCAAATGGCCTATTCTCTCACACCAGAAGCAACTGCAGTATCTCAAGTCGCTCTTCACACACACACAAAGCCATAAGAGTACCCAAACCCAGAATAAAAATGTGGGATAGAAAAACATTTGAGAAATTCTTAACAGCCATGTGCATTTCTCTTGAAAAGATATTTCAAAGATGTGGGGCGATCACAAAAAAAGACTGTAACTTGTAACTTGCCAGTTTTTACCAATGAATTAAAGAGCAAGGCCTTAGATGCTCATCTTAAAGTGCAGGCAGGTTAATACAGTTCAGACCCACACAACGTATGGCCCATGCGTCACATGCACACACACCCTGCGCCAGTCATAGGCTTAAATAGATGTTTTAAACTGGGTCTGGAAATGATGAACAGTGCAATCATAACTAGTGTGGTGTGAATACAATATGGTCTCAATAGCTGGCTCCTACAAGCATTCCGGGTGAAATATGCAACACCAGATAATGTTTTCAGATTATCTTCAAAGGCAGCTTGTTGCAGACCTGCATCCTATTCATTAGTCCCAGAGAGAGGAGACCCATTGAGACAAATGTTGAATGGTGGATCAATATATAGATAAGGTAAAGGTATTATTTTTATTATTTCCAGTATTTCTACCCCGTCCTTCTCAACCCCTGAAGGGGGACTCAGGACAACTTACATTTGGCAACAATTCAATGACACTAAATATAACAACAATTAAAACAATAAATAGAACATTAATTAAAAACAATAAAAACAGTATTAACAGCCATACCACCATTACAGTCAAGTTCCACATCCAAAGTGCTATTTATGCCTGCTGTCCAAAAGCCTGGTCCCAGAACCACGACTTCAATTTCTTCCTAAAAGACAGGAAGGATGATGCTGTTCTTACCTCGTTGGGAAGCGAGTTCGACAGCGGGGGGTACAACCGAGAAGGCCCTGTCTCTCGTCCCCATCAGACGTATTTGGTAAAGGTTTTCCCCTTACATTAAGTCCAGTTGTGTCCGATTCTGGGAGTTGGTGCTCATCTCCATTTCTAAGCCAAAGAGCTGGTGTTGTCCGTAGACTCCTTCAAGGTCATGTGGCCAGCATGACTGCATGGAGCGCCATTATCTTCCTGCCGGAGTGATACCTATTGATCTACTCACATTTGCATGCTTTCTAACTGCTAGGTTGGCAGAAGCTAGGGCTGGCAGCGGAAGCTCACCCGCTCCCTGGATTCAAACCTGTGACCTTTTGGTCAACAAGTTTCACAGCCCAGCGGTTTAACCCACAGTGCCACTGGAGGCTCCAACATCTTATTCATAGTGTGGGGTGTGTATTATTAGTGTCAACTTGCAAATTAATTTTGCCGTAACCAAAGTGTATGTCACTGAGCAAAATCTGCTTTCTCTAGATAAAGATGAAGCTGGCATACCATCTGAAGCAGTTAAAATAATTTCTGGTACCAGATGCTAATGGTTCTAATGTCAGCAGGAGCTCCTGCAATGGCCAAGAGCTCACATGTTTCTTTTCAAAATGATTTCAA
Source organism: Anolis sagrei ordinatus (assembly GCF_025583915.1). NCBI lineage: Eukaryota > Metazoa > Chordata > Lepidosauria > Squamata > Anolidae > Anolis > Anolis sagrei. The sequence continues at coordinate 102,339,505 of NW_026847549.1, forward strand.
TATTTAACTAACGAAGACCCATTCAAATAATGGCAAAAATATCTGTCAAGGTACATATGGCACAGCAAGAATTCCATCACAAGGTTCAAACTCCTTCAGAATGCTAAACAAAGGGGAGACCTGGCGCTTCCAGGTGTGTAGTTATACTATACAGTCTTAGTTTGGCTGAAGGGGCTGGGCTTAGCACAGTGGGTTAAACCGCTAAGCTGCAGAAAAATCCTGCAGATTGAAAGGTTGGCAGTTCAAGCCTGGGTCAGGCCGAGCGTCCACCATCAGCCCCAGCTTCTGCTCACCTAGCAGATCGAAAACAGAAATGTGAGTAGATAAATAGGTACCACTTTAAGGCGGGGAGGTAATAAAAGGCACCCATAAGAACATGCTAGCGATTGGATCGGGGCATCTACAGATGACAAAAGCTCCTCAGAATGGAAGATGGAGCAACAGCACCCCCTGATGACCAGAGTTGAGCACAGCCTCCAGATGTTGGAAATGGAAAAAGATGCCTTTATCTCTGTTTATGTATTGTCTGTCCTTGTTAATTGTATAATGCCATTGAATGTTTGCCATATTTATGTTCTGTAACCCACCCTGAGTCCCCTTGGGGAGATAGAGTGGAATATAAATAAAGTATATTGTTATTGTTATTGTTATTATTATTATTATTAAAAAGAGAACAACAGTGAACAGATAACAATTTACAATGGTACCAATATAGTCAGCTGAAAAAGAGATTGTTGGCTGAGTTCAGTGCTCTCTGGATTCAGGTGAACTACAAGTCCCATAATCCAAGGTCAATCAACCCCAAACCCCATGTATTCAAAGTTGGCCATGTTAGGTCTGTGTGCCAACTTTGGTGCAGATCTGTCGTTGACTGGGGTGTTCTTTGATTGCAGATGAACTACAATTTCCAAATTCATGGGTCAATCACCCCCAAACTCCACCCAGTATTCTGAATTGGCCATGCTGAATGTGTGTGCCAAGTGTGGTCCATATCCATTATTGGTGAGGTTCAGAGTGCTCTTTGATTGTAGGTGAACTATAAATCCCAAAATTCAAGGTCAGTTTCCCCCAAACTTTGCCAGTACTCAAAGTTGGCCATGTTGGGTAAGTGTGCTAAGTGTGGTCCAGGTCATGTGTTGGTTGGGTTCCCAGTACTTTTTGAATGTGAGTGAACTACAGTTTCCAGTATCCAAGGTCAATGCCTTCCAAACTCCACCAGTTTTTAAAGTTGGCTATGGTAGGTATAATAACTCCTTTATGCTATTTGGGCAGGGGGTCTAACAAACCCACCACTGCCCCATCAATTATAATATCCAGGCAGATGGCAATGCGATCAATCCCACCATCTACCCCTAATCATAAAGGCAGTCTTTACGGCCAAACAATATGACTGGACAGGGGGCAAACAGATCCCAACACTGTCCCTCCTTTAATAAGGAATTCACACCACTTTGGCTCCTATAGCGTTTGCGGGGATGTCTCTTTATTAAAACCTTCGCTGCCACCATAAACCAAACAATCAGGAACCCTCTAGCTATTTAAAGATACTGGAAAGGCTTTTCTAGGACCACCAAACACTGTGTATTAACAAAGGCTTCTTTGAGGGAAAACAGGTGAGGTTGAATTAAAAAGAAAAGGGACTGAAACCACAAAGGGCACTTGACTCAGGCTTAAATTTTAAAAATAACAAGAAAGGTTTATTGAATACAAGTTACAGAATAAAGCGAATGCAGTTGTAGAGGCTTGGCTGTTACAATTAAAGTGTTCTTGGTTCTTAGAAGCGTAACGGTTGCTTTGAGCGAAAGGTTCTATTCTTTGTTACAATTCCTAAACAAAACCCAGCTATTTTCTTTTCTAAAATAGCTGAAACCAGTCTGCCACAGCCTACTTTGCTGTGCAAACTACAGGCAAGCTGCCTATTTCCCAACAGAGACTCCTAAAACTCTAATCCTACTCTAACATCACCCAGAACTGAACTCCACTCTCAAAATAAGCTTCTCTCTTTTTCCCTCCATCTGTCTAACTCCGCCCCCCTTTTCCAAACCAATCCTGGCTGTTGCTGGGCTGGCTCAGGCCTCGGCCACTCCCCCTCTCTGAACTGGAGCTTTCCCTAAACTAAGATGGCTCCTGCAGCTCTCTGCCAGGCCTACTAAGCTGAAACTACCTAGCCTGTCTCTTCCTGGGCCCTGCCACCCTGGCTGGCAAGGTAAGGGATCTTCACAGTAAGCATGCCAAGATTGGTCCAGATCCATCCTTGCTTAGGTTCACTGAGCTCTCTGGATGTAGGTGAACTACAACTCCCCAAAATCAAGGTCAATTCTCCCAAGTATTTACATTTGGGCATGTCAGGTCTGCATGCCAAATTTGGTCCATATCCAGAGGCGGCCCTAGGTAATTTTCAACGGTAAGCAAACAGTATTTTGGCGCCCCCCCCAACCAATCATTGATATATATTTTCTGTTGTCGTGGGAGTTCTGTGTGCCATATTTGGTTCAATTCCATCATTGGTGGAGTTCAGAATGCTCTTTGATTGTAATGAACTATAAATCCCAGCAACTACAACTCCCAAAGGAGAGAGCGGAGGTGGGAGATACCTCCAGCCGGAGGGGCTCTCTCTCTCTCTCTCTCTCTCTCGGTCCCAATGGCTGAAGAGAAAGTCAGGAGAAGAGGCGACTTTTGGTGCGCACGCTGAGGTCTTCAGACACGCCTCCGGACCCGAAGCGGGCCTGGCACGGCGGCTCCGCCCCTTGGCCCACCCGCGGATTGGGGAGAAGAGAGGAGGCGGGTGGAGCGGGGGGATCAGGAAAGGGAGCCGGTCATGGGGAAGGGATCGAACGCGGAGAACGATTGAGCACCGGCTCTGCTCGCGCACCCGGTGGCCGGGTGGAGCAGGAACGAGAGGGGCTAGGCGAGGCTCAAGGGCCCGGCCCCTTTGGGAAGAGGATCGCCCGGCAGCGAGGCAAGAAAGCCGAGGCTCCCCCCGGACTGCTAGGGCTGTTGTGAGCTGAGGGGGCGCTCCTCAAGTGGCGGTCGAGGGGCATTTACAGAGGCGCCTCTGTGCCCTGGCAAAAAAAAAGTGTTCTGCGACCGCTTACTTCGCATAATGGACGAGCCGCCCCTGTCCATATCCATCCTTGTTTGGGTTCATGATACTCTCTGGATCTAGGTGAACTACAACTCGCCAAAATCAAGGTCAATTCCCCCCAGTATTTGCATTTGGGCATATCGAGTATGCATGCTAAGTTTGATCCAGATCCATCCTTGTTTGTGTTCATAGTGCTCTCTGGATGTAGGAGAGCTTCAACTCAGCAAAATCAAGGTCAATCCCCCCCCCCCCCCCGTATTTACATTTGGGCATATTGGGTCTGCATGCCAAGTGTGGTACAGATCCATCCGCGTTTGGGATCACTGTGCTCTCTGGATGTAACTGAACTACCACTCCCTAAAATAAAGGTCAATTCCTCCCAGTGTTCACATTTGGGCATATCGGGTCTGCATGCCAAATGTGGTCCAGATTCATCCTCATTTGGGTTCACTTAGCATTCTGGATGTAGCTGAACTACAACTCTCTAAAATCAAAGTCAATTCTCTCCAGTATTCAAATTTGGGCATATCAGGTCTGTGTGCCAAGTGTGGTACAGAACCATCCTTGTTTGGGTTCACGGTTCTCTCTGGATGTAGGGTGAACTACAACTCCCAATTCCCCCCAGTATTCACATTTGGGCATATCGCATCTGCGTGCCAAGTTTGATCCAGATACATCCTTGTTTGGGTTCACAATACTCTCTGGTCAATGAAGGTCAATCCCCCCCCCCCAAAAAAAACCCTCTAATTTTCTGTTGGTCATGGGGATTCTATATGGGAAACTTGTCCCCATTTTGACACTATATGTCTATTGATGTGGCCTAGAATCGCACTGGATGTAGTACTTGTGCTCCTTGCAGTTGGAGGAGGAGGAGGAGGAGGAGGAGAACTGTATTTTTCTACCCCGCCTCCATCTCCCCAAAGGGACTCAGGGCGGCTTACATGGGGCCAAGCCCAGCAACATACAATTAAAAGCAGAACAATAACAAATTAAAATAGCATAAAAAGCAACAAAAGCTGCAACAAACTCATTTTGGGGGGGAGGGGGCCACTATGCAAAACTGATTAAAGGATAGGATAGGATAGGATAGTCAGAAAGTGGATAGAAATGTATAGGAAATAGCATGGAACCAGAACAATAAACGGAATCAATTTGACTAAACTTAAATGTAATAACAAAATGTAGGAATTCAGATTCAGGTCATGATTCAGGTCGTCTGTCACAGGAGTGGTCAATTGAATGCACAGCAAAACATCCATGTCTTTAATTCCTTAGGGAATATGGATAGGAAGGGAGCTAGCCTAATCTCCCTGGGGAGGGAGTTCCAGGGGCCACCACTGAGAATGCCCTTTCTCTCATCTCCACCAACTGCTCCTGAGACAGCGGCAGGAGCGAGAGAAGAGTATTCCTGAAAGATCTTAAGGACTGTGTGGGCTCGTAGAAGAGGATACGGTCACGAAGATAGGCAGGTCCTGAACCGTTTAGAGCTTTATAGGTAATAATCTGTACCTTGAATTGGGACCAGAAACTTATTGGTAGAAGTAGTAATACTCCCCCCGCTTTCCTGACGGCTCTTTATTTTAGGGCTGAATAAGCAATGATGCTGGGGAAAATGGAAGGAAAAAGGAAGAGGGGCCGTCCAAGGGCAAAATAGATGGATGGTATCCTTGAAGTGACTGGCTTGACTCTGAAGGACCTGGGGGTAGCGACAGTCGACAGGGAGCTCTGGCGTGAGCTGGTCCATGAGGTCACAAAGAGTCAGAAGCGACTGAACAAATAAACAACAACAAACAGGGAGTCCTTAGGGCAGGCAAGGGCCAAAGCTTGCTCATACCCACCTTAAGAAAAGGAAACCGGAAGGAAAAAGGAAGAGGGGTCGACGAAGGGCAAGATGGATGGCTGGTATCCTTGAAGTGATTGGCTTGACTCTGAAGGAGCTGGGGGTGGCCATGGCCGACAGGTAGCTGGTCCATGAGGTCGACAGGGAACTCTGGCGTGGTCTGATACATGAGGTCACGAAGCAACTGAACAAATAAACGAACAAGGAGTCCTTATAGCAGACAAGGTCTTAAACTTGCTCATACCCACTTTAAGAAAAGGAAACTGGAAGGAAAAAGGAAGAGGGGCTAAGGGCAAGATAGATGGATGGTATCCTTGAAATGACTGGCTCGACTGAAGGAGCTGGGGGTGGTGACGGCCGACAGTGGGCTGGTCCATGAGGTCACGAAGACTCGGAAGTGACTGAACAAATAAACGACAACAAGCAGAGGGTCCTTATGGCAGGCAAGGGCCAAAGCTTGCTCAAAAGGAAACTGGAAGGGAAAAAAAAGAGGGGTCAACCAAGGGCAAGATGGATGACTGGTATCCTTGAAATGACTGGCTTGACTATGAAGGAGCTGAGGGTGGTGACAGCCGACAGGGAGCTCTGGCATGGGGTGGTCCATGAAGTCAGGAAGAGTTGGAAGTGACTGAATGAAAAAACAACAAGAAGCAGGGCAAGCGAGGGCCAAAGCTTGCTCATATCCACCTTAAGAAAAGGAAATTGGAAGGAAAAAAAGGGGGTTGACTAAGACCAAGATGGATGGATGGTATCCTTGAAGTGACTGGCTTGACTCTGAAGGAGCTGGGGGTGGCGATGGCCAAAAGGGAGCTCTGGCGTGGGTTGGTCTATGAGGTCACGAAGACTCGGAAGTGACTGAGTCTTGCTCATATCCACCTTAAGAAAAGGGGGCTGACTAAGGCAAGGTGGATGGATGGTATCCTTGAAGTGACTGGCTTGACTCTGAAGGAGCTGGGGGTGGCGACGGCCAAAAGGGAGCTCTGGTGTGGGCTGGTCCATGAGGTCACGAAGACTCGGAAGTGACTGAGTCTTGCTCATAGCCACCTTAAGAAAAGGGGACTGACTACAAGGTGGATGGATGGTATCCTTGAAGTGACTGGCTTGACTCCGAAGGCGCTGGGGGTGGCGACGGCCAAAAGGGAGCTCTGGCGTGGCCTGGTCCATGAGGTCATGAAGACTGAACAAATAAAGAGTCTTGATGGCAGGCAAAGGCCAAAGCTTGCTCCCGCCCGCCTGAGGAAAAGGCAACTCGAAACTGAAGGGAAGCCAGCCCTGAGGGAGCCAGGCTGAGGGCCAACCCCTCCCCTCTCCCCTCCCCGCCCACTTGCCTTCAGTTTCGTTTCTCCCGCTCTCTCTCAGTCCTGCTGGCGCTCTCCTTCAGGTAGCAGCAGGTAGAATAAGTTATGCGATAAGACGCAAATAGCAGAGTAACACGCGCGACCGAAATGCGTTCCGGAGAAGAAGCTCTCTTGACTGTGTGTGTTGTTCCTGTCACCGCATGGCTGTGCTTCAGCTGATATGTGTCACGGAGCAGACTGCGTTCGGTTCTGTTCGCCGGCTCGCCCTTCCCGGTCCGGGCCCATCTATCCCTATGTTATGTCTTGAGGGTGGCCACCGAGGAGTTGTGCACGAAGAAATGTGTTTGTTGTCACGTTGCAAGTGTTTACTAGATGTGTCTGTCGCTCGATGGGAACCGAGGGGGCCCCGCCGCGCGCCGGTGCTTCAGAGGCCACGTTGTTTGGGACTTCGAAGCTACGCGACTGACTACAAGGTGGATGGATGGTATCCTTGAAGTGACTGGCTTGACTCCGAAGGCGCTGGGGGTGGCGACGGCCAAAAGGGAGCTCTGGCGTGGCCTGGTCCATGAGGTCATGAAGACTGAACAAATAAAGAGTCTTGATGGCAGGCAAAGGCCAAAGCTTGCTCCCGCCCGCCTGAGGAAAAGGCAACTCGAAACTGAAGGGAAGCCAGCCCTGAGGGAGCCAGGCTGAGGGCCAACCCCTCCCCTCTCCCCTCCCCGCCCACTTGCCTTCAGTTTCGTTTCTCCCGCTCTCTCTCAGTCCTGCTGGCGCTCTCCTTCAGGCAGCAGCAGCAGCCGAGCCATGTCGGACCCGGCGGTGTGCAGCTTCCTGACGAAGGTGCTCTGCGCCCACGGGGGCGGCGCGGAGCTGGGCGCGTTGCCGGGCGAAGTGGGGCTGCCCGAGGCGCAGCTGAAGGAGGTCCTGGGGGAGGCCGGGCCCGAGCGGTACCTCAGCCTGTCGCGCGATGGAGACACCTGGGTCCTGGCCCTCACCGCCGCGCGCCTCTGCGTGAGGCAGGTCTGCGCGAGGCAGGACTGCGAGCGCCTCCACCTCTGCAAGCAAAACCTCATGGGACGCTGCCGGGCCAGGTGAGCGAGGGAGGCTGGGAGGGAGGGGTGCGTCGCGCGCGTGCCGAGCGCGTGCCCAGAAGGACTCAGCTGCCCGCTCTTTGGCCCTTCTGCGCGTGACTAGTCTTTTCAGGGGTCCCAACCCCACTTGGTAGCTTGCCACAGCCAAGTGGGATTTGGACCCTCGACGTGGCTGGAGTTGCCTTCTCCCAGCCTCAGAGGAAGGAAGGAAGGCAGGGGCCAACCTTCTCTGAACCAATGTTTTGTTTTGTGAAGAGAGGGGTCCCAGGAAGACAGTTCCATCTTGCCTCCTGAGTTATGTTAATAATATAATAACTATCCGTCCCCTGCCACGCGTTGCTGTGGCCCACATGGGGGTTCTGTGTGGGTTTGGCCCAATTCTATCATTTGTGGGGTTCAGAATGCTCTGTGATTGTAGGTGAATATTGACAAGCTGGAATGTGTCCAGAGGAGAGCGACTAAAATGATAAAAGGTCTGGAGAACAAGCCCTATGAGGAGCGGCTTAACGAGCTGGGCATGTTTAGCCTGAAGAAGAGAAGGCTGAGAGGAGATATGATAGCCATGTATAAATATGTGAGAGGAAGCCACAGGAAGGAGGGAGCATGCTTGTTCTCTGCTTCCATTGAGATTAGGACAAGGAACAATGGCTTCAAACTACAAGAAAGGAGATTCCATCTGAACATGAGGAAGAACTTCCTGACTGTGAGAGCCGTTCAGCAGTGGAACTCTCTGCCCCGGAGTGTGGTGGAGGCTCCTTCTTTAGAAGCTTTTAAACAGAGGCTGGATGGCCATCTGTCAGGGGTGATTTGAATGCAATATTCCTGCTTCTTGGCAGAATGGGGTTGGACTGGATGGCCCATGAGGTCTCTTCCAACTCTTTGATTCTATGATTCTATGAACTATAAATCCCAGCAACTACAACTCTTGAATGTCAAGATTCTATTTTCCCCAAACTCCACCAGTGTTCACATTTGGACATAATGAGTATTCGTGTAGAGCAGGGGTCGTCAAACTTTTTAAACAGAGGGCCAGGTCACAGTCCCTCAAACTGTTGGAGGGCCGAATTATAATTTAAAAAAACTTGAATGAATTCCTATGCACACTGCACATATTTTATTTGTAGTGCAAAAAACACTTAAAACAATACAATAATTAAAATGAAGAACAATTTTAACAAATATAAACTTATTAGGATTTCAATGGGAAGTGTGGGCCTGCTTTTGACTGATAAGATAGGATTGCTGTTGTTGTTCTTGTGTGCTTTTAAGTCATTTCAGACTTAGGTTGACCCTGAGCGAGGGCCGGGTAAATACCTTGGAGGGCTGCATCCGGCCTTGGGCATATTGAGTATTCGTGTAGAGTTTGGTCCAGATCCACCATTGTTTGAGTCCACAGTGCTCTCTGGATGTAGGTGAACTACAACTCCAAAACCAAAGGACACTGCCCACCAAACCCTTCCAGTATTTTTTTGTTGGTCATGGGAGAACTGTGTGCCAAGTTTGGTTCAATTCCATCGTTGGTGGGGTTCAGAATGCTCTTTGATTGTAGGTGAACTATAAATCCCAGCAACTACAACTCCCAAATGACAAAATCATTTTTTAGTGAAGGACATACATTGGGTTGTTAGGTGTCTTGTGTCCAAATTTGGTGTCAATTTGTCCAGTGGTTTTTGAGTTCTGTTAATCCTACAAACAAACATTACATTTTTATTTATATAGATTATATTGGGCCTGTCCAGGGGCCCTTCCCCACAGCCCTATATCCCAAAATATCAGGGCAGAAAATCCCACATTATCTTAGTGTAGACTCAGATAACCCAGATCAAAGCAGATATTGTGGGATTTTTCTGCCTTGATATTCTAGGATATAGGGCTGTGTAGAAGGACCCTGGACTGGCCCTTCAAGTGCCTCTGGTGTAGTTGTAAGAAGGTCCTCCATTGTGCATGTGGCAGGGCTCAGACTGCATTGGAGCAATATAACCACAACAACAACGTCTTTTTTTGAATTCTGCTTTTATTGCACAAAGGGGGACCCAAAGCGGCTTACAACATATTAAAAGCAATACAAGTCAAAAATCATCAGAATCTATAACACATAAAACCATCTATAAAATTAAACATAAACAAGCATTTAAAACCAAATACATTAGTGTAGTAAGTAGTCTGTGGTTTGCTCTTTTCTGCACTCACATGTCGTGGATTCCATTTCTTAGCCCCATTTCTTAAGATTAGCTCTGCATCTCATGCTCCCAGAGCGCAGTCAGTTCAATGCCTTTCAAGTCACTCAGGCCCTTTCCACACACAGCTGAATAAAATCCCACATTTTCTTCTTTCAACTGGAATATATGGCAGTGTGGACTCAGGTAACCCAGCTCAAAGCAGATATTGTGGGATTTTCTGACTTGATTATTCTGGGTTATAGGGCTGGGTGGAAGGGCCCCATGTCTTCTGTGTGCCCAGGAGGGAGTTTTTCATCCAGTATCAGCCACTGATTGAGGTTCTGGGTTTGAGCCTGCCACTTTTGGACTCTGGCTTGCTGAGGTGTTCCTGTGAGTATCTCTATGGATCTTAGAAATCTGTTTCTTGTTTTAAGTAGTTGGCATGCTGGCTGATAACCGAACAGGGGATAGGCCAGAGATGCCCATGCCTTGGTCCTTTCATTGCTGGCTACTACTTCCTGATGGATGTTAGGTGGTGCAATACCAGCTAACAGTATAATTTCTCCAGCGGTGTAGGGTGTAGACATCCTATGATAATGCAGCATGTCTGTAGTATATGGCAACCCATATCTCATAATCCAGTTCAAAGCAAATGATGTGGATCACAAACAATGCATAAAAATCTGCCATGCCTAACTAACATAGCAAGGAAGAGGAAGAACTTGGGGAAAATACCTGAGGTACTGTATTATTCCAATCAACAGGGCTGACTGGAATAGTGTGAAGGTGGTAATGTCCAACAAAGAGAACCAGCATGGCATAGCGCTTTGACAGTGGCCCCTTCTACACTGCCATATCAAATCTGCTTTGAACCAAATTATATGGTAGTGTAGATTCATAGAATCCAGTTCAAAGCAGATAATGTGGATTATCTGCTTCGATAATCTGAATTATATGGCAGTGTAGAAGGGGTCAATGACTCTGGAGGCCATGTTTTGATTCCCTCAATGATGGAAAACCGCTAAGTGATTTCGGGCAAGTTGCTTCCATGGCTGAGTTTCAAACACTGGCCGCAACCCAAACTATCTCTCACTTTGGCCCTTTAGTGGTCCTTGGACCACTGCCATTTTGGGCCCCATCTGTACTACCATAAAACCCATATTATCAAAGTAGATAATCAACAACTGCTTTGAATTGGTTTATATGAGTTTACACTGCCATATAATCCAGTTTAAATCTGATAATCTGGATAATATATGGGAGTGTAGAAGGGGCTTTGGAAGAAGGAGGCAGACAGGGAAGGCTGTGTTCTAACAGTATAATGGTTCTGGAAGTAACTCAGCCCCCTTCTACACAACTCAAAGCAGATAATCTGGATTTTACATGGCAATGTCGAAGGGGGATTGGGGCGCTTCCAGACAGCACTAAATCATGGGTTTTAAACAGGGGCAAAAAATCCCAGAACTTCAGAAGAGGTCCACATAAAGACCTGTTGGTCCTAGGATTTCTGCCTCCATTGTCCAGGCTTAATGCTTTGTTGCAAGATTTATCAGCTCCCAAGATTTTTCCTTAGCCAAGTTTAGAAAAGTGACTTACATTAGATTTCACAGTCCTCCAGCTGGCATACTCATGGTTGGACTGACTGTGCTGGTTCAAGATTCCTTGGATCCCAGAATTTCAAGTACAAACTAAACATGTCCTAAATCTGCCTACTGAAAAATAATGGAACTTGCTGTGAGCCTAAAAGTCAGGCCTAGAGTGTTCTTGGGAAGTTTTCTACTGTGTGTGTGTGTGTGTGTTACTATTGCCTTTATCTTGTGTATGAGTCTTCTTTAAAGTTACAGAAAGGGCTTTTTCCTTAGAGCCGCCGCAAACTAGCCTCCTGCGGGAGCAAACCTTGCCAGCACGTCCCTGACGTCATGAGACTGCGCCTCTCTCTCCGCCCCTTTCTCCGCCTCTTTCTCTGTGCCAGAGTGGTTTTTCCTTTGCTAGGGCAGCATTGCCAGCGTACTCTCTCAGTTGGATTCTGCCAACAACGAGAGTACGCTGGCAATGCTGCCCTAGCAAAGGAAAAACCACTCTGGCACAGAGAAAGAGGCGGAGAAAGGGGCGGAGAGAGAGGCGCAGTCTCATGACGTCAGGGACGTGCTGGCACAGTTTGCTCCCGCAGGAGGCTAGTTTGCGACGGGTCTAACAGTCCATTAAAATAGAACTGATACCGATACAAAGGTCTGATGTAAGCAAGGTAGATGTAACTTCAAAGGATGTTTCGATTTTTGACAGTTGAAGGAAATGAACAACAACAAAATTTAACAATAAATATTTAACTGTGTGATAGCGCTGAGTGTGGCTAGGGTGTATCAGTGAATTTGTGTGTACATTGTCAACAACCTTTCAGTGCTTCTGCTGATGACTCGTCTCTTTGGCTTTAATATCACATGAGTTTTTGAATAAACAGAAGTTGTGGTTTCAGTTCTGCCTTATGCTTGTTATTTGAGCAACATAAGGAAGAATTTCTGTTTATATATTGTTAATTTCTGTTGTTGTTGCTGTGTTCTTTCAATTGTTCCCAACATATGAACATCCTATGATGACCCTATCATAGGGATTTCTGAGGCTGAGAGTGTGTAACTCCCCCAAGGTCACCCAATGGGTTTCCATGGCTGAATGTGGAGTCAAATGCGCAAATTACACTGGTTCCTTAATTTTTGGAAGGTACTGTCTTTTTTAGATCCATGATTACATTTGTTCGGAAACAAGAGGGAGTTTCTGATTTCCTATTTTCCCCGTGAGATTCCCTAGGGTACACCTACACTTTAGCATTAATGTATTTGACACCACTTTAACCATCATGGCTCAGTGCTATAAAATCCTGGGATTTGTTTTTTAGTGAGGCACCAGCACTCTTTGGCAGAGAAGACTAAAGATCATGATAAAAGTACAACTCCCAGAATCCCATGGCATTGAGCCATGGCAGGTACACTTTGGAAGTATCTATTTGAAGGCTTTCTGTTGTGTTCTTCACCCAAAAGTATCTGCAAAGAGTGGATGTACAGTCAGTAAAACCAGACAGTCTTTGGCTGCAGACTTGCGTTCTAGAAGACAAATAGAAACGGAAAAGGGTTGGGAAGGGATGCTTTTGCTGCCAGGTCTAGTTGGCGTACTCATAGTTGGACTTGATATTGCATATTGAAGGTGGCATGGCTTTCCCCTCCCACTGTGTCAGTTCTCTCCCTTAGCCTTCTCTTTCTCTTATTTCTCACTAATTTTTGTATTTATTTGAAGCAGAAGCTTATGGGATGGTTTTCAATTGTGTGCATTCTTACACCATCAATTGTTTTTTTTTAATTACAAGTTCAAAAATAATGGAGTCGTATAACAATGCTGTGTGTAGATTTTAGGCTTAGTTGATTTAAAAAATGGTTCAAAACTTGTTTCAGATGTAGGGGGTGCTGGTGATTCGATTCGGAATTCATTCTGAACCCCCCCCCCCCAAATTGGAACTTTCCGAATTGGTTCGTTAATGGCTGAAGCGATTAACAAAGAAGGAAACAAAGAAAAAAAAGAAACAGTCCTGAGAGCTTTATGGGCCTTTTGAGCAGATTTCAGCAGTTAGGAAAATATAGGCACTAGGCAGGAAACTATGGGATTTCCTGTGTCTTCTTAGGCAACTCACAGCAAAAAACAAAAACAAAGAAAAACAGAAACAGGCAGGCAGCCAAGCATGGCTGGCAACAGCCCTTTTTTCCAGTCCTTCTTCCTTTCTGCTTTCTTGCTTGCCCGCTGTGCTCTTCTTCCAACTTCCCTTCCCCTAGTCTTTGTCTTTCCTTTTTCCCTTCCCCTTCTCCCTTCCCTTCCCAGCTCCAAATGAGCCTCTGGGCCATGTGCTCCCCTTTATGTACAGCAATGGCGGCCAGTGCCGAAACTCCTCCCCTCCCCAAAACGTCTCCCCTGATTGGCTGGGATGGGAGGCAAGGAGCCTCCCAGAAGGCTAGAGGGCTGAAAATACGCTGAATTATTTCCAACTCACTTCCTGAGTCGTAACAAAAATGGCGGAGAAAGGTTTGGAAGGGCAAAGGGACTTCCATTTTTAAAATGCTTCAAAATCGCTTCAAAAAGGTAACTTTAACAAAATTATTATGAGTAACGAGTAATCTGACGCAGCTCTATCCATGCCTAGTAGATATTGTTGCTCCCTGGAGAAGTGGAATACATGAAAATTGGGAAAAATAAATATAGAATAGGTTTTTTTTAGAATTCAAGGAAACCATATATTTACTCCTGCAAAATTATTTCTAAAAATGATGTAACAGGCAGATTTGTATGTATGAATGCACCGTGTCTTTTTCTCAGTTCCTTTCATGTCAATAAGAACTTTCTGTTTGACACTCTGAAGAACTAGTAAGTGATGAGATACTATTCTATGTTTTATATTCATGGTTTTTCTGATTTTTATTGGTATCTGCCTGCTGTTAATAAATAGGGAAGACCAAAATGGTTCACCACAGTTCCTCACCTTGTAGTGCCACAAAAAAGGAACGTTTGAAAAGGAAAATTCAATTCCATTTGTAATTATTGTCTGATAATAATAATAAAATTGTTATTATAATATACCAAAAATGATAATTTTATGACAGCTAAAATTATACTTACCATTTTTCTGTTCTTAAAGTAAGAACAGAATAGTCTGGTTGTTATTAAGAGTCTTCCAAATGTTATTTTCAGTGTATAGAGATTAAATCATAGGGTTTTCTTGGTAATTTTTCTTCAAAGGAGGTTTGCCTTCACCTTCCTTTGAGGCTGAGAGAGTGAGGCTTCCTGAAGATTCCATAGTTGAGAAGTAACTTTTTCAAGCTTGGATATGAGTACTAGGTAGCCTCCCTGGCATGGTGATGCCTGGAATATCCTTTGAGCCTCAGTTGGGCCCCTCTCCATAGTTGTAGAGTGATAATGGTCAACTAGGCCATTATTTATTTGCAGATTTTAATCTTACTGATTGGTCTAGGGAAAACTAATACAACTTATTTATTTTTTATTTGTCGTATCAGAAGTGAACTGAGGGTACAGTTGTAATGTATTTTAAAAAAACACAAAGTTTAAAAAACTTGGCCTTGTACTAAATGTCCTTTGACTAATAGCTGGCCACTTGGAGTGCCTCTGGTGTTGCTATAAGAAGGTCCTCCATTATGCACGTGGCAGGGCTCAGACTGCATTGCAATGGGTGGTCTGTGGTTTGCTCTTCTCCACACCCGCATGTTGTGGACTCCACTTTGTGGACAGAAATGAATACAATGTACATTTTTTTAAAGCCAAGCCAAAACATGACAGTTAAAATCAGTACTGCCCCTCCACCCTGTAATCCTAAATAAAACAGTCCTAAATCCTAAATAAAACAAGAATGGTGACATTCTCTCAAAATGCAATTCAGTCGCCAAGATTTTTGATAAATCACCCTTTGCCTCCCTTTAGGTCAGGTGGTGCTATTAATGATCTACCTTTGTTGACTTTCTGTTTCCAGCATTCATATGATAGAGTTAAGTTGCCAGGGAGTTACTTGTCTTCAGTTTCGATTCTCTTCGGAGTTGCAGGGAAAATAGGTGGAGCCTAGGTTGGTCTGACTCGAAACCAAACAGCTCTTTAACAGACAGGTGGGCAGACCAGAGATTGATCATGACTGATCCGGTTGTGTGTAGTTTTATCACCAAGATCCTTTGCTCCATGGGAGGCAGCTCAAGTTATCAGGAGATTCTTCCTGTCTTGGGGCTCCCCGACCACCAGTTAAGGCAGATCTTGGAGCAATCTGGGGAGGAAAGATTTCTGGTCAATGAGCAAGGCACCTTGTCTCAGGTGCTGGCAATCTCTCCGGTGCGTCTGTGTCTGAGGAATGAGTGTGATGGGTGCGAACGTCTTCATATTTGCAAGAACTACATCAAGAAGAAATGTTTCAGGCCTGCTCGTGGCAGATGGTGAGTTGCGGGGTGAGGTTAGAAAGAAAGAGAGAAGAAAAAGAAAAGATGGAAATGAGGAAGGCAGCTTTTGATTGCACTGAAAGAGATAAAAATGGATATGAGTGGACTGGTACATTATGACATGGTAGCCAACTCTCAAGAGAGAAAAGAGACAAAAGTCAAAGCAAATGTAGTTTCTGTCTGTTTTCTTCATTAGCCTCAAGTTCAACTGGCACTGCTTAGTTCAGTGGTTCCCAACCAGCAAACTGTGGACCACCGGTGTTCTGCAAGAACTAAAATATGGTCTGTGGCCTCACCATTACTACACTATTGCAACAAGAGCGACTGGTCTCGCAAAACCCTGTCATAGTATCGAGGCTTATTAAATATTGTTTTCTTTGGGTGAACAGATGGTAACTACTGGATGGCATATGTTCTGTATCAGAACTAGAGCTGATGTGGTCTATCTAATGCAATTTTCTGAATCAGCACCCCAAATAACCAAACCAAATTTAAAATTGACCAAAAACTGATTCGTAACCCTTTTGATACTAATGTTGGAGAGTGGTCCCTGGTCAGAGAGATCCCTAGTCAAAAAAGTTTGGGAATCACTGGTTTAGTTAGAAGGCATGAAAGACAAACTTCACCCAGCGACTATAGTGAGATAGCTCACTTTACACCTAAATATGGTTGTTGTTGTAGAAGACCAATAGGATAAACCAGAGGAATAAAGACTAATGTAATTTTGGAATTATGACCCCACTTACTCTCAAATGAATGTGTGTGTTGGGTAATGGGTTTGAATTTTCAGCTGTGCTCAAATTACAGGTTTTGTGAATGTATTTCAAAAGCAAAGCCATGTTTCAGAATGAACAAATCCATTGTATTATTACTAATAGTTGTTGTACACTTACAGATACTTGTGCCTTTGTTCGGAATGAATGTGTAAATAGACCTCTGGTTTTAAGATGAGCAAGGGCTTAGAGCAGGGGTCCTCAAACTAAGGCCTGGGGGCCGGATACGGCCTTCCAAGATCATTTACCCGGCCCTCACTCAGGGTCAACCTAAGTCTGAAACAACTTGAAAGCACACAACAACAACAACAATCCTATCTCATCATCCAAAAGCAGGCCCACACTTCTCATTGAAATACTAATAAGTTTATATTTGTTAAAATTGTTCTTCGTTTTAATTATTGTATTGTTTTAAAGTGTTTTTTGCACTACAAATAAAACATGCGCAGTGTGCATAGGAATTCATTCATGCTTTTTTCAAATTATAATCCGGCCCTCCAATAGTTTGAGGCACTGTGACCTGGCCCTCTGTTTAAAAGGTTTGAGGACCCCTGGCTTAAAGGCTTGCAATAGGTCTCGTTTCTGGTTTTGCTGTAATCTGGTGGGTGAGGCAGAGAACCTCTCTTGCTGTGAACTCCAAATGGGAAATCCCAGGATTCCATAGGAAGTTGGCATAACACTATTTAGCAATTTTTTTAAGTAGTTTTTATTAAAGTTTTTAAAATAACATCAAAAGAGGGAGAATATTAAAAAAGAAGATAGGAAAGTAACTATGTAGCAAAATTTGAAAAAAAAAACTGTTCCTGGTCTGAAAGTGTTATTTCCTGTTTAATTGTGTGGTACTTACCTTGAAAGTAGTTGTTATACTCTAGAAACTTTGTTTTTGTGGCTGCCACAAACGATGTTGAATTGATTGAGACCTTATGAGATACTGAAAAACTATAGTAAATTTGTCCCACTTCTTATTCTATGTGATTTGGTTCATACATTAAAGTTAACAACTGAGATGTAGAAGGGGAGAACTTTAAAAAACTAGACCTGTTCTGGCATTCATATTGTGTGCTGCATTAACATGCGCAGGGAGAGTGACATGGTTCCTGATAATATGGACATTCATTAATGGGTGATGGCAGTGGTGTCTAATAGTCATGAGAATGGTTTTCCTTGAGGTCGTGAGTGCGGAAGGAGGGCTCAAAGTTCATCCCCTTCCATGTTTTGATCCCATGGAAAATGTCTTTCTTCATACCTATAGAACTACTGTGAAACAACCTTGAGATTTTCAGGAAGCTTGTCCCTATGTCTACAAATACATTTGGCACAGAATCACAATATGCAGAAGCCTTGTCTCTGAGACAATATGGGGACACTTGATACATCTTTGTTATTCTTCATAAATTCTATACAAATTAGAAATAAATTAGTTTGCCATGCTCAGAAATCGCCATTGTGATTGTTTGAAAACAATTGAAAAGGAGTGGAAATACATTGTGTAACACCAGGGCACCAACTTCTGACTTCCTGGTATTAAATAAGAAAACATGAACTGGAAAGTTGAGTGTCCCTCTCCCTCCCTTTGTGTGTAAGAGAGTTGAACCTTCATTCTTACTTTAGTAATTTACTATTTATTTACTCTATTTGTATCTCATCTTTCTCTATCCCGAAGGGGACTCAAGGTGGCTTTACATATGACAATCATTCAATGTCTTTGAACAACCAACAGTTAAAATACATTAAGTTAAAGATTTAAAATTAAATGCAAATTAAAACATATAAAACATTGCAATCACTATTAAAAATAATGCCACCCACAATCATAATCCAGGGCCGTAACAAAGTTAATTGCATATAATTTCGTAGCTATTAGTGCACTTTGATCATCAGTAGCCACTCCAAGGTTATGATTTTATGAAGATACCTTTCCCTGACACATAATCTGCCTCTCTGTCTTTGGTATCTATCATTGCCTTAGAATACAATAGTTGAGTTTAACCATGCTGGTTTAAAAGTGTAGGGTGGTGGGGTAGGGTGGGATTGCATACAGTTTGGCCTGTGGAATGTCAGAAATGGGTTGGATATCAAGGATTTTAAGATCATCTGGGGAGGCCCTGCTCTCGGTCCCGCCACCATTGCAGTCGCATTGGGTGGGGATGAGAGACAGGGCCTTCTCTGTGGTGGCCCCTCGGCTGTGGAACTCCTTCCCTAAGGAGGTTAGATCTGCCCCCTCCCTCCTGACGTTTTGCAAGATGCTTTAGACTTGGCTGTGGGAGCAAGTGTTCGCAGAATAAATAATTTTACTGGCACAGATGAGATTGTATGGACCGTACTTTTTGGACTGATTTGGAGGATGCTTTAGACCTGGCGAACTCTTTTTAAATGTATATTTATTATCATTTTATGCAACTGTGTATTTTATTGGTGTTTTATATTGTCGGAAGCCACCCGGAGTCCCTCTTCAGAGGTCGAAAATAGGACGGGACATAAATGTTAAAAATATAATAATAATAATAATAATAATAATAATAATAATAATAATAGTTTTATAATGTCATGTGATAAGGGTATTTACTATTTAAAATGATTTTCAATTCCTTTTTTTTCATTCTAGGGCTTGCAAGTACTCCCATGATATTTTATCAGAGGATAACCGAAAAGTTCTGAAGAACCATGAACTC
The DNA here is from genome assembly GCF_025583915.1 of Anolis sagrei ordinatus. Taxonomy (NCBI): domain Eukaryota; kingdom Metazoa; phylum Chordata; class Lepidosauria; order Squamata; family Anolidae; genus Anolis; species Anolis sagrei. The sequence continues at coordinate 102,358,392 of NW_026847549.1, forward strand.
TCTGGCCTCAATGAGAATGAACTGCGTGTTTTACTTCTCCAGAATGACCCCTTCCTCCTACCTGATGTGAGTTATGAAAATACAGTATTACCACTTAATTTTACATTAACTGCTTAGTTCCTATTATAGGACATTGGTGAGGAGGTGGTTATTAAGCTAGCTAAAGAGAAAACACAGTCAACTTTTAATGTGCTTATTTCACAACATAGAATGACCTCCATTTCAAAGCTGACTCAAACTTTGAAATTCTGCTCTTCTTGAAGCTGAAAATATTTGACAAATCAGCGTGAGAGCAGAACATGTTATACAGAAATATTTGAGTTACTTGTATTTGGCAGCTAAACATCTTTCACTAAACAGCTGCTGTTGTTAGTGTAATAATAATAATAATAATAGTTTTATTTCTTGCTCGCTTCTCCTCACAGCGGATTATAGCAGTACTAAAAAATAAACAAACACATAATCATTTTAAAGCACTCTGTAAAATACACACATTAAAACATACCTCCATGAAATAGAATGGTGATAATAATTTTGAGCTACCAATTGTTACTAATATAAAGCATTAAAAGAGTACACTGTGTAGATGTCAAATTCACAACATTGTTATTAATTATTGTTACAGGGTATCAATACAAAAAACATTCTTGTGAAAACCATAGGCATTTAAAATAATAACAAAGTATATGATTCCCCACCCTATGTGAGTAAAATTCCATACACACCCATATACCATCAATGCCAAGCAAACAAAACAAATCATGTACTGCATTTCACCAAAATGTCATGCTGTGTTTTGATTTTCTTGGCCTTCTTAGGAGTCATTTGAGTTCCATTTTGGAGAGCAAGGCAGTGTGTAAGTCAAGTAAGCATAAACATTCACAAGCCTAAGTCTTAAGAGTAGCTGCTTTGGGTCCCTTTTTTGGGAGAAAAGCAGGATATAAATAAAGATTTATTATTATCATTTAATATACAACAAACAAGATCACTGTGCTGACTTTTGTATTCGAACACATGTTGGACACTTCTCAAGTGTCTAGGACTGTGTGATGTATTGGCGAATAATGCATGAATATTCAAGTAGGGTGGCCCTTTACAATGGACAGGTGGTAATTTTGTTAGCATTGTTTGTTTTTAAGTGCAGGCCAAGGTCTTTAGGCACTGCACCTGTGAAACAATGGAAAACTGAGCTGTTTGTGGGCAACCAAAGCTATGGAACTGTTAACATGAGAGGAATTTTGCAGGGCGGCTCACTTAATCACTGTTGTTCACCATTGCAATGATCCCCCTGTCAGTAATTCTACAGAAAACAAACCTGGGCTACCAAATGGCAAGAAATTCACCAAAATTTTCCCACTACTACTACAACCACTACTTCTTTTTCTTATTATTATATTGTAGGAAGGGTTGTATTAGGCACTTTATCTGCAGCTCAGACAAATTTATTTATTTATTATTTCCTGCATTTGTAACCCATCCTTCTCAACCCTGAGGGGGGATTCAGGGCAGCCTCACAGCAAGCCACCATCCGGTGCTGTCACAGTTATAAACATTCAACCGTACCATTGTTGGAATCACAGACACCTTAAAGGGCCAGACTCAAAAGTGGCTTCAAAACAGAGTTTATTAAAACAAAGGAAAAAGGGTGCAGAGGTACTTAAATGCAGTGCCACTGGTCAAAACTCAAGAAACAAACCAGACCTGGTCCAAAAAGCTTAACAGAAATATAATCCAGATTAACTGGATAAAAAGAAACGAATCAAACAAAGCGCTCTGAGGCAAAACAAAAGACACAATACACAACTGGTTAACAAAAAGGAGAGGCCACAGGAAGAGAAGCGTCATCAGCCGAAGTCCAGGGTTGAAGCGGGAGAAATCTGAAACAGCGCTGCTCCAGAAGCAGCGTCTATAGCCAAACCGGTTCAGGTCCAGGAAGGGAGAAGTCTACATTCACGAGAAGCCAATCTGGGTCAATAACATGCAAATGATCAGGAGATCCAAACTGCAGATCCTAAACCAACGCCGAACACGAAACAGGCAGCAACAAGTCTACATGAATCTTTCCCAATACACAGCACCCAACACACAAACGCTCATCAACACCTTGCCTTCTGCAAGGACCCATCATCCCTGAACCCACTTTTATTTACAAATCATCATCAGAAGATGAACTGACCACTGCCCCATCATTATCCCCTGCAGCTGCTCCCAGCTCTTCACGTGAATTCACTTGTCCTTCCCTCCAATTCCTCCATCTCCTGTCAAGACTTAGGTCCCCTCAAGACTCAGTTGGATCCCCTGATTGCCAGTCTTCACCCCCATAAAGGCATAACTAGTTGTTGGCACTCACAAATAGCTTGCACTTTTCTTATCTTAGACCAATCCATGGTGTCTCCTTTTTCTCCTTCACTGACCCATCATCCCCAAATAATCCCTCAAACGACTCCTCATCTGTAGGTACTGTAAATATGTCCCGGATCCTCTTTCTCTGCTGCTCATCATCAGATTCCTGCTCCCGAGTAACCCTTTTCCCCCTTCTGGCACCCATACTACTGTTTGTAACATTACTCACAGGCTCTACTACAACAACCACTAAAAGCATTAAACAATTAATTAAAAACAATCAATTAAACAATAGACTAAAACATACCAATTAAAATCCAAATCCAGGTCCTGGTCAATTCATTATCGCAAGTTGCTTAAATCTTCTTCCCACATTGCTGCTATTCAGTGGTCGAATGCTTGGTCTCATAGCCAAGTCCTGAGTTTCCTTCTAAAAGACAGGAAGGAGGTGGTCAGTCTGATGTCCCTGGGGAGAGAGGCCACTGCTGAAAAGGCCATGTCCCTTGTCCCCACCAGTCACGTTTGCGATGGTGGTGGGATCGAGAGCAGGCCTCTACAGATGATCTTAGACTTTGTGATGGTTTGTAACAGGAGATATGTTTGGACAAATACAATGTGAATGACAGTTCGAGCATATGTCTCTTCTATTTCCTCCTTATTTCCAGGTGTGCAATGCCTACAACAAAGGGGAGGCAAGTTGCAACCAGCAAGATAATTGCGCCAAGCTCCATATTTGCCGGTACTTTCTCAAAGGACAGTGTCGGTTTCCCCGATGCAAGAGATCTCATTGCCTTATGGATCCAAAAGCCTTGAAGTTGCTGCTTGCAGAAGGAGTGGATAATGAGATGGCTTTTAATATTCAAACAATCTGTAATTACAAAACGAATGCATTGGCTAGAGAATTAGGTGCAAACAAATGTGAGTGCTACTAAATATCCTATAGGTGGGAAAGGCAACTTGGATGCCCTTGGAAATCTCTGAATGTTCTTCTCGGTTGTTTTAGACACTTCCTCAAAGCTCAGACCTACAGCAAATCAAGAAAAGTCTGGAAATCTGGGTAAATCCGTACTTGAGCAGACTTCCGGCTGGAATGCTTTCATGAACATAGATCCAAACCAAGGTGAGCCAATACATTTTTTAAGAAAAGGATACAAGTGGGTTGAGGAAGTCAAAGACAGCAGTTTTGTATTTTGATGACAAAGGTTTCCAGTCTTCCCATTATTATTATTATTATTATTATTATTATTATTCTGACACAAAAACACAGTATGCTATAGGAAATGAGATCTATATACTGGATTTAATATCACAAAATCACAAGTCGAACATTTCCCAAGTGTCTTAAGACTGTGATGTATTTTCGAATGATGCGTGCAGATCCAAGTAAGGTGGCCTTTTGTTGTTGACAGATCATGATTTTGTCTTTGTTTATTGTTTCCAAAAGCCGGCTAAGGTCTTTTGGCACGGCACCCAGTGTGCCAATGACCACTGGGACCACCTGTACTGATTTATGCCAGAACCTTTGCAGTTCGATTTTGAGATCCTGATAACGGCTGAGTTTTTCCTGTTGTTTTTCCTCAATGTGACTGTCACCTAGTATAGTGACATCCATAATCCAAACTTTTTTCCTTTCCACAGTAATAATAATAATAATAATAATAATTATTATTATTATTATTATTATTATTTTGCAATAGTGGAATTGCATGTTCTTCTAATGCAAGAGGCAATACTGATGGCAGCAATGCTTCTGATAAAGTCTCCTGATTCAGACAGGCTTTTTCTGAGGAGCCAGATTAAATGTGCCAAATTCGGTAGCAGCAGTAGTGGGGGTGACAATGGTTGAGGATTTTGTGACCTGGCCCACTGTTTAAAAAGTTTGTGGACCCCTGGGCTAGAGAATTAAGTGAAAACAAATGTGAGTGCTATTAAATATCCCATAGGTGAGAAAAGCAACCTGGATCCCCTTGGAAATCTCTGAAAGTTCTTCTCTGTTGTTTTAGGCATTTCCTCAAAGCCCAGTCCTATAGCAAATCAAGAAAAGTCTGGTTATCAGATTAAATCCATACTTAAGCAGACTTCCGGCTTGAATGCTTTCATGAACATAGATCCAAACCAAGGTGAGCCAATGCATTTTTAAAGCAAAGGATACAAGTGGGTTCAGGAAGTCTAAGACAGCAGTTATGTATTTTGTTGACAAAGGTTTCCAGTCTTCCCATCACATTTTTTTTTGTAGTAGTGGGATTGCATACTCTTCTAATGCAAGAGGCAATACTGATGGCAGCAATGCTTCTGATAAGGTCAAGAAAAGTCTGGTTATCAGATTAAATCCATACTTAAGCAGACTTCCGGCTTGAATGCTTTCATGAACATAGATCCAAACCAAGGTGAGCCAATGCATTTTTAAAGCAAAGGATACAAGTGGGTTCAGGAAGTCTAAGACAGCAGTTCTGTATTTTGTTGACAAAGGTTTCCAGTCTTCCCATCACATTTTTTTTGTAGTAGTGGGATTGCATGCTCTTCTAATGCAAGAGGCAATACTGATGGCAGCAATGCTTCTGATAAGGTCTCCTGATTCAGACAGGCTTTTTCTGAGGAGCCAGATTAAATGTGCCAAATTCGGTAGCAGCAGTAGTGGGGGTGACAATGGTTGAGGATTTTGTGACCTGGCCCACTGTTTAAAAAGTTTGTGGACCCCTGGGCTAGAGAATTAAGTGAAAACAAATGTGAGTGCTATTAAATATCCCATAGGTGAGAAAAGCAACCTGGATCCCCTTGGAAATCTCTGAAAGTTCTTCTCTGTTGTTTTAGGCATTTCCTCAAAGCCCAGTCCTATAGCAAATCAAGAAAAGTCTGGAAATCAGAGTAAATCCGTACTTGAGCAGACTTCCAGCTTGAATACTTTCATGAACATAGACCCAAACCAAGGTGAGCTAATGCATTTTTAAAGAAAGGGATACAAGTGGCTTCAGGAAGTCTAAGACAGCAGGTTTCCAGTCTTCCTATTATTATTATTATTATTATTATTATTATTATTATTATTTTGCAGTAGTAGGATTACATGCTCTTCTAATGCAAGAGGCAGTACTGATGGCAGCAAGGTCTCCTATGTCAGACAGGCTTTTTCTGAGGAGCCAGACTAAATGTGCCAAATTGGGTAGCAGCAGTAGTGGGGGTGACACTGGTTGAGGATTTTTTTAGAGGCAACAGCATGAAACACTGTGATGAGACAATGCACAAAGGAAAAAGAGATTGTGCTAGATTATGATAGTCCAAGCTTGGATAGCACTCAGTCAACTATTGGAAAGAGCTTAGGACATACAAGAGCAGCACTGTGGATAATTCAGCTGTACTGAAGCCAAAGGGATATTCAGCTGTTGGTGGGCTGAGAGGTGACAGCAAGATAATTACTCCAAGCTCCATATTTGCCGATACTTTCTCAAAGGACAGTGTCGGTTTCCCTGATGCAAGACTGTCTTATGGATCCAAAAGCCTTGAAGTTGCTGCTTGCAGAAGGAGTGGATATTGAGATGGCTTTCTATATTCAAACAATCTGTAATTACAAAACGACTGCATTGGCTAGATCAGGGGTCCTCAAACTAAGGCCCCCCTAGGGCCGTCTACGGCCCTCCAAGGTCGTTTACACGTCCCTCGCTCAGGGTCAACCTAAGTCTGAAACGACTTGAAAGCACAACAACAACAATCCTATCTCATCAGCCAAAAGCAGGTCCACACTTACCATTGAATACTAATAGCTTATCTTTATTAAAAAGTGTTCTTCATTTTAATTATTGTATTGTTTTAAAACGTTTGGCACTACAAATAAGATATGTGCAGTGTGCATAGGAATTCATTCATATTTTTTTTCAAATTATAATCCAGCCCTCTGACAGTTTGAGGGACTGTGACCTGGCCCTCTGTTTAAAAAGTTTGTGGCCCCCTGGGCTAGAGAATTAGGTGAAAACAAATGTGAGTGCTATTAAATATGCCATAGGTGAGAAAGACAACCTGAATCACATTGGAAATCTCTGAACGTTCTTCTCTGTTGTTTTAGGCATTTCCTCAAAACCCAGACCTATAGAAAATCAAGAAACTTCTGGAAATCAGAGTAAATCTGTACTTGAGAAGACTTCCAGCTTGAATACTTTCATGAACATATACTCAAACCAAGGTGAGCTAATGCATTTTTAAAGAAAGGAATACAAGTGGGTTCAGGAAGTCTAAGATAGCAGTTCTGTATTTTGATGACAAAGGTTTCCAGTCTTCCTATTATTATTATTATTATTATTATTATTATTATTATTATTATTTTGCAGTAGTAGGATTACATGCTCTTCTAATGCAAGAGGCAATACTGATGGCGGTAATCCTTCTGATAAGGTCTCCTATGTCAGACAGGCTTTTTTTGAGGAGCCACATTAAATGTGCTAAATTGGATAGGAGTAGTAGTGGGGGTGACACTGGTTGAGGGTTTTTCAGATGCCACAGCATGAAACACTACGATGAGAAAGTGTACAAAGGAAAAAGATGAGAGTCCAAAGTTGGATGGCACTCAGTGGGAAGATCTTAGGACATACAAGAGTAGCACTGTGGATAATTCAATTGTACTGAAGCCAAACGGATATTCAGCTGTTGGTGGGCTGAGAGGTGACAGCAAGATTATTGCTCCAAGCTCCATATTTGCCGATACTTTCTCAAAGGACAGTGTTGGTTTCCCCGATGCAAGAGATTTCATTGCCTTATGGATCCAAAAGCCTTGAAGTTGCTACAATGTACAACTGCATTGGCTAGAGAATTAGGTGAAAACAAATGTGAGTGTTACTAAATGTCCCATAGGTGAGAAAGGCAACCAGGATCACCTTGGAAATCTCTGAAAGTTCTTCTCTGTTGTTTTAGGCATTTCCTCAAAACCCAGACCTATAACAAATCAAGAAACTTCTGGAAATCAGAGTAAATCTGTACTTGAGAAGACTTCCAGCTTGAATACTTTCATGAACATAGACTCAAACCAAGGTAAGCTAATGCATTTTTAAAGAAAGGGATACAAGTGGGTTCAGGAAGTCTAAGATAGCAGTTCTGTATTTTGTTGACAAAGGTTTCCAGTCTTCCCATCACATTTTTTTTGTAGTAGTGGGATTGCATGCTCTTCTAATGCAAGAGGCAATACTGATGGCAGCAATGCTTCTGATAAGGTCTTCTGTATCAGACAGGCTTTTTCCAAGGAGCCAGATTAAATGTGCCAAATTGGGCAGCAGCAGTAGTGGGGGTGACACTGCACAACACATATAGGAGCTTGTAATGTGCAAAACATGAATCAAGGAAAGCATGACATAGTAAAAGAACTGGAATACATGAACATTGCAGAACTTGGGATGAGTGGGGTAAAGTGGATAGGAATGGAATAAATAACTACACGGTGTTTTACTCAGGGAATGAAAGTCTAAGAAGGAATAGTATGACATTTATATTGAGCAGAAATGTAGCCAAAACAGTCATGGGACACAATGCAAAGAATAAAGCTTTTAAAAAAATCTGTCAGTGTAACCACAGTGCTATGGTACCAACAGTGCTATAGTTTTTGAAGAGACATGAATACAGGGCAAAAGGCAAAAATATACCAAGAGGAAGGCATGTCAAGCAAATCCTTGTTGTGACCACCTTTCATCTGGAAATCTATGTTAGTGGTTCCAGAATAGGTTTTCACAGTGATTTGTAAACCCAACACTAAGACTCTGCCTCTAGAACACAATCTTACTCACCCATGACGAACCCAAGTTTATGCTCCAACCATAGAGGAAAAAGAGGAGGAGATGGAAACATTCTGCAAGTGAGTTCAGGAGTAAATTGATAATACTCAGCCTTTGATTGTGTAGATCATAAAAATTATGGCTCACTCTAAAATAAATTGGTGTGCTACAACATTTGATTGTTCTGTGCATAACCTGTTCTTGGGCTGGGGGGGGGGGGGCTACCATGAGGATAAAGTAGAGAGAACTGGAATGGTTTCCATTTGGCAAAAGGATCAGGCAAGGTCTCACTGAATATATTGTACGCAAAGGTGAATTAAACTCCGAAGATGAAAATGTACAAATTGGAGGGAAGAACATAAGTAATTTGGAAGTAAAGATCACTAAACTGTTGTACTTTTGACATATTATGTGACGTAAAAATACAATAATGCTTGCCATGGTAGATGACAATTTAAGAGGAGGAAGACCCTGTTACAAATGGGGAGACGCAATCAAGAAAGCCATAGCCCCAAGTTTGCAAGATTTGAACAAGACTGTTAATAACAAAGTGACTTGGAGGTATCTCTTTCATAGGGTTGTCATAAGTTGAAGTGTGCTTAACTGCAGTTAACAACAAAAAAGACCCAATGTAACATGTATCCCTCTAAATTTGTTGTTGTTCATTCAGTCGTTTCCGACTCTTCGTGACCTCATGGACCAGCCCATACCAGAGCTCCCTGTCTGCCATCACCACCCCCATCTCCTTCAAGGTCAATCCAGTCACTTCAAGGATGCCATCCATCCATCTTGCCCTTGGTTGGCCCCTCATCCTTTTTCCTTCCATTTTCCCCAGCATCATTGTCTTCTCTAAGCTTTCCTTTCTTCTCATGATGTGGACAAAGTACTTTATCTACTATCCTTCCCTCCAATGAGCAGTTGGGCTTTATTTCCTGAAGTACAGACTGGTTGGATCTCAGAACTTTCCTCCAACAGCACAATTCAAAAGCATCTATCTTCCTTCGCTCAGCCTTTTCTATGGTCCAGCTAAATTATGGTCCCTCTAAATTAGTGTAGATTAATCTATATTGACCTTTTCAGCAAATTTTTAAAACACTGGTGGAGTTTGGGGAAAATTTTCAAAATGTGGGGACTGTTTATATTTGCATGTACATGCAGAAACTAACAGTTGAATTATCTGTGTTGTAACATATTACACAGTTGATTCATTGCAGTCATCATTTGCATTGACAATGTTGAAGAATGTCTCTGACTTGTTCTTGATTTAAAATTTCTCATTTTTCCCTCATACAGATGTGAAAACAGCTCATTGTCCTAAATCTCTTCCAAATGCAGAGAAAGAGAAAATAGATGAGATATGTCTATATTATCTCTTTCAGTTCTGCAAGCATAAAAGTAAGTCTCTAGAACAGTGGTTCTCAGCCTTCCCAAAGCTTTGACTCCAGTTTCTCATGTTGTGGTGACCCACCTCCCAACCATAACATTGTTTTCATTGCTACTTCACAACTGTAATTTTGCTACTGTTATGAATCGTAATGTAAATATCTGATATACAAAATGTATTTTCATTCACTGGGCAAAATTTGGCACAAATGTCCGATACACCCATATTTGAATACTGGTGGGGGATTGATTTTGTCATTTGGGGGTTGTAGTTCCTAAGATTTATAGTTAATCTACAATCAAAGAGCATCCTGAACTCCACCAACAATGGAATTGAACCAAACTTGCACACAGAACTCCCATGACCAACAGAAAATACTGGAAGGGTTTGGTGGGCATTGACCATGAGCTTTGTGAGTTATAGTTCACCTACACCCAGAGAGTACTGTGAACTAAACTTGACACGAATACTTAAGATGCCCAAATGTGAGCACTGGTGGAGTTTGGGGAAAATAGAACTCGACATTTGGGAATTGTAGTTGCTGGTTTGCCTACGATCAAAGAGCATTCTGAAACCCAGTGAACCATCACGGAGATTAAGATCCTCCAGGGAGGCCCTGCTTTCCGTCCTACCATTGTCACAGGCACGATTGGTGGGGACGAAAGACAGGGCTTTCTCGGTGATTGCTCCCCGGCTATGGAACTCCCTTCCTGGTGAGATCAGGTCAGCCCCCTCCCTCCTGTCCTTTAGAAGGATGGTAAAAACTTGGCTGTGGGACCAAGCTTTCGGGACAGGGCAATGAAGAGGCAGTGGGAAAGGTGACACGGCCAATTGGATTTCATGTGGATGGCTAGGATGGTTTTAAATGGTGTATTTTAATATTTTGATAAATGTTTTTTAATGTTTATGTGTTGTATGTGAATTTGTTTCCCGGCATTGAATGTTTGCCATGTATATGCTGTGCTCTGAACTGAGTCTCCTTTGGGGTAAAAATATAAATGTTTTAAATACTAAATAATAATAACCCTACCAATGATAGAATTGAGCCAAACTTCCCACACAGAACCCTCATGACTAACAGAAAATACTGTGTTTTCTGATGGACTTTGGCGACTCTCTGATACCCCCTCGCGACCCCACTGTTAATGCATGGAAATTTAAATGGCACTGCTAGCATAAATCCACTCCCCAAATGTTTTTGCAAGCTTTCAGACATTTCTGATAGAGCTCAAAAGTCAACCAGTGAAACAGGCAAGCTGTTCAGCTCAAGGACAGATAGCAAATGACTTATCTAAACAAACTTAGTTAAACTCATTTAGATAGCAGATAAGTTAAAATAAATCAGAACAAATGACCCAGGGCTTGGAAAAGCCAGTCAAAATAAAATATCTAGACAGATAAACAGATAAACAGATCACACTTATTGTGCTGCCACCCTTTCCCGGAAGCCATGTAATGTATTAAAAACCCAAATAGCTAAATAAACAAATAGAAGCTTTTAAAACAGAGACAGTTTATTATTATCTTAGGAAATTAGGAAAAAGTTTAGTAGTAAGACTCAGTAAGATTCTTTTAAAAACTGGGTTGTTTTTTTGTCGTGTCAGGAGTGACTTGAGAAACTGCAAGTCGCTTCTGGTGTGAGAGAATTGGTCGTCTGCAAGGACATTGCCCAGGGGACGCCTGGATGATTTGATGTTTTTATCATCCTTGTGGGAGGCTTCTCTCATGTCCCCGCATGAGGAGCTGGAGCTGATAGAGGGAGCTCATCCGCCTCTCCCTGGATTCGAACCTGCAACCTGTCAGTCTTCAGTCCTGCCGGCACAAGGGTTTAACCCACTGCGCCATCAGAGGCTCCTCTTAAAAACTGGTGATTAACAGCATATTAATGGCTAATATTGATTTGCTCAATTTGCTAATCTGACTACCTAGACTTCAGGCCTGCATAACCTGTGGCCCTCCCAACTACCAGAAACCCTAGCCAACTTGTTCAATGGTCAGGAATTCTGGGAACTGAAGTCTAAAACATGTGGGGTGCTGCAGGTTGAAGCAGTCTGGCATTGGCCAATGTGTATATGTTTATTCTGTTTCAAAGCAGTAATACGCTGCTTTTGTTGGCAAAATCATTGATTTCACTGGAAATTTGTCATTTGGCATCCAAACTAGATGATAGTTCACTAACTTTTCTGCCTACTACAGCAAAAATAAATATCTACACAAGAGTGATACATTTATTGGCCAACTGAAATAATCAAAATGTATCATGCAAGATTTTGATACTCCACTGACATCAAAATACAGGAGAAGAAAAATGACAATGTTAGAGTCACGGGCCTGAATTTTATGTCAGATGCAGCTCATGAAACATCTCAGTGCTGAAAGAGGCCACTTCCCTTCTTGACTATATAGGATTAAGACAAAGGACAGTCAATTTTAAATTTCATCACCAATAGTAAAGAAATGTCCCTTAATAATAATAATAATAATAATAATAATAATAATAATAATAATAATAATAATAATTTATTTATACCCCGCTCCATCTCCCCCAAGGGGATTCAGTGRAGCTTACATGAGGCCACGCCCATAGGTACAATACACAACAATATAACACAAGAACATAATAAAATCAAAAAATAAAATACATAAATGCAAAACAATATAATAGCAACACAACAATATAAAATCAGACATTAAAACACAAAAGATTTCGCTGGGCAGGGCCAAATTCAGGATAAAATTTTAAAACACTGGGAGATAGGACAATGTCAAARKTCGGGAGGGGGATCCGGGGATGAGGAGGGATTTAATTGCACGAACCATAAACAAAGTGCTACTGAGGTCATTTAGTACAACGTTTTTGGTCAGGGAGTACCTTACGTTCAATCACTGAAGGCACATTGGAATAACCAGGTTTTCAGATTCCTCCTGAAGATTYGCAGCATGGGGGCTTGCCTAATGTCTTTAGGAAGCGAGTTCCAGAGTCGAYGGGCCACCACAGAGAAGGCTCTCTCTCTCGTCCCCGCAAYTCGCACTTGTGATGCAGGCGGGAGCGAGAGAAGAGCCTCTCCGGAAGATCAAAGAGATCGTGTGGGTTCGTAAATGGATCCAGATTGGCTCAGTCCTTTCTGGCTCAGTTCAAAGTCATATGATTAGAGCTGTAAATAGATTTTGTACTCAGGATATGTAATGCATCATCTTTCCCCATATGATTCTATGCTGCGCTCAGTTGCAGAGGAGCTTTGATGAAGGAATTGCTGATGAGAAGAAGTGAAAAATCAAATATTGTGAAACTCCCCATCCCTAAGGGATAAATAATCCGCTGCCAATGTTGTCCAACTGTTATGTTACTTAAAGTCTGATTATTACCAGTTATTGAAATTTGTATTCCTTGTTCTTTTTGTTTCTGTTATTTGCTTTGTTTTCATGCTCTGTTATTAGTTGAAATAACCACTGGGTGATTCCTTTGCTTGTTCTTTTTCTAGATAACTGCAATATGGTCCATTACCATTTGCCTTATCGATGGCAAGTAGATAGTGGAAATGGTTGGAACGATTTGCCCAATGGAGGGGAAATAGAAAAAGCCTATTGTGACCCAAGTTTAACCAGGTATAAAATGGCTCTTTCCTTCTTTGTGAAAAGTTTTAGTGGAAATTGGTTTTCTATTAGCTGAAGTTCAACCCTGGCTTATTTTATTTGTTTGTTTATTTACTTACTGCATTTATATACTGCTTTTCTCACCCCTGGGAGGACTCAAAAGTGGTGTACAACAAGCAGTGGCAAGAATCAGTGCCAACATATATACGCAACCAAAGCATAATAACTAAAACAATAACCTATAACTATAAATCAAACCTTCTCAATGTAGACCTTTCTCCCTTTGGAAAAGATAGTGCAGTAACTCACTTAAGTCACAAATATCTTGACTCTGATGTCCTGCTGAGGCATCTGTCTCAGTGGCATGCAGGGTCAGGAGGGGCCATGAACAAGAACAAGAACCCACTGCATTTAGTTACTGCTGAAAAATGCAACACAAGCACACCAAAAGTCCATTTTAATGAAGAAACTGAGACGCTCCTTCCTTCTGGTCAATTAATGGGAAGTTTAGTTTCACAACCCCGTGTCTCTTTATGAGCTCCCTCCAAATAACTTGCTCCTATTCTTATCTCATTTGAGTTTTTTTAACATTTTATCCTGTACATGTGGCCCGTCCATTGTCTCTGCGATTGTGGTTATTGTAATGTTATTTTGTTACTGTATTCATATGTTTTTAATGTAATTTTGATGCTGTTGCTTGTTGCTTATGTTTTGGTTTTATTTTTACTGTAATATGTTGACTGGGCTTGGCCCCATGTAAGCCGCTCCGAGTCCCTGTTGGGGAGTTGGTGGTAGAGTATAAATAAAGATTGTTGTTGTTGTTGTTGTTGTTATTATTATTATTAATCTTCCTTCTGGATTCTTATTTTACTTGTCGAAGATGCAAGTCAAGCAAAATTACCAAGTAAAATTGAGAAGGAATGTAAATTATCAAAGCTGCAGCTGTAAGTGGAGTCTTCCCCACTGAGCTGATTGAATAATGGTATTTAAGGACTGCAAGAAAGGCCACTAAAGGCTAGTGAAACCTGTGAGGCTGCATGAATCCTAACAACAAACTATGGCCCCTTCCACACAACTGTATAAAATCCACATTGAATTGGATTATATGGCAGTGTGGACTCAGATAATCCACTTCAAAGCAGATATTGCGTCGTGTTATTGTTTTTGCTTATTTTGCTATGAGTTTTGTATTGTTTTTGTATTATTGCTGTTATTGTTATTGTTGTGTTTGGGCTTGGCCGCATGTAAGCCGCACCGAGTCCCTTGGGAGATGGTAGCGGGGTACAAATAAAGTCTTCTTCTTATTATTATTCTTCTTCTTATTATTATCAGCCTTGATATTCCAGGTTATATGACTGTGTGAGCTTCCAACCAATTCTGTGTAGCTTGTTGTCAACCTTTGCAACTCGAAAGACAGTTGCATCTGTCAAGTAGGAAATTTAGGTACCACTTATGTGGGGAGGCTAATTTAACTAATTTACAAGGCCATAAAAATCTCCGACAAGCATTCGGGGAATGAGGAGTATTTCATCAGTGTCACAGATGGATGGTGAAGCGACAGCTCCCCTGGTGGCCAGAAAAAGTTGGAATGTTAAATCGCCTCTGACTGTCTGTCTATATGTGTTGTGTGTCTACGGCGTTGAATGTTTGCCATGTATATGTATGTTGTAATCTGCTCTGAATCCCCTGCAGCGTGAGAAGGGCAGAATATAAATACTGTAAATAATAATAATACTGTAAATATTACATGTCTCTAACTTTTTGTATGGTCTCACTTTTATATACTGATTGGCTTTTGAGAAGGGGTAGAAGGTATTGAGGAGGGGTGATGTGAACTAATACCATTGGAAAACATGAATACAAATATCTGGTGTTTATACATACCTAGACATTTTTTTCTCCCTGTCTCTTTCCCCTAGTGTTTTGGACTTGGGCATCGATTTCGGGACTATGACCTCTTCAACTGGTCCAATTCGACGTCTGTCCACTCCATCATCAGTCACCAAACCTGCTAAATTTGTAATGACAACAAAATGGCTTTGGTACTGGAAAAATGACAAGGGCCAATGGATTGAATATGGAAAACCGGTCAGTTTGCAATTTATGCATTTTAGGGCCCTGAGCAAACCTAACTGAATGGAGGATTTGGCCTGTTTTTTTTGTCCTAACCTGAGTAAGAGCCTATAACAGTCTTGTACATCCAAACAGAACCAGCTGCAACTATCCCCACTGCTATCCCGTGTTCCCCTGCCGAGATGCCCCAGGGACATGGGATGGCAATCCCCTTCCCCCACGCACAGTGTAGTGACAATCTCTGATTTGGGACAATGGGTTTTATATGGCAAACAGGTGTATTTTGGGGCCCTGGAAAAAAACTAGTTTCTGGGATGGATAGGGCCCACCTATTTCCAAACACTTGTTATGATGTCTGCTGAGATGATGGGGAATGCTATGAAGGGATGGGGAGAAGAGCGGATAATTTCCTATATCCTTTGCTCTCCCCCTTCCTCAGTGCCTCATAATTCTGACTAACATCAGGACAAGTGATGGGGAACAGGTAGGAAACATATTGTGGCAAGAGTTCTCTGCAACATGTGGAGCGAAGGGGAAATAGGGTGGCAGCCCAGCGACGCTGAACCATGTTCGGCACCTCTGGGTGATGTGGACTCCATCTCATCTCCTAGGTAGCCAGTGGAGTCCCTGTGGGGACACATATTGGGGCCAATCCAGCATTCAGCACACCAAATTAGTCCCATTATAAGTGTTAGTGTAACTGTGTCCCTCTAGAAGGTTTGACATGTGTGATTTTCTATGTTTTTCATGGATTTATTCTGAATTGGTTTTAGCAGTAATGATGTTCAATGCTGTTTTAATATTTGTATATTGTAAACTGTATGCTAAAGTTTTTATGTTATGCTTTTGAGACTCCTGCGGGAGATATAAAGTGGGGTATAAATAAATATTATAATAATAATCTATATAAATAAAAATGTAATGTTCGTTTGTGGGATTAACGGAACTCAAAAACCACTGGATGAATTGACAACAAATTTGGCAGCAAAACACATTCTAATCAGATCTATGTCTTTCAAACAAAAAAAACCCCATAAAAAATGAAGGGGAAATAACTTAAAACTCCCCAAAAAGAAAAATGCCTTGCAGAGCATGCGCAAAAGCCCCTCTCCCCATTGCATGAGAAGAATGAAGCACCAACCGTTGTGAGGGAAGAGAAGCCTCGCCATGGAGTCCCTTTCCTTCATTTGGGGAGGGATTGAGGAAAGGAAAGAGGGAGGGAAGGAAAAGGCCTGGCCCTGCGGAGGGGTGGGGGCTTGGCGAGGCAAGCCCTGGCAGCAGCTGGAGCCACTGCAGCGGCTCCATGAGGCCCACGGGGCTACCAGGCAACTCTTTCCCCAAGACCAGAGGATTGCAAGGCTGCAACCCCCCCCCCCCCCAGTTGGGTGAAGGGAGGATGCAAACTATGAGAAGGCCGGCAACTCTCCCACTTGAGCTCCACATCCCCCCTTTCACACACACCCCAAATCCTTTAAAAACCCTTACAAACTGTCCCGGAGGAAGGAGGGGAAAGAATGGGAAAGGTGAGAAGAAAGGAAGAAAAGGATTGGTGAAGAGAAGGGAAGATTATGAATGGAAGGAAAGAAAGAGGAAGGAAGGAAAAGGAGGCAGGGCTGGGAGAGGAAAGGAAAGGAAGAGGCAGGGAAGGAAGGAAGGAAGGAAGGAAGGAAGGAAGGAAGGAAGGAAGGAAGGAAGGAAGGAAGGAAGGAAGGAAGAGGGAAACTGGTGAAGGAGAGAGAAGGATATAGAATCAGAGAGCCCTAGAGTTGGGAGACACCTGGTGGGCCATCCAGGCAGACCCCATTCTGTGAAGAAGCAAGAAAATCACATTCAAAGCACCCCAACAGATGGCCACCCAGCCTCTGTTTCAAAGAGGCTTTTTGAGTGTTTTGGCCAGCATGAATATAACTGAAAAGCCTTGCAGCTTCAGTGGCTGCTTCTCATTACTTTATTTTCCATACCACCTTGCACCTTAACAGCCTGACTTCTACTAGCCAGCAGGAAACCTTTGGTGGGAGGAGTTCCCTAGCCCAGATTGCTTCATGTCTGCAAATCCTCTGTTTTCTGAGGGTCACAGCAATGCATGGCAGGGTACAGCTAATTTTAATAATAATAATAATAATAATAATAATAATAATAATAATAATAATATGCATTATTAATAATAATATGCATTATTCTGTGAGAAACCATAGGAATGATTGTTGGGTGTCATTATGGATTGCAGAGAAATATTCCTGGATAGATTTTCAGTAAATTTTCATGGTAGTACTAAATACAGTTTAGTGGGACTGAGGTTATTGTCTGATATATATTTTTAAACTTAGATTTAATGGCAGTTTTATCTAGTTCTAATACATTGGAACATTTATGGTATATAATGTTAAAAAAGGTTTCAGTCAAAAAACTGAACTATGAATGATGATAAATGCCAGACTCTAATCTTGCAATCCCACACATGAGCCCACCTGCCCAGATATGTATTTATTTAATGTCTTTTTTGTCAAGAAGAATATATCCAACTCTGTCCTGATCTCATATCCACAAGTATGTTAGTATGCATACCCAGGGATAAATCCCATTCTCCAAGTCCAACGATAGTATAGAATTAATGAAGTTTGACACCCTTTTTTGTTATGGTGCAGTTCAAAGACTAACATGGCCATGTCTTTGAACTGCACCATAAATGGGAGAAGAGACACATGCAGCATAACATGTCCCAGTACCTGAGTGCGATGTTATATATGTTATTGTTATATATTTCCTTGCTACAGGATGGAAAAGCCCAGGGCTCCAACATATGTTCTGATGATCTAGAGAATGTATTTCTAGCAGATCCAAAGGGCAGCATCCAGTTCCAAGCAGATTCACAGATGTATATTATCAGCTTTAAAGGTACTGTTTCCATTCATTGTGGCTATAAGTTTTCACCCATACATTCCATCACAATCTTTAGTATTGATACTAAATGCCCTCCTTAGTTTACCCACAATTGTCTGAGAGCATGGACTGCAGTATAAAAAGATCTATCTTGTCATCTTTTTTTTTTTTGCAAGACATGACCCAGAGGAATGTACACTACCAAACCAGGAGAGAAGTCCGGAGACGCCCCAAGTTTGTTTCTTCTGAAGATGTAAAGACGAAGAAAGGGTATAACTTTACACTCTGTTATAACAAAGACCTAGTGTCGGGGTAGTTGAGGACCCAGAGCTGAGAAGTAGAGCAAGGTGGATTAAAAAAGAAAGGGTTGACTACCAAGACAGCCAGGGATCTGGTGGTACTGAAGGAAGAACAGGTGTTATCACCCAACTAAGGTCTTCCCAGGCCAAGAGGAGGTAAGGCAGGGGGTACAGGGTTGGTTCTTAGGCATTAACTTGACCTGGTCTGTAAAACAATCATGTGCATATAAGAATGGTGAACCATTTTTGGGAATGTTTTGTTTCCTCAGATTTGTGGGTGAACCACATAGATTTTAACATGCTGAACACAACTATGTAATATCATGTCTGTATCATGTACAGCAGTGTTTCGCAACCTGGGGGTCGGGACCCCGGGGGGGGGGTCGCAAAGTTGTGTCAGAGGGGTCACCAAAGGCCATCAGAAAACACAGTATTTTCTGTTGGTCATGGAGGTTCTGTGTGTGAACTTTGGCCCAATTCTATCATTGGTGGGGTTCAGAACGCTCCTTGATTGTAGGTGAACTATAAATCCCAGCAAGTACAACTCCCAAATGTCAAAGTCTATTTTCCCCAAACCCCATCAGTTTTCACATTTGGGCATATTGAGTATCCGTGCCAACTTCGGTCCAGATCCATTATTGTTTGAGCCCACAGCTCTCTGGATGTAGGCGAACTACAACTCCCAAACTCAAGGTCAATGCCCACCAAACCCTTCCAGTATTTTCTGTTGGTCATGGGAGTTCTGTGTGCCAACTTTGGTTCAATTCCATTGTTGGTGGGGTTCAGAATGCTCTTTGTTTACAGGTTAACTATAAATCCCAGCAACTACAACTCCCAAATGACAAAATCAATCCCCCCGCCAACCCCACCAGTATTCAAATTTGGGCATACCGGGTATTTGTGCCAAATTTGCTCCAGTGAATGAAAATACATCCTACAGATCATTATTTACATGGCGATTCATAATGTTAGGGTTATGGTTGGGGGTCACCACAACATGAGGAACTATATTAAGGGGTCACAGCATAAGAAGGTTGAGAACCACTATGTACAGTTTTCCAGAAAAAGCCGATACATCCTAAGCATTGCTATATATCTACAGTGGGGTACACTATGACAGTAATGCTATCATCAGGAAACAAAACTAAAAATGTTTTGCTGCAAATTTTCGTTTGTAGTCTCTGTCCAATGCTTTGCGGAGGAGAGTCCCAACAATACTCACCCAACATAGACGGATTCCACTTGCCCTGATACCGTTTCTCCATCTTGGCAATGTCCCATTCAAACCTTTCAACGTGTTTGTCACTCACAGCACCCAGGTTGTCTGGAAAGAAGTCTAAGTGAGAATGAAGAAAATGTATCTTCAGTGACATGTTGCATTTAATTGATTTGTATGCCTGAAGCAGACTTTCAACCTGTCGGACATAATCTGGTACTTTATCATTGCTTAGAAAGTTACAAACAATATTCTTGAAGGCTGTCCACGTAACATGCTCTGCACCTTGTAGAAGACCATCAAAGTGGCTTATCCTTCATCACACCTTGGATTTGTGGGCCACTGAAAATGTCTTTTATCTTCACATCACTTATACATGGAAACATCTGCAGCAAATAAATTAAAGCTTCATTTTGTTTGTTCATTGCCTTGAAGAAGTTTTTCCTTAGCCCAAGTTTGATGTGTAAAGGTGGAAGAAATAATTGTCAACCAGTCGGTCATGTGTAACATTCTTCTGCCATGCAACCGGTTTATTGCAGGGAGGCCAGTCCTTTCTGATATAATGGAAATCTCTTGCTCGATTGTCCCACTCATAAAGGAAACAGCAATACTTTGTGTAAACAAGCTGCAGACCTATTAGAATTGCAACTACCTAAAGATTGCCACACAAATTTCAGTTGTGCTTTGAGTATTAAAAGCTGAAGTTGCATGTTCAAATATGATTCTTTCATATGAAAGGCATGTCTGATAGGAATAGAAAGGTAGATAATATGATTGTGCAGCAAAACAGCCTTCAAATTTAAGAATTTGTCAGGGGTACTTTAATTGTGCTTTTCCTGCATGGCAGGGAGTTGGACGAGATGGCCTATTATTCTCTAATTCTATGAATGATGAGTCAATAAGCAATTACTATTTCATGGTAGCACAAAACAATCCACTGCTGTCACAGCAAAAGGTCACACTGTCTGCATGCTAAAATTTCTTCATAATGGTGGAGAAATTTTGATATTTTTGTGCCGGATGACAAAAGATTCCATCCTTGCAGCCTTGATTCAAGTTGATAAACCCAAATCTCTGACCAGATCATTCAGCTCTGCCTTAGTAAATAAGGATCACTGGATGTTTATTTATCTCTCCCTTGTTGAAGGACTCTGAGCAGCTATCACTGATGGTGCAAAGCCAGGATTAGCATCTGCTTCCATCTGCATCTTATGGCCACCATCATCTATCTCTTCATTTTCTAATGTCCATGCCTTTGGCATGCCCAAGCAAATTTTTACACAATCAGATATTTATTACTGTGGTATTTTAACAGACCTAGTCTCTGTTATATGTTACATAATGTTGGTTATAGCTGTCAAAGATATGAGCAATCTAAACATTATGCAAATTACTGTCAAAACAAGAAATTGTTTCAAAATTTTGCAATAATTGTAAAAACAAAATGGGCTGTTTCTCAAAAACCTTACATGATGTGACAATTTTGAAGTTACGTATTTATGTGATCAGCATCAAAAATCTACTTGGTACACAAAAAATTGTAAAGGAAACAAAATACCTGTTTTCCAGTGAGGGCCTTTTGTGCGGGGAAGGAAAACACCTCCAGGTGGAGCTCTGGATGGTCTTTTTCACAGTGTCTTTGTTGTCTCTTGGCTAGACTGTAAGAATGGTTGTCCTCAGGAATATACTCAGCCTGGAGGACTGGGGCAGAGGCAAATGGAGGGATTTCCTTCCAGAGTTAGGACCCCATGAAGCCTGCTGGTAGTGTTCCTTTCTGGGGGGCTGAATGTGATATCAATGAAAAATATATAAAAGAAGGTGTCTTTCCTATTTCCTGCCAAACATGTATTGCAATAAGCAAAGTGCAGCTATCCCTGTTCTCAGACTCCCAGTCAGGGTTAGTGCACGACATAGGATTAACCATGACACAGGAAAGCGAAGAGGAGCTGAGGGGCCTTCTAATCAAAGTGAAAGAAGAAAGTGCAAAAGCTTGGGTTACAGTTAAACATAAAAAAACCAAGTTTATGGCAACCGGTTTGATTGATAAGTGGCAAATAGAGGGAGAAAACGTGGAGGCAGTGACAGACTTTATATTTCTAGGTGCAAAGATTACTGCAGACGCAGACTGCAGCCAGGAAATCAGGAGACGCTTACTTTTTGGGAGGAGAGCAATGTCCAATTTTGATAAAATCGTGAAGAGTAGAGACATCACACTGGCAACGAAGATCCGCAAAGTTAAAGCAACAGTATTCCCTGTAGTCACCTACGGATGTGAGAGCTGGAGCATAGGGAAGGCTGAGTGAAGGAAGATAGATACTTTTGAACTGTGGTGCTGGAGGAAAGTTCTGAGAGTGCCTTGGACCGCGAGAAGATCCAACCAGTCCATACTTCAGGAAATAAAGCCTGACTGTTCATTGGAGGGAAAGATAGTAGAGGCCAAGATGATGCTGGGGAAAATGGAAGGAAAAAGGAAGAGGGGCCGACCAAGGTTAAGATGGATGGATGGTATCCTTGAAGTGACTGGCTTGACTCTGAAGGAGCTGGTGAGGTGACAGCTGACAGGGCGCTCTGGTGTGGGATGGTCCATGAGGTCACGAAGAGTTGGAAGCGACTGAACGAATGAACAACAACAGGAATCAATAATAATTCTGTATATTCAGAACATAGCTGCATTAAGGAGCTCTTGAAAGGGGACAACTTAACATGCCTCATTTCATCTTTTCCTGCAGAGGATTCATTTACACAATAGCTTATGCAATTCTGGCATCACATCCAGCCAAAAGACTCAAGTAAATTCCAGAGCATTTTGCTGTGTTTATTTATTTACCACATTTATATACCACCCCTCTAAGCCCAGAGGCAACTCGGAGTGGTTCCCAAAACTGCAGATTCAAAACAGAATTGTTCTTTTCCCTCAAACCTCTGAAAATCCTTTCAGCAAACCTTTCCAAAACGAGAGACATCCCCAGAAATGCCAAGGATATGAAGAATGAGATTCTCTCTCCCACCTCCCGCAATGTGATTTCATGCCCTTTGGCAGTCCGGAGCCCTGCAGCCATGCCCAACTTTGCCAAGTATCCACACTCAAGACTTTTTTTGGCATGCCTCCCAGAAGGAAGTCATTCTGGGGACAGAGACAAACTAGCAGAGTTGGCATCTAGACCTTTTGCTAATAATGTCAGTGAGATGCCTCTTACAGATAATGAACTGTGTAATATCAATTCGTGGCCCAAAGCCACTCTGGCAACAACATAGGCTGTTTTGGGAGAGGAGGGATCCTGGATGAACTTTAGAATCTGTCTGAATATTTTCTTCCTCCCATCTATTTGGAAACAAGCTAAATTTTTGAGATATTGCAGCTGTGTAGCGTTTTTGTTCAAGAAAAGGCCATAGGTACCAAATTAGTGTGGTGTGTCTAAGGCTCCATTGACTTAAGCCAAACACAATAGAAGAAAGTAGTAGGAAAAGAAAGTAACTAGGAAATGCAGCAAGGCTAGTCCTCAGCCATTGCTGTCTGTTGAATCTAATGTCGTTCATCTAGCAAGAGGGTCAGTAGTTCTCATCCATTTTTTTCTTTTGTTGTGTAAACAGGCACACCGCCTATTCAGCTCAAGTGCCTGCTACCACCCCACCTCCATCACCCAACTATCCTAGCCACTGGGACAAATCAGCATTACCTTCAATTGGATTCAAGGTAACTAGTTAACTGATTTTTGTGGAAGAGATTTGAAACTTGTTTTTTCCAACCGCTGTTCAAATGTGTGAAGTAATGTGAACTCCGCATTCCACTCAGCATGTGTGATAGTGTTTTCTGTGGGCCCGATTCTTTATCACTGTGCAGCCATGAAACTCACAGCAGTTTCTGTCTATAGGGAACATTGCAGGGGCAAGGTCTTCTATCTTTGCCTGTTTTCTGACATGTTTTTGCACCCAGGCTTTAAAAAAAAACAAAACCAGGTGATATTTTTTGCAGCAGGAAGTGATCTAGATATCATTTTTAACCATTTTCTTCTATTAAAAAGCCTCTCATGGGCCCAAAATTCCTGGAGGTTGGTAAAAACATGGTGAAAATGTCCCCCAGGTTGGGCAATTCCCACTGCAATCAATGGGGAAGCAGCTTGTGCAGGTCATCTCCTGCATAAGGAAATGTGACAGGAATCCTACTTCTGCCTGTCACACTGGGAAGATGTACAAATGACAGCTACTTCCTGAATAACAAATATAGACCTCATTCAATTGCAGCAGTTACTTGCTGGAAAGTGGAAAATGGGGGAATAGGGCTAGGAATTACAGAGAAGCACCATAACTACATTGCTTATGCACAGGCCCGTAGCCAGGATTGGAGGATCTACCCTAGCAAACATTTTGTATCTTTATCCTAATACCCCCATACATATGGGATATATTGAGCATGGTGATCAGATCATGATATGAATAAACATGAATAAACAATTTAAATAATGTGCCAGTAAGGCTTTCTCACAGACCACCCTGAGAATTTCAGGGGAAGGGGCTGAAGCCCCTCAAGCCCCCCCCCCCAGCTACATGCCTGCTTATGCAGATCTTCCCATGGGAAGGGTGAGGAAGGAGCAATACTTTCCTTTTGGCAGGGAGGGGGAGGAGGTGTAGTCTGCAGAAGGATTTGTGGGGAAATCTTGGCCCTCCACAAGATCCAAGTTGTGTAGACCCACCATAGAAGATTCCTGGGATTATAGGATCATATAATCCCAGGAAAACAGAGTCTCACTTATCCAACCTTCGCTCATCCAACGTTCTGTATTATCCAACGCAGTCTGCCTCCTGCCCAGATCCACAATGGTGCTAAATTACAATAATTACTACATAACATTATCATGTATTGAACTGCTTTTTCTGTTGATTTATTGTAAAACATTATGTTTTGGTACTTAATTTGTAAAAGCTTAACATATTTTGACATTTAATAGACTTTTCCCTAATCCTTCCTTATTATCCAACATTTAGCTTATCTAACGTTCTGCCAGCCTGTTTATGTTGGATAAGTGATATTCTACTATATAGTCAAGTACTCAATTTCTTCCTAATCTTTAGTTTGGATTGCTTCAAAAATAAACACCTTATATGATCAATTGTGCACAAAGTACTACTAAGTACAATTTCTGCTATCTTTTCATACTGCTTTGCTTAAAAATGCAAATCAATATCAGGCATAAGGGTCATCCAGTCCAACCCCATTCTGCCTTGCAGGAATACACACTCAAAGCCTTCCTGATTGTCAGCCAATCTCTGTTTTAAAACCTCAAAATAAGAGGACTCTGAGACAAGATATTCCACTGGTGAACAGCTCTTAGTATCTTCATGATGTTTCGCGGGAATATCTTATTTATTTATTTACTTCACTTGTATACCACTTTTCTCACTCCTGCGGGGGACTCAAAGCAGTTTCCAACATAATTATGGCAAAATGTAATGCCTCGCGTACAGAAACCTAACATAACAATAACATACAATTATCATTTAAATCATAAAACATGACATCATTTAACATTAAAACATGGAATTAAAAACATATCAATATAAACATTAAAATCATACAATCCAACAAGTTGAACTGCCTAGAGCAGTAGTTCTCAACCTTCCTAATCCCGTGACCCCTTAATACAGTTCCTCATGTTGTGGTGACCCCCAACCATAAAATAATTTTCATTGCTACTTCATAACTGTAATTTTACTACTTTTATAAATTGTAATGTGAATATCTGATATGCAGAATGTATATTCATTCACTGGCCCAAATTTGGCACAAATACCTGATATGCCCAACTTTGGGGGGGGGGGGTTATTTTGTAATTTGGAGTTGTAATTGCTGGGATTTATAGTTGACCTAAAATCAAAGAGCATTCTGAACCCTACCAATGATAGAATTGTACCAAACTTCCCACACAGTACCCCAAACGATCAACAGAAAATACTGTGTTTTCTGTTGGTCTTTGGTGACCCCTCTGACACCTCCTCGTGACCCCTCCTAGGGGTCCTGACCCCCAGGTTGAGAAACGCTGGCCTAGAGTGATCCAGCAGCTAAAAAGCCAATGGGATTTTGGGCTGCATACAAAGGAGTCTCTTGTCCATATCTTATGAAGTCATGGTGCTTCTCTTTTCAGCTTTCGTCAGACCTCTTTACCTGGAATCACACTGTGTCCAACTCTGGGCAAGGCAATTTAAGAAATATTGACTCTAGAAGGTGTCCAGAAGAAGAGGGTGACTAAATTGATGAAAGGCCTGAAGACCATGAATAACTGCTATGAGGACCGGTTTAAATAACTGGGTCTGTTTAGCCTGCAGAAGAGAATGTTGAGAAGAGACATGAGAGCCATGTTCAAATGTCTGAAATAATGTCCTAAGGAAGAGGGTATTTTTCTTTATGGCATTATCTTGCAGTTTGAATCAAATGCTGTATGTTCTAGTCTCTGGAGCCACAGAAAACAAGTGTGTTTCATCCTCAATATACCATCATTTCAAATATTTAAATGTGGCTATCCTGTCACCTCTTAACCTTCTCTTCTCCAGGCTCAGTATACCTTGGAGACCTTTTGCCATATTGGTCACACTCTCTGGCACTTTCCAGCTTGTAAATATCCTTCTTCAGTGGTGTTGCCCAGATCACTGAAGCCAAGCATCTGGCCAGGGAATTGACCTGAAGGCCTTGAATATAGTGTCTCTAGTTTCATGGTTGAAGATGGGTTATTAATATAATAAATGAAATATATATGCAATTGAGGTGGTAGGGCATTTTCTGTATGGCCCCTCTACTTTAAAAGGAAGAAATGTTTTGTGGATCTCTAAAAATGGGCCTCAGAAAGGTTATTTGAAGATGTATTTGATTCAAATGGAGTTTACTCTCTAGTAAAGTAAGTTGTACTCTTAATTGGAGAATTCATATCCTTTTAGTCTTGTGTCCTAATACTGTAAAATAAGAATCAATCTGTAAGAAAGTGTCACATGTTGTATGATAATATGTATGATTTTGGTGGGAGAGATCCCATGAAAAACTGGTGCAAAGAATAGGACATAGGATTGAAGTGTCGATATGCAGGACTTGGTGTTGGGAGACTCAGGTTGTAATCCTCATTAAGTCCTCAAACTTGCTAGGTGACTAGGGTTGGAACAATAAGGAAAAATGAGTCATGTAGGACACTTCGAGTTTAGTATTTATTTATTATTTGTTTACAGTATTTATATTCCGCCCTTCTCACCTGGCAGGGGACTCAGGGCGGATCACAATGCACATATACATGGCAAACATTCAGTGTCATAGACACACAACATATATACACACAGAGACTACTTAACTTTCCAGCTTCATGAGGGTATGCTTTTTGAATTCTGGCCACCGGGGGAGCTGCCGCTTCACCATCCACTTGTGACACTAATGAAGTCCTTCCTCATTTTTTTGCAGGCTGCTGGAGAGTTTTATGGCATCGTAAATTAATTAACTTAGCCTCCCTGCATAAGCGGTACCTAAATTTCCTACTTGACAGATGCAACTGTCTTTCGGGCTTCAAAGGTCCACAGAAAGTTCGATAAATGGGTGGAAGCTCACTCTGACCTGGGCTGGCTTTGAACTCATGACCTCTCGGTCAGTAGTGATTTTAATGCAGCTGACTCGCAACCAGCTGCGCCACAAACTGGTCCATCCCCGGTTTACTGGGGAAGAGGATGTAAATGTAATTTACAAGCTAAACAGGGCTATCTGGCAGCACTATTGGCATTACTGCATTTGTTCTCATGCAGAAAATGTTCTTGCTTTCTGGTATTTTGTCAGCTACATGTGCAGGATGTTCCATTTTCACGAAAGTCACCTGACATCTTGTGATTTTAGGCTATTGAACTCACCAAAGGATTACCTGAATACATTAAAATTGAGACTGTCTTTCAAAAGACAATGGACAATTATGTCATCAAGAAAATAACAAGGATTCAGAACCCATCACTTTGGGAAATCTTCCAGTGGTTTGTATCTGTTTTTTATCATGTTATTCTGGCTTATTTTACAAGGAAATTCTGGAAGACAATCTACATATCACACGGAAGCATGCAAATAGTTTTCCAAATTTTCTTTAGGGGGTCAAGATGCCCAGATCTGGACTAGAAACTTTGTATGATGTGACCTCTTCAGACCTGGTAGTTGTACAGTGGCTTGCCAAAATGGTTAGCATGTTCAGTGTTGATTATGTTGCCATTTTCAGACCAACAACACTGAGAAAGAGACACAGTGCCCACATTTTCTTTTTGAGCAAAGGTGGGGATCCTTTCACCTTGAAGGTTTGGGGCTACTGTCTTATTATTAGTGCTTGGGTTTCTCAGAGTTGAAGTCCAAACATCTGGAGGACAAGTTCCTCAGCTTACACCGCTGTGAGTTGCCCCGGGCTGAGAACAGCGGTATATAAGCAAAGTAAAATAAATAATAAAATGGGCATGTGGGTATGAATATATTTATTGTGTATGTGCTGTCACACTCTGGGCCTGTGAAAAGGCCTGCAGACAGGACGTGTTCTTTATGCCCAACGGGACGCCGGGGGTGCCTCGGATTAGAGGCCCTTTGGATTTCCCTAAACAAAGTCTTTAGAAACTTGGAAAGTTTAACAAAGTTCTTTATTATTGCTTAGGTCTTCAATAAATCAAACAAATACTTCAAGGCTTTGAATCAACTGGTGGCTTTCTTAATCTTGTCCACAAGGGACAGGCAACTATCTTCATGAACTGTTTCTTCTCTAAAAGGGAAATCCTTGACCTCTACCAGGGCAATCTGTCTTAGGCTCTGCTGGCGTGGGCCCCTACACCCGATCCAAATTGCGTTATGGCTGCCACGAGTGGTCCTTACCAAACAGTCCTTTTGTAGATTTCCAAGAGGAATGAAGGTCTTCAGTTCCCAGCAAAGGCTGGCTGTAAAGCTGTGGGACTGGATCCTCCCAGCAAAGGCTATGCTTCTCTGTAGAGCTGTGGGACTGAATTCCCCCCAGCAAAAGCTGTAGAGCTGTGGGACTGGATCCCCCCAGCAAAAGCTGTAAAAGACAAAGCTTTCTACAGGTGGAACTGATTCACGTTCTGTACGAAAGGCTTCTCTGTGTGAACTAGAGGTCTCCCTTTTCCCTCCTAAACCCAGAAAAAGGGGCAGAACTAAAGAACCTAATGATAATTGATGGGCATTGGCCCCATAATTGCAAACCAAGGGAAGCCGCCTTAATGCAAAATGCATGGAACCTTGGAATACATGCAAACACTCAAAGAAAGAAAAAAAAATTGGAGCTCCTGGTACAGCCATACCAGAATAGTGTAAGATGACAGTTATTTTGTGGTTTTGTGGCACTGGTAGAAGCACCAGGCATGCCCTTGGGAAGCTTTCCAATGCCATTAATTTACTCTTAAAGGATTGTTACAACTGGAGGGGAAACTAGTGTTGGCAGATTTGACTTCACTAGACATGAGAATTATTTGTTTTATATCAGGCAAAAAGATCAGATGAAGAAGAAAAATGGAGGGCAGGATGTTGATGAGCGACTCCTGTTCCATGGGACAAACACTAATAATATAAAAGCCATCTGCAATGACAATTTTGACTGGCGAATTTGTGGGACCAACGGAACAGTATTTGGAAAAGGTAGGATGTTTTTTAAAACATGTCTTTAAAAATGTCTTTAAAACCCTCCTATTAAATATATATCCTTCCTTGTTCATGCCCATTGTTTATTTTTTAACTTTTAACTATTACATCCGGCCCAGCCATAGGTTTTTAAATTCTTGCATGTTAATGTTTATATGTGATTTATTTAACTGTATTGTTGATATTTTTTTGTTTATTGTTTTCTTGTTTATTGATGTGTTGTTGTGCTTGGCCTCATGTAAGCCACTCTAAGTCCCTTGGGGAGATGGAGGCGGGGTATAAATTTAATATTATTATTATTATTATTATTATTATTATTATTATTATTATGTTGAATGTGGCACCAGTAAGTTCCCCTTTCAATATTTCCAGGAAAGAGTAGTATTTATGGAGTAAATTGATCTCCTTTGGATTATGTATGGGTGAAATAATCAGGGATACTTACCAGTTAAGACAGTGGTTCTCAACCTTCCTAATGCCACGACCCCTTCATACAGCTCCTCATGTTGTGGTGAGCCCAAGCCATAAAATTATTTTAAACCTACAACAAACCATAAAATTATTTTCGTTGCTACTTTGCAAGTGTAATTTTGCTACTGTTATGAATTATAATGTAAATAGCTGATATGCAGGATGTATTTTCATTCAATGGACCAAATTTGGCACAAATACCCAATACGCCCTGTACAGAAGTGATTATAATAATATGATTATAACTGTATTTATGTTTGCATTGATTGCCCTAAGGCTGGAGCAGCCTAGCTGTGAGGAGTACGTTACCATGGAAACGATGCTGCAGAGGAGTGGGAGGAGCTTAGAGAAGAGTGTTTTTGAAAAGCGACAGTTAAGAGTCAGTCAGGTTGGAGACTCTGAGAAGGGAAGAGTCAGGTTGGAGACTCTGAGAAGGGAAGAGTCAGGAGAGAGACTCTGAGAAGGGAAGAGTTAGGAGAGAAACAGTGTTCGTGAATAGTCAGAGATTTCTTCAGTTAGGAAAGCTGAAGAGGAAAACCTTATTAGTTTCTTTAGTTAGAAAGAACTAACAAAGGCTTGTTTAGATCCCTAGTTAAAGAACTAGAGATCTGGTGTTTGATCATAGAAGAATCAAACGGGGAGACTATTCACCACAGTAAAACATTGTTTATTGAAGTGCTTCACCACAGCAAGAGTTTCATAAGTTGTAACATCGAAAGTCTGAACTGTATCACAACCAAGTTACATGTATCGTTCTCTAAGTATTTGCCAAGCTTAACATCAAACTGCAACCATACGCTTTGTTTCAAATAAACTTGTTCTCTTTGGTTTTTAAAACTGCCTCACCTCTATTTATCCTACGCTCGGTGTACCCAATCTCATAATTACCTCACAACACAAATAGGGTGGCATCCAGTGATATAAATACAAGAGCCTTTTACAATTTGGTGCCGGCTTGCAGTGGACTCCGTTGCACGCCCAAATTTGAATACTGGTTGGGTTGGGTTGGGGGTGGGTCGGTTTTGTCATTTAGGAATTGCAGTTGCCAGACTTTATAGTTCATCTACAATTAAAGAGTATTTTGAACTCCACCAATGATGGAATTGAACCAAACTTGGCACACAGAACTACCATGACCAACAGAAAATACTGGAAGGGTTTGGTGGGCATTGACCTTGAGTTTTGGAGTTGTAGTTCACCTACATCCAGAGAGCACTGTGGACTCAAACAATGATGAATCTGGACCAAACTTGGCATGAATACTCAATATGCCCAAGTGGGAACACTGGTAAAGTTTGGGGAAAATAAACCTTGACATTTGGGAGTTGTAGTTGCTTGGATTTATAGTTCAATGACAATCAAAGAGCATTCTGAACCCCATCAATGATAGAATTGAGCCAAACTTCCCACACAGAACCCCCATGACCATCAGAAAATACCGTGCTTTCTGATGGTCTTTGGCGATCCCTCTAGAGTCCCAACCCCAGATTAAGAAAATAATTTTTGTGTGCTTTCAAGTCATTCCCAACAATAATTTTTGAGGGGATTCTTCTCTTCTTTGATGATGTGAAAGCTGAAGGGGATTAACATGTGAAAAGCCAGGTTTAGGGATTGGGAGCCAGGCCTAAAGAAAAGCTGATGAACATGTCATGGCCAAACTGAAGGAGAACTGAACTGAAAGCATAAACTCTTGATTTACTGCTTCATGCTCCATCCTCTTTTATATTTGTTAGGGACTTCATAATCAGTTCAAAAGATCTGAAATTTCTGCAATTCCTTTACTAGAGATCCATCGCCATGTAATAGATAATTTTAAGAGTACTTGTTGCCATGCTCTTCCTCTCAGCAGCTCAGTGTAGTATATTTACTTTCTCATTTTTCCCCCAATATAGGGACTCAAGGCGGCCAACACTAAATATTAAAATACACACACACACACACACACACACACAAGTTTATAGAATTAGTGTTGGAAGAGATCTCATGGCCATCTAGTCCATCCCCCTGCCATGCAGGAAAAGCATCATTAAAGTACCCCTGACAGATGGCCATCCAGTCTGTTTAAAAGCCTCCAAAGAAGGAGCCTCCACTACAATCTAAGGTAGAGAGTTCCACTGCCAGACAGCCCATACAGTCAGGAAGTTCTTCTTTATGTTCAGGCGGACTCTCCTGTCATTTAAACCCATTGATCCGAGTCCTAGTTTCCAGGGTAGCAGAAAACAAGCTTGCTCCCTCCTTATGACATCCTTTCATATATTTATCCATGGCTATCATGTCTCCCCTCAACATTCTCTTCAGTAAGCTAAACATACCCAGCTCTTTAAGATGCTCCTTAGAAGGCCTGGTCTCCAGATCTTCAGTGGTTTTAATTGTCATCCTCTGGACAAGTTTCAGCATGTCAATATCTCTTTTGAATTGTGGTGCCCAAAGCAGAATGGAGAAGCACCATGACTTCCCTTGACCTAGACACTATACCCCTTCTGATGCAGCCCAAAATTCACTGTTCTTTTGGCTGCAGCATCACATTGTTTGCTCATATTCACTTTCTTGTCAACGAAGACTCCCAAGATCCCTGTCAAGCCAGATGGTCACCCATTCTGTATCTTTGCATTTCATTTTTTCTGCCTAAGTGTAGTCTCTAACTTTTGTCCTTGTTGAAATTCATTTTGTTAGTTTTGGCCCAGCTCTCTAATCTGTTAAGGTCATTTTGAATTCTGATCCTGTCCTCTGGAATATTAGCTATCCCTCCTAAAGCTGTGAGGGGATGGGGAGATGGGAAGTCTTGTGTGCCAGAAGTGTGAGACGACAGCAATGGAGAAGTAATGGAAAGCCCCCACCTCATGCTCCTGGCACACAGGGCTTCTTCCCTCTTTGCCGTTGCTGCCTCCAATCTTGATGACATTAGCTGCACAGAGAGAGACAAAAGATGAGTGGGGATGGGGCCATCCTAGTGTCTTTAAAAAGTTTGGAAGACCCTTTCCTGTGTTCCCTGCAGACAAGGGATAGAGGGTGGTAGGGCAGAGTGAAGGCCCTCTATGTTCTAATAGGCTTATAGAGCATACCTGAATTATCTTATTAGTTGAGTGAGCGGCTTAGTACTCAAAGCCAGCCATATTCACATCATACAAGACTTACAAGGAGAAACAAGCATCTCTTCTCATATTATAGTCAGTACTTCAACAGCCTAGCTGCCTGGACATAGCAACACCTATTGTGTCTTAATTGTATTACATCAAGACCAGAATGATGTCCAAAGAAAATAGTGCCCAAATCTGAAACAATTATAACTTGTAAGCTGCTCTGAAGAGCTCCCGGTGGCACAGTAGGTTAAGGCACTGAGCTTGTTGACCGAAAGGTCGCAGGTTTGAATCTGGGGAGCGGTGTGAGCTTCCGCTGTCTGCTTAAGCTTCTGCCAACCTAGCAGTTTGAAAACATGTAAATGTCAGTAGATCAATAGGTACCGCTCCGGCAGGAAGGTAATGGTGCTCCATGCAGTCATGCTGGCCACATGACCTTGGAGGTGTCTACGGACAACGTCGGCTCTTTGGCTTAGAAATTGAGATGAGCACCACACCCCAGAGTCAGACATGACTGGACTTAATGTCAGGGGACAACCTTTACCTACTAACATAAGTTGCTCTGAGTCCCCTTTGGGGTGAGAGGGGCGGCGTATAAATGTAGCAAGTAAATAAATAAATATGTGTATGTGTACATGTTTGTAATGTGTATTGTGGGTGTTAAAAAACATTTTTTTAAAAACCCTGTTAAGTGGGTTAGGCTAATTGCTGGTGACAGGTCAAGATCTCAGGGTGAGCTTTATGAAAATTTAAACTCGCACCCAACCATAGAAGTCCTCCAGTTCATTAGGATTACTATTTCAGGTTCATTCAGATGCTGCTCCTTCCACTTCTTACGTAAAAGTTTAATGTAAGTAATGTATAGTTGGGTCAGATTTGATCACTAACACTGTAGTCTTTCAGTGCTAAACACTTTCACATGTATTGTCGAAGGCTTTCATGGCCAGAATCACTGGGTTGTTGTAGGTTTTTCGGGCTATATGGCCATGTTCTAGAGGCATTCTCTCCTGATGTTTCGCCTGCATCTATGGCAAGCATCCTCAAGAGGTAGTGAGGTCACTACTACCTCACTACCTCTGAGGATGCTTGCCATAGATGCAAGCGAAACATCAGGAGAGAATGCCTTTAGAACATGGTCATATAGCCCGAAAAACCTACAACCCACTTTTCTCAATGTGACTTGGCCATGCTGATAATGATGGGAGTTTTAAGCCCAGTTGAGTTGGATGGAAGAAGGTTGAGAAAGGCTGATCTGTTTGAACATATTTTAACACACATATTTTTTTCTTCCTAGGGAGCTACTTTGCCAGAGATGCACGGTATTCTCATAACTATTGCCAGCGTGATGAAAAGATAAAGGTGATGTTTGTGGCTCAGGTCCTGGTTGGCAACTTCATTTTAGGCAACGCAAATTACAGTCGTCCACCAGCAAAATCAATTGGATTGCTCCAGTATTATGACAGTTGTGTGGATAAGATGATGGACCCATCCATCTTTGTCATTTTTGAGAAGCACCAGATTTATCCTGCCTATATGATTTATTATAGTGAAGAAGAAAAGAAATGCATTTTATCATAATTGACTGGAAAAAACTGTTAGTTGCAGTAATGTTTATACTTAACAGGTTTTATGGGAGCAACATATATAATATGCTCCCGTTATCCACTGATTAGATAGCTATGCTTTTACTTACCCATTTTCTAAAAAAATATTCAGCCCAGAAGTAATTGTGGGCCTCTCTGTCTTTCAGTGCAATTCTGTTTGCATTCAAAGTAAAATCAAAATACAGGGTTCACTATTATCCATCTTGAAACACATTTTCTCTGCATACAGGGGCTGCACTGTACCTTAAAATTATTAAGAAATGTTGCATCAGTGTTGTTTGAGGAAGGTAGTGATCATATTCTCTTTATGTTAGCAGAGTCAAGATACAGCAAAAAAAAAAGATCATGGCGTACTTAATTATAGTATTAATAAGTCACGAGAACCACTGCATTTTCAATATATCTGTAATTGATTTCATATATTAAGGGAAACTTTAAGAGTCCCTTGAATGTTTTCATTTTTAATGCGTTGATGGGCATCTAATCCATCAAATAATGTGTAGGACAGACCTTGACTGGTATTTTCTGTCCTACTACACGGATATTTTCGTTGTACCAGAGACATCTGGAAGTTTGTATCGGAATATATTCTTCTTAACTCTGGTACAGTTCAACTTTTCCTCCCCAGATGACTAGGTTGGTTGTAGTAATCTATATTCCAGTGGCCTAGCAACATGGTGTGAATGTTACTCAAATATGTTGAATCCATAGCATAAAGTTTCGTATCATTTGATTTCTGAGACCGAAAACATAACTCTTTCATTATTTACACATAGTTTTGCACAGCATCTGTTCCGAGCCAGAATCTTTTGCTATGAAACTTATCTAAAGATTCTGAATTTCAGTAGGCAACATGGATCAATCACATAAAGGGTGCTGTTTTTCGATTTTCAAAATAATTATTTAACTCTAGTATCCTGGATGGGTATAAGACATATGTGTCAAACCTAATTCCCACCACGTAAGTTTATGTGGCCTGCGAGGTCCAGATGCATTTCAGAACATGTAGTTTGCTCCTTGTGGTGGTGCCACCCTGTCTACAAAGTGCTAGCTGTGTCTTCTGCATTTCACACACAGCAGACACAGAGGACATAGCCAACGCAGGCAGAGGAGGAGATGCCAGCATAGAGTGGGTGCCATCTTGGATTCTGAACTCTGGTGCCCACCTCCACACCATTCTGTTCATGAAATCACAGGTAGTGACACAGTTCTGACACCCCCCAAGGTAGCAAGTTGGTTAGAGGATAGTGTGTGATACGGTGTCTCAGGTTAAAAGCAGTAGCTACATTTATACAGCTTTACAATCACTAAGTGCCGTATTTACAAATGGGAGAATATTTTAATGACTGTTTGTTCACTGATGGGTCTATGGACTGTAATAAACGTTGAAGTGCCGTATTTGCAAATGTAGTGTCTCTGTAATTAAGACACGCTTCTCCTGTTATTGTAACTCAAGCAATCTAGAATCAGCCAATTATAAAAGCCTTATATTAAATAACTTTATACTTTGTGGAGTGTTTTAATTGGTGGCAGTTTCACTTTTGTTCTAGCACATTCTTATTTTGGCTTCTTCTTTATAGTGTTTTTATAAGCAAGGGGTGTGAGATTACAAAGAAATACAGGGTGAGGCAGCATAATTTCCTTTTTTCAAAACTTAATAAAACCCATTGTATGAATCAGATTTTTTTTATAATGTATGCGCATACCTAAAGTTTTGTTTTACATAGTTTTCAAGATCAAATTAGGTAGGTGACGTCCCCCATTCTCCATACACTGGGTAAACCAATTTCTGGCGTTTGTCATGACTCTTGCCAGCATAGCAGGCGTTAGTTCCGGTCCAGTGTATCTGTCCGAACGTATCTCTCTCTACGTCCCACCCCGGAATTTGAGATCATCTGGGGAGGCCCTGCTCTCGACCCCACCGCTATCACAAGTGAGGTTGGTAGGGATGAAGAGCAGGGCCTTCTCAGTGGTGGCCCCTCACCTGTGGATCTCACTCCCGGGGGAAATTAGGGCATCAACATCCCTCCTCTCCTTCAGGAGAAAGGTAAAGACGTGGTTGTGGGACCAGGCCTTCGGGCAATCTGACAACTAGATATGGACAACCAGATGGATAGGACTGACAGGACTGACAATTGTGGAATTGGAATTTGAACTATGAGATTGCGAAACACTGACCGTCAATAAGGAGAAATGGTTTGTATTTGTTTTATTGCTGTTACTGGTTTTATGGTTGTTTTCGCCTTGCAAGAATCGTTTCTGTTAATTGATGTATTGCTAGAATTGCTGTTTTCTCTTAATGGATGTTATTTTGTCTTATTGTTGTTATATGATGCGGGCATCAAATTGTGCCTTGCTTTTGTAAGCCGCCCTGAGTCCCCTTCGGGGTGAAAAGGGCAGGGTAGAAGCAACCGAAATAAATAAATAAATAAATAAATAAATAAATAAATAAATAAATTTCTTCCTGGATGTTGGTCTTCAAATCTTGTAGGGTCCTTGAACGGTTCACATAAACATGGGATTTCAAAAAACCCCATAGAAAAAAATCAGAAGGGGCCAAATCTGGAGAGCAGGCCAGCCACTCCAAATCCACTTGAAAAGTAGGCCTCGACGGCAAAAGCACGTTCCTCACCGTTCCAACGCATGATGGTGACTGAACTGTGTCAGGAAAAAACTTTATACTCCCGCCTCTCGAACGAGATCACTAGCACTCCGCTATGTCTTCAACCGACTGAATGGTGCGCATTTTAAAAAAGGAAGTTATGCTGCCTCACCCTGTAATTAAAAGTATGAAGCATTCAGCATGTTGATGCTTTTTCTGAATCAAGCAGAGAGTGTTTGAAGACTGGGACATTCATAGGGATAGCAAGATGCTTGTTTATAAAGCTATTGTTCTTCCAACTCTATTGTACGCCTGTAAAACATGGACCGTCTACTTGACTTCAGGAATGATTCCATCAGCATTGCCTCCAAAAAATCCTGCAAATCTCTTGGGAAGACAAACATTAGCATTGTGGAAGAAGCAAAGACCACCAGCATTGAAGTGATGACTTCCTACCATCAACTTTGAGGGCCTGTCCGCAATATCCGAATACTTGACTACTGTCTCCTAAAGCAGTTCCTTTATTCTCAGCTCAAGAGTGGAAAATAGAATGCATTGAGGACAACAAAAGAGATTTAAAGATGGGCTTAATGCGAACCTTTAAAAATGAGGATTAAACACTGAGAACTGTAAAGCCTTGGCCCTCGAGTGTCCTAACTAGAGGTTAGCTGTTACCAGTAGTGCTGTGGATTTTGAGGAGGTACAACTAGAGGGGAAAACATGCTGAGAGGAAGACAAAGCCTTGCTGTGACAGCCTTCCATCTGGAAATGTATGTCCTCATTGTGAAAGATCATGTGGACCCAGAATTGGTCTCTATAGTCACGTACAGACCGGACCCATCGTGAAGACTCTCCCTTGGAAGACAATTATACTTGGCCATGAGTGATCGCTTATAGCAGGGGTCCTCAAACTAAGGCCCGAGGGCCACATACGGCCCTCCAAGGTCATTTACCCGGCCCTCGCTCAGGGTCAACCTAAGTCTGAAATGACTTGAAAGCACACAGCAACAACAACAATCTTATCTCATCAGCCAAAAGCAGGCCCTCACTTCCCACTGAAATACTAATAAGTTTATATTTGTTTAAATTGTTCTTCATTTTAATTATTGTATTGTTTTTAAGTGTTTTTTGCACTACAAATAAATTATGTGCAGTGTGCACAGGAATTCATTCATGCTTTTTTCAAATTATAATCTGACCCTCCAACAGTTTGAGGGACTGTTACCTGGCCCTCCGTTTAAAAAGTTTGAAGACCCTTGGCTTATAGTAATAGTAATATTACTTCAAAAACTTCATTAACTGGTAGGTTCCAAACTTCCCTTCCTTTGAGAAACAGGGCAATGAGATTTTAAAGGCAACATAAAAACAAAACCTACAAATGTATGGAGGTGTTAAACAGGGTCATGTTTTACTGGTAGCAGGACTCCACTTGAAATCTTTAGCTTTCATTTTAAAAAAGAGAACAAGTTGTTAGCCCTCATTCAACAGCTGTGCATTTAGTTTGAGAATATGCATTCTTGTACACATCCCCCAAGCTGGTGGTTTATCTGCATTCAAAGCAAGCATAAAGGAAACACACATTCTTGAAGTATTGTGAGCAGCCATCTCCCTCTCCAGCCACTCATTATAATGGGATTCCAACTAAAATGCTGGTTGAGTCTTTATCAAATGGAATTTGTTTTTGTGGTGGAGAGAGTGAATACCCAGACTACATCCATCAATTTTTTTATTGTGTCAGAAGTGAATTGAGAATATGCTGCAAGTCGCTTCTGGTGTGAATGAATTAGACATCTGCAAGGACGTTGCCCAGGGGACACCTGGATGTGTTACCATCCTGTGGGAGGCTTCTCTCATATCTCCGCATGGGAAGCTGGGGCTGACAAGATGGGATTCGAACTGCTGAACTTCAGGTCTTCAGTTCAGCCGGCACAAAGGTTTAACCAACTGTGCCACCTCTCTCTATCAATCAGCATTTGTTTTGGACATGCAGACATGCTTCATTACTGTGAAATCTTTCATTTATTAAGTACAGTATATTCTGGCGTATAAGACTACTTTTTAACCCAAGAAAATCTTCTCAAAAGTCAGGGGTCGTCTTATACGCGGATGTAGTCTTATGCATGGGAATTGTCTTAACAATATATTTTAATTGGAAAAGTTGGGGGTCGTCTTATACGCCCAGTCGTCTTATATGCCGGAATATACGTAAATTTTTCACTGCTTACAGGATTTCATATTTGATCTAGATTTTAAATTCCTTTTCATCAGTACCTCATAAACCCCTCTCCCCCAACTTTTGCCTGAGAATAAGTATTTTTGAACACGGAAAGATGTAATGTTGTGTGGACTTCCCTAAAAGAATGTCACAAATTCCGTACAATAACACCATAGACTGACAAGAAAACCAAAAGAACTGATCTGTAGTTGTTATGGTCTGTGTAAAAATTATTTGGTTTACTTTATTTTAAATGCCAGTCAAAATTTTACGAGATCCATATACCATAGCACCACCCTGTCCACACCCAATCTTGGTTGATTTCAGAAACGAAACAAGTGAATAATAGGATGGGAGACTACTAAGAAATAACAGTCATCTTCAGGTAGAATTCAATCTGAAAACCTGTAGAGCCACTGCTGGGTTAGAGGAGCCCATAGTCTTCCCTTGGAATGTAAGGCAAATCTCTCTGTTACCAGTACCCAAACCATCAATTGCAACATAGATTGACAAAACAATTTATATTTTAGATTCCCAAAAGGATTGGGTCTATATGTTTTATCCAGCATAAACTTCCATGACTCCATTGTCCCATCATCAAGTAATCACTGTGACTCCTTGGAATAATCAAGATTTCTAGTCATTTTTAAAGTTAATCACACTGCTCATTCCCAGCCCCCACTTGCTCCCTAGTCATTCACAAAAGCCAAGTGGGATACAAATATTAATAAATCTTGGAACTGTAGAGTTCTGAAAATCTTGGCTGTTTTGGATTTGGGTAAAAAGTGTCTCCACAGTGTGAATTACTAATTGCCATAATAGATGTCAATTAGAAATATATTGATCAAGACGACAAGGTTCATCCCAGGGCATGAAGAGCAGTGGTTTTCCGCATCAGTCGCTCAGTTAATGGTGAATTTGGTCTCAGTTCATCACGTTCAATAAGGAGGCACCTAAAGCAGAAAAAAAATCTTATTTTGAGCATCAAACTTTTTTTTCTGTGTCAACAACATGAAAAAACGTGAGCAATCCTATTCTAACTAGTGCTTTTTTCTTTATTTACACTGACTAGATTTTGAACTGGTTCTGAATAAACCTCTTTAAAACATGCATGAAGATGGAGACCCCTTCCAGACAGGCCCTTTATCCCAGGATCCTATCCTGGATTATGAGTCTGCACTACCACATAATCTGGGATAAACAAAAAAACTGGGAATAGATCCTGGGATAAAGGGCCTGTCTGAAAGAGCCCAGTGAGGATATTTGCTGGGATGTTTTGATTGATGAGTGAGGTCTTCAGTGGCTTCAAACTACAAGAAAGGAGATTCCATCTGAACATGGAAGAACTTCCTGACTGTGAGAGCCGTTCAGCAGTGGAACTCTCTGCCCCGGAGTGTGGTGGAGGCTCCTTATTTGGAAGCTTTTAAACAGAGGCTGGATGGCCATCTGTCAGGGGTGCTTTGAATGCAATATTCCTGCTTCTTGGCAGGGGGTTGGACTGGATGGCCCATTGGCAGGGGGTTGGACTGGATGGCCCATGAGGTCTCTTCCAACTCTATGATTCTAGAAGTCTTTCATTTCAATAAGATTCACTATTATCCATATTTCTGCATATCGACATGTTTGGAACGCATTCCCCATGGTTACAGGCGTCTTATTCTTCAGATAAAATTTGTGTAGTTTCAGTTACAAGCAAAATAAACTGCTGAGTTCAATTTTTTGTTAGACTCACAAACTATAAACAGAGAAAGGAACATTCTAGTCTACTCTCTGTCCTATTCAAAATATCAGAAAGCAACACAACATTGTGTGGTTTTCCAATAAGAAACCCACACAATGCTACTTTAAATGATCTAGAAAAGTGGACTATGGAAGAATGACTGACATATACTTCTTGCTGGTTACTTAAGACCCCATCGATACTGTAGTTAGAAACTGCTTTATATGGCAGTGTAGGTGGTGCCTTTCTCATGGAAAACCAGGATTGTGGGCTCTGTTTCTACACTTTGAGAACATAGGGACACGATTGTTTTTCCACTAAGGAAATAAAGTCAAATATAGCAAGAGACAATGAAATGGGAACCACTACTGCTTGAGAATGGCTTATGTTCTCAAGCCTGCCGAAGCCTCCTAAGCACTGGTATGTCTCCTTTGCTACTGGATGAATGCCAAACAGTCAAGTGTTTATCCTAAACCGTTGGGCTTTGGCACAGCAGGTTAACTGCCAGTGGGAGTAAATCTTGCCAACTGAAAGGTTAAAAGTTTGAAGCCCGAGTTGGGGTAAGCTCCTGGCCTTTAGCCCAGCTTCTGTGTACCTAGCAGTTTGAAAAAAATGTGAGTAGATAAATAGGTACCACTTTAAAGCGGCGAGGTATTTAAGGCACCCATAAGGAAAATGCTGGCAATTCAATAAAGAAGGAAGTTTACGAACAAAGCTCTTCTACAGGGAAGACAGAGCAACATCACTCCCTTGTGGCCGGAATTGAGCACAGCCTCCAAGATGACAAAGATGGGAAAGCCTATATATACCTCTATCTATGTACAGTTGCCTGTCTTGTCAGTGTATAACAGCATTGAATGTTTGTTGTGTATATGTTCTGTGATCCGCCCTCAGTCCCCTTCGGTTTGAGAAGGGCGGAATATAAATAAATAAACACTGTAAATACACCATTGTTAAAATATGTACAGTCGGTCCTCCAAATCCACAGATTCAACCATTCAGGGCTTGAAAATATTCAAAACCAAATAAACCCTGATTTTGTTATTTCATACAAGGGGTGCCATTTTCCTATGCTATCGTATATAATGGGACTTGAGCATCCACAGATTGTGTCTATGTGGGGTCCTAAAACCAAACCCAGGCAACACACACACAGCGACTCTTCAGTAAATATGAGACTTTAAAGCAAAGTGCGAGTAATCTCTGAAGATGATAAAGGCTTTCCTCTGCTTAAAGAGCAATAGTTCTTCCCACAACTTTTTCCTGTAGGCGGTGGGAAGACAACAAATAGGAAGGCAAGTATTTTTGAACTGGTAGCTACGAGCTGAGGACCATTTCACAATAACAAGTAAGATACATTATTATGTAAAGGTAAAGGTTTCCCCTCGACTTTAAGTCTAGTCGTGTCCGACTCTGGGAGGTGGTGCTTATCTCCATTTCTAAGCTGAAGAGCTTAGAAATGGCCGAGATTACTTGTCCGAACGTATCTCCTATTATGAACCATCACAAAGCTTAAGGAGAGGCCCTGCTCTCAATCCCACCACTTTCGCAAATGCGACTGATGGGGACAAGAGACAGGGCCTTCTCGGCAGTGGCCTCCGTTTGTGGAATTCCCTCCCTAAGGACATCAGGTTGGCTACCTCCCTCCTGTCCTTTAGAAGACAACTGAAGAGCTGGCTCTGTTTTTTGGTTTTACTGGCACTCTAATATTATTGTTAAATGAATTTATTGGCTGATTTGTGTGATGTTTACAAGATATTTTTACCGTTTTACTGTTTTAATTGTATTTTTATGATGTATACGTTGCAAGCATCATGTGAGGCCGCCCTGAGTCCCCCTTGTGGGGAGAAGGCTAAGATAGAAAAATATGAAATAAATAAATAAATAAAAGTTGTCCATAGACACCTCCAAGGTCATGTGGCCGGCATGACTGCATGGAGCGCCATTACCTTCCCGCCTGAGCAGTACCTATTGATCTACTCACATTAGCATGTTTTTGAACTGCTAGGTTGGCAGAAGCTGGGGCTAGCAGCTGGAGCTCACCCCACTCCCTGGATTTGAACCACTGACCTTTCACTCAGCAAGTTCAGCAGCTCAGCAGTTTAACCCGCTGCGCAACCAGAGGCTTATTATGTACTGACAGTCTAATAACTATAGTGAAAGGGAACATGACACCCAAAATCTGTAAGATGTAGGAGGATGAAGTAGGATCTCTGCCCCACATCACACTTTTTGCAAAGCCCCTTTAAGCAATCAACTTGACTAAGCATTTCCACATCCTCTCTAAAAATAAATGTTGTCCATTTCCTCCTTAGTAAACACTGGTATGCATAGCTATCAGTGAAATTCAGACATTTGTATTTGTTAGAAGGTGGCGGCACTTACCTAGCAAGTTTTTGGTTAGCTTTAGATTTACACTTCAAAGCAGCATGAATTAGCAGTTGTGCAAAAACATCTCTCTGGAGAAAAAGTTAAAATACAAGATAAATTACTGAAACAGTTATACAATTGATTTTCCCCCACTGCATTAGGGTGTATAGATCCAACCACACCCGTTGTGAGCTTGTAAATTCCTTTTAAATGTTTGCACAACAGTAAAATACTGCAGTCCAGATGCCACAATATATTGCTGCTGGAAGCAGTTATCTTAAAGACAATTGAGGAGTCATTTTACCTTGAAGCTAAACAATACCTGCCCTGTGATACACTTAAGAATAAGGGATAATGGGCAGAAGGGAAAAGGATGACAAGACACCTACGTCTGAGGTTTGGACAACTGGATCAAATCAAGAAGAGTTCCATCCAAGAGGTAAAAATGTAAACCCATCCATTAACCCCTATCCTGCAATTCTGCTTTTGAAGCGGTAAGGGAAAAGATCTCGGAACAGACCTAACAAGAACCATCACTAAAAAATAAATTAGAACTTAATAGTTTTTTTTCTCCAAAATTGTATAAATGTTGTCACTGTGCTGGCCCTTAAAGCACTATCTTTCTCCGACCCTGAGGTACAAAATTTGAACAG
Source organism: Anolis sagrei ordinatus (assembly GCF_025583915.1). NCBI lineage: Eukaryota > Metazoa > Chordata > Lepidosauria > Squamata > Anolidae > Anolis > Anolis sagrei. The sequence continues at coordinate 102,402,280 of NW_026847549.1, forward strand.
GATAAAGTCAACATGAAAACACAAACAAACAAACATCCTTTTTCTCACTTGGGCGTTGCTCCCTCCTATTTCAACAATTCTGTAGCGAATGGGATACAGCAATTCCACTGCCTTATCATAATTGCCATTCTCAAATTCTACAAATGCTTGCAAAAGAGGAAGACCCAGCTGTGGAGCCAAGTTTAGCTCATGATCTTCATCCGGCGCCCTAGAGAATAGAATGAGATGAAAGTCATGACAGTTGCAAGGCTAATAAACATGGTTAGAAATAAACACAGATTAATAAACCAACAATTTACCGCTGTGTCATGTATCATGTTCTGCAGTTGATGGTGGTTGGTGGTGGTAGGCCTAGCTGTTGGTGATGGAAGGGTTAATGTAAGTCTTAGTTCTAAAAGGTTGAGTAATCTGTAAGTAAGAGTTCATGGGTGAAAGCAATTGAGGGTGGAGGTTTGCAAGAGATGGGTTGCAGCTGGGTGTTTCTGGATATAAGGAGCTAGCCTTGGGACTGATCTTCTGGGGAAAAGTATTTGCTTTATTTTGGTGGTAGATGCTGCTGGTTTTTTCCCAGGTTTGTGGATTTTTGGTGTCCCGACCTGTCTCCTGAACCTATCTTATAAAAACGGTTTTGTGAATGCAGCACTACACATTCTTAATATTTGTATTTCTTCAACATTTTTGCAAGTTGCTTGCATGTTCTAGTTGCTTGAGGTCCAGTTAACTGAGAGTCTACTGTAAAATAATTTTTATAGAGACAGTACAGGATACCAAAAAATATTTTAATAAATACACAAATAAAGCAAGCTATATATATATAACTGCGTTTGCTGCTTACTGGGCCAGCTCTTGAAGAGATGTTAAAAGTTCACGAGTAGTCTGGTGATCCTTGGCTCCTAAAGATGACATCATGAAATGAGCATCATTGAAAATCAGGATGTGGTCTTTGGCATGCTTCTTTGTCAGCTGGTTTACTTCTTTCCACCTGTCCCCAACATTTACACCTAGAAATAAAAGTGCAGACCTTTAAGAAAGTCAGCCTGGATATTCTATAACTACTTTGAGACTCGGTTCTGGGGGAAAGTCAGGCTAATGGTGATGATGATGAAAGGAGTAGGAAGAACAAGAACCAAGGTGAAGACTTTGTGGAATACAATCTCAAAGCCTTGCAAAGTCATTTGGTCAAGCTCACTGAACAATATGGGGTCTTCTCTGCATAGCTCAATCTTTGTATAATGATTTGTAACTCACCCTATAAACTGAATACAATATCTATATTTATAGAGGAATATTCAACAGTAACATGGATTTTTGTCTTATTTTACCAGCCGTCCTCTGCCACGCATTGCTGTGGCCCAGTCTGTGTATATGTGCTTTGTGTGTGTGTATGTGTGTGTGTGGTTTTGCACATGTGTTGTAATGTTTTTTTTTATTTTTTGGCTTTTGAAGTCTCTTCCGCTGTGTTTTTAGGAGTGATGGTCACTTGTTGGCCTGATTGGTGTCTTGTGTCCAAATTTGGTGTCAATTCGTCCAGTGGTTTTTGAGTTATGTTAATCCCCCAAACAAAAAATACATTTTTATTTATATAGATTATATTTTATTTGATGTATTATTGTATGTTTGTACTCTTTTTGCCTTGTTGTAATTGTTGGGCTTGGCCTCACATTAGCCGCCCAGAGGTCCCTTTGGGGAGATGGTAGTGGGGTATAAATAAAGTTTTATTGTTGTTGTTGCAGTGGAGATGCCCTCTGATTGAATCCAGCGATATGGGAATTTAATCCATTAAGTCAAAGTGGGGGGAAGCTACAACTGCTGAGGATATTGTGTAGCATTTAGTTATATTTACATCTGGCCTTTCCTCCAATGTGCCATTCCTCCAGCTGCACACTCCTCATCACACTCACAAGAGTCAGGTTGAATCATATAATCATAAAAGAACAGAGTTGGAAGAGACCATCTAGTCCAACCCCATGCTATGTAGGAAAGCTGCAATCAAAGCACCCCCAACAGATAGCTATCCAGCCTCTGCTTAAAAGCCTCCAAAGAAGGAGCCTCCACTACACTCTGAGCCAGGGAGTTCCACTGCTGAACAGACAAGTCGAAGGAGACTGGTCCAAAGTCACCAACTTAGTTTCATAAGTGGGATAAAAATGTGATTTTTGCAAGATGCAGTCCAGCACTCTAATGAGTGTACCACACTTTTTTCACTCTTTCCTTTTGTAAAATGAAATCAAAGAAAGGGAAAGGAGGAAAATATAATATAATATGATATTATAATTTTATATTCATATTGCATGTAATATTACTAATAATATTACAATATAATGGTATAATACAATATAGTAATTAATACTGATATTGTACTATGCTAATGATATAGTATACTGTATGTACATATATCTTGTAAGCCGCTCTGAATCCCCTTCGGGGTGAGAAGGGAGGAATATAAATGTCATAAATAAATAAATAAAATAAAGAGAAAAAACAACAGCATTTAAGGCAAACATTGGTTACCTACAAATGGCTCTTACCTAGTACTTGTGAAAGATTCTGTTATCCCATCAAAATGCAGAGCCAAAGAGGGAGTAAGTCCAGCTCTTCTCCCCTGACATCTCAAAATCCAGGAGGAAGAAAAGCCGTCCTTCCAACCTGCCCTCCTACTAACTGAGTAAAAAAGGCCTGATGTCTCCTTGTTGCATGCTATTGCAAAGTTAAGCATGGATGGCCATCTGTTCACGGCTCGCATGGATAGGTGTCCTCCCTCCTTTCCTTTAGGAAAAAACTGAAATTGTGGTTTTGGAACCAAGCCTTTGTCTAGCAGGCATAATGGCACTTTGGACATTGAACTGGACCATATGACTGTGATAATAATGGAAACAGCTGTATGATTGTTTATCTAATGTTATTGTTTTAATTTATTGTGTATTTATTGGTTTTATAGTGCTGTTTTATTGTGATTTGGGGCATCAAATTGTTGCCAGTGTTAGCTGCTCTGAATCCCCCCTCGGAGGTTGAGAAGAGTGGGGTAGAAATGTTGTAAATAAAATAAATAAATAATGTCCAGTCATTTTCAAATAATTCCTTCAGCAGAATCAATTTTTTTCCTTAAGAAACAGGGAGTCCACTATCTGTAATTCATTTACAAAGGGGAGAGCAACTGTGTGAGAAACAGCAGCAGGCAATATTTTCTGAAGGACATTTAGACAACGTATAAGGCTAAGATTGCAAAAGAAATGCCGTTCTTTACCTTCTAACTGAAACCGATACAGCAAGGAGCAATTGTCAACAACATCAAGCATGGTCCCACTTGACCGACACCTAGGAGCAATCTGTAAACCACAAAATATTTAATGGCCTCATTTTGGAAGTACCCCTCAGCCGTACTCAAAGGTGAACAGAGAAGAATTCCATTTTAGAATGATTATGGGACGTTTAGACAGAAAAACTAAAACTGTGCTGGCTGGCTGCATCAAAAGGATGTTCATCAATGGCTGACCTTCATCCTGGAGAGAAGTAACCAGTGCGGATGCCACAGGATCTGTCCTGGGCCCAGTGATGTTCAATAGCTTTATTAATGACTTGGATGAAGGTTTAGAGGGCATACTTATCAAATTTGCAGGTGACATCAAATTGGGAGGGATAGCTAATACCCCAGAGGGCAGGATCAGAATCCAAAATGATCTTAATACATCACAGAACTGGGCCAAAACTATCAAATGATATTTCAGCAGGGAGAAATGTAGGATAGTACACTTAGGCAATAAAAATGCACAGATATAGGATGGGTGACAACGTGAGTCAACTGTGTGATGCAAGAGCTAAAAAGCCTATGTGATTCTAAGCTGCATCAATAACAATAACAACAATAATAATTTGTTACCCACCTCTCTCAATAGCCTGAGGCAAGGTACAACACAGTAAAAAACATATCAAAATATAATACACACAGCAAAATACATATATCAAAACACAGGGTACAAAGATCAACACAGTGGATTTGTATTCACACATCTAAAACTCAATAAGACTATAGTTTCTTATTAAACATCCTGCTCCTATCTTATCTCATCATAGTTTGTTAACTGTTTTTTTTAATTAGGAATATGTGGCCTGCCCATTGTCATCCCTATCATGACTGTGTTTATTGGAATGTTATTTTATTTATTTATTTTAATGCCATTTTGATAATGTTGTTGTTGTCTGTTGTATATGCTTTGATTTTATTGCTGTATTATGTTGTCCGGGCTTGGCCCCATGTAAGCCGCTCCGAGTCCCCATCAGGGAGATGGTGGCGGAGTAGAAATAAAGATTATTATTATTATTATTATTATTATTATTATTATTATTATTATTAGTTTCTACATCAATGGAAGTCATAATCCCATTCTATTCTGCTTTGGTCAGACCTCACTTGGAATACTGTGTCCAGTTCTAGGTGCCACAATTCAAGAACTTGTCCAAAGGAGGGTGAACAAAATTATGAAAGTCTGGAAGCCATGGGAGCTGTCTTTAGCTTGCAGAAAACAAGGCTGAGAGGGGACATAATAGCCATATTTAAATATTTAAAAGGATGTCACATTGAGTAGAGGGCAAGCTTGTTTTCTTCCACTTTGGAGACCAGGACATGGAGCAATGCATCCAAATTGCAGGAAAAAAATTCAATTTAAACGTTTGAAAGAACCTCCTAACAATATACTGACTCAAAGGGCGGTGGAGTCTCCTTCTCTGAAGGTTTTTAAGCAGAGGTTAGATGGCCATCTGTCAGGGATGCTTTGATTGTGTGTTCCTGCATGGCAAGGGGTTGGATGGTTCTGTGATTCTACTTTGTCCACTTAGTAAAGACCCATGTGACAAGTTAATTGCCTCGCTATTGCAGTATTATCCAATGCATTTAAAAAATTAGCAACCGCTACTATGTCTCTTGAACTAAATATTCAAAGGAGTAGGCAAGGCTGTAAAATATTTCAATCTTCCTGGAGAGTAAGGGATTTTTATGTCACAGTCCTTGAAATTGCAAAGAAGGTCTAAAAAGACAAATAGCTGAATTGACTTATATCCATGAATTCTATTCCATTAGTAGAGACAGGAACAAGACAATGGCTTCAGGGCACACTACATATATCAATGCAATAGTCGTTGCTGGAAATTGAATGTTGGAAGTTGTAGTTCATTTACATTCAAAGAGCATTTTGAACCCACTGACAGTGGATTTGAACCAAACGTGGTATGTACACCCAACACAACCAACTTTGAATACTGGCGGGGTTTGAAGGGACTTGACCTTGGATGTGGGGAGTTGTAGTTCACTCACATCCAGAGAGCACTGAGAACCCAACCAATGATGAATCTGGACCAAACTTGGCACACCTATCCAACATGGCCAACTTTGAATACTGGCAGGGTTTAGGGGGAATTGACCCCAATGTTGGGAGTTGTAGTTCACCCACATCTTTACGCATGATCTAATGGGACCATCCACAACAACAAAAGCAATGACTATTTCTCATAAATAGTGTTACAAAAGACTTAATCCAGGGATCACTGTGAACCTAAGCTAATTAGCTAATAAGATTCGGCACAGACTTACCCAAGTGTCATAAATGGTCAAAGCTGCCTCATAATCACCCTAGAAAAACACAGAGAATAGATTGTTATATGTAGATACCATCAGAATTAACAGGGAATACTTCTTTGATTCCAATACTCCTTCTAACCCTTGACCTCACTAGCCTGGGGGCCCAGGATTAGGGCGGAGCCAGTTCCTACGTAGTGAGATACTCCTGTTTTGATTCTCCTCAGCTCAGAGAAGAACTCCACATGAAAGGTGCCTCTCATTTCCCTCTCAAGAACGGAACAAGTGAAGCCATAATTTGTTCAGAACAATCAGAAGAGGCAGTTTTTTTCTGTTCTGTAATGCATTTCTGTAATGCATATGCATATGTGTGTGTATGCGTTGAGATAACCAACTTAAAATGGAAAAAAATATTTCAGTGGGTAATATAAAGAGAACGCATGGGGTTTTACTAAAAAAAAAACCCAATTGCAGGAATGTCCACATACCGTTTCAATAAAATATAAAGCCCAGTGCCAGTAGTTATGGCAAGCAAGAATGTCACTGTCCTGGAAAGAGTGAAAGAAATTATGATTATGTACTGAAACATTAGCATGTAAAACACATTGGGTCTAAAGGCAACCAGAGAAACATATGAAGTGCAATGAGGCAGACAAACAAAAAAACCCCAATGCTTAGGAACTCGATACATTGTACTCATGTTCTTGAAATGATTAACACCTTCCTTCATATATATCGATCCTAAGAATTTGTCTTGCAATAGTAATTTGGTTTAACATAATTACTTCCATATTACTACTACTACTACTACTACTACTACCAATAATAATAATCTTTATACCCTGCCACCATCTCCCTGAAGGGGACTTGGGGTGGCTAACAAGAGGCCAAACCTAAGAATTACAATTACACAAAATAAAATACAAAGCAAATGATAACACCAAAGTAAAATGCAAAACAGTAACAAATATACAATAAAACAATGCAAAAATAGAATGGTAGAGAAATTGGGGCACTAATAGAATAATTGCTAACCCAAGCACACCTAAAAAAAGCGGGATACAAATAAAGATTTATTATTATTACTAGCTGTACCCGCCACGCGTTGCTGCAACCTTCCCTCCTTCTTTCTCTTTCCTTCCTTCCCTTTTTTTCTTTCTCTTCTTTATTCCTTCTCTACCTGTTTCTTTTCTCGCTTCCTTTTTTTGGTTCCATCCTTCCTTGTCTCTTTCCTTCCTTCCTTCCTTCCTTCCTTCCTTCCTTCCTTCCTTCCTTCCTTCCTTCCTTCCTTCCCTCCCTCCCTCCCTCCTTCCTTCCCTTTTTCTCTTTCGTTCCTTCTCTCCTTCCTTCCCTCTTTCACTTTTTTATTTCATTCTCTCCCTCCTTCTCTCCTTCCTTCCTTCTCTACCCTTCTTTCTCTCCTTCCCTCCTTCTTTCCCTTCTTCTTCCCCTCTTTCTCTCCCTCCTTCTCTCCTTCCTTCCTTCTCTCCCCTTCTTTCTTTCTTTCCTTCCTTTCTTCTTTCCTTACCTCCTTCCTGTGTATGTGTTTTGTGTGTGTATATGCATATATGTGTGTATATATGTGTGTTTGTGTATATATATGTGGCTTTGCGCATGCGTTGTAATGTATTTTTTGGGCTTTGGGGCTTTTTATGTACCTTCTGCTGTGTTTTTCAGTGTTCTGATGTGTGATGGTCACAGGTGTTTTGTGTCGAAATTTGGTGTCAATCCGTCCAGTGGTTTTTGAGTTATGTTAATCCCACAAACGAACATTACATTTTTATTTATATAGATGATGATGATTATTATTATTATTATTGTCATTATTATATAATTGTATTAAGATCTTAGCTAGTTTCTATCTCATGAACTGTTCCCAGACTACACTAATTCTCAAAGAATTCGGTGTTTTGTTTACAGATAGTTCCCTGTGTTACAAACATCCGACTTGCAAATGATTCCTAGTTAAGAACGGGGGTGAGACAAGAGGAAATAAGAGAAATCTATCCCTAGGAAGGGAAAATCACTCCTGGAAGAGTTATCATGGAGAAAAGGTGTCTCTACTGAAGCTTTGTCACCAATCTTTGTTTCCACAACAAGCCAAAATTTTCAAAATCCAATTATCACCAGGTAGGAAAGTAAGGGGGAATCTTCTAAACAGTTGCACAGACAGCAAAGCAACCACCACAGGGATGTTAACCCTTCCCTATGCTATCCAAATCATTCACACACACATATATATATACACAGCTGGAGTTACACTTAAGAAATGTACCTGTTCCAACTTACAAACAAATTCAACTTAAAAACAAACCTAAAAAAACCATCTTGTACGCAACTTGGGGACTGGGTGTATTTGGAAAGATGAGCAAACCCTATATGTTCAGGTCCAGTTTGCAATCCAAGGTGTAAACAGGGGAAATTCTGCTTTCCCAGCCTCACCAAGGCCAAGGCACATTCAAGTAGAACTTCTTTTGCTAATACTAATATTCTTATGGTACTTGAAAGAATTTGAAGGAGGTTTTTCAGTATGTGAAGTCAAAGGGAACTTACTTACTTTCCAATTGTTTTCTGTTTGCTTCATAAAGGCCAGACCACTTTTCAGATCTGCTTTCATTTCATTCACATGAGCGATGGTATGTACAGACCATGCATCTCTCTGATTGATTGCTAAAGCCTAACAAAGGAATGATAGGAAAAATGTGATTTCTGGGAAGTTTCTGGAGACAGATACTGGTAGCTAGAGGTAATAAGAAAGGCAGATTATAAACTAAATCAGTGTTTCTCAACCTTCGTAATGCTGCAACCCCCTAATACAGTTTCTCCTGTTGTGGTGACCCCCAACCATAACATTATTTCCGTTGATACTTCATAACTACCATTTTGCTCCTGTTATGAATCATAATGTAAATATCTGATCTGCAGGATGCATTTTCATTCACTGGACCATATTTGGCTCAAATACCCGATACGCCCAAATTTGAATACTGGTGGGATTGGGAGGCATCAATTTTGTCATTTGGGAGTTGTAGTTGCTGGGATTTATAGTTCACCTACAATCAAAGAGCATCCTGAACTCCACCAACAATTCAACAATGGAATTGAACCAAACACCCATGACCAACAGAAAGTACTGGAAGGGTCTGATAGGCATTGACCTTGAGTGTGGGAGTTGCAGTTCACCTACATCCAGAAAGCACTGTGGACTCAAACAATGATGGATCTGGACCAATCTTGGCATGGATACTCAATATGCCCAAATGCGAACACTGGTGGAGTGTGGGGGAAACAGACCTTGGCATTTGGGAGTTGTAGTTGCTGGGATTTATAGTTCACCTACAATCAAAGAGCATTCTGAACCCTACCAACAATAGTATTGGGCCAAACATCCCACACAGAACCTGCACAACCAACAAAAAATAGTGTTTTCTGATGGTCTTTGGTGACTCCCCTGACACTGCCTCATGACCCCCTTAGGGGTCTCGACCCCCAGGTTTAGAAACACTGAACTAAACCATGCAATATTAAGATTAGAGCAATGTGAGAGGGAGACAGTAAAAGAAATGAGGACACTATCTATGATCATCTACCCAGGAAAGTCTTCCCCTATTAATTCTTGAAGGGTTAGAAGAGTTTTTTATTTTTGTTTATTTACAGTATTCGTATACTGCTTTTCTCACTCCGAGGGGGACTCAAAGCAGTTAGAAGAAGCATTAAAAACCCAAGGTTACCACCAATCCCTTCACTCACCAATTCCTTCACTCATGCATCAATTCCACATAAAATAATGTTTAAAATTTCCATATATCAACAGTTTCCCCCTTTTTACCTCAAAGGCAAGCTTCTCAGCACGATCAAGGAAATTGGTTTCCATCAATCCAAACGAATACATGCCTTTTATGTAGCTAGACAAAAAAGATGAAAACTTTCAGACTCAAAAAGAGACTGAATTGTAGTCCCCAAGCCTATGCAGTCTTGAGAAAGACGTTTTACTCAGTAGGAAAAAAAAAGTGCTGCTGGCAATCCGATTTGGGGCTAAATTTACCCCACAGAAGTTGTAAAAATTAAAGAAAGAATGGCATTGCGCATGGCACGATTTGCGAGCAAGAACAGGAACCAAATGTTGAAAGAGGTAAATACAAATGGGCAGAAGGGGAAATAAAATGGAACCATACTTAAAGCACACACTGGTATTTGAAAAATCAGCAAAATCAAATTGGGCTTACCTACTAAGAGGAATGTCTGGTGACCAATGAGGATAGACCCGGGCAATGGAGTCTCTCATTGGTATCTGGCTTCCCAAGTAAAAATAGGTATCGTGAGCAAATTTTATGGCTAACATGTCAGTTGGGTGGTTCTGCAGAATCTGATCCCATGTATCACAAGCTTTAGGCAGCTGCCTGCACAGGGAAAAAAAAAACAGACGTTAGTGCTCATACAAAACTTATAAATATACATTTTTATTTGGCCTAAACACACTTGCTTTGAAAAGTTCGTTCAGATCAGGAATTTTTACTAAATATTGCTTTTCCTGTTAGAACGTATGTGTTGAGTTTACGTGTTCAGGAAAGCTAATGTTGACAATGGCTTTTACAGGCCAGTAACTGACCTTTGTGATGAGGCCCTTACACTGACCTGTGGATATTCAACACAATTTTGAGGTCTGTTTTTGGAATACATTTTCTAAACTTGTACATGAGTATTCACAGTATTTAAAACACGACCACAACACCAAGTTTGCACAAGTAAGACTCTACACAGATTTTTTGGAACATGTGATTTAAATATTTATTCTACGATTATTTTAATGCTTTGTCTGAATGTTTAAATGTTGTTTATGTCTTATGTTTGGTGGTTTTAATGATTTTAAGTCAAAGTTATATGTAGTAATTAGTTATTTCTTTGTTTTACTGTATGTTGGCATTGAATTTTTGCCATTGCTATGTTGTAAACCACCTTGAGTCCCCCCAGGGGTGAGAAATGTGGTATATAAACACAGTAAATACCATATTTTCCGGCATACAAGACAAAATACAGAGTTAGGGATTTACTCGCTGTTTAAGACTACTCCGCATTCCACGGAGACCGGCCGGGGGGGGGGGGGGGGGGGGGAGATGGCCCCGTTGGGCTGTCCCCATGGCTCTCTCTGCTCTACTTTCAAGGCCCTCCTCCACCCCCGCTGCTCATCTCCACCGAAGGCCACTGGGCCCGCCTAGGCCCAAATAAGTGCTTGCTGCTGGGACGACTCCTAGCAGCCCCTGGCAATGGCGTGCCTGGGATGTGCTTGCTGAGACATTCTGTTAGCCATCGTTCTGTAAGTCCTATGGCTCTCAGAATGCCTCAGCAAGCACATCCAAGGCATGCCGTCGCACCAGGCAGTGCCATGCCTTGGTTATGCCCGCTGAGGCATTCTGGGAGCCGTAGAATCGGGGAACTATGGCTCCCAGAATACCTCAGTGAGCGCATCCAACCTTCCTTGGGCCTAGGTGAGCCCAGTGGCCTTCAGAGGAGGTGAGCGTTGGGGGCGGAGGAGGGCCTTGAAAGTAGAGCAGGGAGAGCGTCAAGGGCCACAGGGACAGCCCAGCAGGCCATCACCCCCGGCCGGTCTCCGTGGCAAAACGGCCTGCCGCTCCTCCTCCCCGGGCCCTCTCTCCCTCCTCAGGTCGCGCCACTAAGGTAGTTGGATTTTATTCTTTTCTTTTAATTATTATTATTATTTACATTTTATACTTGGTGTACTAGACGATCCGAAACTTTTCATAAGATGTTCCAGGGTTAAAAAGTCATCTAATACACCGGAAAATACGGTAAATACACAGTTCACCAGTTATTTACAACCAATGTTCTTTTTTTCCCCTATTCCAGGCTAGCATTTAACAATGGTCACTTCTACACCGCCATATAATCCAGATTGTCAAAGCAGATAATCTACATTATCTGCTTTGAATTGGATTATATGAGTTTACACTGCCATATAATACATTTCAAAGCAGATAATCTGAATTTTACACAGCAGTGTAGAAGACATCAAAGTTCCTTTTTGCCATTCCAGGCTAGCAGCAAAACAGGAGTTTAGGAAGTTGCTCCCTCCAGATACAGGAACTTTAATGCTGTATACTGGATTACTGAGACAAACAAGGTGAGCCTACCCCAAAGAAACACCAAGGGCCCTTCCACACAGCCATATAACCCAGAATATCAAGAAAATCCCACAATATCTACTTTGCACTGGGTTTTCTGTGTCCACACTGACATATATACTACATATATATACCATATAATATAATACTACTACTAATAATAATAATAATATATTATAATTATAATTATATATTTTATATTAAATGTAATAGTACTAATAATATTATAATCTATTATTATTATTTAATAGAATCATAGAATCAAAGAGTTGGAAGAGCCATCCAGTCCAACCCCCTGCCAAGAAGCAGGAATATTGCATTCAAATCACCCCTGACAGATGGCCATCCAGCCTCTGCTTAAAAGCTTCCAAAGAAGGAGCCTCCACCACACTCCGGGGTAGAGAGTTCCACTGCTGAACAGCTCTCACAGTCAGGAAGTTCTTCCTCATGTTCAGATGGAATCTCCTCTCTTGTAGTTTGAAGCCATTGTTCCGCATCCTAGTCTCCAAGGAAGCAGAAAACAAGCTTGCTTCCTCCGTACAATGTAATAGTACAATGTAATATATAATATTAATATTGTGCTATGGAATACTACTACTAATATATTATAATAATATATTTTATATTAAATGTAATATTACTAATAATATAACAGTATAATGTTATAGTACAATGTAATATATAATATTAATATTGTGCTATAGTAATAAAATAATATATTGTATTTACTTTTTACTTGTAAGCTGCTCTAAGTCCCCTTCGGGGTGAGAAGGGCAGCATATAAATGTCGTAAATAAAATAAATAATAATAAATATATTCCAGCTCAAAACAGAAAATGTGGGATTTTATTCAGATTTGTGGAAGGGATATGAGCAGCTTAGTTTTAGAAATATCTTTCTAAAGTAGTTCCAAAATAATTTTAAGTCACAACAGCTCAAGTCAGTGTAGCTGGGAGTTACTATCCAACATGATCTAAAAGGTCTTTGGCCCCATCTACACTGCCATATAAAATCCATCTGCTTTGAATTGGATTATATGGCAGTGTAGAAGGAGCCTTTGATGAACAGACAGGTGCTTTATTGCTGTTGTTTGGCAGGGAAGCAAATTCTATCACAAGTCAAACAAAATAAAACAATGCTGTAAAAAGTAAAACAAAAGTCAGGTATGTCAAGATAATGTTTTACAACAGGAATGGTTATATAGTTATGCTATTGGCTCTGCTGAAAAGTCTACTTTCTTTCCGCCCAAATCAAGGACTTACCCATTAGCAAACAGCTCCACTGCAGACACGTGCAATTTTTCTCGCTCCGTCAATCGCTGAGATTGTGCGAGTGCCACCATTTTCTTTATTGACTTATCGAGTTCCTGATCTAGCCGCACTGAACTCCCAGTACCAATCAGAACCAAGCCATTGGAAATCACATGACCCATTGCTGCAAATAAAACCAAAGCATTTTAAAAATGTCGGGCTTTAGCACAGTAGGTGAACCGCCAGCTGCAGTAAATCTTGCCAATTGAAAGGTTGGCAGTTCAAAGCCTGGGTCAGGGTGAGCTCCTGGCCTTTAGTCCAGCTTCTGCCTATCTAGGATTGAGTTGGATGATGTTTTTAACTCGATGAACTGTATTTTATATGTATTTTATAACTTATTTGTTATGTATGTTGTTTTTAAAATGTTATTTATTGTGTAGCATTTAATTTTTGCTGTTGTTAGCCGTTCTGAGTCCCTCCACGGAGGTTGAGAATAACGGAATATAAAAGTTCTAAATAAATAATAATAAATAATAACAGCTGTTTGAAAACAAATGTGAGTAGATAAATAGGTACCGCTTTAAAGCGGGGAAGTATTTAAGGCACCCATAAGGAAAATGCTTCCAATTCAGTAAAGGAGGAAGTTTACGAACAAAGCTCTTTGACAGGGAAGACGGAGCAACATCACTCCCTGTGGCCAGAATCAAGCACAGCATCCAAGATGCCAAAGATGGGAAAGCCTATATATACCTCTATCTATGTACAGTTGTCTGTCTTGTCAGTGTATAACGGCATTGAATGTTTGCCATATATGTGTTCTGTGATCCACCCTGAGTCTCCTTCAGGCTGAGAAGGGTGGAATATAAATACTGTAAATAAAAAAAAAATCACAGAAATTAAATAATAAATCATACAAAAAAATCTGTAGCCTGAGTCCTAAAGATCTGTTTAAGATTACACCACAACATGATATATTCAAGGTTCCAAGAATTTAAAACATCGAGATTCAAAAGAGAAAAATAAAGATTCTGTGTAAACAGCATCCTGAATGGAGAACAGCCCAATCCAGAGTCAGACGCTTGGCCCGTGTCACCATAATTGCAAACATAAGCAAATCCCAATAAAATACTTGTTTTACTAATTCTTTTCTTCACAAACTTTTTGGTAAGATTTCCATAGAAAATTGTTTTTATTCCACAATGAAAGACAACTGAGAATAGAGACATTAGCTATCTAAAACAGCCTTTCTCTACCCAGGTTTGTACAAAGCTTTTCAACTACGACTAACCTTACGGCTTATGCGAGTTGCAAGATGGAAACATCTAGAGCAGGGGTCGTCAAACTTTTTAAACAGAGGGCCAGGTCACAGTGGCTCAAACTGTTGGAGGGCCGGATTATAATTTGGAAAAAAAACAACAACTGTGAATGAATTCCTATGTACACTGCACATATCTTATTTATAGTACAAAAATACTTTAAAACAATACAATAATTAAAATAAACAATTTAATCAAATATAAACTTATTAGTATTTCAATGGGAAGTGTAGGCCTGCTTTTAGCTGATGTGATAGGATTGTTGTTGTTGTGTGCTTTCAAGTTGTTTCAGACTCAAGTTGACCCTTAGCGAGGGCCGAGTAAATGACCTTGGAGGGCTGTATCTGGCCCTCGGGCTGTAGTTTGAGGATCCCTGGTCTAGAGGGACTAAGATTGGAAAAGGTTGTGCGAAACTCACTTACATCTGCCTGTTTATTCACAAGATAATCCAGCGAGTTCACAGGAATTTATTCCAAGTAAGGGTGCAAAAGACTGAAATCTTGAAGTGATACTTACAAAAATTAGGGTCGGCAGCTTGCAATTTTGACAGAGATCCTTCAATGCCTCCTAGACTTGTATCATTTTTCCAAGTCGTATACTATCACAATATAAAAACAAATTATTTTAGATTCAAAGAGCAGTTGAGTTTCTCTGAAATGTCTTGAATTTAGTCTACAAAATAGAATGTATTCAATATAATTACATGAATAAAATAATTCCATTAATACATTCAGAATTGGTGCCTTAGTTGTATATTGCTTCTCTAAGTAGTAGGATAGATTAGTCCAATTTATTCTGTCCTTTGGGCTGAAATAATATGTCTTCTGATATAAGTTAAGAAAATTCGTGATTCCTAGACACACACTGTGTTTTCTAACTATCCTGCTCATATGAATTCAAGGGTTGTGAACAATTGAACCTAAAATACTCAAAGCTTATTTTGGTTTCTTGCATAAATACACTTTTGAAGTTGAAGACACCCCTTCCTTTTAAATAGAGGAGTTAGAAAATAGCAGTAGTTAGATTTTCAAGCATGCTTGTAATGAATCCCTTACCATGACAAGCTAGCTTAGGCCTAAGAAAGTGGCCCTGGCGAAGGGAGACACCATCTTAGGTTAGGTTTGCCTTAAGGGGGCATGTTCTAGTCTTGGAGGGAAAAATAGAAGGCTAGGATTGGTTAGAATGATGAGGGTGGAGCTTAAGTGATCTGAAGGAAAAAAGTGACTTTTAAACTGAAGCTTGAGTTCCCAGTTTGTGAGTTGGGAGTGGGAGCTTGGAAAGGGTAGAGCGAAAATGTTGGGTGTTAGTGAAAGCAGTTTGGGGTTTTGAAGAACTTTGGGTCAGTCTTTTGTTGAGTATTCAGAATAGGTATAGAGAAGTATAGGTAGAATACTGTGTAGAGCAGAACCTATTTCGTGGTCTGTTCTTTTCCTAAGGAAGGCTAGTTCAGGTTTTGGCTAGATTCCTAAAGGGGGATTTTTTGTGGGTGTTACTTTCAGAGATTCATTTCCTGAAGTAATTTTCTGTGCTGAAACTTTAAGACCTGTAACCCAGAAGTTTTTAAGATCTCTTCTCAAACGTAACCATAAACTTTTGTAGGCCAGAACTTTACTGAAATCAATAAGCATTTGTACCTGAAATATTCAAGTATGTTCAATAAAAGTTCTTGTTATTTTTATTAACTTATACCAGCCTCAGTGTGAATACCTTTGTGGTAAAAGGGTTATTCAAGTCAGCTTTTTAACAGCCTCTAAGAAAACTAGAGTAACACTGAACAACCTCTCAATAATACCTCAGCCTGTTCTTTAGTAATATGGTGGAAACCTTTTAAATAATCATTTTAAGTCTCTCAGTTCTAGTGGTTCCCAGTTCCTAGCTTTTAAATATACAGTTGGTTCAACAACTATTCTCCCTCTTTATTTTGGTGGGCTAGTCTGTAGTGGTGGTGTCATCGTTATAATTTGGTAGACTGCTGTGCGATCGTTATAATTTGATGAAGCAGCGTTGGGATTTTTCTTACTGAATAAAGTTCCCTACTGTTTCCCATGGTTCGTTATAGTGGTCTAGCCAACTGAGTCTTTAAAAAAAAATTTTTTCAATGGATTAGGGATCTGTATTTATTTTTACAAAAAAAGTAAAACAAAATAATGAAGGTAATTTCATGGGCAATTTTTGAACTCCTGAAGACTGCTTTCCCTATACAAAAGCACTTCAAGTTATAATATACCATCAGAGAAATATAATAGAGAGGTCAAGAACAAGTATAATACAAATATTAGTTTTTCTGATCTTTTCAAATTAAGTAACTTTTCAGATTTATGACTTCTGTAACTATTCCCAGATTTTAGATGAACCAGCAATCCCCTTACTGCCACTGTCTCCCTACCACTGCTATAATACAGGGTGGAAGACCACCTCCAGAACCACAAATAGCTTCTCAAATTGTCCAGTTTTCTTATTTTCATCCCTACCTGAGTCAGTGTGGCATCATACATTTTACAAGCCTCATTACTTGTGGTCGAAAGGGGTAGTCCAGCATCCTGCCAGGCCTATAAAAATAACAGAAAATATTTAATGTAATGGTGAACTCAGAAGGAAAACGCTGTTTTAGAAAAACAAAAAGTTATTTCTGGAGTATGTGAGGCTGGATTGAATAATACTGACCTGAGGACGCCGAATGCATGAATGTATAAAAATGCAATACACATAGGTCTTATTTTACGTTTGATTCCTTGGTGTGTATGGAAGCATCAGCCACAGTTGTGTCTGATTTTTATGCCAATGTTAACCAATCTTCAAAGGCTGTGATCCTAAGCACCAGCCCTTCACAAATCAGGAAAAAGATGCCACGCATATGCATAAAGCCCTGACAACATATGAGGGTTGAATGAAAAGTAATGCCTCCATCTTTGCTACTTGGGTTTGGATGGGAATATTTTAATAAATCAAACACAGAAACAATCCTTAGAATGTGCTCTTTAACTACCACTATTCACTTTTCCACATAATCACCAGACAATTGGATACATTTCTGCCAATGATGAACAAGTTTTCTGAAGCTGTCATAGAAGACACTCTGTTTCTGCAACCAGCGTCCCACAGTTCTCTCAATGTACCCGTCGTGCACAGATATTCCGATAGCCAAGCAAAGCAATGATGTGACCCACTTGTTCTTGTGAAATGCTGATTAAGCTTGAAATTTCTCTCTGAGTGATATGACAATTGTCGCTGTTACTTTCCCACCAGAGCGGTATCTATTGATCTACTCACATTTGCATGTTTTCGAACTGCTAGGTTGGCAGGAATCTTAAGAATTGGAAGAGACCTCATGGGCCATCCAGTCTAACCCCATTCTGCCAAGAAGCGGGAAAACTGCATTAAAAGCACCCCTGACAGATGGCCATCCAGCCTCTGTTTCAAAGCCTCCAAAGAAGGAGCCTCAGTGGTTGCTGTCACAGGACGTCCAACTCTTTGTTTGTCACACAAGCCAGATGTCCCCACCTCAACAGCTTTAAACTTACAATTGGATACATTTCTGCCAATGATGAACAAGTTTTCTGAAGCTGTCACGGAAGAAGTTGACACTCTGTTTCCGCAACCCATCATGCACAGATCTTCCGATAGCCAAGCAAAGCAATAATGTGACCCACACGTTCTTGTGAAATGCCGATTATGCTTAAAATTTCTCTCTGACTGTTACGACGATAATCCTGAATCAATCTGTCAACCTTTTGCTTGTGAAACTCGGTGGTTGCTGTCACAGGACGTCCAACTCTTTGTTTGTCATGCAAGTCAGATGTTCCCACCTCAACATCTTTAAACTTTCTCGCCAACGATGCACCCTACTCACATCAACACAGTCACCATAACAGCTTGAATTCTCTTATGAATCTCCTTTGGGGTGACACCTTGTGGTGTCAAAAATTCAATGACTGCACGTTGCTTAAATCACATTGACTGACCGTCTGTGCAGGGTTCCATACTTCACACTTTTAACAACACAAACGTTCAATGCTAAGATTTCCTGCCAAAATGGAACTGTAGAGGGGAGTCTACTGAACAAGCCAATACCTGCCGCATACCAGTACTGCCATCTGTTGAGGAGTTGCGAAGGTGGAGACATTACTTTTCATTCAACCCTCATATATTCAAGGTACCAGTAGTTTGGATGCATTCTTTATGTTATTACCAAAACAGAAAATAGGAAAGAGTATCCCAAACACAAAAGTGTTACAATCCACCTGAAAAAGATGGCTTTTGTGTGGAAGTGGACACTCTTGGCACACAGTTCTTTAGGCATCACAGGTCCATGTATCTGGTGACATTTGCAACCATGTGCATGTAAGCTCCCCAGTGAATGATTGTAGAGCAACAACATTATTTGTTTTAATGTTTGCTGGGCTATAACGGAATGTAACTTGGATATAACTTGGAAGAGCAAGCTTTAAAACAGGTGTGTCTCCCCATAAAAGCTGCTGCACAAACAACAACACCCTGCCATATATGCAGCCATCCTGCTTTCTACTGCCAAATGAGGTCCTTTGCCATGCTACAAGAAAGATTATATTTGAAAGAAGGGATCCAAGTAATGTAAACATCAGGGAAACAACTCTGCGAAAGGGGACGTTTAATGGCAATACTTCTGCCTCTGTTCCTCTAAGATCTAATAATCTTCTTGCCAACTTGCTGTGTTTTGCTGGGAGCTAACAGTCTCCTTGCTGTTTTCCTGGTGTTCTAGTGAAAGAGATGTCAAACACATTTTAATTGAGGGCCATATTAGCCTTGTGGTTGCCTTCAATGGACCGTTGAATCCATGGACAGAGAATCCTTGGATACACACGCCCAACTATATCTTCTTTCAGTGCTCAGTGCTCTGTAGTTTTGACCCATGCAGATATGGGTTGATAGGAACTGCAACCCAACAGCACCTATGGCTCTGAGGTTGAGATTGTTACTTTACTTAGGCAATCCCTCGTAGCTTGGGGATGATGATCTTCCAGATGTGGTGTCTTGGCGGTGGGTCCGTAGGTGGCTGTGGAGCCCTAGTATTGATCTGCATGTTCTCCCGCAGTGAGGACATCGGTTTCCAGGTAGAAGGCAGCTGGACTGACACGCCTTCCTCTTGGCACGTTTCTCCCTTTTGCCTTCTGTTCGTGCTTCTTTGAATTCTGCAGCACTGCTGGTCACAGCTGACCTCCAGTTAGAGCGCCCAAGGGCCAAGGCTTCCCAGTTTTTGGTGTCTCGGTGAGATTGTTAAAGGCCATTTTAAAATCAGGCATCGTATCTGCAAGCCTCGTATCTAAATCCAAACCCCATTATCCTGAGCAAACAAAATGAACTGCAGCCTTCCAGATATCACTGCACCACAACTCCCATAAGCTTTAATCATTATGTCTAATGACGGGGAATACAGGAGTCGTAGTCCAGCATCTGGACGGCCACTTCAAATGACATGAAATTTGGGCCCAGGATTGAACACATGTAATATCTCAAGATATATACTAGGAAAAAACACAAGTAGATAAGTCCTATTTTTTAAGGGAAGAACACAATATGTTGTCAAAGGCTTTCATGGCCGGAATCACTGAGTTTCTGTGAGTTTTTCAAGCTGTATAGCTATGTTCCATGTTCCAGAGAGGTAACCATCATGTCGGACTACACAGAGGAGCCACTAAAATCCACAAACACATGAACAATGGGGACGCCTGGCTCAAGATCTTAAGAGTCCTTGTGGACAACAAGTTAAACGTGAGCCAACAATGTGATGCGGTGGCGAAAAAAGGCAATGGGGTTTTGGCCTTCAACAATAGAAGTATAGTGTCTAGATCAGGGGTGCTCAAACTTTTTAAACAGAGGGCCAGGTCACAGTCCCTCAAACTCTTGGAGGGCCAGATTATAATTTGAAGGAAAAAAAACATGAATAATTTCTATGCACACTGCATACATCTTATTTGTAGTGCAAAAAAACACTTAAAAACAATACAATAATTAAAATGAAGAACAATTTTAACAAATATAAACTTATTATTATTTCAATTGGAAGTGTGGAGCTGCTTTTGGCTGATGAGATAGGATTGCTGTTGTTGTGTGCTTTCAAGTCGTTTCAGACTTAGGTTGACCCTGAGTGAGGGCCGGGTAAATGACCTTAGAGGGCCATATCTGGACCCCTGAGGACCCCTGGTCTAGATCCAGGGAAGTCATGCTACTCCTCTATTCTGCCTTGGTTGGACCACACCTGGAATATTGTGTCCAATTCTGGGCACAACAATTGAAGAGAGATATTGACAAGCTGGAATGTGTCCAGAGGAGGGTGACTAAAATGATCAAGGGTCTGGAGAACAAGCCCTATGAGGAGCGGCTTAAAGAGCTGGGCATATTTAGCCTGAAGAGGAGAGGGCTAAGAGGATACATGATAATAATAATATATAATAATAAACCTTTATTTGTACTCCGCTACCATCTCCCGCTACCATCTCCATGCAGTCATGCCGGCCACATGACCTTGGAGGTGTCTACGGACAACGCTGGCTCTTCGGCTTAGAAATGGAGATGAGCACCACACCCCAGAGTCAGACATGACTGGACTTAATGTCAGGGGACTACCTTTACCTTTACCTTTACCATCTCCCGAAGGACTCGGTGCAGCTTACAAGAGGCCGAGCCCAAATACAACAATAAAACAACAATTCAGCAAAATAAATCAAAAACAAAGCAATAACATTAACAACACACAATGACGCAATTAAAAACTATGGCAGGGCCAAATGTAATAATTAAAATTAAAAAGTGCTGGGCATGACCAGGAGAAAAGGGCAGGTGTTAGGAGACGGATGGGTTTGCTGATATCCTGAATCTCTGATAAAGCGCGTTGGAGTTTCCTTATTCTGGGAAGGCACACTGGAACGACGACATTTTCAAGCTCCTCCTAAAAATTGCCAGCGATGGGGCTTGCCTGATGTCCTTAGGGAGAGAGTTCCAGAGTCGAGGGGCCACCACCGAGAAAGCCCTATCCCTCGTCCCTACCAATCGCGCTTGCGATGCCGGTGGGATTCTGATGAATGAAGAGAATATATAAATACGTGAGAGGAAGTAATAAGGAGTGAACTTGTTTTCTGCTACCCTGGAGACTAGGACGCAGAACAATGGCTTCAAACTACAAAAAAAAGGAGATTCCATCTGAACATTAGGAAGAACTTCCTGACTGTGAGAGCCGTTCAGCAGTGGAACTCACTGCCCCGGAGTGTGGTGGAGACTCCTTTTAAACAGAGGCTGGATGGTCATCTGTCTGGGGTGCTTTGAATGTAATTTTTCTGCTTCTAGGCAGGGGGTTGGACTGGATGGCCCATGAGGTCTCTTCCAACTCTGTGATTCTATGAAAGCAAGAGTTGTTGCATCACAGATCTGAGAGGAGAGCTGAATGTGCAGTTTGGGGAGGCAGGGGCGCTCTTGGGCCCCTTCTACACTGCTATATAATCCAGTTTAAAGCAGATGATCTGGATTTTAGAAGTGGCCTTGGACAGAGACACTGCAGCTCAGAAGATTCAATAGCATACAACCCTGGCAGCTAAAACAGCTTCCAACTTTCTTAAGTCTACAACGCAGATACACACACACATATCTCTCTCAGGCCCCTTCCTGGAGGGACGAGGGAGGGAAAAGGGAAGGAAAAGAGGTCCTAGTCACCTTGCAGTCTCGCCAGGACGCCATCGCTGTGGGAAACTCCTTCCGCAGCCTTTCCCGTGGAAGCGCCGGGCCAAGATATGCAGGCAGGGAAGGCGGGAAGGAGGGAGGTTCCTCCTCCTCCTCCTCCTCCTCCTCTTGGGCCGGCCCTCGCCTGGCGCCCTTTGGCCTTTTCCAGGAGGCGGCCTTGTTTTCCACCTGCGACCTTTGTTCGGGGATAACCACGCAAGCCTCACCCCGCCCACTCTCCCTTTACCATTCTTTATAACGCTGGGTGGTGCATATATGGTATGCTTTCGGGGTTTTTTTCCATTTGGGACATGAAGGTGTCCAGAGGAGGGTGACTAAAATGAGCAAGGATCTGGAGAACAACCCCTATGAGGAGCGGCTTAAAGAGCTGGGCATGTTTAGCCTGAAGAAAAGAAGGCTGAGAGGAGACATGATAGACATGTATAAAATATGTGAGAGGAAGTCATAGGGAGAAGGGAGCAAGCTTGTTTTCTGCTTCCCTGGAGTCTAGGACGCGGAACAATGGCTTCAGACTACAAAAAAGGGATATTGACAAGCTGGAATGTGTCCAGAGGAGGGCGACTAAAATGAGCAAGGATCTGGAGAACAAGCCCTATGAGGAGCGGCTTAAAGAGCTGGGCATGTTTAGCCTGAAGAAGAGAAGGCTGAGAGGAGACATGATGGGCATGTATAAATATGTGAGTTTAAGTCATAGGGAGGAGGGAGCAAGCTTGTTTTCTGCTTCCTTAATAGGACACAGAACTACAAGAAAGGAGATTCCATCTGAACATGAGAAAGAGCTTCCTGACTGTGAGAGCTGTTCAACAGTGGAACTCGCTGCCCCAGAGTGTGGTGGAGTCTCCTTCTTTGGAAGCTTTTAAACAGAGGCTGGATGGCCATCTGTTGGGGTGCTTTGAATGTAATTTTCCTGCTTCTTGGCAGAATGGGGTTAGACTGGATGGCCCATGAGGTCTCTTCCAACTCTATGATTCTATTAATACATACACCCTGTTTACTTGTAAATGCGAGAGCCCCAGGTGGCTCAAGTGGGTAAAACCGCTGAGCTGTTGAGCTTGTTGACTTGAAAGGTCGCAGGTTCGAATCCTGGGAGCAGCATGAGCTTCTGCTGTTAGCCCCAGATTCTGCCAACCTAGCAGTTCAAAGGGCCCTCGGTGGTGCAGTGGGTTAAACCCCTGTGCCGGCAGGACTGAAGACTGACAGGTCGCAGGTTCGAATCCGAGGAGAGGCAGATGAGCTCCTTCTATCAGCTCTAGATCCTCGTACGGGGACATGAGAGAAGCCTCCCACAAGGATGATAAAAACATCAAATCATCCGGGCGTCCCCTGGGCAACGTCCTTGCAGACAGCCAATTCTCTCACACTAGAAGCGACTTGCAGTTTCTCAAGTCGCTCCTGATATGACAAAAACAAAAACCATGCAAATATGAGTAGATCAATAGGTACTGCTCTGGTAGGAAGGTAATGACACTCCATGCAGTCATGCTGGCCACATGACCTTGGAAGATGCCTACGAACAATGCCGGCTCTTCGTCTTAGAAATGGAGATGAGCACTACAGCCCAGAGTCGGACACAACTGGACTTAATGTCAGGGGAAAACCTTTACCTTTTTTACTTGTGAATGCATGCAGGTGCTGCAAATGTACACACACCCATACAAAGGGACATACAATATTTCCTTTTTACTCCTCTCCTCCTATCTTAGCTCACATCATTAAAAATATGTAGCACATCTAATTAGGCCCCTTCTGCACTGCCATATAAAATCCAGATTATCTGCTTTGAAATGGATTATATGGCAGTGTACAATCAGGGCCCTTGTACATTGCCATATAATCCAGAATATCAAGGCAGATAATTCACATTATCTGCTTTGAACTGGCTTATCTGAGTCTGCACTGCCAGATAATCCACCTCAAAGCAGATAATCTGGATTTTATACAGCTGTGTAAACAGGTCCTCATATACTGCAATCAAGTTCAAAGCAGATAATGTGAGCAGATAACAATGCCAGCCTAGTTTTTAGATTATTTTAAATAACCGATTTAAATTAGATGTTGTGGGAGTTGTAGATTTAAATAAATAGAAGCTTTACCACTGTTTCCAAAGCAAAATAAACCCTGCAGTATAATAATGTGTCACTTAGAATTGTGTTAATGTGTAATAGTAACTTTATTTCAGTTCAGTAGGTCAAATAGAGGAACAATACAGTCTCTCTGAATTCTTACAGAGAACAGAGGGAATAAACAGTCCCTTTAAACAGTCTTTGAAATGTGCTTCACCCCTTAGAAATGATCAGACTTCAGAGAGTTGGCAGTCGTTTCCTTCCTAGCTATTTCCAGTCAACACCCTTTTCACTGTCCAAGGTGAAAGTGGCAGTTAAAACCGTTTGCTAGAGACAGTAGCCAATCAGAATTCTGGCTCCTGGCAAGCTCAGCCAATCAGCTGCTGACACATGT
Source organism: Anolis sagrei ordinatus (assembly GCF_025583915.1). NCBI lineage: Eukaryota > Metazoa > Chordata > Lepidosauria > Squamata > Anolidae > Anolis > Anolis sagrei. Next base: position 102,426,722 of record NW_026847549.1, read on the forward strand.
CTTTTATATCAGGTGCCTTTTTACAATTCCTCACAGATGTAACTGTTTTTAGTGTTTGTGTATATGTATAGTTATTTTATGTCCCGGCATGGAATGCTTGCCATGTATATGTTGTGCAGATGAGAAGGGCAGAATATAAATGTTTCAAATAAACAAAAAAATAGTCAATTTTGATAATCTGGATTATATTGCAGTGTAGAAGGGGCCACAGTAATACGTAATTGTGGAAGAAACACACAGAAGAGTAATAACCCTATAAACATAGCAAAAAGTTTAATTTTCCTTCTTTTTTTCTTATTTCAGCCGCCAACTACACTGCCATATAATCCAGAATATCAAGGCAGATAATCCACATTATCTGCTTTGAGTCTACACTGCCATATAATCAATTTCAAAGAAGATGGATTTTATATGGCAATGTAGATGGAGTCTCAGGCCCCTTCCTCACAACTGAATAAAATCCCATCTTTTCTGCTTTGAACTGGGATATATGGCAATGTGGACACAGATAATCCAGTTCCAACCAAATAATGTGGATTTTCTGCTTTGATATTCTGGGTTATAGGGCTGTGTGCAAGGGCCCTGAGTCCACACTGCTATATAACCCAGTTCAAAGCAGATAATGTGGGATTTTATACAGCTGTGTGGAAGGGGCCTGAGAGAAATTGCGTGTGTGGAATTTTCTGTACTCTCTAGTTAAGTCTAGGCTCTCCTCTCCATCAGCAGGCATTTCCCATCTCCACTGTCACTAGCCGACTGCTGTGTACATTCTGATGTACCTTGAGACCAGGCCCACAGCAAGACTGCTGGCGCGTGACCCAAAACCCAGGATTCCTTGGCAGAAAAGGAGCGCGCGCAGTGAAAACCCTCCAATAGGAAACGGCTGTGGGGGAGAAAAAAACCTGACAGAACCCCTTCCGCGCATGCGTGTTGTGGAAGTCGGAGTTGCCCGCCCTTTCATTTCTGCCCGGCGGCGGACCTGAGGGAAGAGGGGCTCCTTTATATTGCCAGCAGCGACTTCAAAGTCACCTAAAAGGTTGATAGTTTGACTATTTCTTAAAAAGCAGTTGCGACATTAGGGCATTCTGGAAACGTTGGACCCTTTTGTTTGGCAGGAAATAAACCCTTTCCCACTATGATGTAACTGGGAGCCTGGGAGGCCTCTCTCCTTGGGAGCTGAAGGGAAAGGCAGGAAGCTTTTCCAATGGAGTCTAGGCCTGTCACGTGATGCAGGTGGTTCTCCTTGGGCGCCTGGAGGAGATGCCTGGACACCTCAGGAAGAACAGAAGTCAACATTTAGATGTTGGGGGTCAGTGGGATGGAGAGGCACCTGCCTTGTGGACTCCTAAATTGGAAGGGGCTCCTCAAGGCCAACCAGTGCCACCCTATTTGGCTACCAGGAGTGTCAGGAGTACTTTGGTCATGTATTCCTGCATGACAGGCTGTTGGACTAGATCAGGGATCCTCAAACTTTTTAAACAGAGGGCTAGGTCACAGTCCCTCAAACTGTTGGAGGGCCGGATTATAATGTGAAAAAATTTTTTTGTCATGTCAGGCGCAACTTGAGAAACTGCAAGTCGCTTCTGGTGTGAGAGAATTGGCTGTCTGCAAGGACGTTGCCCAGGGGGCGTCCGGATGATTTGATGTTTTTATCATCCTTGTGGGAGGCTTCTCTCATGTCCCTGCATGAGGAGCTGGAGCTGATAGAGGGAGCTCATCCGCCTCTCCCTGGATTCGAACCTGCGACCTGTCGGTCTTCAGCCCTGCCAGTACAGGGGTTTAACCCACTGCGCCACCCGGGGGGGGGGGGGGAGCTAAAAAGAAAAAGATGAATAAATTCGTATGCACACTACACATATCTTATTCGTAGTGCAAAAAACACTTTAAAACAATACAATAATTACAATTAAGAACAATTTTAACAAATATAAACATTAGTATTTCAATCGGAAGTGTGGGCATGCTTTTGGCTGATTTTTCCTCTTTTTTTGTTGTGTCAGGAGCGACTTGAGAAACTGCAAGTCGCTTCTGGTGTGAGAGAATTGGCTGTCTGCAAGGACGTTGCCCAGGGGGCGTCTGGATGTTTTGATGTTTTTATCATCCTTGTGGGAGGCTTCTCTCATGTCCCCGTATGAGGAGCTGGAGCTGATAGAGGGAGCTCATCCGCCTCTCCCCGGATTCAAACCTGTGACCTGTCGGTCTTCAGCCCTGCCAGTACAGGGGTTTAACCCACTGTGCCACCGGGGGAGGGGGGGAGCTAAAAAGAAAAAGATGAATAAATTCCTATGCACACTGCACATATCTTATTCGTAGTGCAAAAAACACTTAAAAACAATACAATAATTTAAATTAACAACAATTTTAAGAAATATAAACATTAGTATTTAAATGGGAAGTGTGGGCATGCTTTTGGCTGATGAGGCAGGATTGTTGTTGTTGTGTGCTTTCAAGTAGTTTCAGACTTAGGTTGACCCTGAGCAAGGGCCAGATAAATGACCTTGGAGGGCTATATCCAAGGTCATCCAAGGCTGTATCCCGGCCCTTAGTTTGAGGACCCCTGGACTACATGGCTCTTGTGGTCTTTTCCAGCCCTAGGATTCTGTAGCCCCTTCTATACTGCCATATAAAATCCAGATTATTTGCTTTGAGCTGGATTAGATGGCAATGTAGACTCAGATAATCCAGTTCAAAGCAGATAATGTGGATTTTCTGCTTTGATAACCTGGATTATCTGGCAGTGTAGAAGGGAATTTAGGGCCCTTCTACACTGCCATATAATCCATAACATCAAGGCAGATAATCCACATTAACTGCTTTGAATTGGATTATCTGAGTCTACATTCTCATATAATCCAGTTCAAAGCAGATAATGTGGATTTTAAATGGCAGTGTAGAAGGTGCCTTACTGCATGAATTGTCCTGTTTTCCTTTTGGAAGGAGACCAAGGCAAAGAAGGTATTAAACAGTTTGGCTTTCTCTTTGTCACTTGTCACATTTCATCATTTTCACTGTGCAGTGGTCTTGCTATTGGCCCTATGGTCCATCTTGCTCTGAACATAGCAAAACAACAACCCAAACTAAAACAAAAAGCACACAAATATCATTCCAGTCTTTAGATACACTGGTGGATGCGCTTTTGGAGAGTAGCCATATTATAAACAGTTGCTCCCCCTCAACAGTTTCTGTGCCCAGAGTATATTCCCCACCTGTATGAAGGTCTATATTTATGACTCCGTTCCTTTACGAGTTGCTCCCCCACAAACAATCTGCTCCTTCCCTATCTCATCCTGATTTTAGTATTTTTAGTATTTTAGCTTTTATCTTGCACTTGCGGCCTGCTCATTGTTATGTTATTTTATTTTACTGTGTATGATTTTGCTTTATCGTCTTTGCACTCATATGTTGTATGTGTTGTTATTGTGTTTTGGTTTTACTTTATTGTAATATGCTGTTGGGCTTGACCTCATGTAAGCCGCTCCGAGTCCCCATTGGGAAATGGTGGCGGGGTATTATTATTATTAAGATTATTATTATTATTATTATTATTATTATTATTATTATTAATCGGTTAATTTGAATAAATGGTTCAATATTCATGAAGCAAACACCAAGTTACCACTAGATTCCTTCTTCCAACCACCATCTTCCCCTAATCTTATAGTGATGATATGGTTGAAGCTAGGTACTGTTCTAGGTAGGCGTCCTAAAATAGGGACAAGCACTGTAATGGAAGAGGTGGCATAAGTAGGCTTTCCCTTCAGTGCTTATTTGAACTGTGCCAGCTTTTTTATCCGGACTTAAGGAAATGGATAATGGGATCAATATTTCTTGATTGATAAATTCATTGTTAGTATTTGAATCACCATTGGAATGCTAGTTGCCATCTTCCCTCTCTCTGTTTTCAATCTATTGATTTATTCCCTATTTTTCCTGATCTTAGGAAAGGGAAGAGTTTGGAAAGAGGGTGAAGCACTTTTGATTTTGTCCTCTAGAAGGCAGCAGTGTTCAAAGTATCACATCCTATATTTCTGAGGTTAATAATAAGAGATAGCTTTATTGTTGAACACTGTTTTTTTGGTGACTGCTGGTTGTCAGTGATGGATTAGTCTGAGCCAGCAAGTCACTTTTCAAGGTGCATATGGACATATTGGTAAACAGCCACAGGATGCTCTGTTGTGGCATGTATTCCTGTGCTGTTTCTGAATCAGATGTGGATTGTATTTATCTGATTAGTGTCCTCTTGTGTGCTTTATTCTTTGTAGAAAATATTATTTCATTCCATCATTTTGTCTAATTTAAATTTTAAACTTTCTGACTTGCCTGCAAAGTACATTTTTGTTTAAATTGGTTGATCCATAAATCGGCTGTAGATTTGAAAATATACCTTTTTGAGATTTTTTTTAAATCCAGTTTCTGATTCGATTTATCTTGGCTATAACCTCAGGGAGAAAAAAATCGTCCCTATACCCTACAGGCAGTGAATTCTAAACCATGATTTGTCGATTATGCAAACCCATGTTTTACATATCCTGGGCAGATTGACTCATTTAAGCTTATCTCTTTTACACTCGTTACTCTTTCCCCCCACTTTCATCTTGTAATTTAATCTCATTTTACTAAATATATTATCTAATCAAGTTTTACCGTGTTTTAATTTATTTTAGTTAACTATTACAGGATTTTTAGCTTATTGATTAGTGTCTATTTGTCTGTATATTTTTGTTTTTGTCTTTTATTGTTGATATGATCAGTGGACTAATCAATAAACAGATCTATCATTTAAGCTTTTGTGGGGATTAGGGAGAAGTGGGCAGCCTGATCCAGAAAGCATTACTGAATAGATAGTTTGTTCCCAAAAGGTATCAAATCCATCAAAAAGAGTGGTTCTTAACCTGTGGGCTGTGGATCACCATGGACTGCGAGGACAAAAATCTGGTCCGCAAGCTTCCTTCCTCTTTTTTTATTTTATTTTATTTTATTTTATTTTATTCTTGCTCCTTTTGTGCTGCCTGTCACTCCTTCCCTGCTGTGCATCCCAAACTGAATCTAAAGTTGACCAAAAACTGATTCATAACTCTTTTGGTATTAACGTTGGAGACATTACAGTTTACAGTATACTTTCTGAGTCACTTCATCACACTATTGTCAAGTGGTCCCTAGTAAAAAAAAAAAAAAAGGCTGGGAACCACTGATCTAAACAAATCTTACAGGAATAGGGGGGAAAATGCTGAAAATATGCCTTTTGCTTTAACATACAATTTTCCAAGCCCTGCATTTATTATTTATTTATTTACAACATTTCTATGCTACCCTTCTCACCCTGAAGGGGACTCAGAGCGGCTTACAAGATATATATACATACAATATATTATATTATTAGTATAGTACAATATCCGTATTAAGTGATTTGATACATTTCAATAATTTTGATCTGTACATGATACTTCTAGCCAACAATGTACGGCCACCTATAATTCATTTTTCAGTTTATTTTGATTTGGTGCCTTTTGGAAACAAACTCCACATATATCTTCTAAGTGGCTATTCGTAATACTTAAATAATAATAGGAGAATACCCTGCAGGGGTACAAATCTTGCAAATACTGGTATGCATTTACCTTGGTAAGATTAAAAAGGTGTGTCTCTGACATAAACTCAAGCTTTAGTTTAGGCTTGTTTGTGATTTACAGTTGCCTTAATATGCAGACCAATTAACTGATAAAGAGCTGCCGGGGAGAATAAGAAATAACACATAAATAAGCACTATGCAGACCTGCATGAGAACGTGAGAAGCAGTAGAAATTACTACTGGTCTTGTTCTGCTGTGTGCTGCACATGGCCCTCTAATAGTTACTTTGATGTCTTACGAAATCATCCGTCATTTTGAGCAGAACCAGAATTGTTCCCCCTTCCTCGCCATATCCATGTGATTATCTCCATGTGGATTTAACATTTTGTTTCAGGGTAGTACATGTGGACCAGTACTGGAATAGCTGAGTGTCTCTACTCCCATATTCACACTATGTTGGAAATCCGTTTGATTTTGTAACCAGATGGAGTCCAAGAGAAAGACTCAGCGTCAAGGCACTTTTGAATGTGAACTGTGTGGATTAACTGCCCCATACAGCTACTTTGGACAGAAACCTCCAAATTCCTACTCAGCTGCGTAAGTACCTAATCATTTGTGTGAGTATACCTACTGTCTGTATGGTATTTTACTGTAAAAAGAGTTTCTCCGCATGAAGGAATAGAATGATCCCTTTTAGCATTCAGTTTAGTTGTAATGCAAAGGTGGGAATCACATGGGTCAGTTCTGTTTGTCTCATGTCTGCAGCTCCTGGCACCCAACTATATAAAACGGGGAAAATTAGTACCATATATTCTGGCGTATAAGACTACTTTTTAACCCAAGAAAATCTTCTCAAAAGTCAGGGGTCGTCTTATACACGGGAGTCGTCTTATACGCTGGAGTAGCCTTATGCATGGGAGTCGTCTTATATGCGGGAGTCGTCTTATACAGTGGGTGCTGAAACTTCCAGGCCGGATTGGAGAATCTGTGGTCGCCGCATATTGTGGGGGGAGCTCAAAAATGGCAGTGGCTGTGTCCCTGCCATATGCAGCGACTGTATGAAAGCATTAAGGGTGACGCTGTATAAGTATGGTAGAAGAAAATCCATTCATCAGGATTCATGGACTTAATGCAGTCTTGATGGTGAGGTGAAGGGGCGCCTCACCAGGAAGGTGTAAGTGAAGGGCGGAGCAAGCTGCAGGCGTCAGGGGTATGGAAAAAAGAGATAGAGTGACTCTGGGCCCAGAAAAACACAACTCTTTTACCTGTCTGGTCCGCCCTTGAATCCTATTACCGTATCTCCTCTGCCTCTCAGATCTCGCTCCTGAAGACTGCAGTGAAGCGGTGCAGGTGCGCATGTGTGAGATCTGAGAGGCAGAGAAGGAGGTACAGTAATAGGAAAATTACCATATTGAAATAAAATCTGATGCTTTTAAAAATTTTATTTGGTGTGTGTTGGAAGAGGGGTAGTTTTATACAGCAAGTATATCCCAAACTCTATATTTTAACTGGAAAAGTTGGGGGTCGTCTTATACGCCCAGTCGTCTTATATGCCAGAATATACAGTACTACTGTACCTCCTGTTTCTTCTGAAGAGTGTGCCTTGCACCAGAGAAGGAAAGCTAAACTTTCTTGGCTCTTTCTCCAATGGCAGGCCTATAAGTAAGGCCCAAATACTTGTGAAGCCTTAGTTTTGAAAACTACAAGGATCCTTTTGTAGCACTGTAAAACTAGAATGTCATACCCTGTATTTTGAGGTATACACTCAAAAATATAAAAGGAATTAGATTAATATAATATGCAATATAGAATATAATATAATGTATATACAAGGAAAAATATTTAGATCTCTTGAAAATGCATATTTTTTTAAAAAAAAATCTAATTGTGGCTTCTTAGATTGGGAAGCCTGGCCTAAACCCAGTGTTTAATGTCAAATATACAGGACTTCTTCAGTCAATGAGAAGTAGATAATTGTTGACTAAGTTCTCATTAAATCAATGGTCCACTTTACCTGTTGGATTCAGGTCTTTGTGAAGCATTAAACAATTCTGTTCCCATGGTTGATTTCCCAAAGAATTCTAGGGACTGTTTGGAAGGGTTCCAAAACTGATGATGATTATGATAAAGTTAATTTAGTAAGGATTATTTGTGCCAATAAGTTTCCAATTTCTATGCATAGGTTTGAAAGCTGGACAGGTTGTTATGTTGTATTCCTACCAATTTTGTACTTGTGAAGGTGGTAGGACTCAAAGAAGGGACTCTCTTTAGATCCCCGGGCCCAATCCACACAGGGCCCATACTCCATTAGACCCAAGTCTTTCAGGAAGACCTAGGTCTAATGGAGTATCAAATTAATGCGTGACAAAGCAGGGTTTTCCTGCTTTGTCTCAAATTAATTCAGTTTTACTGGAGACGCTGTTTGGACATGGGAGCTCCCACATTATGGGCCCTGTCTGGATGGGCCCAAAGTTATAATTGTAGAACATAATACAACATCGATATCCATTATCTAAAATTCTTGGGAACAGGAGTATTCTGTATTTTTTATTTTCCTCCCAGATTTTAGATTACTTGCATATACATAATGGGATAAACAGGCTGGATGGTCATTGTTTGGAGTGCTTTTATTGTGTTTTCCTACATGGATGGTGGTTGGACTGGATGGCCCTTGGGGTCTCTTGCAGCTCTTTGGTTCCATGATCTTGTTGATGGGGCCCAAGTCTAAACAGGAAGTTCATTTACTTTATGTTTCATATGCATTTTAGACACACAATCTCAAGGTATTTTTAAAAATTTTTTTTGTGAAACAAAGTTGGCATCAGAAAATAAAGGGGTCACGGTCTTCGCCCCCAAGTCTGATAATTTGGATTTTGGAATGTCAGGATATTCAACCTGTACTATAGTTCCTAGGTTTTCTGGGATATGGAGAACAGTAGGTTAGTTCTGAATGGTGTACAGGCAGTCCCCAAGTTATGAACAAGATAGGTTTTGTAGGTTTATTCTGAAGTTGAGTTTCTATGTAAATGTACAATAATTTGTATGTAAGTGTAACACCAACAACCCACTATATATTTTAGCTTTGTCTGGCATAGGGAAGGTCAACACCCCTGTGGGTTTGTTTTGCTCTCTGTCCCCTTGTTCAGAAGATTTCCCCCCACTTTCTGTCCCTGTGAGAATTGGACTTCGAAAAGTTTGGCTTGTTATAGAAACAAGGATTTGTGAGAAAGCTTCAGTGGAGACACCTATTCCCCATGATAACACTTCCAGGAATTAATTTCCCCCCCTAGGGGCAAATTTCTCTCACTTCCTGTTGTGTCACCCCCATTCGTAACTATGAATCATTTGTAAGTTGGTTGTTTGTAATTCAGGGACTGCCTGAAGTGTAGTGTAATGTAGTTCTAACCATATAGGTATAGAAACAACGTTCAAATGAGGTATGATTTACTGCTAACTGCTCTTGGAGGCCCTTTTCTTGAAAGCCTGCTGTTTAAATACTTATAGGGAAAATTCACAATCTGTTGGCAGCTGAATGTAGCCTTGCTCTTTCCTCTCAGTGACCCTTAACTGTTTCTCAGCTGTGCCCGAGAGTCCCTGATTTCATGGTGAGAGAATCTATTTCAGTCACTGGGATCATTCAGCATCTGGTGTCAGCCAAAGCAAGGTTGAGTGGCAGGCAGCAAATTACTCTGGGCCTTTTTGGGAAAGTGAGAATTGTACTTTGGTAACCTCAGGTTAATTTTGGAGAAGTCACCCAAATAGCAGCTTTGGGGGCAAAGCAGCCATGCAAGATGATAAATTCTGGTGAAATGGTGTGTGCATTTAGGCTATTATTTCCTGATACAATTTAAATCATGATTCAAGTTGCTTCACTGAAGGTATTAATAGGTAGATGAGTGCAGCTTTCATATCCCAAGGTAAAAACTACACATGTGCAGACACTTTAGCCTAGTTTTGTGTTTTGTATGTGAAGTGCACCCTTCTGGATATGCCTCCTCTGACAGCAGGTAGTTCTACTGTATCGTAGCATGAGAACTCCTTGGCTTATCTGGTCATATGGGATTGGAGGCACAGTATAATGCCCTGCCCCTGTGGAGGGTGAGTAAAGAAAGGAAACTTCACAGAAGTGAGGGCAAGTGAAAGGAAGCGAGATCATATCCGGACAGAGGCAGATTTATTTATTTATTTATTTACAGTATTTGTATACTGCTTTTCTCACCCCGAGGGGGACTCAAAGCAGTTCACACATAAGTAATGGCAAAAATTCAATGCCAGTACAAACAATTACAATTATACACTACAATTAGACATAAATTAAATTAAAAATATACATCCATGAGCAATAAAACAATCATTAAAACAATAAAACAGTCTCGTCTGTCGAATTGCCTTTCAAGTCATTGTCTTTCTGAAATGCTGCATACATTTACTTCTACTGTCCGAACGCCTGGTCCCAAAACCATGATTTTAATTTTTTTTCCTAAAAGCCAGGAAGGAGGAAGTGGATCGTACCTCATTTGGGAGTGTGTTCCATAGACGGGGGGGGGGGGGCACAGCTGCAAAGGCCCTGTCTCTCATCCCCGCCAGGCACATATGTGCTGTTGACGGGAGCGAGAGCAGGGCCTCCCCGGATGATCTTAGATTACGAGGTGGGACGCAGGCATCATATATGTAGGTTGCCACAACTTCATCCAGACAGATTAGGCTTTCCATTCTCTCTGTTAAAAACCTTGTTAATCTGTTTATTTGGATGCTGTTTTAACAGGTTTCTTGCTTTTAGTTTGTTACTAGCTTAGGCACCCGGCGATGCCTGGGTTCATCCTTTTCTTGCTTTTGTCTTTTATGAATGTGCTCATTAGAAAATGCATATGGATGGGTCAGTTCTCCCAAACCCCTCCAGAATTTAAAGTTGGTAATGTTGGGTCTGTGTGCCAAGTTTGGTAGAGATCCGTTGTTGGATTCACAGTGCTCTCTGCAAGCAGCAAAGGAGATCTGGCAGATTGTGTTCCAGTTTGGTAGCTGGACCACTCCCATTTGCCCAGGCCTTCTTGATTTGCATTTATTTAGGTCACCCTGGGTTGGGAGGGAGAGTTCGAGAGCTTTACTTTGATCTGGAGAGGGGGATTTGCAAAAGAGCCCATGGGGTGGAGGAGGTTGGTCTCATTTCTCTCCGAGCAACGAACACCTTTCACAACTCTCACTGTAGCCCTTCTGGCATTTGCTCCTTATAGCATGGTAAATCCCTGTTAAATATTGGTTGCTGACTTGAGCCTTCAGATTAGGTATAGGAAAGAACTGCTTAGCAAAGGGAGCTGCATCTTGCTGGTGCTACGTCTTTAACGCATGGAACTGTTCTCCTGTTTCTTTCAGCCTCCTGGAAGAATGCTATGTCATGACAGATCCATTCACCTCTGACAAGGACAAATTCCTCATTCTTGGATCTCAGTGTAGTTTGTGTCACAAGTGTGTGTGCGTTGGCACAGTGAGTATCATGTGATGCATTTATATCTGTTGGCAGTGTCATAGGCATGACTTAGTGATAGAACATCAGTGTAGGTGAGAGAGCTCCTTTTTATCCATCCTTGTATTACCTCTGCCTTTCCTTCTCCGCATTCTGTAACGTATTTTAAAAATATGGCCAACCACTTGCTGTTGGGGTAATTTCAAAAAGGGAAAAAAATCTTAAGTAAAGGTGCAACAGTAGCAACAAGAAGCTTCTTGTTCCAGAAGTAGAGCTCTTGAGCGCTAGCTATTCAGGAGCAGAATCAAACTTTAAAAGTTATTAAAGATATCATTCAAATAACTATATTTCTAGATAGTTAGGCCCTACTTTATTTTCCTAACTACTGAACTGGAGCCGTCTTGTCTGTCCATGCTCATGGGAGGAGAACAAAATGAAGGACACAATGGTGCTCAGAAAAAGAGGCATGCCCCTGAAAAGTATCAGTGTAGCAGACCATTAGGAGAAGAGAATAGAGTGACACACAGGCAAAGAGGCCAATGGTGGGAGGCCTTTCCTTCCAGCTGATATATCTGACTAAGTCCTTGATGAGGATGTGGTTGAGTTTCAACACTTGAAACCTGTCAGATTAATCTCCAGTGGCCATTCTTCTGATAAGAGCACAGACTGCTTTCAAGACTTATATTCTCACCCTCTTTGCAGTTCACAAGCAGTCCAAAATCATAATAAATTATAGGGTCGATTGGGATCTAAGGCCTGAATCTTTCAGTACTCTGCAGTACAGCTCAATAATCAAACAGCCCCAAGTTTCATCTGATAGACATAGTGGAAGATGACTTCTTAAACTTACTTGTTTGGGATCCCTTTGAAATTTTTAAGTGACCCCGGTTGTATAAAATAGGCATACAAATAAAACATTTTGATTACCAATCAAGGCTTGCTGAAGAGGCTGATTTTCTTTTTTTTATGAAGTACAGCTGAAACATCTTCTGCAGAGTCATCTGTAAACACTACACGAGAGATTAGTGTAAATGTCTAAAACAGCCACTAAGAGACATTCAGAAAACTTTTTGCCCAATTTTAGGGAGTTCCAACTTTGGCTTAAAGCAGGCATGGGCAAACTTCAGCCCTCCAAGTATTTTGAACTTCAAATCCCACAATTCCTAACAGCCTATCAGCTGTTTGGAATTGTGGGAGTTGAAGTCCAAAACACCTGGAGGGCCGAAGTTTGCTCAAGCCTGACTTAAGGGGACCCCATTTTGGGCTAAGACCCCCACAGTTTAGGAAGCTGTGCTGGAAGCAATGTTTCCAGTTTGACTGTTCATATGGGCTTCTCTGGAACAGCATGTACACTTCTTGAGAACTCTTAATAATATAGCTCAGAATACTAGATATATCCAGGAGATAGTCTCTGCATAGAACATGGTGATAATTTTTGAAGCATGTGCTGATTCAAATTCTTATAGCAAAATTGGCTTGTACACAAAATAGAAGTTTCCCTTTCATTCTTGTTCATGTACCAGTTAATTTAAATGCACATCTACACTGCAAATGCATATTGGTCTTTCACCACTTCAGTAACTGTGGCTACAGTTTGCAGAGGATTTACTGCTAATCTGTAATGTCACTCCCCTTTCCTATTGGTCCTCAGATTTTCTCTAGCAATAGGGATTACTATCACCAAAATGATTCCATTATACGTATATAATCAACCTCTGTGCTATGATAATAATATAATATATTGTATATACATATAATATTTATAATATTATAATTATATATTAATATTACATGTAATATTACTAATAATATTACAATATAGTGGTATGGTGCAATATAGCAATGTCCCCTTCGGTGAGAAGAGCGGCATATAAATGTCGTAAATAAATAAATACATAAATTCCTAAAATTTGATCTTGTTCAGTTTTCATGACTTGCTCAGCAAAGCAGCAGCTGGTGCAAACATGTTCTAGCTGCTGCTTTTTGTCATGCACAGAGGTTTCTGCATGAATAGGCCAAGTGCAGAATTCCCCAAATGAATTCCATTTGCACAAAACATTGCACAATATTAAGGTAAATCTCAAGAGTATGGTTTCAAAGTGTTCCTGGGCTATTCTGCTTGTCTTGTGCAAATCTTGTGGTTGTATGGGTGTTGTAGATTTCTTTAGATGTTATTTGAAACAACTAAAACTGCCAACCATTATGTCATTACAAATGGCCCCTGCTCAAAGGGCTGTGGAAAAGGAGTACTTTTCCCAAGTTGTGCAACTGAGGCTCTTTCCTCATCCCTCCCACACACTGAGTATGCCATGCAGGGGTGTTGTCAGAAACCTGATTCATAACACATTTGCCCCACCCATTTTGTGAAATGATGCTGAGTTAAAGCTGCTCGGTTTGTTCTGTGGAAATGAGATGACAACCAGTTTTGACTTGTGCCAGGAATAAAGTCTGTTCTCTTTATTAGCCTCTGGCAATGGAGCAAGTCTAAGATGGATTATCAAGGCCTTGCATAAATTGTCAGTGTATGTGGTGGGTGAGGGCAGAAAAGGATTCCCAAAAAAACCCGTGGAAGAGCTGTTTCACTGCTGCTTCTAAACTATGGCTGAGTGTCCACCGCTGGGTAACCTAAGCACGAAAGGAAGGTGGCCACTGTGTTGTGGTGTTTGCCTACAGGTTCACGTTACTCAAAGGTAGCCAGTGTTAGGATGTCAAGGTTGCATTCAACTATCATAGACCTTTACCCTACATGTTTACAACACTCTTTTTCAAAAACACAAAAACCCTAGCATCTTTCCTTCTGTCTCTTGGCAGTGTGTTCCATAACTGTAAGGACAGTGTGTCTAATTCTTCTGCCTTGTTAAATGGGCTCTTGATCAGAGCTTGGGAAAGTTATTGTATGGGTAAATCTCCAATGGTCCTGAATTTGGCAGAGATGCCTTTCATTCATTCTGTGTCATCCCTGTGTACAACTACTTCCAAAATGTTTCAGATTCATGGTCTTCCTTGCAAAGGAGGAAGGGGAGGAATGGGATCTTGCTTTTCCCAGCAGGCTCAGGTAAAAGTGAACTGCTCATGCTTCTCCTGGCTTGTGTGCCCATTCCTACTGACAGCTTTTGCCATCTTGTTCGTATTCTGATAGTGTTTATTTATTTATTTATTTCAGATATTGGTACCCTGCCCTTCTCAACCCTTAAGGGGGGGGGGGGGGGCTCAGGGCGGCTTCCATTCGGCAACAATTTGATGCCTCCAATGTACACATAATAAAATACATAATAAAATCCAATAATTACATTTAAAACATTAAATCACATTAATTAATTAAAATCTGTTTCTGTTTCAATAACAGCCTGGTGGCCTCATCTGAGCCAAATTCTGCAGTTAGAGACTCCATCAATCATGTCCATAGTCCATTTCCATAGCGATTGTCATCATTGTTGTTGTCATTGTCAGCAAGATTACCTGAAGGCCTAGTCCCACATCCACGTTTTTAACTTTGTTCTAAAGGAAAGCCCCATATGACATCTTTTCATCTGTGAAATGTTGGAGGGAATGAACCTTGTCAGACTTCAGGAACTCTTTGAACAATACATGTAAGCTGAAGAAGAGCCTGACATTCAAACAATCCAAGACGTCCACTGTAGTTGGATTTTCTACTCTTCTGTTTAACTTAACTACTAAAGTGATGGAAGCAAAACAGGCCAACAAACTCTCTCTTTTCCAAACTTGGGAGGCAGAAAGAATGTTAATATCAGTATATGTTGATAGTTGCCTGTAAACGTCAATAATTTGTAACATGCAGGAATGATAAAGCCAGACTCCCTGTACACAATTTATTCCATTGGTGGCAAGAGAGGAGGAAAATATAGTTTATGACATGGTTTTTTTCGGTTCAAAAGGGAAATCCCCAAGCTTCTGTCTCTTCTCTCAACCTCAATTCTTTCTTGCCATGAGATTATAGAGGATACTTGACTATTTTAAATGGTCCAGGAGATGTTGGTGTAATATCTGTGGATACTTGAGCTTGGACAATTATGTATTGGTTATAATCTGGCAAAATAAATCATTAGATATTCCATTGCTTTCAATTGCATGTCAAGTTCAATTTCCTTATGACTAATGCATATTGACCTCAACCCCATTTTTCTTTTTGAGTACAGTAGAATTGATTTACTCATACGGTGATTCAACAATTGTTCAACAATGATTCAATGGGTCTGTTCTAGTTGGTCTAAATAACAAGACTCTAGTCATTGAAGGCAGGTTGGATTTAAATCATAAAAATAAAACCATTATTGAAGAGTGACAATGGGTGAATCATATTCTAGAATAGTTCTGTTGAAATGAAGGGGAATTAGTAATGAACAATGAAGTTTTGCTGATTTCACTCCATTGTCCTTAGTCTGACAAAATCTGAACTCAACTTGGTATTAATTTGTTTTTTCATTTCTCTTTTTTCAGGACTGTAGCCTTTTCTATTCCAAGAGATTTTGCCTTCCCTGTGTTAACTTACACATACAGGAGTTTCCTTCAGAAATAAAGCAAGATTTGAAAAAGAAAACTCATTCCCTATCGTCAAAAAAAGGAGATTCCGGGGAGTCAATAAAAGTATAGGTTGTTTCTGATACATGTTTCAGAAGTGTGTGATTGTTTTTTTTAAAGAACTGTGAGTCATGAATCCCTTTTATAATTTTGAAAAATTTGCCACTTGGGAAGTTCAGTTTAATTGTATTTCTCTGTCTAATAAAAATCTCCATTCAATCCTGGGAGGTTTTGTTTCTAATCATCAAACCTCCACAAGGGTGCTATGCATAAGGAAATGTATTTCAGAGCACATAAGACAAACCTGTTTTCATTGTTTAGGCTGACTCATTATTTATTTATTTTTTTGCATTTTTATCATGGGCTAATATGCACAGTTGTTCTACAAGCACCAGATTTTCCTGAGATGCACTGCCCATTGAACACACATAGCTGGGTTACTTCTTACATTTTCTGGGCTGCTCTAAATAAACAAGGGGGGACCATTGGAATTCTTCCTGGAAGATAATTGCTAGACAGTTTTAATGACGAATTTTAAGCTTTCATCTTATGTTGAATCTTTGTTTGGTGTATTTTAATATGTATTTTGTGGAATCCATTTTAATATGTGTATTTAAAAGAATGTTTTTAGAGTAATGTGTGTTTTAGCAATGTTTTAACCTGCGTTACAAGCTGTGAGGAGAGGCGGACAAGAAATAATAATAATAATAATAATAATAATAATTATTATTATTATTATTATTATTATTATATGGAAGCACTGAAAGAATAAGAGTATGAAAATAAATTAATGAACATACATACATACTGTGCTGTGCTCTTTGCTGGAAGGTTATTAAGAACAAATTTAAGACCCTAACTCATTATCCCAGGTTGTTTCAGGGGAGGATGATGGACAGCCATCCCACTCAGTTGCTAGACTGTTTGGTTGCCCTCCAGTACAGCAGGAGACCCTTTCACCAGTGTCAGAGTTAGTCAGTTACCAGTCAGATTTGTTTTTATGTGTGAATGGTATGAGAGAAAGTGAAGGTGGGGAGTTGCCATCTTGTTCTTTACCCTGGCCCAGTAGTTCTCAAAGCGTTTCATCAAGCATACCGAGGGGTCCTGTGGTTCCTCCCTTCTCCCTTCCAAGCTTTTCCTCCTCTTTCCTGCTCCCCCCTCCTTTGCCCCCAAGAGCCCTTTTTCCTTGCTGCCCAGATCCTTTCCCCTAGCCTTCCTTGCTTCAAAAACCCTATTTCCCTCCCACCACTCGAGGTGGTTTGATTGTGCTTTTCCTACATGGCAGAAGGGAGTTGGACTGGATGGCCCCTGAGGTTGCTCCTATTATTATTATTATTATTATTATTATTGCTGCAACAAAGGCTGAGTGGCCACCTGTTGGGGGTGGTTTGATTGTGCTTTTCCTGCATGGCAGAAGGAAGTTGGACTGGATGTCCCTTGAGGTTGCTGCTGCTATTATTATTATTATTATTATTATTATTATTATTATTATTATTATTATTGCAACAAAGGCTGAGTGGCCACCTGTTGGGGGTGGTTTGATTGTGCTTTTCCAGCATGGCAGAAGGAAGTTGGACTGGATGTCCCTTGAGGTTGCTGCTTCCACTAGGCTGAGTAGCCACCTCTTGGGGGTGGTTTGATTGTGCTTTTCCTGCATGGCAGAAGGAAGTTGGACTGGATGGCCCCTGAGGTTGCTGCTATATTGTTGTTGTTGTTGTTGTTACAAAGGCTGGGTGGCCACCTCTTGGGGGTGCTTGGACTGTTTTTCCTGCATGGCAGAAGGGGGTGGACTGGATGGCCCATGGGGTCTTCCACTGAAATACTGTTAAGTTTATGTTGGTCAAAAGGTTTGCCCATGCCAGATATATATACGTTATGCAGAATATGGTATATAATATACAATATTATATTGTATATTATATTATATACAATATTATATTATATACAATATAAACATTTATTGGAGCGCCACAAGAAACCTTTGTTTCAAAAAGTGTTCCACAGCTGCAAAAAATCTGAGCTTTGGCCAAACCCTGGGCTGACATGGAGTGCCAAATATTGGATACTTCTTGCCAGCTGATAGATAAGGAAGACCTGCATTAAGGGAAACATACATTCTGAACGCTAGTATACTCAAGCATGCTCTTGGGCTCATTCTATTTTACAGATGTGTCAAGAAACTACAGAACAGGGTACATGGTCCATGTTCCTTTTTTGTTTGTTTGAACAAGTAAAGTCACAATTATGCAATTAAAATATTGGCAATGCTGAAAAGTCAGAGATGGCGAAGGTTTCTGAGCACAACTAGCATGACTCTGGATGCAGCATCACCAGCAAGATTTTGAGTAGGAGCTGCTGCAAAATAGAGTCCAAAAGTGTCAGAACTCCTTCATTCCAGTAGGTTCACTATTACCCATGGTTTTGTGGGAATGTATCCCCACAGATACAAAGGTTGTATTGTACACTGGAGAAAGACTTCCTGCAGTAAAACTGTTGTTGTTACTTTGACCTTGTTGTAGAGCAACTGTTAAAAACATATCCAAACTACAAAACAGTTAAAATGGTAAGCAAACAAAATACATAGAATAAAAACCAGGTAAAAACATATAAAGTACATGTAGCTCCTTGCAATGAAATAAAGGGAAATATTTTGTTGTGATATTTGCAGTTACACAGCTGTATTCTTCAACGAAGGTCTCACACTAAGAGGCAAGCTACAACAGAAACGCTTTGTTGGCTATGTTTTGGAAGGGTTTTTTTTAAATGTGTGCAAAGGTTATTAGTACTTACAGCCTCTTTTCTGGATTCAGTCTGTTATTTATTAAGCTAAAGAGAGAAATTAGAGTAGCATTTTTTAAATAAAAAGCTCCATATAATTTTCCCTTGTGTTACAAGAGAGACACTTCTTATACTCATTAAATGTTTAGAAATAGTTTATTGTAAACTATTAAGGCAAAAATTGGTGAAATTGACTTTTTACATACAATCATCAAGTCTTACAAAAAAGTATAAAGCACACATAGATTGTGACAAAATCCCAGCAAATTCATTCAATACATTTATAGTGTTCACTCCTTTATTCTCTGAACAGGAAAAACAAACATCAAACTAAAAGTTAGAAAAATATAGTCAATTAATGGGCATTTTTATTCTGTCATGGATAGAATGGATTCGTTTGTTAATATTTTCAGTTTTCCTTTGCAAGCAACAAGAAGAAAAGATAAGCTGTTAGTTTTTCTTTAAATCCTCATCTTCCCCTAATGCAATTTAGCTTTTGACATGTGAATATTACCTTGATATGGCTACTGCACTACTGCACTTAACCTGAGTTAGTGTTTCTACACTGAAGACAAATGGGATCCTTCTGTGTAAAGCTACCTAGTAGGATACTGACTCTTCCTTCAACTCTATCCTCTATATATATAAAAATGCTCTGTGCGTAATGGGTACCTTAAAAACAAAAGAACCAATGAACAAAATCACACCAGATTTGGCAACAAAATGTCTCACAATACAAGGAGTGACCATCACTCAAAATTATGATTTTGTCATTTGGGAGTTGTAGTTGCTGGGATTTATAGTTCACCTACAATCAAAAAGCATTCTGAACTCCACCAATGATGGAATTGAACCAAAGTTGGCACACAGGAATCCCATGACCAACAGAAAACACTAGAAGGGCTTGGTGGGCATTGACCTTGAGTTTGGGAGTTGTAGTTCACCTACATCTATAGAGCACTGTGGACTGAAACAAAGATGGATCTGGACCAAATTTGGCACAAATATTCAATATGGCCAAATATGAGCACAGATGGTGTTTGGGGGAAATAGACCTTGACATTTGGGAGTTGTAGTTACTGGGATTTATAGTTCACCCACAATCAGAGCATTCCGAAACCCGCCAATGACAGAATTGGGGCAAACTTCCCACACAGAACTCCCATGACCATCAGAAAATACTTAAGGCCATCCAGTCCAACTCCCTTTACCAGGGCAAGAAAATGTAATCAAAGCCCTCCTGACAAAGAGCCATCCAGTCATAGATATAGATAGATTTGATTCACACACAGCTGTAGTATCATAGATTTGAAAGGGACCCCTAAAGGACACTTATGTGTTGTGTGTTCCAGGTAGGCAAACCAGACAATCTCCACATCAACACTGACAAAGAAACAGCAAGAATTACTGTTTACCCACAAGCATAAAGAAATTACATACATTAGAAACCAAAACTTTCTCATTACTTTATTTTCCAGCTCACCAGACTGGGCCACACCAATGCATGGCAGGGGGACAGCTAGTTTCTTATAAATATAGGGAATGTAGATTCAGATTGTATATAAAGAGTTGGCTTTCTTTTTTACTTCCCAGAGGTGTATGTGTGGAACATGACATAAGTTGATCTTAAAGGTCTGCTAAACTACTGTAGCGAAGAATAAGACAGATTTTCCGTTCGTTACCTGTACATAATGCAATCAGAATGTATACCAAAATCCCGTTTAACTAAATGTAAATGAAATATATTTTATTTATACTGATAGGCAGTCCCCAAGTTACGAACAAGTAAGTTTATTCTTAAGTTAAATTTGTCTGCAAGTTGAAACAGGTACATTTTAAAGTGTAATTCCAGACACACAATCACAAACATATTTGGATAACATAAGGAAGGGTATTTGCTTTGCTGCCTGCCCCCGTTCAGAAGAGTTCACCTTACTTTCTGCCCCTGTGATAGTTGGATTTTGAAAAATTTGGCTTGTGGAAACAAAGGTTAGTGATAAAGCTTCAATGGAGACCCCCTTTCCACATGATAATAACTCTTTCAAGGAGTGAATTTCCTTTCTTGGAGTAGATTTTGACTCCCTGCTGTCTCATCCCCATTCTTAACTATGAGTCATTTGTAAGTCAGATGTTTGTAACTTTGGGACTGCCTGTATATAAAAGTACATCTCTTGGTGATAATAATTATTTTATGGCAATATTTCTTGGTATGTTTATGTCTTTCTTTTTTTGGTAACATGATCCTGCAGATCACTCCAAAAAGGCAAATGGTAAGAGAGTGGAAGTCAGGAGAACTTAAAGCAAAAGAAGTATTTGGGATAGTTTTTTTTATTACACAGCTGTAATAAGACTAGAATGGTCCAGGCTCAGGATTTCTGATCAGAATCTGAACTTCAAATTTCAGAGTATTATGTGTCTGGTTACAAAGATTTGAGGAACTGTTTGTGTGGCTAACCAAAACTAGAATCCTTCCCTCCACTACTATGAACGGTGTGTTTATTAAATACTCTTCCTATGGATGCAGTTAGAATATGTGTTCTCCTTTCCTTTAACACCTTTTTGTTTGTATTAATTGTAACATTTCCACATGTTTTAGTACAGTACTTTAAAAGCTGATGAAATACAGGGAAGCGAAAAAGTTCTTTGTAGTAATAGTAAGGTATGGGTGTAATAACCACAGGCACTTCTTGCAGGTGTTCTTTCCCTCTTGTACTAGTCTGCCAAAAATAATTGCTTCTAGAGATACATGTCAAATAACAAGACTTAATGCCTATTTCAAGCCTGTAGGCTTTAGTATGTGAAAACTGGGATATCTGAAATAAAACTATAATAACAGGGATAGTCTCTTATTCTGGACATTTATGACTCTGCAGCTCCAAGTACATAATTTGTCAACAGCTGCACTGGTTTCCATAAATAATAATAATAATAATAATAATAATAATAATAATAATAATAATGTCTGTCACTGTTTTCCAAAGCCCGAACATGAGTTTTTCCTCTTCTTCCAATACTGAGGAATAGCTCTTGGGAAATATATAATAAAGTTCTAAAATAAGGTAGCACTGGGAACATATATGGTTAAAGGTGCCCTAATGGAAATATATTTATTTAATATATTTAAGGGAGATGTCGACAAGCTCGAAGGTGTCCAGAGGAGGGCAACTAATATCATCAAGGGTCTGGAGAACAAGCCCTATGAGGAGCAGCTTAAAGAGTTGGGCATGTTTAGCCTGCAGAAGAGAAGGCTGAGAGAGGAGACTTGACGGCCATGTATAAATATGTGAGGGGAAGTCATAGGGAGGAGGGAGCAAGCTTGCTTTCTGCAGCCTTGGAGACTAGGATGCGAAAAAATGGCTTCAAGCTACAGGAAAGGAGATTCCACCTGCATAGGAAGAACTTCCTAACTGTGAGAGTCGTTCAACAGTGGAACTCTCTGCCCCAGTGTGTGGCAGAGGGTCCATCTCTGGAGGCTTTTAAACAGACTGGATAGCCATCTGTCGGGGGTGCTTTGAATGTGATTTTCCTGCTTCTTGGCAGTGGGTTGGACTGGATGGTCTACAAAGTGTGTTCCAACTCTATGATGTAAAAATAAATAAATAAATGTCACTAAGGGGAGGAGGAAGAGTTATGGTAACTTTGCAAAAGGGATAAATTGAAAGCACAAATACAGGCACCCCTTGTATTTCACTAGTCACTGAATATGTGTTCTTCTAAGTATTATTATTTTTTTGGATACGGCTTCGTACATTGCAGAATGCATGCCAGAAACATTTCAAGTTTTTTTTAAGTCTTGAGCTTTAACATGACATTGGCATTCATAGTAACTGCACAATACTTGGGAGCCGTGAGCCACCAACAGTTTTCAAACTAACATGTAACTGAATTGTGAGTTACCCGGTCCACTTTGGCATTTTAACAATAGCTGTTAAGGATAGATGGCTTTAAAATGTCAATTACATCCTCGTATTATATTATGTAGAGTATTTGAACTACAGTTACAAAAAACAATTGCCAATGAAAGCTGTTCTGATTGTATCTTTCTTTTTAGTCTAATTCTCTGCTGCTTTCAGTTTTGATCCAGCACATATTTAAAAATGCTAGATGACATCCAGCAGACTGAAAACAAAATCCATTAGAAAGCAAGTTGACAGTACAGTGCTGGCTTTTCAGATTAAGGGCTTTATTGCACAATACTTTTTCTCTGATCCAAAGGTGTTGTTTCTTAAAAAGCGATTGAACTGGGATTTCTCCCTTTCCTTGTGCACCTGGAGAACCATTCTGGGATTACAGTGTTCGTTTATGCAAATATCATACAGAGCATCTTGTCCAAGACATTATCTCAGCAGCCTTTCCCTTAGGTTGGCAAGCATACACAGACACCCTTTTCCCTTCTCAATATATATGTCTTATTGTTTTAAAGGTCCATTTGCCTTGGAGGAGACTTCCTAATCAGGCTTTTCAGGTACATTTATTTGGTGGCAGAGGAAAGGCAGCAGCTACCGATCCAGCTGTCTGACCTATCCCCATGCCAGTGATCAGTATGTCTGAAAGAAGAAATAGCAATCAAGAGGCAGACTTATGAAATATATGCTTTTTAAGAAAAATTATAAGGCCTTTTGGTTTTTCCTCTTATATTTCCAGACCAGGGGGTGGGGATGAGAATAGAGATGTCAACACACCATGGCATTATAGTGCTGTAGCAAGAAAGACTCCGGAATGGGCTCAGAAAAGAAGGCAGGGAGCAAGGTCTTGGCCTCTGGGAAGGAAAATGAAGAAAACAGGATTTTTCTCCAAAGAGGAATAAATACACACACACACATATTGTAGTCATTTTGCCAAATGAAAGGAAATCCCTTTGAAATGTTTACTGATTTTCCCCCACCCAAAGCATACTCAACACTTAAAATCCTACTGTTTCTCTGGATATCTGGGGTACTATACCATCCATTTCTTGCACATGGTAGTGTTTTTTTAAAAAAATAGATGTATATTAACCTAAAGGAGTCCCTGGTGGCGTAGTGGGTTAAACCGCTGAACTAGCTGATCGAAAGGTCAGCAATTCGAATCTGGGGAGCAGGGTGAGCTCCTGCTGTTAGCCCCAGCTTCTGCCAACCTAGCAGTTCAAAAACATGCAAATGTGAGTAGATCAATAGGTAATGCTTCAGTGGAAAGGTAATAGTACTCCATGCTGGCCACATGACTTTGGAGGCCTCTACGGACAATGTCTGCTCTTCGGCTTAGAAATGGAGATGAATACCACCCCCCAGAGTTGGACACAACTAGACTTAATGTTAAGGGTAAACCTTTACCTATATTAACCTAACCTTTATTCTAGGCAAGACATTGAATACAGACTGCTGCCACAGATACTACCTCGCCCTCTATGGAATCTCTTATGGCATAAGACATTTGTGGAACATAGTTGAAAATTACTATTATGTCAGCTAAGATATATTTGTAGGATGTTGTAGATTTCAATAAATCCAGATAACCACTTACAGATACAACTGTACTTTCAAGTAAAAAAGATGGCGCTCTATGGGGATAAAACAGCCTTAGAAAACATGTAAATACTTTTTGTCTTTCAGATGCGCTTTGTCAATAAGCAAAATGTTTGGGAGGAGAGCCGTCCTTGCTTAGTAGAATACACAGGCCTGCACCCTATCCAAAAGTGTTCGAGCAATTCAGGGACCCTCTCATTGACCCCGTTACACTACGAGACAATAATCAGCCAGAAAGCTATAAGATACAGAGAATCATAGGTTTAAAAAGGAGCAATTAAGTAACATGGATGAAAAGGTGCAAACACAAAAAGGATGCTTTTAAAGCTACTCAGTAAATAAATTTATTTCAACTTGCATAACTAACATCAGAGCGACGTTTGTTTCTCGTTCACTTCAACTTGCCATCCCAAGCGTTTCAATAGTTAAATAATAGATTTCTGGAACAATTTACAGTTTTATTTTTTTCATAATTTGTTGAGGTAGCTGATTTCGTCTTTGAGAAACAAACTTTTTTCCCAATTTACTGAATTATTGCCCCAGTCCTGAGTATTCTGATTAACAGTGCAAGTACCTTTTAGACAGTGCTTCTACTGAAATCCACTAATATGTACCTGAAGTTTCTGCAAGTTCTCCTCAGTCCATTCTGCACTTCTCATTCGTACTTGAAATTGTGAAGAGCTTCGCTTGGCTGAAATCTTCAAGATGTACATATTATTTTAGACTATATTAGATTAGATTATAAACAAGGCCACTGTAGGTAAGAGCACACAGTGAAATGCAAGTAATATTAAAGCCAGTGGTCAATTAAAAACCATAGTAATACAATATGACCCTGTATCCATGGGAAATAGGCACTCACTGATACAGTTTCGCAAATGTGCGAAACTGCAAATAACACTAGATAACGATTTTTGTTCCTGGGTTATAAATGTTATTTCCTAATAGGTTGTATCACAAAAACATGGAAAAAGTTTATTAAACTGCAAAAACTTTGTTTTTGTGGGACATTCTACGGCACATTTTGCTTTAGGTTTTCAATAAGTATCTCATTGAGTCTCAACTAATTCAATGTACTTTGTGGTAGCCACAAAAACAAAATTTCTGGAGTATAAGCATTATTTTCAAAGTCAGTACCACACAGTCGAACAGGAAATAACTGTTTCAAACAGGGAACAGAATTTCTTTTGAAATTTTGCTACATAGTGTAAACCAGGAGTCCTCAAACTTTTTAAACAGAGGGCCAGGTCACAGTCCCTCAAACTGTTGGAGGGCCAGATAATAATTTGAAAAGCACATGAATTCCTATGCGCCCTGCACATGTCTTATTTGTAGTACAAAAACCACTTAAAACAATACAATAATTAAAATGAAGAACAATTTTAACAAATATAAACTTATTAGTATTTCAATGGGAAGTGTGGGCCTGCTTTTGGTTGATGAGATAGGATTGTTGCTGTTGTTATTGTCATATGCTTTCAGACTCAGGTTGGCCCTGAGCAAGGGCTAGGTAAATGACCTTGGAGGGCCGTATCCGGCCCCCGGGCCTTAGTTTGAGGACCCCTGGTATAAACCCTATTGAAATGAAAGGCTTCTGTCCCAAGAATAACATCGTCACAATGGAGGACCTAGAAAATGCCTAGAGGGAGTATATTTTGTTGGATATGGATAAATGAAACCTTGGATACTGATCCCAAGATATGGGGAGGTCATATTATATATCAATCTTTAAAGGCAATGTAGTGTAAGATACATGAAACACAATTTCTCCTCTCCTTTTCTGCACAGAAATAGTCTTTTGAGCATATTGAGTCAACCGTTTTCTCAATAAACCTCTATGAAGTTTGTGTGAATCACATTAATGCGACAAGAGAACTTTTGACATGTCAGATACCATGCGGAACACTATAGAAACTAAGTATAATTTTGGTAGTAATGGCAACCAGCAGTTAGTGCTTAATAGTCTCTGCAAGAAACACAACCCCAGGTTCTGAAACAGCTTTGCTTTCCAGTGTGATAACTTGTATCAGTGCTGGAGATCCAATTTGCTAACTGATAGTAACAGAAAAATTAGAGTGCTACTCAATTTTACTCAATCTCAATAATCAAGTATTATTGCTGCTGCCATAAAGCGAAGCTATTTACTGTATTGGAAAGATGTCGACCACTCCAGCTTCCTCACCTCTATGCAAACCGTATAGAAACAATATTCACTGAATTACTGTGATAAAAAATTGTTACTATATCTGATTTGATTTATCCCAACATAATGGATAAAAATGAAACACTCACACAGCCAGATTTACTGTATTTTAGGAATGCGAAAGAGGAGGAGCCAGGATACAATGAATTACGTCGTAGTTAGGCATGGCCACAAATGTTTAGATTAGTGTTTACTGTCTATCTTGCATGGATCCCTATATTTTGTATGGAATGCCAATTTTAAAAATAAGTGCTATTTTGTATGTCATGCAAAGGAGACATTTACTCTATTTAAAAAATCTGTTTCCACTGGTCAGCCAAAACTCTTAAGGTCTTCAACAGTATTTGACATATGAAACTCATCTTACACAAGGCCCCTGAATTCTGTTAACATCCAAATAATAGCACTATGTAACACAATTTTTGTTCCTGGGTTATAAATGTCATTTCCTAATTGGCTTTATTATAAAAACATGGAAAAAGTTGATTAAACTGCAAAAACTTTGTGTTTGCAGGATGTCGTGCCGCATATTTTGCTATATCTCATAGAGTCTCAACCAATTCAGCATAAGGTTCTTGTGGGTTTTTTCGGGCTATAGGGCCATGTTCTAGAGGCATTTCTCCTGACGTTTCACCTGCATCTATGGCAAGCATCCTCAGAGGTACCTCACCTCTGAGGATGCTTGCCATAGATGCAGGCGAAACGTCAGGAGAAATGCCTCTAGAACATGGCCCTATAGCCCGAAAAAACCCACAAGAACCTAGTGATTCCAGCCATGAAAGCCTTCGACAATTCAGCATAGTTTGTGGCCCCCACAAAAACGAAGTTTCTGGAGTATAACAACTACTTTCAAAGTAAGTACCACACAGTTAAACAGGAAATAACACTTTCAAACCAGGAACAGATTTTTTTTCAATTTTTGTTACATAGTGTAATACCTAAGATTTACTTAAGAAGTAATGTTGTTGCTGTTGCATGCTATATGCACCATGTGGCTCAAGGATGCTTGTAGAGAAACAAGAATAAAGACCTCGTGGCCATCAATTTTTTTCCTTGTATCCTGGCCCAACCTACTAGTTTCGTACCAGGAACAGAAAGAAAAAATGAATGCTTTAAAATGCAGAAACTTCAGAAGCCATATTTTTAGAAAATTAATGTGGCATGATTAAATTCCCACTGCTGCCCGAAGTTCAAGTCAATCACAGTTCATTATAATATTTATATGTACTTTTAAAAAGTTTTGAAAAATATACCCTGACAAGAGAAATGTGATAGTCCAGTTACCTACACTTCAGCTTCACTAGTGCTTTCAGATTAGTGCAGCAGGGGAAATTGTGCAAAGTAATTAGCTCCCATCTATTAGTATTGCTATTTTCTTTACATATCATACAAATCTAGAACAACCTTAATACATGTCTTTATAAATTTCCTGTAACAAAGGATGCAAGTGTGCATCAGATTCAGTCTTTTTGATGATCTGAACAAGCTGAGCATGCTCCGTGACAAGTTGTCGGAGGTCTGCCATTTTCTGTAGAAGTTTTGGAAAGAGGAAGATGTCATCAGGATGGTTGTTTTGCAAATGAAGTTTTAGTACATGCACAATGCTCTCCTGCATCTTCTCAATATGTCTTATGTTCACAAGGCCAGGGCGATCTGTTTTCAAAAACAATAACAGATATCATGTAATTGATAACAGTCACTATGTGGCATGAGTTTACCTGTCTTTAAGAGCTTAAGGAAAACCCTTGTTTTGAACTATCTGTACTCGATTTATTAGTTTAAATCAGTGGTTCCAACCTTTTTATGACCAGGGACCACTTGACCAGAGACCATTTTGACCAGCTTTTAAACAGAGGCTGGATGGCCATCCGGTGGGGGGTGCTTTGAGGGCGATTTCCTAATTCTTGGTAGGGGGTTGGACTGGATGGCCCATGAGGTCTCTTCCAACTCCATGATTCTATGATTTGGGGTGCTGAATCGGAAAATTGCATTGGATAGACCACATCAGCTCTAGTTTCTGATACAGAACATATACCATCCAGTAGTCACCATCTGTTCACCCACAGAAAACCGTATTTAATAATCTAGAACTGATGTTGTCTATCTAATGCAATTTTCTGAATCAGCTCAGTGGGAGGGGGGAGGAGGAGAAGCAGCAGTCAGAAGGCTTGTTGTTGCACCTTTCATGGGTAGTCAGCCTCTCCCCTCCCGACATCCCCATTGCCCCGACACTATAAGAGGGTTTTGCAAGACCAGTAACTCTTGCTGCAACGGTGTAGTGACTCTAAGGCCACGGACCATATTTTAGTCCTTGTGGACCACTGGTGGTCCACGGACCACAGGTTGGGAACCACTGCTTTAAATAACAGGTATTGAATTCTGTGAAATAAATTTCACTTACAACAGTATCTGACTGAATTTCTTTTGTAGTCTTCATAGCTGTTTAAAGTAGCCATTACCTGATTATTCTCTGAACATTTTAATTAATTACAGTGTATTTAGTCAAGTTGTGAAATCATTATAATTCTACAGAATTTCTCAATTGCAATATTACTTCAAAGCAAATGTTCCATAATTTACTTTCACAGAAATGCTTATTCTCCTAAATTATATTGGCAGAGCCAGTGAAATTTTAACAATGCTATACAGTTCAAATCAAAACTCAGAAACAACCTGAGATCTAGATAAATGTACATCAGGTTTTAATATTATTTTTGATTTTTATCAACTGCTTTCATTTATTATTACTGTTATTCTTTGATGGTTTTTTCCCATTCTAAACCACCTCTAACTAAAACCATGGGGGATTATTATAAGTAAAAAAAGAGATAAAAATGCATGCTATGATTATGAAAGACTGAAAAAAATATTAGAAAATGTATAGAAAATTCTCAGAAATATTCTATTTTTTCTAGCTTTTGTTTGAAACTTCCCCAAATACCTATTTGGGTGCAACTTATTGGATTTGTTCTTATGCTACCTTTGTGTTTACATTAAGTTATTATTTGGTTACAATTACTGTATTTTCTGGCATATAAGACTACTTTTTAACCCAGGAAAGTCTTCTCAAAAGTCAGGGGTCATCTTATACACCGGGTGTCGTCTTCTAGGGCAAGTGCTGAAACTTCCGAGGCAGACTGGAGAATCTGCGGTGGCTACATATGGTGGGAGGAGCTCAAAAGAGTGGCAATGTGCCCAGAAAAAATGCCTCTTTCACCTGTCTGGCTCACCCTTGTATCCTATTACTGTACCTCCTTCTCTGCCTCTCAGATCTCGCTCCTGAAGTCTGCAGTGAGATCAGTGTGAGATCTGAGAGACAGAGAAGGAGGTATGGTAATAGGAAAATTACCATATTGAAATCAAATCTGCTTTTTAAATTTTTATTTGGTGTATGTTGGAAGAGGGGTAGTCTTATATGGCGAGTATATCTCAAACTATGTATTTTAACTGGAAAAGTTGGGGTTGTCTTATACGCCCAGTCATTTTATATGTCAGAAAATACAGTAGGTACTTTGGGTAGTTCTGAAAAATAGTGGGAGACAAATAATCAAAACTCTTAATCAGAATTAAAATAAGCCATGAAAATAAGTCTGTTCAAGACAATAGATCATTATATCTTAAGTCTTACCTCCACAACAAATTGTAGCAGCCACAAAAAGAGAGATGTCGCTATCATCTAGCTCCAATGCATTGAATTTCATTGCAAAATCAAACTTCGGCTCCATGATATCACAAAATGGCTTCCTTAAACTTTTAAGGAATTCTCGAGTTATAAAACCATTTCCATAGGCAACTAACATGCCATCTTTGTTCATCACAGAGGCCAGCATGGCAAAAATTGCTTCATATACCCCATATTTGAGTAGAGTCACCTGGTCATTTAAGTCTAGGCTGGAGAAGCCAGGGATAGATTTGGCAAATTCTGTAAGTTCTGTTACAGCCTCGACTGAGGTGCATTGACAGCAGTGGAAGATTCGAACTTCTGCCTCTTTGTTTTGTATCCCATTGGCTACCAGTTTGGCCACCAGTGTCTTCTCTGCCATACACAAGGTATCCATATCATGTATAACAAATGGCTACAAAAAGACAATAATCGTAAGTAATTATTCTAATAATATCCATACAATATATCAAACCCCTTCTTGAAAACTTCTATTTGAATTCAAGTCAATGTTACTACTTTATAAGATGGACGTTTCTCACATAATTACTTCAAAAATATTTAACATTTGCTAGTAGTACAAGGAGACCTCCGTGAATTAAGTAGATGTGTTTCTAGGCATGACTTATTTAATATAGCATTTGTTACCAGAGACCGAAATAGAAAGGATCGGGATATGTTCCTACTCCACAATAAAGAAGAGCAATTCAATATGTTTCAGCAAACATCTGTATCATAACCCCGGTTTCCACCCAAAGATGTTAATCTGTCTCTAACCAAAGTCAGAAACAATACAAACCCTTTACTCCAGCGAATTGGGAAGACAATCACTTAATTTGAATTACAATTTGAATTACTGCTGAAAACAATGGCCTGGTATAACAATTACATTATCACAGCTTCAGCAAAATAGTTTCATGCACAGCTCTCTGTCCTTTTGATTTCTCTGAGCAAGATGGAAAGGGATGGGAAAAAATAGCAAACTCAGTTTCTACAAATTTTACAGGATTTATGACTGTTACCGCTCTGCAATATATTTTTCGTGGTGCAAAATGTTTTGCCACATCCTCTTCAACAGAGACTGATGTTTGAAAACTGACTGCATCGAAGTATAGCAATGTGCAAGCATTAGAATTGTTCACTAGATGTGAATATTGATACATTCTTCTCCACTTTTAAAGGATTTCTCCATAAAACAATATCTACAAAAACTCAACAAGAAGGAAAAACACTTCTATAAGCAACTGGGGAGGGTGTCTATTGCACAAAGCAGGGGAAATAAACAAGATGAACTCGAACACTTATTATAACAAAGCAAATGCAATATAATTGGCATCACTTAAACCAGGTGGGATGAGTTTCATGACTGGAATGTAGTACTACAGGGGTATAATCTATTTCTGAAAAATAGACCAGATGGGAAAGGAAAAGGGGTAGCTTTGTATATCAAGAATGTTTATACTTAAATGGAATTAAAATAATAAATATGATGGTTCTCCCTAAATTTCAAACCTGACATTTTATTCTTCACAAGAATATTTGAAAGGATGTCACATTGAGGAGGGGGCAAACTTGTTTTCTGCTGCTCTGGACACTAGGACACGGAGCAATGGATGTAAACTTTTTTAATATCATTGATATTTAATCATTTTTAATGTTTGTAAATTTGGTGATTTTCAATTGTATTGAAATGCTTTTAATGGAAGTCGCTTTGAGTTTCCTTGTAGAGAGAAAAAGTAGGGTATAAATAAACATAATAATCATCACTATCATCATCATTATAATTCAAATGTTAGGAAAAGATATTCCACCTAAACATTAGGAAGAGCCTCCTGAAGGTAAACGTTGCGCAACAGTAAAATATGGTGCCTTGGAAATAAATAAATTATAATAAGTCTTCAGTTCTACAACTACCTCCCCAGCAGGAAATCTCTTCGAAATTAGTGGGGACTTTTTTTCCAAATCTAGCTAATCAAATATTTCAGCTTAATTTTCTTGACTATTGAAAAACCATTTATGAAATACATAGAATCAACAACATTACTAAATAGAAAAGTTAAATAACAATCCCACATCGAATCTCCACTGAGTTAGGAGTTTAATTTTTTTTAGCTGTTTTTGGGAAACCCACACCAATAACACTGTTCTTGTAGAATACTGGATATTTTTCACAATCTACTTTTGAAAAAATGTTTTTTCTTTCAACTTTCCATAAGCCATTAGAATCCCAGCTATAATTTCAAATACTGCTAGACTTATAAATACGTTTCTCTTTCATTTGAATTACAAAATACAATTACTGAATACTTTTACAAACAGCAAGATAAATTTGTTTAAGTACATAGGTGTCAAACTTGTGGCCCTCCATGTGTTTTGCTTCCAGAATTCCTGGCCATTGGACAAGCTGGCTAGGGCTTGTGGGTGTTGGAATCCGAAGTATCTGGAGGGCCACAAGTTTGACACTTGACATAGACACATAGTTTGAATAGTGTCATAATTTAATTAATAACATCACTGTCGTCATCAACATCATCATAATCAACAACAACATTTATTATGGTCCATAGACCCATTAGTAAACGAACAGTCGTTATAAAGTCTCTCATCTCAGGAGAAGTTCACTGTACAAGATACATCTTCATGGTTTCAAGTAATACTCCTATCAGAGGTTAGTTGCTTTCTTAGCCTCGTTGCCACTGCAAGGAATTTTACCATTATAAGAGTCACCCTGTGGCACTTGTCCTCTAAAAGATAACTAACCATCTGCAGGGGATGATTGGTCATGCAGGACAGGATTGGATATAAAAGTTGGCTATGTTGCACTGTAACAGCGGCACTGCAATAAAATGTGTTCTATTGTTTCTATTTTATTTCTTCCACAGGGGCATAGTCTTTTGAAGTAAACAGTCTGCCTCTTAGCAGCTCTGAGGGAAATAGATTTAACCTGACCTTTGTAAAGAGTCTGTGATATTTAATCACTGTAAGGCTTTCTAGGTATTCACATGTCTTAAAAGACTCTCTGTATGGTAAGTTTAGGACTGAATAGCATAACATGTACTTCATTCTTTGAAAGCAGTGTCATCCTTTTTCTTTGAAAAGCAATGTCAAACAACTCTAATCATAAGCTGTGGTCCAGATAACTTGAACACCATGCTTTTACAAGTTTCAGTCCCCATGAAAGCTTTTCACATCATTTGATCACATATATTATGTCTTTGTGTTGTAGGTTTTTTCGGGCTATATGGCCATGTTCTAGAGGTATTCTCTCCTGACGTTTCACCTGCATCTATGGCAAGCATCCTCAGAGGTACTGAGGATAGTTGCCATAGATGCAGGCGAAACATCAGGAGAGAATGCCTCTAGAACATGGCCATATATCCCGAAAAAACCTACAACAACCCAGTGATTCTGGCCATGAAAGCCTTCAACAATATTATGTCTTTGCTGATCAAGTTTTAAATTATCCAGATCACATTATTATTAAGTGTGAATTTACACAACTGTATTTATACTGTAAATTTTATTGCACTTGAATATATTTTATTATGATTATTTTGTGGGATACCCTGTGAATTTATTGAAGAGTAGAAGTTAACTCTTTATAAACCATTATTAAAAACATAATCGTGATGATTGCTTGATTAAAAATATCTGATTATGCAGGCTTACTAGAGTAATCAATTATTCTCATTATATAAGCTCACACATGCTGAGTTGATTTTTTAAAACATTTCAAACACTCTATGATACTTACTGGATTATTACTGGTTTTCCCCGCAAGTATGAGTCTAGCTTTGACTTTGTTCATATTAAAGTTTTTCAAATATGCTTCATAAATTCTTTTGGCAAGTGATTTAAGATCTGCAACTTCAGAATTTTCTATACAGTGTTCACCGATTAGAACTTCAGCCTTCAACTTTGCCTTCTCTGATCTTGGCATCCGACCAAATCGAATTGCTGAGGAAAAATATGCATTTCAGGTGGAGCAACAACATACATAACCTGACCTTCAACATCACCATGCAAGTATATCAGATCCAAGCATCAATATTATTACAATTAGATCAACCCATCACTACAGAAAGTCCCAAAGTAAAACCTTCTCTATATGTGCATTCTCATACTCACTGGATAATTCAAAATGCTCAGTTTATGGTCCTTTCCTTCATTTGAGGGGCTAATCCTTAAAATGGCTTAAATCCTTCAGAGTGTCTCTGTCATTCCATCTGCACTAGTCACCCATTCCCTAGATTTAAAGCAGGGGTGGGAAAAGTGAGACCCTGGAACCATACGTAGTTAGGATTGCAATATCACCTGGATAGATGGGTTTTATCTAGATTCTAGGCATGCTATTAGACCCCAAGATTTCATTTTTAAAAGTAACTCTCTAGCTTTTATGGAAGTCAAGATATAGGGCAAAATATAGAGAAACTCTGCTGTCAAATTATTCTTCAGAGACTTCAAATATGGCAGTTGGGAGAACAAGTGGTGGGAGCATTAGAGTGCAAGAAGCAAATAGTGGTCACAAGGCAATGGTGCAGGAAAAGGGAGGGAGGGAGGAGGTGAGCAAGCAGTTTGAGTGATAGTGAACAAGAATAAAAAGAATGGTGCATCATAATTATGTGAACTGAGGCATGGGAGAGAGTAGGAGAAACAGGAAAAGAAGGAGCAGAGCAAGTATCAGTAACCCCAAAAAACCAAGAGACTGGCTCACATGGTGACACAAGGGTAAAAAAGCTTCCAAGAGAGACCACTCACATTTCAAATAGGTTGGAAGAGTAGTATGCACTATACAATCTATATAAATAAAAATGTAATGTTCGTTTTTGGGATTAACAGAACTCAAAAACCACTGGACGAATTAACACCAAATTTGGACACAGGACACCTAACAACCCAATGTATGTCTTTCACTAAAAAAAATGATTTTGTCATTTGGGAGTTGGAGTTGCTGGGATTTATAGTTTACCTACAATCAAAGAAAATTCAGAACCCCACCAACAATGGAATTGAACTAAACTTGGCACACAGTTCTCCCATGACCAACAGAAAATACTGGAATGGTTTGGTGGACAGTGTCCTTTGGTTTTGGAGTTGTAGTTCACCTACATCCAAAGATGACTGTGGACTCAAACACTGATGGATCTGGACCAAACTCTACAAGAATACTCAATATGCACAAATGTGAACACTGGCAGAGTTTGGGGGAAATAGAATCTTGACATTTGGGAGTTGTAGTTGCTGTGATTTATAGTTCACCTACAGTCAAAGAGCATTTTGAGCCCCACCAACAATAGAATTGGGCCAAACCTCCCACACAGAACCCCCATGTGGGCCACAGCAACACGTGGCAGGGGACGGCTAGTGTTTACTAAATATTATTTAAAATCCAGCAGTGGATTTGGGAGGCATTTTTGACAGATCATTTGGTCCCTGGATGGTGTCATAGGGAGAAGACTGGTCCCTGACTTTCTGTAGTTGCCAAGTTCTGATTTAAAAGTGCGTATTGGAAATAGCATCTGTTTTCTAGCTTTCTGCCGCCATGCTTAGTGACACATTTATATCTAAGACCCCACGAATTGCATTGAAGTTCAGTGAAGAAAAAGAAGAGAACACCCATGTAGAACAAACATTGCAATAGCAGAATTAGGAGGAAAAGGGAGGAAAATACTGCTGCTCCTGTGAAATCTATGGGGCGTAGGAAGACAAAGATGGCAATAATATTGGGATGCAAAGAGATATGTGGATTGAATAGAGAAAATAACACAGAAGTGAAGGTACAAAGAAATTTATGCTTGTGAACTGGATGTTGCCACTTTTAGCCGCTATCCTATATATGACTAAAAACATGTTCTCTCTCGGCAATTTTAGGTCTCTCTAACACAGTTCCATGGTCAACTTTCACTGGATGTTGACCACAGAATCATGATGTAGGACATACAAATATGTAGAGAAGTGTTCTCTCTGGGGGAAAATAGCGCACTTATGCTCATTTTTTCAGTTTCATGGGAGTCTTGTGCCCCTATATGGAGGAATAACTGTATTGCCTAACTAGAGTGTGCTAAAGTGTAGCAGAGTATTGTTTCTCTCTAAATAGAATCCCAGCCTGATCTCACAAACATGTAATATTTTTAAACATGTCATTTTACTCAGGATTTTAACAATTAGTCTGAGAAGTTACAAGTGAAATAAACTAAGGACTTCATCACATTGATGAGGGACAGCGGGGGAATTTGCCAACCTCCTTGGCAAATTTACGGGGGCAGCCCTGCCTTGCCCGCAGCTAAGCTTTCCCCATCACACACGGCCCCATTGCTCCCTACGGAATACAAGAAGCCTCCCGTGTTCGGAGCAAAGCATCGTAGGACACTTGCACCACAGTTCATCTATGGAGCCCCGCTGGAAGTTAGTGTAACCTTTCATTAGCATTCGCACCTGCCAAAGTGTACAAACATTTTCACAGCCCCTCTTTGCTGACTCGAATAAAGTTAAAACCACTGGGTTCAATTAACAAGAGTGCCTTAGCTGCTATTTAGAAGTTCTATATAGCTTCTAAAATCTGTAAAATAGAATTCTGAGAACACTGTGCCAAAATTGCAATGAAGCTGGAACCTTAGTGTATATCTGTACTGCAGAGGTACACCACTTTAATACAATCATTACTGCTATGAGTTCCACCCTACACTAGGCCACTGCACATTTGGTGAATTATTTAGAATTCTCTGCTGGAGTGCCAGTTTTCTTCCTAGAACTGGCACTGTCTGCAAGGATTCTGTAGGAATCCTTTCAGACAGTAGTAGAATGTAGTAGTTAAGGTAAAATAAAAATTCTGGTCGCTCTTACCTACCATTATGAGACATTCCTACCGAAATGCATTTTTGAAAACGGCAGTATTGGCATTTGTTGCGATTTTTTTTCTGAATCTTGCAATTGCGGTCACAATTATCATAAATAAGTTTTAATCTGATTGTCCGCCTAAAGAAGCCCTGTGAAAAATTTGAAGAAAGAATACATTAGATACACTGAAGATTACTGAAGGTTCGTTTCACCTTTAAGGCCACAATTCTAAAAATTCTTACTAGGAATTATGTCCCACTAAGAGAGTTTACTTCCAAGTAAACATGCCTGGCATGGTGCTACACTTGCTCTCCTTCTTTTATCTTCTACTCAACTATCTGCAGAAGTAACAGTAGACAAATATTATACAAATGTTAAGCATACAGTGCATGATGAAAAACTTCCTTCATCTGAAAAGTACAGTAGACGCTCAGTTAACTGGAACACAAGCAACCAGAACTCTGAAGCAACCAGCAATAAAATAAAATAAAATAAAATAAATAATACTGCATTCACAAGGCTGTTTTATAATACAGGGAAACTGTGTTAAATCAAGTACAATTTGTCATCGCTTGCTTTTAATTACTGTATTTCAATATTAATATCAAGTTAACACAGAGTTTATGGTATGGCATAATATGGGGTACACTTTTAGTTAGACCTATATTTAATAGTAACTCTCAAGCAAACAGAAAATAAATTTATCCAGCACTACCAATCCTCATGGGTGATGGTTAACTGTGAGTATATGGTATATTCCTCTATTATTATTATTATTATTATTATTATTATTATTATGTCTATTTATATCCTGCTTTTTCTCTCCATCCGGAGACTCAAAGCGGCTCACAATGAAAGTATAACAATACAACTTAAAATATATCAATATACAAGTGTTAAAACAGTATTGAACATCATTAAGAGTATAAAAAATCGCAGCAGCCCCTGACGATCTTAATAAGATATGTCTGAAACATAGATCTTTTAATTTCACACTGCATATTTGTGAACTATAACAACAATTCCCCATTTCACTCCAGATTGGGGACCTTTCTATCTGACCTGGACAATAAGCAGTGGAAGCCCAGAATCACTGAAGGAATGATTTCTTCCTTTCCCCCCTAGCTCCAAACAAAGAACTGAGAAAGGAAAGGAAGGGCTTGTTATGACCCAATGCTTAGCTTTAACATTTTTCTTCTATGCAAGGAAATATTCAGGTGCTTTGCTGATTGGGAGCAGAGACATTTTGTGCACTGCTGCTGCTCCTGATCTGAACAATAATTGGCTGATTTGAACCATTTCACTAATAAGATTATAGAGTTTGGGACCTGTGACAAGGATGGCAAATGTATGTCCCCTAAAGCACATACATTTGCTTTAGGGGACATACATTTGCCATCCTTGTCACAGGTCCCAATAAATATATTTCTGCCAAAAATTCTTAATTCTAGTTATTTTTCACAATTTTTGCCTCGTTTTAATTTCATTTGATTTTTTTTTTTACAAAGCACTGGACTATCATTCTGTAATTTTTTAAACGTTAAATATTGTGGACAGTACCTTACAACCTTCACAAGCATGAACTCCATAATGGTAGCCTGAAGCTTTATCTCCACATATTCTACATTCAATGTTTAATGCTGTATTGGATGTTTCATCTTTGCTGCTTGGAACAGTGGTAAGATTCACTGATGAAGGACTTGATGCTGGTGAGAGTGAGTCTGAATGTTAAGAAAAGAAAAGTGAATGCTAGAAAAATTCAACCATCATATACCAATAGTAAATCAAATTCCCCTAGAATCTAGCTGATGAGTGCTGATGTGTAAGCTTTGGTGCAGCTTCCATGTGCTGGGAAGGGTCAGCTTTGGGAGGGACTGAAAGAGGGGCTGCAGTAGGTTCCAGAAGAGGGCCTCTTGATCAGGAGCAATCTCCAGAGTGAGAATGGCGTCAACACCAAGATGGAGATAATGCATAGCACTGTACTATCTCATGTACCTGGACCATCATATTGTGACTTTTCTCATATAATTACTTCAGAAATATTTAGCATTTTGACTTCTACAGTCAGAGGACTTTAAGTTCCAAGATCCCAAAGAGTACCAACCTGAACATGAATGGTACATGTTAGATCAGTATCAAGATAATCTCGATGGCGACCTGGAGAGGTATGGCATGTTACTATGATAGTTTCAGAATCTTGTGCTAGAGATTCTTGCATTGGCTGTCCTGTCAATGAATAAGTGTTGTGAATTTTGCCCTCTGGATCTTGTGGAAGTGGAGACTTGTCAGGCTGGGATGTAGATGAAGCAAAACAACCATGGACAGTCTACCCACACCTTGCATTGAAGGGGTCAGAGAAATGAGAGGTACTTTTCTCTTTTTTCTATGTGTTTTTCCTTTTTTTGTGAGTCTTCTTAGGTGGCTCCAGAGTCAAACTGAGCTTCTCTTAAGTTAACACTGCCATCTGTCCTTCCCTTTCCAGATTTTACTGGCTGAGGTCTGAGGGGCATCGAGTTGTTAGACTTTGAGCATGCTGGCGAACCATGGATCTGGAAGCGTCAGCAGATGCTGGTGGAGCTGAAGTTGATGGCAATTTAGAATTCCAGCTACTAACAGTAAATATATACTATAAAGAAACACACAAATTATCTCAAACTGCAGAGTAGTTTTTAATTAAGAATGCATGAAGTTATTTCCAATTGGATCCAAGACACAAACGCACTAATCTAATTTTCATGTAAACAGTACAGAAATTGGAACATTTAATATTTGTCATCCATAAGAACTACAGTTCTTTTAAATCCATTGTAGGTGACATAATTCTTACCTGTAATAATTGATCCATCAGACCCGGGTCCATTTTCCAAGGACTGGAAATCTGTTATACTTAATGCTCCTGAGCTATCACCACTTACAGACTGTGAGAGTTCTTTAATACTCTCCATATCTTGCAAAAAATCTTCAGACAAAGGACTGCCAAGATCCTCCTCTTTTAGGGAAATAAGGGGACAAATCTGGCTTTCTGTGTCCATCATTTTGATGAGGAGAGTTACGCCAGTTAGCATTTATTAACTGTCTGAAAGTTAAAAAAAGTTACATGAGCAAAATACATATGTCTATTTGTTTATTTACAATTATTTGATCAGTAAGAACAAAATATGCCACCATGATCATGATCAAGCATGGTTTGTGAGAAGGCATTGTTTATATGAACCAGAACCCATGCATCAGTGATACGTTTGTATACTGAAATAGAAGTAAATATCTATATGGAGAAAACACAATTTCTACCAATGGCTTGAAAAAAGTATAATCAACACGTAACAATGCCACAGCCAAAATTTGGCATGCAACTTATGTGAATCAGCACCTCCATTTGAATACCATGATAGGAGTATAACATGAATTGGGATTAGATTTATAGGTCTATGATATTTTCCCCATGACTGGACCCTGGTGAGTTAGAGTCAGACCCAGAACTCCCTACCAGTGGGGAGGGAAAAAAATCTGAGCCAGAACAAATATGCCAGCTAACTACTGATACTGATAAAGGATACTGACAAAGGTTTACCTAAAACAGTGGCAGTTTAGTTAACTCTAAAGTATTATGCAGAAAACGAAAATGATAAACCATTCCTGAATGTCTTACATTGGAAACCCTTTGATAAAATAATAAAAATGGTATAGTGCTGGAAGACGAGACTCCCAGGTATGAAGGCATTCAACCAATAATTGAGGAAAAACAGAGAAAAACTACGTCCTATTTCTAATGACACAACTGAACTATATAGTGCAATAGGCATGAAATATGAGAATCATGAATAATTGAAAGTAAGAAATTGTAAAACAAAATACATAAATATAGACATACTTAATGTGAGCAAGGTAAAGTGGGCAGTAATGTGACATTTTGAAAAAAAATTAATTACTCAAAGTTTTACTCTGGAAATGACAATCAAAGAAGACACGGGCTAATGTTAACAGTGAGATGTGCTATAGCCAAAGCAATCAGGGGATGCAAGGCAAAGTATGGCTAAATAATAGAACAAGGCTATTATAATCATAATCCAAGATTCTAAGCATTAGTCCAAGAGAAAACTGAAATCCTGGTAATTACTGTAGACTGAAAACCAAAAGTAGGAAACAGAGCAGAATCAAACACTATAGGAGAGTTTAGCCTAGGATAAACAAGAAATGAAGCAGAAGAACGATTTATTAAATTTTGTAAGGCAAAAAGCCTGTTGCCAATCCACTCTTCAGGCAGCTAAAGAGATGACTGCATACAAGGACGTCACTAGGTGGCCAACACAAATATCAATAGACTATAAAATTAGATGCAGAAGTTGGAGAAGCCCAATTCTCTCTGCAAAATAACTAGAAGCAGATTGTGGCACAGACCATAAATTGCTCATATCAAAGATTAGAGTAAAATTAAAAATGTACATGAAGTCCATCATTGTGCCAAAATACAATCTGAAGAGCATACTTAAAGGATTTGAAGGCCATGGGAACATAAATTTACACTAACAATAGAGCAATAAAGCAGCAATAGAAAAGATTGGTGTCCCGGCATCGAATGTTTGCCGTATATATGCTGTGCTCCACCCTGAGTTCCCTTTGGGGTGAGAAGGGCAGAATATAAATGTTTTAAATAAATAAATAGCATATGGGGAAACAAAAAGGAATACTTGAACAAATCCAGTTACCTCTTCAGGGAGGAATGCAAAAGACCCTATCTGTAACCAAAAAGAATGGAATTCCTTACTGGATGACAGGTAAAATTCTTCAAATGGTTACAAACAAGAGAAGCAAAAGTAAAAGGTGTCAGAAACAGAGAATGAAACTGTTCAGCAACTTACATGTAGGGATAACAGGAACTGTTATAATAATTGCAAAGGAATAGAAGACAACTGAGTGGAACAAGATAACCCTTCAACATGATCCTAGAAATTACCGGGAAATTATAACCAAGAGTAGGAATACTATATGACTAACAAGAGAACGCGTATATTTAGGATAATTTTTAAAGGTGAAAGTAGTAAAATGGTAACTGTATAAAGAAGATGAAATGATGGTATATGATTTCAAGGAAAAATCATAGTTAAGATGAATTCAGCAACTACAAGCCATATCATATCAATTTTTGGATTGATACGATATTTCCCCAATGGTCTCAACACAGCTTTTTTTCGGCAGATCGGAAAGCTGCCTAAAAGAGGCTGCGTTGAGGTGAAGCAATGAGGTGTTCACCACTTTACTTACCAATTGGTTCTGGCTGTGCTTCAGAGCCAGAAAGAGTAAGAGTCCATTACACATATGGTGAATCTCTGCTCTCCAAAGATCCTGTATACATCCTCAGGTTGCACAAATCGCTAGCTATTCAATAATTAGGTTATTTTTGTCCACAAGTGTGTTTTACACTTATTTTTAACTGCAATATACACACCCATTCCAAGTTTAGCCACATTTAAACAAAAAGTATAATTCCATCATAGTCAATGTGGTTAAGATTTGATGGCAACCATGATAATTCTGCAACCAACAACTGCACACAGCAGCAGCACTGAGGTTTGCCTTCAACTAATCTTTACGGAGATTTAATTTGCTAGACTAGTGTTCTTAAAATCATTTTCAGTGTGAATTTGTGCAAAACTATTTATGTGTTCTGGATTAGGAACTCCTATGCATCTGCTGCAGAACTTTAACAGCATCTCTGGCATGTTTTGTTCACACAAGACATTAATGCATTAGGACTTCAGACTCCCTGCTACTCGAATGCAAGGATTCTTTTTTTTTTTATTTATTTATTTTTATATCATTTTCCTTTACAGTGAAAGAGGGGGAACAATTGTCAATAGAAAGTTAGAAAATTATAGAGATTAGATATATGTGCAGAGTAAGTTAGGGATGAAGTGGGGGTCACAGGGAAGGGTGGGGGGGGGAGAGTTGGGCAGGGGGGGAGGTGTGGTAGACAGATTGAAGTCACTTCCGTTAGAATCACAGAGGAATAAACAACTCGTTTCTCCTTTTCTTCTTCCTTCTCTCCTTTCCCTTACGTCTCTTGTCCTTCCTGTCCGTAGATCTTTTAAATTTCCAATTTATATTTGTTTTTTAAGTATACATTCAAGCAATTCCAATTTATTTGCTTGGCCTTATTTCGACTTTCTACTTGGTTTGCTAATGTATCGCAATCTCTGAGGTCC
Organism: Anolis sagrei ordinatus; assembly: GCF_025583915.1. Lineage (NCBI taxonomy): Eukaryota > Metazoa > Chordata > Lepidosauria > Squamata > Anolidae > Anolis > Anolis sagrei. Next base: position 102,469,477 of record NW_026847549.1, read on the forward strand.
TTTATTTTCTTAATCCAGTCTTCGTTCGTTGGAACTTCTTTGCTTTTCCATTTTTGTGCTATTAGGATTCTAGCCGCCGATGTTAGATGGAACATAATTTTTTCTTCATTTTTCTTCAGCCCCAAGTCGGTTATATTTAAAAGATAATATTCGGGTTTAAGGTTAAACTTTAATTTCATGATATTTTGTATATGTTTGTGAATCATTATCCAAAACTTTTTAATCCTCTTACAATCCCAATATAAATGAAAGTATGTTCCAGGCTCTTTTCCACATTTCCAACATTGAGTATTATGACTGTTACTAAATTTAGCTATTTGAACAGGTGTCAGATGCCATCTGTAGAAGACTTTATACCAATTTTCCACTATACTATTGGCTCTAGTGTATTTCAACTTAGTCTTCCACACTTGTTCCCATTCATTTAATAAAATAGAATGCCCTATATCCCTGGCCCACTTAACCATATTCTCTTTCACCAGCTCCTTCTCGTTATTCCATTCTAATAGCTTTTGATATAAGATTCTAATCGTTTTTTTATCTTTTTTCATAATCGCGTCCCAGCAAGATTCATTCTCACTGATCCCGACCTTTTTATCTTCTTTTAGGCACTCTTTAATTTGCATGTATTGTAGCCAATTCATTTCATTATCTACTTTCTTCAGCTCTTCCATAGGTTTCAGGAGCCACTCATTGTTAATTTTAACTAGTAGCTGCCTATAACTCAACCATCTTTTTTTTGGTAGTTCTCTTTTATGAAATGCCTCTCCTGGTGATATCCACAGGGGTATCTTTGCATAAAAGTACTCTTTATATTTATTCCAAATCCTTAACAGGGGGCCTCTAATATAATGATTTGAAAAATTCTTTTCTATCTTAGCTTTCCCGTAGCAAAGATAAGCGTGCCACCCTCGTCTGACGTCGTACCCTTCAATAGTTAATATTTTTTTTTGCTCTAAGGTGGCCCAAATTTTTACCCATGAGAGTGAGCATGCTTCATAATAAACCTGCATATCTGGCATAGCCATTCCTCCTCTACTTCTTGCGTCAGTGAGATACTTCATCTTTATCCTTACTTTCCTCCTATCCCATATAAATTTTAATATCTCCTTGTTCCATTTTTGGAAACATGTATTTGATTTAATAATCGGTATCATTTGAAACAAGAATATTAGTTTGGGTAGCACAGACATTTTGATAGCTGAGATTTTCCCTAGTATGGATAAATTCAGATACTTCCAATTGTTAAATTTCTTCCTTATGTTGTCCCACAATTTCTCATAATTATCTTTAAATAAATGTATGTTTGAGGATGAAATTGTAATGCCCAGGTATTTGGTTTTTTTAACCACTTCTATTCCGGAATTCGAGAATATTTTTACCTTTCTTTCTTCCTTGACATTTTTTGTAAGGATCTTTGTCTTATTTTTATTTATCTTGAGCCCCGCCAGTTTGCCAAATTCTTCAATTTTGGCAATCCATTTTGTAACCATTTCTACCGGGTTTTCTATAATGCAAACTACATCGTCTGCAAAAGCCAACGTTTTGTAGTCTTCTGCTCTTACTCTAAGACCTTTTAATTCCTTACTCTTTCTTAAATCTTCTAATAGGACTTCCAATACCAATATAAATAAAAGGGGAGAAAGGGGGCAACCTTGTCGTACTCCTCTTTGTATGTTGATCTCTTCTGTGCGGATGCCATTAACTAGTACCTTAGCAGTTTGTCTGGAGTACATAGTCCCCACTGTATTCAGTATTGGGTAACCTATGTCCATTTCTCTCAATAATAGTAACAAAAAATCCCAGTTCGTTTGATCGAAAGCTTTTTCTGCGTCCAAGAAGAGCAGACCCACTTCTATTTGATGATTTTTTTCATAATACTCTATAATATTAAGTATTGTTCGGACATTGTCTCTCATCTGCCTTCCTGGCAATAAACCTCTTTGATCCTCTTTAATTTTTTCTCTTAATAGAGCTTTGAACCTTTCCGCTATTATACTTGTAAATATCTTACAGTCACAGTTTAAAAGAGAAATAGGGCGATAATTTTTTAATTTAGTTGTCTCGGTGTTTTCTTTATGTATGAGCCTCGCGCCAAGACTCCCTGCTACTCGAATGCAAGGATTCTTAACCTTTGCCAGTCAGGTGAAAACTATGGACCCTCTCTCAGAATGTAGCAGCAGATAGTTTTAAGATACGCAACATCAACATTTTCAACATTTCTAACTTGTGCTGACCCTGTGATTTATCATCGCAAAATGGTGCCCCTGCACCTCAGAAAATCAAAGACACTACTCAGTTTGTACATAGCAGGACCGTGATCATGTGTTGGGTGTATGTCAAAGTATGGAATTCACTGCCTAGAGAGATCAGGCAGGCCCCCACCCCAGCTGGTTTTAAGAAAGACCTAAAAACCTGGCTCTTCCGTTGTGCTTTTGGAGAATGACCACTCAACCCTACTGGTTGTCTTAGCCTATAGCTGCCCTCAGAATAAAGCATCTCTCCCCCCCCCCCAAAATGGCTAAATCCCATGGTTCCTCCCTGTTGGGCTCCTCTCCTACAAATGCACTTTTATCCCTATCTCACTCAGGGTTTTTACTTTTTAACATTTTACCTCTTACATTTGGCCCACCCTCTGTGTCTGGTTTTACTATGCTGCTTTATATTGTTGATTTTGTTATTTTATATTTTGTTATGATGTATTTTTTATTGTGTGTTTATTAAGTTGTATTATTTTGGGCTTGGCCTCATGTTAGCCACCCCGAGTCCCCTTTGGGGAGATGGTGGCAGGTTATAAATAAAGTGTATTATTATTAAGTTTATATGCAACTACTTTAATGCAAGATTTCAATTGGAGGTCAGAGAAAGTAAAGATAATACGCTGATTTAAAAAAAATTAAGCTCACAGGCCTTTTGAAATCTTTCCACTTATCCCTAAGAAGCCAAGGGACCCTGGGTTTAAAATTTCTATTCTAATGAGACCAGCTGTATGACCTTGAATATAGCAAAGCACTCTTCAACTGCTCCACTGCAGGTGAAGGCTGGTCACAGATACCAAAGTGCCCATTATAAATGATCTTGGCATTGAGCAAGTCCTCATTTGCTTCCCAGGACTCTTCAAAACACAGTTTGAAAAAGAAGGCTATATTGCAAGACTGGTAAAAAATAATAATTTTACAAGTGGAACCTGCAAGTACATGCTGCTAAATAGCTATAGGCTGGAATTCTGTTGGGGCATCATGCCAGCATAATTCAAGCTTACATTAATAATTATTTTTTACATGCTTGCATAAGAAGGAATCCAGTTCCCTCACCCCTGTGCAGTTTTCCATTTGCCTGTAGCACAATAGCCAAGCTACAACATGAACACAGTACTCTGGTTGTCTAGAAGGACCTTCAGTCATGCATTTTTCAACTGACCAGGATTCCACAATTAGATAGATGCAGCATGTGTTCTATAAAACATATATATGAGAACCAAACAACATTTTTCTTCCGGGATTTGTACATTCTGACATATATTTTAAACAGAGGCTGGATGGCCATCTGTCAGGGGTGATTTGAATGCAATATTCCTGCTTCTTGGCAGGGGGTTGGACTGGATGGCCCATGAGGTCTCTTCCAACTCTTTGATTCTATGATTCTATGCACAAACAAAAATGTTGAAGAATGCCTATAAAATGTGTGATACTGAAAAAAGGGATAAAAACGGTTTTAATTTCTAGAGGATACCAAGAAATGCATACAATCAGAACATGTATCCGACAATATTAAGCATGACACCAATTGCAAGATTTAAAAACTGCATTAATTGTGATTTTCCAAGTTATTGGAGCTATCAATACACCAACGTGTGGATGCATATTACACACGTATAAAATCAGTGTAACATAATTTAACTGGAAGAGATGCCATATCCTTCAACATGGAAGTGTAAAGGACAAAAGAACATCACAACCACTGGCACCTAATGCCAAACTAAACAAAATTATTTGAACAAAACAACAACAGAAAAACAAGAAAAGCATACACTAATTTGAGGAAACCTTGCCTATCTCTTTACATGCACAGGGCTGACAGACATTGTTAAATGGTTACTTCCAGTTTAGAGAAGGAAAATGCTGGTCTCTGCAACAGAAGGGGGAAATTGATCTTAAAGATGATGCATTTTTTTACAGTATGTGCCCTAAACTTTGGAATTGTCTTCCTGAGGAAACTAAAATGTCCTCCTTCTTGCTGTCCAGTAAACAGACGGAAATGTTTTTAGAATAGAATTATTTTATTCAAACAGACTTTTGAAATATATTTTAAACAATGATGTTTAATTTTAAAAATCTGTTTGAAAGTGTATGTTTTTAATAAGGTTAATAATTTAATTCAGTTTTATTGCTGATTTTTGTATATTTTTTGTTATCTTTCTAATATTAAACCACCTTGATTTGGGTTTCAGGGAAAAGACAAGAGATAAATAAAGCTGATGGTGATAATAATGACAGAAATAAGGACACTCATTTCATATGCTTCCAAAATTGGCCTAGGTCAGTGTTTCTCAACCTGGGGGTCGGGACCCCTTAGGGGGTCGCGAAGGAGTGTCAGAGGGGTCGCCAAAGACCATCAGAAAACACAGTATTTTCTGATGGCCATGGGGATTCCATGTGGGAAGTTTGAGCCAATTCTGTCGTTGGTGGAGTTCAGAATGTTCTTTGATTATAGTGAACTATAAATCCCAGCAACTACAACTCCCAAAAGTCAAGGTCTATTTTCCCCAGACTCCACCAGTGTTCACATTTGCACATATTGAGTATTTGTGCCAAGTTTGGTCCAGATCCAACATTGCATGAGTCCACAGTGCTCTCTGGATATAGGTGAACTACAACTCCCAAACTCAAGGTCAATGCCCACCAAACCCTTCCAGTGTTTTCCGTTGATCATGGGAGTTCTGTGTGGCAAGTTTGGTTCAATTCCATCGTTGGTGGAGTTCAGAATGCTCTTTGATTAAGGTGAACTATAAATCCCACAACTACAACTCCCAAACAAAATTAACCCCTCCCCAACCCCACCAGTATTCTAATTTGGGCGTATTGGGTATGTGTGTCAAGTTTGGTCCAATGAATGAAAATACATCCTGCATATCAGATATTTACATTATGATTTATAACAGTAGTAATGACTGTTATGAAGTAGCAACAAAAACAATGTTATGGTTGGGGGTCACCACAACATGAGGGACTTTATTAAGGGGTCACGGCATTAGGAAGGTTGAGAACCACTGGCCTAGGTAGAAATGCATCACCCAGTACTGATCAACTATCTGCTAGCCCATTCCCTTGAATATTATTGAATGATTTATTTTTATTTATTTATTTCCAGCATTTCTGCCCCATCCTTCTCAACCCCTGAAGGGGGACTCAGGATGGCTTACATTTGGCACAATCTGATGCCATTAAGTATAACAAAGCAATATAACAAATATTAAAACAATAAATAGAACATGAATTAAAACAATAAAAACAGTATTAACCACCGTATCACTATTCCAGTCAAATTTCATATCCAAAGCGCTATTTATGCCTGCTGTCCAAAAGCCTGGTCCCAGAACCTGTAGCACAATAGCTACCTTATTTAGGTAGGACAGGAGAGACTTTTTAAAAAAAATCAAGGAGTTTACTTAGGCACAAAGCCAGATTCTGGCTGGAAGACCATCTTATTGATAAAGGAAAGGAATAACTGGTCATCAAAAAACAGAGCTCCCTATCACAATGCAGTGATTTTAGCTAGGACCATGGATAAGGAGATTCCGCTACACCAGATCAGCCCAGATTGGGAACAAGCACTCCTGGTTGAAGTCAAAGCTACGGAGATTTATTATGATTTGGCCAAATAGGATACAAGTACAAGCAATATATTTCAAAATTTACAAGCACAAATTCAAAAATACCTGCTTGTCCCTTTAATATATAATTTACTAAAGCTCATGACTAACCCATCCTGAAGAAAATATAAAATTGCTTTCATGTTATTCACTGAAAGCTAGGATAGATAAGATTTTTCAGGTAGTATTTCACACCTTGCTGGTGGATAGCCTTCAAGAAGATAAATGGTACTCAGGGGAATCTTGGATTCATATCCTACTCTTGGTAATCAATACCTGTCAGCCTTTAGGTAGTTACTCAAAAGAGGTGAGGATGTGAGCAAAGAACTAGGTCCTGAGCAAGAAGCTTTCCCATATTTCAGCATTCTTGGATAGCCAGGTCAATAGCTTTCCAGGGCCCATCCTGTTATAGGCAGAAAGGGCTCTGGAAATAAATTCAAAACAGTCCAAGGGTCTAGGCTCAGAAAAGGTCTGAGTAAGGGGGAGGTATCCAGACAAGGACGGATTAAAATGCAAAGTAACAGGGAATTATTAGGGTTAACTGAGCTGATCCTGGCAGAAAGATGGGAACATTAGCATAGATGATCCAGAGACAGCAATCCATCGTCTAAACCAGTTTATTACATTGAGAAATCCAGTGAGTTAGGCAAATAATCAACACTGAAGCAAACACAATCAAGGCAAGAAGTCCAGGACCAGCCAACAAATGCTGAATGGAATACAGATATTGCCTCCAACATCTCCTGGAACAGAAGCTTTTGTACTTGAACTGTCGGAGCTCCACCCAAGACTGCATTAAACATAGTAATCTTCATTGAAATAAACTTTTTAAGGGCAAAGTTCAGCTAAAAAGTTTGTGTTGTTGCCACTAGTACAGAAGTTGGACATTTATGAAGTCATTTGTTTGTTTAGGAGCTTATAAATTAATCTTTAAACATCATTCATAAGATTGCCTTCATCCTAGCTTTCCGAAGAGAGAGAGAGAGACGCTCAGGAGGGAGAGGCAAAAAGGTGGGGACTTCTAACCTCCCACCTATTTAGTTTTGACAGAAAAACTAAATATATCGATAGACACTTCAGAAGAATCAAAGATAAAAATTTCCAGAGAGGAACAATAGAAATTTCTTCCATAAAAAGGAGTAGGTGTCTGTATACTAAAAGTTACCCCTCATATACCCCGATTTAGCAAGAGATATTCACACTAACAATTTTAATCAAACAGTTGCAAGAGAAGTACAGTAGAACCTCTATGTACAGATGTCCCAACATAAGTACATTTTGACTTACAAATTGTCACTTGGCCTAGAGTGACGTTTTGATATCTAAACACCGTTTTAACCTACAAACAATGTGTTGTTGTGAACAGAGGAGGAGGAGGAAGAGGAGGAGGAAGACAAAGAGGAAGAAGGAAGCGCTGCTCTGGAGGAACTCCTTTCAAAAGCGAGATAAATAATAATAATAATAATAATAATAATAATAATAATAATAATAATAATATTTCAAGTTGTTTTGTATGTCAGATTTTGTAATACTTTTAAAATATACTCATAAAAGTGTATATTGCTTTTTTTTAGAGTCATCAATGTTGGGATAGAGAAGCATATGAACACAACAATTGTCATGTTACCATTTTAGTAATAAAAACATACAATATACAAGCTATGGCTAAAGATTAATCACACTCTGTTTCATAGGTACACAACACAAAGTCCAGCTTCTGTGGGCAAACCTCCATCAACAGATTATCAGTAAAGCTCATTAAAAGGGTAAAGGCTTTTCCCAAGGACAAACAAAACTACATATCCTTCCAAAGTGCCTCTTGCTTCAGAGATCAACATACTGCAGCAAATGCATGTTGATGAAACCCCTACATTAAAAACCAATAACCAAACAGCAGTTTTTTTTCTTTTAAGCAAAGTAGGACTCAAAAGGTATATTTATACTGTAAATAAGTATGAACCTGGAACTTTGGAAGCACCCAGAAGAAATGATTTAGAACTCAAAAAAAGAAACAAACTTTGAATATCTTGCTCAGATATGCAGCCTCAGAAATCTCACCTAGAGATCTCTTGTTACCCTCCAAGTATTGAATATGCATAATCCCACTTACTTTTAAAACTAGAAGAGTCATCTGACCTATTCTAGGTGTTATATACAGCTTGCCTTTCACCAGGCTTATAATCTGCAATAATTACACTGATGGCTTCCAAACTTCACATTACAACAGGTTCCACCTTCCATTTCACACAGTGAAGCAGACATTACTGGTTGAAGATTTTGGATATCAGGAATGGGCAGTTATGTAAGTGCTCATGTGATACTGGGAATCACAATTACGGGATGCGTCAAAGAGAAGTCTACGCAATTTTATTATGCTGGGGAAAATAATATGTGAGGTGCCATATTTGGAGATACTAAAATTAAAAATAACACTCAGTAAGAGTGGGAATTCATTAAGAATGAACAGCAAATGGGAAGACTCCTGAACAATCCCATTAAAAAGGTGTGTGTGTGTGGGGGGGGGGGGGTCACACACCTGAAAAAGCCTTTGTGGATATTTACTAAATTCAAGGACAATGTGAAAAACACTATAAAAATTGGAGGGAAGGTCAAATCCTCACAGCAAACTATAGATATATAGCCCCAAGTTTGCAGGAATAGTGTAAGGAAAGCTAAAGCTTAGAAACAGCTGAAACTAAGAAATTAGGAACAAAAATAAATTTCAAAGATACATTCAAAGCACAAGAATGTCCAAGGAAAAGATGGATCTCAGTAAGGATTGTACAATGCTAACAGTTCACAATGAAAGGGCAGAACAAAAGCATAACACCTTTTGCTTTTGTTTTTTTTCAAAAGGAAAACTGTGTGTTTCCATGTCTCAATGGAAATGTTAGTAAGGAAGTCAAATTGCAAAGAAAGATTGATAAGGAGACAACCAGGAATCACTGAGTCAACCTAAATGAGTTCACATCTACAGGGCTAGATAAACTTCATCCGAGAGTACTGAAGGAACTTGCTGATATACTCTCTGATCCACTTGTCATCATTTTGAGAACAGGTGAGGTACCAGAGAATTAGAAAAGATGAAACATTTTTCCCTCCCTCTGGGGAGCTACAGATCCATCAATACTGCACCAGGAAAAATGTTAGAATGGATTGCATATGAGTCAGTTTGCAAATAACCAGCCTCAGTTTCCAAGAATAAATCCTGTCAAATTAATCTTTTATCTTGTTTTCAAATTGGTAATTTTATAGACTGTGGGAATACTATGAATGCTGTTATCTGAATTTTAGCAAGGTATTTCATAAAGTCCCCAGCACCAACACCAGGGAGGCAGACATCCCTGCCTGTTAGAGAAAGAGGGAGGAATAACTAATTTCAGGATGTCCATCATCCTGCGTAGGAAAATGGGGTCGGGGAGGATGTTTGTGGTGGTGGTGGTGGCATGGCCCACATATCCTGGAGTGTGGTCCCAGACTAGGATCCCTTCCTATCGCTATGGTTAAAGGCAGCATGGTTTTCTACAGAATTTATGGTAAAGACATCAGATCGGCTACCTCTCTCCTGCCTTTTACAAGGAAAATTAAGACCTGGTTATGGGACCAAGTGTTCAATTAGTAAGCAGCAAGTGGAAGACGTCTTAGCAACTTATGGCAATGAATTGACCCTGACTGGATTGTGGATTCTGAATTTAGTGGAAGTGTGTGATCAAATGCTTTAATTTGCTGTTTTAATATTTTAATGTACTGCTGATTGTTTTATGGTGTTGGCACCGTATGGTGCTTTTGTGAGGCCGCCCTGAGTCCCCCCTTGGGGTGAGAAGGGCGGGATACAAATGTAGGAAATATTAAATAAATAAATCAGGGGTCCTCAAACTAAGGCCCAGGGGCCGGATGCGGCCCTCCAAGATTATTTATCCGGCCCTCACTCAGGGTCAACCTAAGTCTGAAACAAAAGCACACAACAACAACAATCCTATCTCATGAGCCAAAAGCAGCCCCACACTTCCTATTGAGATACTAATGAGTTTATATTTGTTAAAATTGTTCTTCATTTTAATTATTGTATTGTTTTAAGTGTTTTTTGCACTACAAATAACATGTGCAGTGTGCATAGGAATTCATTCATTTTTTCCCACATTATAATCCGGCCCTCCAACAGTTTGAAAGACTGTGACCTGGCCCTCTGTTTAAAAAGTTTGAGGCCCCCTAAAATAAATAGTAAGTGTAAATGATGACACGTGTAATATGTATACTGGCAGTCCCCGAATTCCAAACAAAATAGGTTCTGTAGATTTGTCCTTAAGCTGAATTTTTAAAATGTAAATCCAGCCAGAATACATAAACAGTATGCACACACACCTTGGCTAACATTGGGAAGACTTAATACCCCTCTAGTGGTTGTTTTACTCTCTGTGCCTCTGTTCAGATTTAACCTCACTTTCTGTCCCTGTGGATTTTGAAAAAAATTGGTTGTTGTGAAAACAAGGATTGGTGATAAAGCTTCAATGCAGACACCTTTTTCCCATGATAACTCTTTCAGGAGAGAATTTCCCTTCCAAGGGGTAGATTTTTCTCACTTCCTGTTGCCTCACCCCCGTTCTTAACTATGAGTCATTTGTAAAGCAGATGTTTTAACTTGGGGACTTCCTGTATTTATTTTTAAAACTAAGGATTAACAGAATAAAAAATAATATCAAAAATGATCTCAAAGTATTTTTTCTAGATTTTGTTAATACAAACTTTTCACTAGTATCAGTAAATACAACTTGCTTAGCTAAATCATTATCTCAGAGAGCCACTCCTCTAGTTTATACATTGCGCTCTCAGATATCAAGTGAAGAAAAAGAGAGAACACTGATCCTCTAGCTTAAGAGCTCTGTAGATGGCAAGGCGAAGGTGTCTCCCTTCTGAATCCTCATGGACAGTCCTCCACACTTTTCCCCTCTACACATACAGACAGGAATAATAATAATAATAATAATAATAATAATAATAATAATAATAATAATAATAATAACAACAACTTTATTTACACCCCGCTACCATCTCAAGGGACTTGGTGCAGCTTACATGAGGCCAAGCCCACAGTACATCAATAACAAAAGCAATAACAAAAACAAGCAATACAATACAATTAATATAAATCACATAGACAATAAACAGTTACAAACAAGGATTTAAAAACCTATGGCCGGGCCAAATGTAATAGTTTAAAATTTAAAAAATAACGCTGGGCATGAACAAGGTAGGATATAACTGGGATAGGGTTTTCAAAGAGAAATGAGGGAACGCAGTCAGTCCTAAATCAGTGGTAAAGTGGATTTTGAGGGCATATTTCTGAGATTTTTCCTTATTCTGGGAACGCACACTGAAACAACCACGTTTTCAGGCTCCTCCTAAGGACTGCCAGAGTTGGGGCATGTCTGATATCCTTGGGAAGTGAGTTCCAGAGTCGGGGGGCCACCACCGAGAAAGCCCTCTCCCTCGTCTCCACCAATCGCGCCTGCGAAGGAGGTGGGAGCGCAAGCAGGGGCTCTCCAGATGATCAAAGAGATTATGTGGGTTCGTACACAGAAATGTGGTCACGCAAATATTGTATTTTCCTACCCCCCACTCCCAGCTCACTTGGATCGTTCATCTTTCTGTTTATTCTACAGATTCCTTATTCTTGGCCTCTTCACTTTTCAAGATCATTTACACCTAGAGAATGGCAGTCAATTCCAAAGAAATGCAAAAGAATATCAAAAAATGAAGTATGAAATAATGCTAGGGCACCCCCGTCTGTCCCCTCTTAGTCCATTACCTGGCAGCAAGTTCAAGGACTAGCATGGATCTGGCATGGAAAGTTACTTCCCACTCCCCATAGCCCCAGTGGCAGGAAGTTTTGGAGCATGTAAGAAATCAGTGAGAGTATGTGTGTCAACTATAAATAAGATGCACAAAGCTGATTGGTTGGGCTATGCCCAAGGAGCTGGTTGAGCCTGGTACTTTTGGATACTGTTACATTTTTCAGACCTGAGCTATGCAGGTGCTTGCAGAGAAGCAGAGAGAGGCAGCTTGGACTGTGCCCTTGCTTCATGAGCTGCTGAAGGAACATTCTCCACATGGACAAAAAAACCATTTTAAATCTCTCATAAAAAAGTCATTTTTTGAATCACATGATTGTAAATATGTTGTTCTGAATTATGAAGAGTAAACTACTTGTTCTTTATTGATAATCTGTGTGGCATGTTTTCTTTGGCAAAAATTGTGTGGACTGATCAAACGTGAACTACACGTGGTTTATTTTACATTGTGCCACAGGGAGCAGAGTTCATTCTCATGTGAATGCAGAGAAGATGAGGGGCCCTGAAGGAGGATGCAATTCAGGTTCATCTCTAGCCCATCTCAAAGGCAGGACAATTCAGATAGGCCACACACTCCTGCAATCAGAAGCCCATCTGAATCCCACAAAGGACCCCTAGTGAAAAAGAATTCTGGCCTACATCAACTGGTCAGAATTCTACAGCTACATCCCTAGAAAAATATGTGAAGAATATTTAATTCAAGATTATGGGTTTTACAACATAACAATACAATAATGGCACTTAGTTCATGACCTATTAACAGATTTAAACAAGGGTGATGCTGAAGTTAAACAATCCAGTTCGGTTTAATGTGAGATAATGTCTTCTTGAAAACAGATTATATTTCTAGTAAAAAGAGATGATATCTGAAAGCAGTGCTAACATTTCAGGATATATTTCCTACAATTTAAAAGATATGCATTTTTCACTGGCTATTCAAGGTGTGTGTTATTTTATTTAGCTATGGTATTCTCTTTTTGCAGGCTCTGTCTGAGCTACCTGAATAAGCAGTAGTTGTAGTTCATGTAGTCTCATGTTCCAGTAAAGTCTGACTGCTGGCTGCCCTTGGAAGAGTAGTTAAATATTCACTTATTGTTAAGGACTTTTGACCTAAAGACAAAAACATTCATTTTAACAAATGGTGCAAGCGCAGCATTCTGTATACTATCATCACTCCAACTACACTTTTTGACTGCACTCAGTAATTCATTTTAAAGTCTAAATAATAATAATAATCTATATAAATAAAAATGTAATGTTCGTTTGTGGGATTAACAGAATTCAAAAACCACTTGACAAATTGACACCAAATTTGGACACAAGACCAACTCAATGTATATCCTTCACTCATTTTTTAATTTTATCATTTGGGAGTTGTAGTTGCTGGGATTTATAGTTCACCTACAATCAAAGAGCATTCTGAACTCCAACAAAAATGGCATTGAACCAAACGTGGCATACAGAACTCCCATGGCCAACAGAAAACAATAGAAGGATTTGGTGGGCACTGACCTTGCGTTTAGGAGTTGTAGTTCACCTACATCCAGAGAGCACTGTGGACCAAACTTAACACAAATATTCCATATGCCCAAATCTGAGCACAGATGGTGTTTGGAGAAAATAGACCTTGGGATTTGTAGTTACTGGGATTTATAGTTCACCTACAATTAAAGAACATTCTGAATCCCACAAATGACAGAATTGGGGCAAATTTCCCGCACATAACCCTCATGACCAACAGAAAATACTTAAGGCCATCCAATCCAACTCTCTTCACCAGAGCAAGAAAATGTAATCAGAGCCCTCTTGACAAAGAGCCATCCAGTCATAAATATAGATAGATATGACTCACAAACACACACAGATATAATATTTGAAAGGGACCCCTAAATAATATGTTGCATGTTCCAGAGTCGGCAAACTAGACAATCTCCACATCAACATGACAAAGAAATAAGAAATACTGTTTACCCACAAGCATAAAGAAATTACATATATTAGAAACCATCACTTTCTCGTTACTTTATTTTCCACATCACCAGACTGGGCCACAGCAACACGTGGCAGGGGACAGCTAGTCTATATAAATAAAAATGTAATGTTCATTTGTGGGATTAACAGAACTCAAAAACCACTGGACAAATTGACACCAAATTTGGACACAATACACCTCTCAGGCCAGTCAGTGACCATCACTCATAAATGCCTCCCAAAAAACAATGGAAAGGACTTTAAACCCCCCAAAAGCTAAACGACAATACAGCGCATGCGCAAAAACAACAGCTCCCAGCATCCCCTAGACCAGGCTCTTTAGGGGAGGAGGATGCTCCAAATGCACTGCTTCTAAGCTTGCTTCTCCTTGGATTTCTTTGAGAGCATCCCAATTCCTGCATATTTCCAATTTCCTATTCCTGGACTGCAACTCCCAGCAAGGTAAGATAGAGAGATTAGATAGAGATAGATAGGTTGGACTTGGACTGGGGGTTGCAGTCCAAGAATAGGTAGAGAAGGAAGAAAGGAGAGAAAGGGGAGGGGAAAGAAAAGAGGGGGAAGAAAGGGAAGAGGAGGGAAGGAAGGAAGGAAGGAAGGAAGGAAGGAAGAAAAAAAGGGAAGGAAGGAAAGGAGGAGAAATGTACTGTTATGTACTGATGATTTTAACCTGTTAACTGTTTAATTGCTTTTATGTATGTATGTATATTTGACATAGGCATCGAATTGTGCCTTTTTTGTAAGCCGCCCTGAGTCCCCCCTCGGGAGTGAGAAGGGCGGGGTAGAAGTAACTGAAATAAATAAATAAATAAATAAGGTTGATACCAAATTTGGGCACAATACACCTGTCAGGCCAACGAGTGACCATCACTCACAAAAACACTGAAAAACACAGAAGGGGGGGGGGCTTAAAAAGCCAAAAATTTAAAAAATACATTACAACACATGCCCAAAACCACATATATACACATATACACATATATACACACACAAAACACATATACACAGATTAGGCCACAGCAACACGTGGCAGGGGATGGCTAGTAACAATAATAAATCTACTTGTTTTCCGTATCTCTTTGTGGCTCAAGGCAGAGTATAACACAGTTAGAGCAGACACGGCACTATTAACATATATAATGTAAATTACAGACAAGATCAACACCAATAAAATGCAGGTTAAAATTCAGAGTTTAAAATTGACTGGGTAGGCCTGCCAGAAAAGATGGCTCTTCAGTTGATTTTAAAATTTAGACAGCTGATTTAGCTGTCAGGGCTCTTCTGGCAAGTCATGCCACAATTGTGTGGTGGCCAATGAAATGCGGATTTTACAATAGCTTTCCAACTGTTTTGAAAACCTGGTTTACCCAGATTCTCTATTGAGAAATAATCCCTCGGGGCTCTCTCTCTCTCTCTCTCTCTTTGATGTTTACAAAATGTTTCTGAATTCTGACAGTACCATTTTAGATTTTTCCTGGGACAAGGGTCCAAAAACTAAGGCCTGTGGGGCGATTGCAGCCCCCTAAGGTCATTTACCCGGCCTCTGCTCTAAACCTTAGCTTTAGGGTCGCCCTAAGTTTCAAACAACTTGAAGGCTTACAACAGCAATAATCCTAATTAATTTGTTTATTTCATCAGCCAAAAGTTGAAATGGCAAGTTTACATTGGTTAAAATGTTCTTATTTTTAAATACTGTATTGTTCTTTCCTGTGGTTTTTTTGCACTACAAATGAGATATGTGTGACATGCATAGGAATCCGTTCCTGCTTTTCAAACAACAGTCCAGCCCCCCAGCAGTCTGAGGGATGGTGAATCAGCCCTAGGCCTAAAAGGTTTAAGGACCCCATCCTAGGAAGCACAACTACACTTAGTCTCCAATGAATATATTGTATCCATTTACAACACTAAAAACTAATACAAGTGCAATTTATTTTAACTAGATAGATTTTTGCCGATTAGGAATTCCTTCATGGAAAATTTACATGAATAAAATGGAAATGTAAAACACAACACTAGTTTACCAATAAACTATATGCAGCTTTTATTTATGATTATATAGAACAGGTGCAAATATCAGCATGGATACCCAGGAGGAACTATCAAAGCTATCTTCCCCTCCTGCTGTGATAGTTTCATATATCATGTACATATTTGGAAAATTATAAATTCTCTCAATAGCACACTTTGAATTAACCCTTAGAGCAGGAGCAGGTTGCTGGTAAAGTTATTGTTCTGGAGTACAATTTTCGTAATCAAAGCAATAGTCCAAACAATTTGGACAGCACTAGATTGCCTAACTCTGCTTTACAACAGTTATCTAATTTTAACCAGAAAATTAATATATACAGAATATCTTCACAGTCACAGTCACTGTCCTATCTCCTCAATCTGCAACACAACCAGTGCCCACTGACAAAAGCACTTTTACTGGTCTCTCCCTTACATCAATCTTCTCTCTCAGCTGTTTCCTCCCTTCCCTGTTCAGGAATACTGATGCAGCTCCCTTCTCCACTGAATACCCCAAGCTTCCCCAAGTTCTTCCTGCATCTGCACAGCTGCAGATTTCACACCATCTGCAGCCTCCTCCATCATCCTTTACAAAATGCTAACAGACCACAATTATTTACAACTTGAAAAGCTACAGTAGAATCTTCATCTGCTTCTGGAAGAGACTAACAAGAAGGAATTCTTCTTTTTGACCGAGGAGAAAAATGATTCTGTATCCTTTCATTGGTATGCTTTATTGCTTTTTCTGTCACTGCACTTAATGATAATCCAATGTAAAGCAATAAAATCAAAAAGTACATACTTGCAATACGAATTTACACAAAAATATCTTCCATGGAAGCATTATACAGTATGTGACTTGACCATGAAACCATGTTAAAACATATAATGAAATATAGTTTGTGCCTACCTCAATATTTAGCAGAATAAGGATAGTTTGCAACAATTACAGTGTCCTCCCACATAGTTCACTATGTGTCTTTCAGCTATTTATTATTTATTCAATGTACTGTATGTCCTATCTTTTTCTCAAACATGGGACTCAAAACAGTTTACAATAAAATAATACAATTAAAGCATAAAATATACAAGAACATATATATTTCAAGTACAATTTGCATACTAACGAAAGAAAGTACAGCATCTACCCTGTCAACAGCAATTTCCGCTGTAAATAAGGTGAGGGGTCAAATACATGCCTAAAAAGACCGGCAATTGACCAAAGTTACTGACCACAATCTATGGACTGAATATACGGACTGAGTTGGACATGATTTTATCTTGGCGAACGGCTGTTATGTAATTTATCCTGTATGTATTGGTTAATTTTAATGTTGACGTATAATATTTTAGAGTTTAGTGTTAGCATTGAATGTTTGCTGTCAACCGGTCTTAGTCCCTCTACGGAGGTAGAGAAAATCAGGATATAAAAGTTTTAAATAAATAATAAATAAAAGCATTTTTACTTGCTTTCCATCATTGCCTTTCAGGACCTCAGTATCTCTGGTTGGTCCTTCCAGGAAAGAATCAAGTATATACTTGCTTCCCTACTTTGAGCAGGAAAAGGATTGTTTCTCATTCAAATATTCACACCAGTTTCTCTGCATCATGTCTCAACCACAAAATAATTTACATTGTATGACACAAAAAGTATCCCAAAGGCCAACCAGAATAGATTTATAGGGACAATTTTCTATCTAGCTGCATTTTGTTAGATTAAAAAAAAAGATATATGGCAGCTATCCAGAATGTAGGAGATATCAATTCTATAAATGCTTGCCTCGTAGGTTTAGTAATGTATGCATTCTGCAGCAAAAGATGACTCTGAGAACTAAAATGTTATGTCTGCAAGGTTAAAAAGTTGACAGTCGACAAGTAGGAAGGATAAAGCATCTGGCCCCACATTTTCCTCTTTACCATGATCATTTGTTTAGAACATTAAACTACATCATAGTATTTGTTATAGTGAAGCTAAAACTAAAATAGCTTTATGATTACCTCAAGTGTCTCCCTTAATTCTCTTTCCTAAAGTATCTTTGAGCACACAGCATGACCACACATAACTTGGCATTTATAAAGTAAACATGCTTTATTAAAGTATACGTGTACAATAATCACAATATCCTGATTTGGTAATTCAGTTCAGGCCGACTGAAAAAATGAAAATTAAATCCAAATCTAAAGTAAAATTAATAAAACCACAAACCCATGTCTTCCTATGAGAAATCCACAAATAGCAATAACTTTTCAAATGTTTGATGGAAAAGGATGCAAATTACAGGATTTCAGTACACTATATCAAAAGATGAGACCTTCTAAATTTTACCGGAAAAGCTCTAATTGATGTCTGATGCTGCCTCTAATTTTTTAAAAATAATCTTACTGGAATTGGAAGATGTTTGCAGGTACAGCTGTGTCTTCTGAGGAAATCAGGACTGTCATATTTATTAGATGAACAAGTACAAGTGACCGTTCTTGGAAGCGCGACTCTCACATTTTGATAGTACCCTCTCCAAACTCTTTTGCTTTTCACTCTGTATTCCTTGTGGACCATTATTATGAAAAATGACAGACAGCACAGAGTGAGGAAAATGTCCTCACATCATCTGAAAGTTGTTTAAGGGCATTTGGGGACATTCCCCTTTCTATCTTTTAATTTTAAGAAGTAACTTGGTGGCTGCAAAAATTCTTCACTGTTGGTAGCTGAGCATTTCATTGCTTCTCTCTCAAACCTGAAATCTCAGGTCTCTAACCAGTAGGAACAAATCTCTAAAGACATTATAAACGCTATGGAATGCGTTACCAGCGGACATCAGGCAGGCCCCTTCGTTGCTGGCGTTTCGAAGGAGGGTTAAGACGTGGCTCTATGAGCAGGCATTCGGTTAGCCATGCAGTAACAACCACCCAATAATGACGGCATTGAACAAGGATTGAATTAAGGACTATGAGAACGGGATCTGATTCTAAGTAGGCGTTGATGATTATGTGTATTGTTTGTGGATGTGCGTCTTATATATTGTTCACTGTTCATTTTTACTGTAAACCGCATTGAGTCGCCGTTCCAGGCTGATAAATGCGGTATACAAATAGAGTAAATAAATAAATAAATAAATAAAAGAGAATTGGTATTATTATCCTTCCACCCTTTGATGTTGATTTTTGGTTGCATTTATTCTGTGGCCTATGCTTTAGATAACATCCAACCAGTACGACTGCCCACAGATCTTCTCAAAGCCAACAGCACCAGACCAGGCCCTTTGGCCCTTTCTAGCTCACAATTCCACAGCAAAACAAACAAACAAACAAAAACCTCAACCAGATAGCCAGACCTGTCAGTCAAGAACTATCCTAGAGAATTCAAGCATAATTCAGAAACCACAACTGGGGAGCAGATCATCTTAATCAGCCCCGCTCCACAATTCCTACCAGGAGGATCTATATGCCAAATGAGATAAGATAGGAATCTGACTATGACAATGGATCTCTTGAATACTTCCATGAAACCAGATCAATTTTCATATGCCTAGCAGCAATGATCAATTAAGGGTCTATCCACATTAACAGCAATATATTTAGTTAGTCCCACATTTGTCCTGATAACCAGACTAAGTCAAGGAAGCCTCAGCACAGATGCTGAAGTCTCCTAAAAGTATAGCTCGGGATTTTCATCATCACATCCCAACATCACGTTGTCTAGCTGCAGTAGAGAAACTGCTATGTAGCAAAGTGAACAGTCCACCAGCAATATCCCCATTCTGTCTCCTTAGCTCAGCACAATGTACATCAAAAGAAGTCCAGATAACCAGAATTAAAGCAACCAGGACTGTCAAGCAACCAGTAAAACAATCAAAGAAATACTACTGCATTCACAAAGCTGTTTTTATAATAAAGGAAATCTGTGTTAAATCAAGTAAAATTTGTCATTATTTGTTTTAACTTGCTTTTAATTATTGTCTTTCAATGATTAATATTAAATAATTAACACCCATACCTAGGCTGTAATGCTATGTATTAATGGTACTGATCACTGAAGAAAAGCCTATATTTGATTTTTTTAAAGTCATTCTCTACATTTTTAAAAAAAGGAAAGCATGAAAGGAGAGGCATAGTCTCCAGAAAGGAAGGAGGGTGTCACACTGAGGAAGAATCATATGATCCATTGGAGGAAGAACAGGTATCATCACATGTTAAGGATATATCTCCATGCGAAATGTTTAAGGTAATGGAAGATTTGCTGCAGATATGAACAGCTGAGTTTGTGGCTGGTGTTCAGAAATCATGGTGAACTGCCTGTCTGGTGCACAGGTTGCAGATATCACATGTCATCTATTCATAGTCTACTTGATAGTGTAGGTAAAGCATAACCAGCTTGGTGCAATTCAGAACTAATGACATCGAGAAATGTACTTATGAAGTCCTGCAAACCAAATTTAGAGTGATGAGGAAAGCCACCACACACTCAAAGATTGATTTATCTAAAATGTTATCTATTCCATTGCCAGATTGGCACTATCAAAGAGTTTCAATATACGGATGACAAGGCAATGTAAAAAGGAAATTTTTATATTTTCTAGAAAATGGGGAATGTTTGAAAGAAGGGAGACCTTTAAAAGGGACTGCAGTTGACTAAAAATACAGAAAAATGGGTGGGTGCTTCAACCAGCATGGGTTCCTGTATCCACCTCCATAATATCTGAGTGAGAGGCATGGCTGGATGTAGGGAAGATGTAATAGAGTGGTTTCTAAGTAGTGGTCGGGGAGGGGAATTGAATATTCATCTATTATCAATTTTATATTTTATGTTTATCCCCAAATGGGACTCAAAGTGGTTTATAAGTTAAAACAAAATAGCGAAAAACAGTATATGGCACAAAGGTCAGGAAAAAATAAATCCAGTTAAAATGCTTTTAAAACATTTCATCAGAAGATAAAGAAGGTTCTCAAAAATGGGCCAAAATAGAAATTACATGAGCATATAGTAAAATATGATAAGCAGCGATAGAGGTCAAAAGGTTACACACAAAAAGAATACAACAGATGGACAAATCCAGAAATGTCCAAGCAAGCGTGGAAGAGTTGGAATGCTTACTTTTAAGGAACAACATACATACAGCAAGCATAATTGGAACCTAGTGAAGCTGAGAGAACCCGTGGGATCAATCATACGAGGATGAAAGCTTTATTGGAAGAACAGGAAAACTGCATTGAAGTAGTGTCACTCCATTTGTCAAAGATTTTCAACAAGCTAGAAACCATGAAAGGAGTTGATTCTTCCCCAGAATCATTCTAGATGACAATACCAGATACACCAGATGTGCTGTAGTCTCCTTAACTAAAATGCATTGGGTGATCTTCAGGCAGAGTATAAACAAGGAGTTTTATTATAATTAATAACCATTTCCAGCCACCCCTCACAACAACTAGATAAACATGTGTCTCAGTTGTGCTAGCAAGGTCAAATTTCTTGCTATCCTACTTTATTAATATTGATAATGAAACCAACTGGCTGCCCAAGACCTTGTGCAAAGAAAAGAAATTACACGATATAAATAAAACCAATCTGATAGTTTTAAAGAGCTCAAATGTGAAACTGCTACTCTAACAAAAATATCTGGCATGACGCTGTGTTGACTTCTGTATGTGAAAATTAAAAGAGTGCTGCATCTAATTTTTAAAGTGGGCTCCAGGTAGTATCTTAAAAGATTAACTAATATTATGGAAAACCAGTGGAAGCCTTTATTCAAGATACAATTTTCAAATACACAAGGGGGCAAGCCCCGTGAAAAGGAATAATAATTGTTTCTTCAAAAAAAAACAAAAAAACACCCTCCTGATTCATTAATCTTTTACATCTCTTTGAAAGCATCACTAAGCACCTGGAAACAGATATTATGGAAGACATTGTTTACTTGGTCTTCCAAAAAACTTTTGATAGAGCAAAGTATCTCGAGCACTTTGGCGATAAGAGTTTTTCCTCTTAAAGGACAAAAACAGTGGTTCCCCGAAATACCGTGTTTTAATTGGTGTTCTTTATTTGTTCATAAGTGATCTAGAAATAGGGATAAACAGCGAAGTTTATGCATTTATTGACAAACTATACATAAGAAAAAGGGACTGTAAATTCAATTTGAAGTACTGGCACAATCAAAAGTTCTGTTTATGACCTACATGTCCCTATGACAGTTCAATTCCAGGATATCTCCCTATATGAGCCTGCCCGCTTATTGAGACCTTCTGGGGAAGCCCTATTCTCTGTTCCATGACAACCTATCCTAACTATGGCCTTCATGGCTGTGATTTTTTCCTCATTGTGTGGCCATTTTGCCTGCCAAGATCTACCCCTTTCTATCTATACTACCCTCTTATTGTTGCATCTGAGTGTTGCATACATACATACCTATAGCAGATAATCCTTTCTATCAGCACAGTGTCATTTTTAAAAAATTTGAAGACCTTGTCCCAAAACTGGATGGATTTTGTAATTGAAACTGATTTGAAACTGAGTAATGATGGATATGTGAGCCAAGTTTGGTCCAGAGCCATTAAGCCATGTAGCAGCTTTTTTGAGATACAAACCAACCAACCGAAAAGCATACTGACTTTTATATATAAAAAATACGTTAAAATTAATTTGCACCATTAAGCCTAGAACTCTGGGCTGAAACCAGAGACACAATACACAAACAACTAGATATAAAAAGACAAAACTACATAAAAAGATGAAAGGGTGTCAGATTCATTCGAGGAAGAAACATGATGATAAACCCCCTATTGTAGAAAGTGAGGTGGAAACAGCACTTAACACACAGGAGTAAGAAATTACAGATGGGATATCAATAGAACTGCTTTAATTCACAGAGACATAATCTACACTAGTTGGAACTACAATCTGTCAACAAATATGGAAAACAAAGCAAGGGTCCACTCCATATACATTCTAATCCCCAAGAAAGGAGACACCAGGGATTGCATTAACCATAGCAGCACTGCATTAATTTTCCATGCAAACGAAGTGGTGCTTAAAATTCTACAACAAATGCTTTTACCATATATATGGACTAAGAAATGTCAGATGTCCAAGCTGAGTTCACAAAGGAAGAGGAACTAGGGATCATATTGGAAACATACGTTGGATAACTAAGTGAGCCAAAGAATTTCAAAGGAAAATCAGCCAGTGCTACAGAATATAGCAAATTCTGTAATTATATAGATCATGTAAAAACACAGATCTATACAATTAAAGCCACAGCATTTAATTTGTCTTTATGCACAACCTGCACTTAGGACAAGAAGCCACTGTTAGGACAGAATACAGAGAAACAAGATGGCAAGGGGGGCAGGCAAACTTCATTTTAAACTGTTTAACTTGTATGCCAAACATATCATACATAAAGCAAAATTAGACTCATAGGAAGGAGGTGTGAAAATTGCAGGAAGGAACATCAACAATTTAAGATATGTTGATGAAACCATAGTACTAAAAGAGAAAATAGCAAGGACCTGGAGCAATTACTGATGAAAGTCCAGAAAGAAAGAGCAAAGACTTGTTTATAACTGACCATTAGGAAAACAAAAACAATGACCACAGATGACTGACATAAGTTTAAAAGGGATGATGATGAAGACATTGAAATAGTTTTCCATACCTTGTTCTTAATCATTATTCAGAATAGACACAGAATAGAAATTAAAAGAAGAAGAAGATTGGGGTCTGGAAAGGCAACTGTGAAGGAACTAGACAAGACCCTGAAATCTAAAGATATATAATTGCACAATAAAATTAGGACTGACCATGGCAATGTATTTCCCATGTCCATGTATGGTTGGAAAAGCTGGACAGTGAAGAAAGCTGATAGGAAAAAAAATCAATTCATTTGAAATGTGGTTCTGGAGAAAAACAAATATTGTGGATTGCAAAAACAAACAAAAAAGACAAATAAATGGAATCATAGAATCACATACTTGGAAGAGACTACAAGGGCCATTCAGGCCAACCCTATGACATGCAGGAACACACAATCAAAGTACTCCTGATTCATGGCAGTCCAGGTTTCTTTTACCACCAGAGGAGATTCTACCACACCCCAAAGCTGTATATTTCACTATTGAACAGCTCTTACTGTCAGAAAGTTCTTCCTAACATTGATGTGGAATCTCTTTTCCTGCAGTTTGAATCCACTGCTCTGTGTCCTAGCATCCAGAGAGCAGAAAACAAGCTTGCTCCCAATTCAATATGACATCCTCTCAAATATTTAGTGAGCATGTCCTCTCAGAACTTGTTTTCCAAATTAAACATACCCAGCTCCCTAAGCCGTTCCTCATAGGGCTTGACTTCCAGACCTTTTACCATTTTGATCGCCCTTCTCTGGACATGTTCTAGCTTGTTAATGCCCTTCTTGAACTGTGTCCTGAGGCAAATGAAGCTTGACTTCTCCCTAGAAGCTAAGATGACTGAACAAAGATTTGTCCTTTATACCTATCATAATAAGAGATAACTGACTAAACAACCCATGAATGCTTGGTAAGGTATAAGGCAATAGAAAAACAACTGTTATTTTGGTGCAGTGGTCAGATTTGCATCACATCTCTCTCTCTCTCTCTCTCTCTCTCTCTCTCTCTATATATATATATATATATGTGTGTGTGTGTGTGTGTGTGTGTGTGTGTGTATGTGTGTGTATGTGTGTGTGTATATATATATATATATATATATATATATATATATATATATATATATATATATATAAATGCTCAGTGCATAATGAGTACCTTAAAAACAAAAGAACCAATGAACGAAATCACATCAAATTTGGCAACAAAACATCTCATAACATAAGGAGTGACCATCACTCAAAAATTATGATTTTGACATTTGGGAGTTGTAGTTGCTGGGATTTACGGTTCACACACAATCAAAGAGCATTCTGAACTCCATCAACAATAGAACTGAACCAAACTTGGCACACAGAACTCCCATGACCAACAGAAAATACTGGAAGGGTTTGGTGGGCATTGACCTTGAGTTTGGGAGTTGTAGTTCACCTACATCCAGAGAGCACTGTGGACTCAAACAATGATGGATCTGGACCAAGCTTGGCATGAATACTCAATATGCCCAAATGTGAACACTGGTGGGGTTTGGAGAAAACAGACTTGACATTTGGGAGTTGTAGTCACTGGGATTCACCTACAATCAAACAGCATTCTGAACCCCATGAATGACAGAATCGGGGCAAACTTCCCACATACAACCCCCATGACCAACAGAAAATGCTTAAGACCATCCAATCCAACTCCCTTCATCAGGTCAAGAAAAGGTAATCAAAGTCCTCCTGACAAAGAGCCATTCAGCCGTAGATAGATAGATAGATAGATAGATAGATAGATGGATGGATGGATGGATGGATGGATGGATGGATGGATGGATAGATAGATAGATAGATAGATAGATAGATAGATAGATAGATAGATAGATAGATAGAGATATGATTCACACAGAGAGAGATATAGTATCCTAGATTTGAAAGGGACCCCTAAAGAAGGAGAATGATATGTTCCATGTTCCAGAGTAGGCAAACCAGACACTCTCCACATCAACACTGACAAAGAAACAGCAAGAAATACTGTTTACCCACAAGCATAAAGAAATTACATATATTAGCAACCAACACTTTCTCATTACTTTATTTTCCAGATCAACAGACTGGGCCACAGCAACGCGTGGCAGGGGACAGCTAGTTAATATATACATGTATTACAATCTATATAAAATATATTGTAATACATTTATATATTAAATATATACACACAGATGTACATACTGTAATAAGTATTTGTTAGATAGTTGGTGTTGGTGATAGAAATACTTTTGAATTATTACCAAAGAAATAATGGCTGCTGTTCTATAAAAACATGCATCCACACTTATTCAAGTCTAATGTGTCATTGAATGTAATATGCACCCTAATTTTGGTGATGTAATTTATTCAAATAAGCTGCATATTAGACTCAAGTAAATACGGTATATGTAAACATGTTTTCATTAAGAATAATGCCATTGTTCCCAATTGTGTTTTTATATTTTGTAAATTTGAGTATCTCCTATCAATTTCCATTGTTATTTCCATTGCAATTAAATTTATTGGGAGACATGCAGTTCCCCAGATTTTGGCTTGTCCATTCCTATTCTACACAGCTAGCTTTATCTGTGATAGTTTTCTTCACTAATGTTTCGATGAAATTCTCGAAAGTAGCTTACGCAATGTATACCGTACATTTCCAAATGTTACTTACCATTTTTGATAGTCTTTTTGAAGGCTGTAAGCAAAGATGGCATCCAGAATATGTTTCCCTTCCATTGCGTAGGTATACTTGCTTATTACTGTTCGATTTACCATGAATTCAGGAGAGTGCGTCTTTTCACTTTAAAAAACAGTAAGAGAGAATCAGAAGAAAGATGGAAAGATGGCTTCAATATTACTAAACCATTGAAAAGTGTTGTAATTCTGTTGCCCCTCTTTTAGTATTTAACAAGCTGCCTTGAGTCCCCTCTCGGGCCGAGAAAGACGGGGTAGAAATTAAGTAAGTAAGTAAGTAAATAAATAAATGTTGATTAACACTCAGTCTAGCAAGATAGGTTGATTTTTAATGAGGCAAACTAGTTATTCTGTCTTTTCAAATTTCTGCAAGCAGATATTTGATGTCAAATGCAGTTTTATTCATTTCCACAAGACTTCAGTATAGCATTTCTAATGTCAGAAGAACATGCAAATCTCACAAATAAAATACTTTATCTAGATTTTACTAAAATATTCACCATTATTAACACCATTCTCACCTGATGGTATTAACATTATTAAAAACTATTTAATTATGTGGAGCATAATTCAATATGTGAGCATAATCCATTCATGCAATAAAAAGGTTCTGCTCTTCCTATCCTCTACCACGTACCACATTCAAATCTACTCTAGAGGGGTTCCCAACCATTTGGAATAAAAAATTATCTGCTGGTAGATGGACACACTTGGGTATACTGGTCTGTACGCTATTTTTTTCTTTCTAATTTAAAACTTGTGTTCGATATCTAGTTATCCTAGTTACTCAAATCTGACGCTCACCTTCGTTGGTTAAATTACTTTGTCAAAATTCGGGTGCACATTAGATTCCCACAATACAGTAATCTTAGTGGCAAGTCAAAGCAAACAGGGAAGGTGCTTCAGGAGCTGCACCTGAAGCTCCTCTTTAATGGATGTAATTGCCATGGCTAAACACTATGTAATTCTGGGATTTATAGTTTGGCAAGACATCAGCATTCTGGGCAGAGAAGGCTCAAGACCGTGTACATTTTACAGCATTGAGCCAGGGCATTTAAAGTGTATTCAATCTACAACATAGATGCATCCCATGTTTTTCTTTTCCATTGCTGGGAGCTTTCATTTTTAAAGATGGAATTCTAAGCAGGCAGCAAGTGTAACACACATCTTTTGTGGTCAAATTTAAAAGAGTACATTTTTTGCTGCTGTGTATTACATTTAGCAGCAGATACTGTTTTTGGTTTCAACATTTTGAGAACTGAAGTGTGCATTAGAGTCGATGTTGCATTAGATTCAAGTAAATATGGTATATCTGGAGGATTTTTTATTTATTTTTTTTTGTCGTGTCAGGAGCGACTTTGGCTTCTGGTGTGAGAGAATTGGCCGTCTGCAAGGACGTTGCCCAGGGGATGCCCGAATGATTTGATGTTTTTATCATCCTTGTGGGAGGCTTCTCTCATGTCCCCGTATGAGGAGCTGGAGTTGGTAGAGGGAGCTCATCCGCCTCTCCCCGGATTCGAACCTGCGACCTGTCGGTCTTCAGTCCTGCCGGCACAGAGGTTTAACCCACTGCGCCACCGGGAGCTCCATCTGGAGGATGAATGTTCACTGTTCCTTCCATCTATGAATTTATTTATTTATTATTTATTTAAAACATTTATATTCCGCCCTTCTCACCCCGAAGGGGACTCAGGGCGGAGCACAGCATATACACGGCAAACATTCAATGCTGGGACACAAATTCACATACATATACATAAACATTAAAAAAAATCAAAATATTAAAATACACAATTTAAAACCGTCCTAGTCTTTTGAAAAGAACAAAGAAATTGTTTTGGAGAAGTATAGTCTCCTTCCCCAAGGGCCCAGCCACTCTGCATACTTTGCTATGCAAAGTATGGTCCCTTCTACACTGCCATATAAAATCCAGATTATCTACTGTCAACTGGATTATATGGCAGTGTAGACTCATATAATCCAGTTCAAAGCAGATAATCTGGATTATATGGCAGTGTAGTAGGGATCTAAATCAAAAACCTTTCTTCATTGTATTATCCCTATGGCAAAAACAAAAAGTTTCACATTCTTTTGTTTAGTATGGTTGCTGTAATAATATAAATAGTTGAGACTTCCCCACCTTTGCTTTAATGAATTGAGTATAGTTTTAGGACCCTGGTTCTTTTAGTGCTGAAAATTGTCACGTCATTGCCAAAACATATGCTTTAATGGTGATAAATGACACAACGCATGCCATACAACAAAGAAAACTCTATCCCTTTAACTTATGGTAGCCAGTGCCCCCTCATAGACAAATGGTAGAATTGGACCCTTGCAATCTTAAAATCCTCATTTCGGAATATATGTGTTACTTTTAGGCTTGGGATTCTCTCTCAGGTCTAGGCCATTGATAGTCTGGGCAGAACCTGGAAATCAATTCTACCATTGGTTTTGAGGGGATGTGTGCATCTGTCAGCGAAAGGATGCCCCTCAGCTGTATATCATCTCCTGTTATCATTTACTATCAATAAAAATTATACTATAGAAGCAACTGTGTCAGTATTCGGCAACAAAAGGATCTTTAGAGAAGCCTGGCACTACACCCTGTTCTAAATTGAGAGGCTGTCTTCTACCCACAACGGATCCTGGATTGTCTTTTACACATTTCTTTTACTGTATTTTGGGTTTCTATCTTTTTTCTTCTTTAAATAATTTCTCTAGTTCTTTGTGCAATTTTTCCATTAACACCAAAATGAAAGAAACACTCTTTTCTAAATATGGATATTAATTCTCCCATTAATATTTCCTAGATAAGAACCTACTCTGAAGAACATAATAAAGGTGGAGGACAATACAGAGGTGGCAATTCTCCAGGCTTTCCAGTTATTGTATTTTCCTGATTATATAGTACCACTCAATTATAGCATGCAACGTTCACAAATTGTATTAAAAAAGCCAAAACAGGCATATATGTGTGTATGTCCCTGTGGTCTCAATATTATACACGAATCCCATTCTGGAAGAAATACACATTCAATAATAAATAAATAAATAAATGTATATAATGAGAGCAAACCACTATTACGCAGCCCAACCAATAATAATAATAATCTCAGCATCTTGGTTATTTGGGGCATTGATTCAGAAAACTGCACTGAATCAGCTCTAGTTTCTTAGGTATTTATGTATTTGCTTTTTTTTTAACCCGCCCTCTCTCAGGGAACTTAGAGTAACTTCCAAAGTGGAAACAATTCAATGCCATATGAACACAATAAACACAATAACAATAAGCATATACCATAAAAACCATAAAAGTTAAAAATCATAACATCAACACATTAAAAAATCAATTATTAAAATCACAAAGATCCAAAGTCAAAGTCCAGGAGCCATTACAATCGTGTTGCACTTATTTCATATCCACTTATTGCACTGAATTACTCTCCGAAGGCTTGAACCCACAGTCAAGTTTATAATTTCTTTCTAAATTTCAGGACGGAGAGAACTGATCTGATTTCACTGGGGAGAGAGTTCCACAGCTGAAGGGCCACCACTGAGAAGGCCCTGTCTCTTGTCCCCACCAACTGCACCTGCGAAGGTGGTGGAACTGAGAGCAGGGCCTCCCCAGAAGATCTTAACTTCCGAGGTGGTTCATAGAGGGAGATACGTTTGGACAGGTATGCTGGGCCAGAATCATTTAGGCCTTTAGGGCTTTATAGGCTAAAGCCAGCACTTTGAATTGTGCTCGGTAGCAGACTGGCAGCCAGTGGAGGTGGCATAACAGGGAAGTTGTGTGCTCCGGTGAGAAATCTGGCTGCTGCCCTTTGGACTACTTGAAGCTTCTGAACAGTCTTCAAAAGCAGCCTAACATAGCGTGTGTCGCAGTAGTCTATTCGAGATGTAACAAGACCATGGACCACTGTGGCCAAGTATGGCTTCTAAAGATACGGGTGCAACTGGCGTACAAGTTTTAAAAAGCTCCCCTGGCCATCACTGAGACCTGGGTTTTCAGGCTCAGCCATGAATCCAGGAGAACTCCCATCTGTTAACCTGTGTCTTCAGAGGGAGTGTAACGCCATCCAGCACATGGAAAATCATGAGATGGTTATCATGATTTTCCATGAGCAAGCAGATGGTGACTGGGAAATGGTATGCTCTATATCTCAAAACCTAGAGCTGATAGGGGAAAACTGGCGCCATTTTTGGAATCATCAGGTCAAATATATCAAGAAACAGGGCTAATATTTGAGCCCCAAAAATGTTTGTTGGCCAGTGATTGAACCAAGTAAATACTTAAGTTTAGAAACCATTATTATAGATAGGATAAGTCTGTGAGTATTATACAGGTAATTATTATAATTATACATTTAATAAAAATACCATTTGCGATACGCGATAAAAAATGACTCATTCCACCCCTATCAAAAAAATCCATATCTACAAAGTAAATTAGGTTTTACTTCTCAGAAACCCCATTTAAAAACACTAACAGTATTCTAAAATCAAAATGTTTCACAAATGCAATCAAAAGATAAATATATTTTACATTCTGATGATATGGTATACACCAACAGAGTGGTGTAATAATGTGCCCTTGCAATATCAGTCACACCCTTAAGGCAGACATTTTATTTTCATATATTAAATTGGTTGTTTTAAGATTAACACACACCCTAATCTCAAGAGAGCTAAAGTAAATAATTACCTGATTAATTCCACTCCTTTAAGCACCCATCCCAAAGGGGAAAACAAATGGAAACTCAAAACTCAAAAAACTCCAAAACCATCACAAAATGTACTGCTAATCCTAAATAAATAACGATTATACTTAAACCAATCCTACTGTATATCAAAGGAAAATATTTCAAACATTAAATTTGCAACTAAATTTTCATTCTTATTCTGTTTGAAGGTCTCCGAGTATATTAACACAGATTAACCAAAAGGGTGTTTTACAGCCTAGTCAATGAAGACAGACAAACTTCTTGGGAGAAAGAAAATGTATTTATAGTTCCATATGACTTTGAGCGCTATATTGTGAAAAGGGCAGGTTACAAAATAACTAAATAAATATACCAATTTCTGGCACCCAAGCTGTTGTTATACTCCAACTCTCAAAAGCTCTAGCTGGCACAATCAATAGCAAGAGGGGATAGAAAATGTAGTCCTGCAACAACCTGAGGATCACAAATTGCACCTTCTTAGGTAATCACTAATATAGGCTTTATGAAATTAGTGATTACCCAGGAATAAGAACCATGTAATCACAAGATAATTAATCTAATCACTACTCTGACGCCATAACTTTCTAACACCAAAAGCCTAATTATTTGGAGGTAAGAAAACAGACAACAAATAGTTAAAAATTGAAAGGAAAGCAAAGCAAGATTAACATACTCTATCCCCACAAATCCTCCATTCCAAAATCCCTGCTCCATCTTAATAGTGTAGTAAATGAGATACAGTGCAAGGCACAAGTAACTTGGCAAAACTTTTCTTTCCACATCCCCTAATAACTATGCCACCCTTTCCCAATTTGGAAATGGGGAAGGGAGGAAAAAGAATATTCTGAGTACTTGGATAAGACAAAGAGGGAGACTGAAATCAATGTCAGATTCCAAAATACATTTTGCTATTGGAGATGAATAATAAACAACACAGGGCCCATGTAAATCAAGCCTTACTCACATTTACATGCTGGGACAAGTTTATTGTAGAAACAAGGTTCCAATTAGAGAATCTCAATTTATAACTATAATGTGTAATTTAGGCACTAAATTAACTATAATGTGTAATTTAGGCACTAACTAATTTTAGTTATGACAAAAATTCTGCATGCATGAATATGTATGTGCATGTGCTAAAGGCAGTGCAAATAGTTGACAGAGCACATGATTCCAAAGTCCTGTTATATGAATTCTACTAAGTCAGCCTAGGATTTTTATGGACAGGGAATTACTGGTATAATTCATACTCCAATACCTTCACAACTGCTATTGAAAATACAGGATATCTCAATCTAGTTCCATGTTCTTCCATGGACTGTGAATAATTTTAGAACTATAGTTTCCAAGAATGCTCAGTGAAGAGTATCAAGGCATGGGAGAAGAGAATAAATTTGCAAGTTAGAAGAGAACCATGTTTTTCTTTGATAGCAGAGAAATAATTCTCAGTTTAGTAGAACAAAAACTTCATGTCCTTTAGCTACAGGAAGTTTCAACTGCACACAAAAGGGACACAGCTTTACTGCCACCAATTCAGAAGGAACATCATCACTCAGATATTAATTAAAAAACAATTAAAACATATAACGTAGTATCCACATGTACACATGACCATGCCTCTAAGTAATGAAATACAATTTTTATATTCAACACTAACCAGCTGCTGCCTGGACTGCCAGAAGGAAAACAAAAATGTTTTTTATTCTTTTACAAGATATTTTCTGTTTTGCTCCAACTACTTGTATATTGTCAAAACTGGCTTGTTGTAGCTAATAAAAGTTCTTCACCTATTAATTTACATGATGTTTCTGATTTGCAACAGACTTACAACCAGGAAATACAACCAACCAATCTTTACTGTTCTGGTCAATGACCAGCATTGCTAAGAAACACAAGGACGTCATCTAAGACAAAGTCCAAAAGTGTGATAATACACAGTTAACCCATAACATCCATCACTGCCTGAAGTTCTGGATCACAAGCGTAATGCCAATTGGAATTTCTCACCTCATCTTGTAACTCCAGATATTTGTAACCATATAACTAAGCTGATACAATAAAAATACTCTATGTATTTTGTTATCCTGTAACATTTATGCCTCACCCTTATTAAATGAATTTGGTTTATACATCAATATTATGTGCCATCAAATACCACATTTTACACTTGCAACACCTTTAAGAGGTAGGCTTGGTTGAGAAGGATGAGTGGCTCAAGGTCACCCAGTGAGTTTCAGTGGCTGAACGATGATGCAAACACTGAACTTATCAGGCCATGCCAACATTTAATTACTATACACCAGTTCTCAATCTAGAAGCATAGTTGAAAGACCAAAGGCAGAGAGAATCCACCCTGGTAATTGATGATGAAATACTGTACTCTAAAATGAGTAGAATCATAGAGTTGTAAGAGACCACATGGGCCATCCAGTCTAACCCCCTGCCATGCAGGAAAAAGCACCATCAAAACAGTTGGCCACCCAGCCTCCACTTAAAAGCCTCCAAGGAAGTAGCTTCCACCACACTCTGAAGCAGAGAGTTCCACTGTTGAACAGGTCTTACAATCAGGAAGCACTGTACATTCCTAATGTTCATGGAATCTCCTTTCCTGTAAGTTGAACTCATTCCTCCCAGTCCTAGGGCCCTTCCACACAGTCCTAATATCACAGAATATCAAGGCAGAAAATCCCTCAATATATGCTTTGAAATGGGTTGAGTCCACACTCAGATAATGTGATATTCTGGGATATAGTGCTGTGTGGAAGGACCTCTAGTCTCTAGGGCAGCAGAAAACAAGCCTGCTCTCTCTTTCTTATGGCAACCTTTGAAATATTTATACCTTCTCTTCTGCAAGCTAAACATACCCAGCTCCTCATAGCACATGCTTTCCAAACCTTTGATCATTTCAGTTGTCCTTCTTTGGATACATTCCACCTTTTCAATATTCTTCATGAATTTTGGTGCCCAGAATTGGATATGGTGTTATTCCAGGTGAGGTCTGCCCAAAGCAGAATAGAGAGGCACCATAACTTCTCTTGATCTAAACACGATACTTCTTTTGATGCAGCCAAAAATCCCATTGACTTTTTTAGCTGCTGTATCACATTGCTGGCTCGTGTTTAATTTGTGTTTACGAAGACTCCAAGATCTTTTTTTGCACGTACTATTGTCCATCCTATAACCGCATTTCGTTTTTTTCTGCAACAGACAGAAAATGTAGTATACTACATTTCTTCTTGTTGACATTTTGTTAGTTTTGGCCCAGCTCTCTAATCTATTAAGGTCGTTTTGAATTCTGATCCTGCCTCTGGAGTATTAACTAGTTCTCCTAATTTGGTGTCATCTGCAAACTTGATAAGCATGCCCTCCAAACCTTCATCCAAGTAATTAATAAAGATGTTGAACAATACTGGACCCAGGTCTGAACCCTGCGGCACTCCACTAGTCACTTTTTCCCAGGATGAAGTGGAACCATTGGTGAGCACTTTTTGGGTTTGGTTGCTTAACCAATTACAGATCCACCTAGTAGTAATCTTGTTTAGCCCATATTTGCCTAGTTTGTTTGCAAGAAGATCATGGGGGACTTTGTTCAAGGTCTTACTGAATTCAAGATATGCTACATCCACAGCATCCCCTGCATCTACCAAGCCTGTAACTCTATTTAAAAAAGGAGATAAGAGTAGTCTGTCACAACTTGTTTTTCAGAAATCTATGTTGACTTTTAGTAACCACTACATTCTTTTCTAAGCGATTAAAGACTGCCTCCCTAATTATCTGCTCTAGAATCTTTCCTGGTATTGATGCAAGACTGACTGGACAATTGTTTGGGTCCTTTTTTTTTCCTTCTTGAAGATAGAGACAACATTTGCCATTCTGATTTGCTGGGACTTCTTTTGTTCTACAAGAATTCTCAAAGATTATTGCCAATTCTGAAATGACTTCTGCTAGTTCCTTCAATAGTTTATCTGGTCCTGAAGACTTGAATCCATTTAGAGCAGCCAGGTATTCCTAGACTACTTCTTTACTTATTTTGGGTTGAATTTCCTCTGTTGCCTTGTCAGCACCATATTGCTCAGGTCGAACGCTGATTTTCTTTTGGGAGAATACTGAGGCAAAGAAGGTGTTGAGCAGCTCTGCCTTTTTCCTATCCTCTGTTAGCATTTCACCACCTTCTCTACGCAGAGGCCCTACAGTTTCCTCCCCCCCCCCTTTTCTACTGACATAACCAAATAATCTTTTATTGTTTTTAATCTCTCTGGCAAGCCTGAATTAATCTTGCACTTTAGCCATTCAGACCTTTTCCTTACATATATTGCTAATTTGTTTGAAAAGGGGGGAAATCACAAAAGAGAAATTCATCCCTTTTAAATCTTTGCTCAGTTAAAAGTTCTTAGGACATATTTTTCTCCTTGTTAGCACTGTTGCAATTGTGCTTTCAGTATCTCGCTTTTAAGAAATACCCATCCATCAGTAACTTTCTTCTCTTTTAGTATTCCTATCCATAGGATCATATTCAGTATTTCCCTAAATTTCCTGAAGTTGGCTCTTCTAAAGTCTAAAATGCATGTCTGACTTCATTTAAGGCCCTTCCACAGTGCCTTTTATCTCCGGATCTGATCTCAGATTATCTGCTTTAAACTGGAATATATGAGTCCTAACTGCCAGTTAACCTGGGATAAACAGATAATCTGGGGTCAAATCCTGGAATCTTTATAGAAGATTATATGGCAATGTTCTTCTACACTGCCTCTTTAGGCAGTGTAGAAGAACATTGCCATATAATCCAGAGTAACTGGATTATGTGAGTCTACATTGCCATATAATCTAGTTCAAAGCAGATAATCTGAATGTTATATGGCACTGCAGAAGGGGCCTTAGTTTCTCATTTCCTCTGTATCACAAACTCCAGGAGCACATGGTCCCTCCCACCTAAGGATCCCACCACTTCCATTCCATTAATGTTGTCCCTTCTGGACAATAAATTCCCTGCAAAGCAAGTGAGGAATTTGTTGAACTTTGCACTCTTAGCAGAGTTTGTTTTCCAACAAATAGCAGAATAGTTGAAATCTCTCATCACTCCTATATCTTTTCTTTCTGCTTGGTCACCTGTTCAAGGAACATTTCACCCAGGTCTTCAGTCTGGCTTGAAGGTCTGTAGTAGAGCCCCACATGGCTACATCTTCTTCAGCCCTTGTTCCTTTAATTCTTATCCATATGCTCTCAACTTGGCTGAGTGTGTATCAGGAGCTTCTGAGGTGAGAGAACTGACCACCTGCAAGAACGTTGCCCAGGGTACACCCGGAAGTTTTACCATCCTGTGGGAGGCTTCTCTCATGTCCCCACATGAGAAGCTGGAGTTGACAGATCGTAGCTCATCCAATCTCAGGGATTCACACCGCCAACCTTTTGGTCAGCAAGGGTTTAACCCATTGCGCCAGGGGGACTCTGGCTGCATAGGTGAATGAATTAGATGTCAATTAATCTAGAGTAGCATTTCTCAATGGAGTCCCTGGTAGCACAGTGGGTTAAAGCTCTGTGCCAGCAGGACTGAAGACCGACAGGTCACAGGTTCGAATCTGGGGAGAGCGTGGATGAGCTCCCTCTATCAGCTCCAGCTCCTCATGCGGGGACATGAGAGAAACCTCCCAGAAGGATGATAAAACATCAAAACATCCGGGCATCCCCTGGGGAACATCCTTGCAGATGGCCAATTCTCTCACACCAGAAGCGACTTGCAGTTTCTTAAGTCACTCCTAACACAACAACCAAAAAAACTTTCTCAAGCTGTGCTCCTCCAGATGTTTTGGACTTCAGCTCCCACAATTCTTAACAGCTGTTAAAATGGCTAGGATTTCTGGGAGTTGAAGTCCATAATAATAATAATAATAATAATAATAATAATAATAAACCTTTATTTATACCCAGTTACCATCTCCCGAAGGACTCGGTGCGGCTTACAATAGGCCGAGACCCATACAACAATAAAAGACAACAATACAGCAGTAAATAAAAATCAAACAATAAACATTAACAATAAACACGACACAATTAAAACCAATGTCAGGGCCAAATGTAATGGTTAAAAATTTCAAAAAGCTGGGGAACAGTTTGAGAAACATTAGATATACACTATGTATTTAATTAATATCACTGTTTAATTGTTATGTAATAGGATTTTATATTGTTGGTTTATATTGTTGTTATTGATACTGCTGGTATTGAATTGTTGCCTGTGTTAGCCGCCCTGAGTCCCCCCTCGGGGGTGAGAAGGGCGGGGTAGAAATAGTGTAAATAAATATACAAAAAACTCAAAAAATTACAACAGCAAAACAAGAGAGTAAACAATCAGACACATCAAATCACTCTCAACAAAAGATTCCCCCCAGGCACTTCCAAGCCATTAAATGCTAATCAAGGTGGTCAGCTGAAACATTCACACCTAGCTGCAGCAGACAAAAGTCCTTTGTCCCACCCTGGTCATTCCACAGATATATAAACCCATTTTCCTACTTCCAACAGACCTCACTACCTCTGAGGATGCTTGCCATAGATGCAGGCGAAACGTCAGGAGAAAAATGCCTCTAGAACATGGCCATATAGCCCGGAAAAACCTACAACAACCCAATAAATATACACTTTCTGCATTAAAAAAAATCCAGTGTAAATACTAAAATCTCTAAAGTATTGAAGGTATATCCTCTTCCCTCCAAAAAAACAAAACTGTATTGTGATAATTATTTAAATAGTGCAAATGGACATAGTTGTAACTCTCAAACTTTTTGAAAACTGCAAATCTCACAATCTCTAATGATTTATTTATTTATTTATTTACTATTCTTGTATACCACTGTATCTCAAGCCCGAGAGCGACTCACAGCGGTTTCCAGAAAGCAAACAACAGAGACAGTAAAAACAGCAGTAATCAATATATCACAATAGTTAAACTACACAATTCCATTTCTAACAGTAAACAAACATCAATACACAGTTATCACAAAAAGCCCCCCCCCCCGGATCGCCTCATCATCCAAACGTGATCCAAATTTCGTCGTCCATTGTTCCTTTCCTATGTTCAATTTACCAGAGATTGCACTGAATTACTCAAACGCCTGCACAAACATCCAGGTCTTCAACTTTCTATGGAATGTCATGAGGGATGGTGCCAACCTAACATCTACAGGAAGGGCGTTCCACAGCCGAGGAGCCAGCACCGAGAAGGCCCTATCCCTCGTCCCCGCCAACCGTGCTTGAGAGGCCGGCGGGACCGAGAGCAGGGCCTCCCCGGAAGATCTCAAAGTTCGGGTGGGTTCATAGGCCGAGATGCGGTCAGATAGGTATCTTGGGCCGGAACCGTTTAGGGCTTTATAGGCCAGTACCAACACCTTGAATTGGGCCCGGTAGCAAATCGGCAGCCAGTGGAGCTGGTGCAACAGGGGGGTTGTGTGCTCCCTGCGCTCCGCTCCCGTTAGAATCATGGCTGCCGCATGTTGGACTAGTTGCAGCTTCCGGGCCGTCTTCAGGGGCAGCCCCATGTAGAGAGCGTTGCAGTAGTCTAGGCGGGATGTGACAAGAGCATGTACCACCGTGGCCAAGTCAGACTTCCCAAGATACGGGCGCAGCTGGCGCACGAGCCTGAGCTGTGCAAATGCTCCCCTGGTCACCGCCGAGACCTGGGGCTCCAGGCTCAGCGGCGAATCCAGGGTCACACCCAAGCTGCGAACCTGTGTCTTCAGAGGGAGTGCGACCCCATCCAACACAGGCTGTAACCCTATACCCTGTTCGGCCTTGAGACTGACCAGGAGTACCTCTGTCTTGTCTGGATTCAACTTCAATTTGTTCGCCCTCATCCAGACCGTCACAGCAGCCAGGCACCGGTTCAGGACTTCGACAGCCTCCTTAGTAGAGGGTGGGAAGGAGTGACAGAGTGATTGGTTATGTTGGCTACCTAGTCATGCGCCAAAAATATCTAGAGGGCTACAAATGCCCACCCTGAGTCATATTTGAGAATGTCTCACCATGTGAGGTGACACAAGAAAGCAAACAATACACCTGCTTTTTGGGAAGATGACTATTGGCAAACTTGGGGCCTCCAGGTGTTTTGGACTTCAACTCCCACCATTCCTCACAGCCTCAGGCCCCTTCCTTTTCCCCTTCAGCCGCCTAAGCGGAGGGGGAAAAGGAAGGGGCCCGAGGCTGTGAGGAATGGTGGGAGTTGAAGTCCAAAACACCTGGAGGCCCCAAGTTTGCGCCTACCTGAAGCACAGGTGAGAAACGTCACTTACCTGACTCCTTTCTTAACGAAAGCTGTCAGATCCCCCACACGCCCAGGCTTGGCAAGCGTGGCATCTCCTTCGTGCCCCCTTTATAGGAACCGAGGGGAGGCGGAGAGGTCATCCCTTCCTTTGACACAAGAGGTTTCAACTTCTTGAGAGGGTCCAAGAGCAAGCGAAGGTGAAGCAGACCTGAGGGGCTGGAGTTCGGCCCTGACTGGCGAGGGAGGGAAGGAAAGAGGGGGTCGCGCGCACTGCCCTCGAAGAGGAGGAGGAGGAGGAAGATTGGCTCCTCCTTTAACCGGCGACAGGGCAAAAGTCCCTGGAGTTTGAGGGCAGGAAGTAAGGGAAGAGGGCAAAGGGCTGGCAGCGGCAAGGTGACAGGTCCCGGAAATGAGCTCTAGAGTGAGGGAGAGAGAGAGACACACACACACACAAACACGCCCGCGCGCACACACCTCCTCCCAAGGCGGGTTGCTATTGGTTGAGGGAAGGCGGCACAGGAAGCCGGAGAAAGGGCGGGCGCGAGGTGTGTGTGTGCGCGCGGTGCCAGGAGAGAGAGGGAGGGCGCGCGCGCTCACCCCTCAGCGGAGAGTGAGCGTAGCGTACATAGAAGCGGGGCGCGAGGTGTCTGTGTCTGAGTGTGCCGAGAGAGAGAGAGGCGCGCGCCCACCCCTCAGCGGCGCGTGAGCGTAGAAGCAGGGCGCGAGGTGTATGTGTCTGAGCGTGCCAAGAGGGAGAGAGAGGCGCGCGCCCACCCCTCAGCGGCGCGTGAGCGTAGCGTAGAGTAGCGTAGAAGCAGGGCCTGTTCCTTCTCCTCAGAGCAGCCGCCTGCCTGCCAGCCAGCCAGCCAGCCGGTCGGCATCGTTGGCACACCACGCAGCGCCCACGCGGGGAGGGCGGCCGCCATGCACACGCAGGCCACAGCGGGCTCACCGCCGCCCGACGGACGCTCCCCGAAACTGGGCCTGGCCCGCTCGGCCTTGAACTGGCTTTCAAGCCTCAGGACTTGGCGACTGAAGGAACACTGTGCTTCCAGTGGGCTAGGAATTGGCCCCCTCAGCGAGGCCCGCAGGCTCCGTATGGCAAGCTCTGAGGAGACAGAAAAGCCAGGAGGAAGAGCGGAACCTAAACTAGGCTCATCCCCTCAGGCCTGCCTCAGGGGAGCGTGCTTGCTCCATCCATGTTCAACATTTACATATCCACTGCCAGAAGGGACAGAGTTTCATCTATGCTGATGATCGTGCCATCACCGCTCAAGCAGGGAGCTTTGATGGTTGAACAGAAGCTCTCCAAAGCTCTAGGTGCTCTTACTGCCTATACAAGGAAAACAGGAGGCCCCAGTGGCACAGTGGGTTAAACCCCTGTGCAGGCAGGACTGAAGACCGACAGGTCACAGGTTCAAATCAGGGGAGAGCGCGGATGAGCTCCCTCTGTCAGCTCCAGCTCCTCATGCGGGGACATGAGAGAAGCCTCCCACAAGGATGGTAAACCCACTGCGCCACCGGGGGCTCCATATAGTTTTGAATGACTTGTCTCAAAGGGCCTCAACAATTTCAACATTGTAGCAGCCACAAAAACAAAAGGTTTCTGGAGTTGAACAGCTACTTTCAAAGTATTTATTCTATTGGAAATGAAGTGAGGGTACAGTTGTAATGCATTTAAAAACAGAAAGTCTAAACAACTTGGCATTATACTAAATGTTCTTTGACCAGTAGCTGGCCATCTGAAGTGCCTCTGGTGTTGCTATAAGAAGGTCCTCCATTGTGCATGTGGCAGGGCTCAGGTTGCATTGCAGCAGGTTGCATTGCAGCAGTCCACACTTGCATGTTGTGGACTCCGCTTTGTGGCCCCATTTCTTAAGATTGTATTTGCATCTCGTGGTACCAAAGCGCTTTCCAAGTTGCCCAGTCTTCTGTGTGCCCAGGAGGGAGTCTCTCATTCAGTATCAGCCATGGCTTGAGGAGCCTGCCACTTTTGGACTCTTGCTTGCTGATATGTTCCTGCGAGTATCCCACAGGATTGCAATACATCCGGGTATCCCCTGGGCAATGTCTTTGTAGGCGGCTGATTCACACCAGAAGCAACTTGCAACACGACAACTTTCAAAGTAAGTCCCGCACAATGAAACAGGAGATAACACACACAAACCAGGAACAGATTTTCCCCCAAATTATATAGTGTAATATGGAACCCGAAGGTGGAGTGGCCAACTTTGTCCTGCCTCATCACACTGGAGCATTTATCCACTTCAATCCACTTTAAATGCTGTGACTGCCTCCTGCAGAATTCTGGAGTTTGTAGTTTAGGGAGGGGCTTTTGAAGTGGGTTTCTGTGAGTTTTCTAGGCTGTATGGCCATGTTCCAGAAGCATTCTCTCCTGGACATGACCATACAGCCCGGAAAACTCACAGCAACCAAATGATTCCAGCCATGAAAGCCTTTGACAACATATAGGTCTTTTAACTGCTCATTCAGACAAGCCCTGGGCCTCTCTAAACTGCAAGTCCCAGAATTCTGCAGAAGTCAGTAAGCATTTAAAGTGGATTGAAGTGGAAAAATGCTCAGTATGATGAGGTCCCAAATTGTGCCTTCCTTCTCTGCAGAAGGCAGCACCAGGGAAAAGGGCACGAGCAAGGATGGAGCAGCTCATACCTGGCATTTTAAAATATTCCCAAATCGGCCAAGTGGGTGGCTGAGAGAGTGACACCTTTACTTTCATTATGCAAAACTCTGACATGCACATTTTTTTAAAAAATTGCGTATAGAATTCATTATGCACAAATCTGACATGGACAATATTATTGATTAAATTTTGTGTATAAAAATCCCTTCAGGCTATCTGTATAAGGTTTATATGGAACATAAATTCATTTCATGTTTAGACTCTGGGCTAATCTTCAGAAGATCTCATTAGGTATATGCAAGTATTCCAAAGTCCAAGAAAACTTGAAGTGCAGAAAAGTCCCAAGCATTTCCAACAAGGGACACTGCCTGTATTACCAGCTGTATTCTAGGGACAGGCTGCAATTCTTCCTTCCTTGCTCCTGAAACTTCCCTTTACTCTGCATGTTTTTAGTCTTGGAAGAGAGGTGTTAATGGCACACAAAACTCCAAAGTTGCGGTATTATTTTAACAAAAATATTATGGCACCCTAAAGACTAGATTTTTATTTGGTGGGAGCTTTTTTGAACCGCACCTGCTCTATCCATTGTATAGAACACCACTGATAACACTATGTAACACAATTTTTGTTCCTGGGTTATTAAAGTCATTTCTGTCATAAAACGTTCTGTCATAAAAACATGTAAAAAGTTTGTCAAACTGCCAAAACTTTGTTTCGGCGGGACATCCTGAAGCATGTTTTGCTATAGTTTTTCAATGAATATCTCATGCCAGTCTCAACCAACTCCACATAGTTTGTAGCAGCCATGAAAACAAAGTTTCTGGAGTAGAATAACTACTTTAAAAGTAAGTACTCCACACTTGAACAGGAAATACACTTTCAAAACTGGAGCAGATTTTTTTTTCAAATTATTTAGTCTAATATGGAACCCGAAGGCAGCGTGGCCAACTTTGTCCTAGTGCCTCCCTTCTCTGCAGAAGGCAACACCAGGAAAAAGGGCAGGAGGAGGAGTCGAGCAGCCCTTACCTTGCCTTTTGAAATCCTCCCAAATCAGCCGGAGAGAGATACCCTTGCATTAATGTGCACGAACCTATCGTACACAACATTATTTTTAACATGTTGTGTATATAATTCCTTTCATGCTATCAGTAAGGTATATCTGGAACATGGTACTGTTCCATTTCAGGACATATGCCACAGAATAATAGTGCATTTTAGGGGGGGGGGAGTTGAAGGAGAAGACAATTTCTCCCTGCTTTCCTGTTATTCCCCCCCACCCACCCATGTTGCTGTCATGGGAAGTGGGGAGGAGAAATAACCAAGAAAAACTGGGGAAATTGTTTTCCTCCTTCAACTCCCCCCGCAATCCCAAATGAAGTAATCTTCTCTCTCTAGGCCCCCTTTTGGAGTCGTCCCCCCCCCCCCAGTAATGGAGCAGTTCTTTGTTCCTAAAACCTCCCTTCACTTGTGTTTTTGGTCTTTGAAGAGAAGTTTTGATGGAACAGAGAACTTCAAAAGTAGCAGTATTATTTTAACAAAAGTATTATGGCACCCCAAAGACTTTTATTTGGTAGAAGCTTGTTTGAACTGCAGCCTGCTTTATCTCTTTTATGTAACACCATTTTTGTTCCTGGGTTATCCTTGTAAGTGT
Source organism: Anolis sagrei ordinatus (assembly GCF_025583915.1). Classification (NCBI taxonomy): domain Eukaryota; kingdom Metazoa; phylum Chordata; class Lepidosauria; order Squamata; family Anolidae; genus Anolis; species Anolis sagrei. The sequence continues at coordinate 102,512,780 of NW_026847549.1, forward strand.
CATTTCCTAATTGGTTCTATCATCAAAACATGGGGAAAGGTTATTAAACTGTCTTTGTGGGACATCCTCCAAAATTTTTTGCTATAGTTTTTCAATGAATATCTCATTCAAGTCTCAACCAATTCCCCATAGTTTGTGGCAGCTACAAAAACGGAGTTTCTGGAGTATAACAACTACTTTCAAAGTAAGTTCCACACAATTAACAGAAAATAACACATTCAAGCAGATTTTTTTCAAGTTTTGTTACATAGTGTAATCATTTAGTGAAAATTCTTTGTCTAATCAAAACAGAATTTGATCTGATTTAATTCAGTATTTTTTCATCAGTGTGTGCGTGTGTGTGTGTGCACACCTGAGCCAACAAATTGCCTGTCGACTTATCACAATGAATGAGTCAATAATAATAATAAAATAATAATAATACTTTATTTGTAGCCCGTGCTATCTCTCCATGAGGACTCAGGGCAGTTTCCAACAAACAAGGCAAACATTCAATGTCAGTATCAAAGACAATAACCATAAAATTTAAACAGTAAAAACAGAAATTAAATTTCTTACTGCCTGTATCTTGGAAAAAGACACTGTTTATTTCACCACATGTGTTAATCAGCCCAGCATTGCAGCTAACCTGTGGAAGAACACTGGAGCGTGCAGGCTTCCTTATTTAATTTCTACCTTGCCTTTCAGTCCAGAACAATTTTGAAGGAGGCTTACATTAAAAATTAATTCATAAAATTATATTGGGCTGTTGCATCTTTTATTATTAACTAGATTAATATAATCCCTGCAATGTCTCCCTCCAGTTCTCATTAGGTCACAGTAGCTGTGACTACAGCTCAGAGAGCATTGACTGCAATAATTGTGGAGCAGTTCCAGATGAGTCTTTTACTATGCCACCATCCTTCCTAATCCTCTAAAATTTACTCTAGAAAAGTAGAACAGACAAAAATAATTGCATAGTGCCTTATTTTGTTTAGTGGGGGAACCTTCTCTGGATATGGTTGCAATATCATGGAAGAAGAAACTGGGGTAGACAGATGCATACCATGAGAATCTGGAACTTTTTTTTTTACAAAAAGAAAAATGTAACCCTTAAATGTTTTTAATCAGTATTAGCAATTATTTTAAAAGTATTGTATTAATGGCAATGTGTTCTTTAAGAGCATATAAACATGGTCAAAATGCCCCAAAATGATCCCCTTATCAAAATTTACAAGCCATTATGACAAACTAATAACATGACAAGTTGCTATATTAAAAATAACTGTTGACTCTGCATTATCCTACAAAGTAAGTCACTCTTCGTAACACATTACGTTTTGAGTTCTGGATGCCATAACACAGTGTTTCTCAACCTGTGGGTCCCCAGGTGTTTTGGCCTACAACTCCCAGAAATCCCAGCCAGTTTAATAGCTATTAGGATTTCTGGGAGTTGAAGGCCAAAACATCTGGGGACCCACAGGCTGAGAAACACTGCCATAACACATCTCTTCCGAGACCACACAGACTGAAAAGAAGTTTCAGGAGTGTCCCTTGTATGAAATGTTTGGGATTAGAAATGTTCCGTATTTCAGATTTTCTTGGGCTTTGGACACTTGCATATACATAATGAGATATCCTAGAGATGGGTCCCAAGTCTAAACATGAAATTAATTTATGTTTCATATATGCCTTACACAGATAGCTTGAAGATGATTGTATACACAATATTTTGGTGATGTCATGAGGCAGGTTCTGGTGATCCATGACATCACCAAAGGGCGATTACACATCTAATGTTTTACCCCTCAATTTAGCATGTTCCTGAGCTTCATCACACAAGACTTATAGCATGCATTGCTATATGGGGCGTTTATTCCAGAGCCTAAAAGACACCACATACTGCCAATAATAATAATAATAATAATAATAATAATAATAATAACAACTTTATTTATATACCGCTCTATCTCTGGGGGGGACGGGACTCAGGGCGGTTTCCAAGCAACAACATCAAAAAATACAGAGTCACAGCATGAACAAAAAATAACAGTAACAGCAACATAAGCATGGAATTACTCAACAACACATAAATATTAAAAGAAAAAAATCCTGCCTGCTCTTCATGTCTATTTGTTAGGGAATGGAAAAGGAATGGGTCAGGACAATTAAAAAGGCTGGGTCAAGACTGATACAAATTGAAATAAGATGGGACCGGCATTTGAGTATAGTACTGGAATAGATGTCAAGCAGGGTCAGCCCTGGTTAGTACCTGAATGCCAGATGTTGTAGGTTATATATCAGAGGAAGAAACTGGCAAATGACATCAGAGCATTCCTTGCCTAAGAAGACCCTATGCTATGCCATAGGTTGGCATATAAACACACACTTGCTCCTAATGCAGCTTGCAAAAGCCCTTTAGGAGTTTGCTTTTCTTATCACTGTTGCTCCTACTAGGGCTTTTATGAGAAGGCTGAGGAGCTATTAAATTGACACTCCTATCATTTCTCCTCCCACTCCTTGCATTTTTGGTGCATTCACATTGTTTGGGTGCAGCACACCTGCAACATCTCTGTGATGAGCTTAAAAGATCTGACACCAGCTGAGAATAGGAAGACATAAGGGCTCAAGGTTTAAAGTCAACTCACAAAAATCAAACTTTCGCCTCTCCTAGCAATTATTAATGCACAATTTGTCTCCTTTCTTGGAGATTCAGATAAATTCCCAGTCCCTGAGATTTTGCCCAGAGTTGCAAGCTCTTACAGCTTTAGTCTACAGTGCTTTGTGATTTTGAACTAGTCTTCTGTAGCCTATGCTCCCCATTTGGGTTGTTGCACACTGTTAAACTTGGTAGTACAAGAACTCATCAGTACCATGTCTACACACTAATACTCGCATCCACCCAACAGAAAAAAATGTTCAGCATAACGGAAAACATGTTAGTTTGACAACAATCCTATGCAAAATTAGCTGAAGTAAACTCCCATTTCCCTATGGAAAAGATCTATCTAAGCTCTGTTATTAGGCTGTGAGTAAATTTACCAATATGCAGCCCAAATGGTGATATGTTCACAATTTGTGTATGTTTTTGAGACTTCAGTTCTTGCTTATTGACTCTCCTGTTTTCAGTAACTGGAAGTTCAATGGTAATCTTATTTATTTATTTATTTATTTATTTACTATATATACTGTCCCTCTCAGCCCACAGGCAACTTGGGGCGGTTTACAGTCGGTACCAAGACCATAAAATACAATCTTACTTGTAAACCAGTGTCTTTATTTTTGCATAGTTTACAAGTGCATACTAGGTTTCTTAACATAATTTAATTACATATTTGCAAGTCTAGAATATATAATTATTATTTTCAAATTTTATAATGTGAAAATAGCAGCAACCACAAGTTCTTTTTGAAGAAGGTGAACACAAACCAGCCGGCCTGGCTTTTCCAATAATTCAGATTTAATGTGACTACTTCTCAGGGGCATCAGTACTAGAATTCTGTGCACTCGCTAATTAAGTATTATTTATGAAAGCATAAAAGGTATGCATACTAAGATTCAAATCTTCTTGCTTTAATAATAATACAAGAATTATCCATTGTTCATGAGATTTCTAGAGTTCCTATGAATATATCTGCCAGACCATAACAAATGCCCTTACATTACACTGCTTGCTGACAACTCAATTTCAGATGTATCAAAAACTAAGTCTTTGGATGCTACTGAACTTCATTTTCACCCTCTGTGCCGAATCTAATTTCTTTCCCTCCTAACTGAAATGAGAAATCAAAAGCACATTTTTGTATCCATTCTATGAATGGATATAATTTGCATACAGCAGGAGTGGGCAACTGTCATAGATTAGGGGACCATATTGGCACATTTGGCAGGAAAGGCTGAGTGAAGGAAGATAGATGCTTTTGAATTGTGGTGTTGGAGGAAAGTTCTGAGAGTGCCTTGGACCGCAAGAAGATCCAACCAGTCCATACTCCAGGAAATAAAGCTCGACTGCTTATTGGAGGGAAGGATAGTAGAGGCCAAGATTAAGTACTTTAGCCACATCATGAGAAGAAAGGAAAGCTGAGGAAAATTGAAGGAAAAAAGAAGAGGGGCCGACCAAGGGCAAGATGGAGGGATGGCATCCTTGAAGTGACTAGATTGACCTTGAAGGAGCTGGAGGTGGTGATGGCTGACAGGTAGCTCTGGCGTGAGCTGGTCCATGAGGTCATGAAGAGTCGGAAACGACTGAACGAATGAACAACAACAACATTGGCACATTTATCATATGACCACCCCTCTGCTGTCATAGCCTTTCAGACAGTGGGAGGCAATTTCACACCCGTACACACATACCTGGTAGGATATCTTATGCCAAGGAGAGACCCTTTTTTGCAATTGGTCATTAATTGGAAGTTAATAGCCCAGTCGACCAAAATGTGCTTCCCAGTCCTTTTAGCCAACCATACTCTGATGTTGCATGAACAGATGTTTTCATCTGGGACATATTGGAGAGCATGTTTATTTCTAAGCTATCTGAGGGTTGTGAGTCATTTAATTCTTTGAAACCCAAAGATTATTTATATCTGACTTCCCGAATAAAAGACCGGCAAAACTTCCTGGGCTACCTATGTAGGTAGAGTTGTTCTCTACTCCACCCTCTTAATGTTGTTGGAGCCAAAGATTTGTTATCTCCACATTTTAAACAGTACTTGGCAAAGTATTGCCTGATACTGGGCAAGTGAATCATTGTGTCCACTTCGTACTTATTCTTGTGTTTTAGGGAGGTGAGTGGGTTTGACCCTGTGGACCAATATGGTTCCCTGTAGGGCCTTCCTTCATTAGCAGAGTTTTGGATGTAACACAGTCTTAGTTATAGCATATCCATGAAAGAGTGAAAATAGAATCAAAGATGAGAAAGAACAGGTCTGCAATTGGAATTCATTGGTATAAACAGTATACTTCAAGAATAGAATTAAAGTTATGTTGGAAAGTTTTTTGTAGTGCTTCTGGATTTTAGCTCCCTGGAACCAGAGAGAGAGAGAACTTCTTGGGGATATTTTACTTGATTTGATTGGTTATCAGCCTGATTTAATTACTGCTAGGAATTACTGACAGATAATACAGAAATGAAATTATCTTAATATTATAGTGTTATTCTTTGGTTCCGAATTTTATTGTAGGATTTTCTTGTAGGATTTTTAATGTATACTTGCTGTCATTTTCTGAACTTGAAAGCTGAAAATCATACTATAAACTGAGCATATTGATGCTGTTAATAAGACCTCGATCTCTTTGTTCTGTATTCTTCTAGGAGAGTTCTATGCATTGCTAGGAATAAGTTGAACTAATAGAAAAGTTAGTGTATTCAACACTAATTTTATACTTATTGAAAAATTAATAAGGCCTAAGTTTAACATTACAGTGATCCAAATATACGCCCCAACCACAGCTGCTGAAGAAGCAGAAGTAGATCAGTTCTATGAGGATCTGCAGGACCTACTGGATAATACACCAAAAAGAGACATTATTTTCATTACAGGAGACTGGAATGCCAAGGTGGGAAGTCAAATGACAACTGGGATCACAGGCAAGCATGGTCTGGGAGAACAAAATGAAGCGGGACGCAGGCTGATAGAATTTTGCCAGGAAAACTCGCTGTGTATAACGAATACTCTCTTCCAACAACCTAAAAGACGGCTTTATACATGGACCTCACCAGATGGTCAACACCGAAATCAGATTGACTACATCCTTTGCAGCCAAAGGTGGCGGACATCCATCCAGTCGGTGAAAACAAGACCTGGGGCTGACTGTAGCTCAGATCACGAACTTCTTATTGCTCAATTTAGAATAAAACTAAAGAGATCAGGGAAAATACATAGACCAGTTAGATATGATCTCACTAACATTCCTAGCGAATATACAGTGGAAGTGAAGAACAGATTTGAAGGACTAGATTTAGTAAACAGAGTCCCAGAAGAACTATGGACAGAAGTCCGCGACATTGTTCAGGAGGCGGCAACAAAGTGCGTCCCAAAGAAAAAGAAAACCAAGAAGGCAAAATGGTTGTCTGCTGAGACACTGGAAGTAGCCCAAGAAAGGAGGAAAGCAAAAGGAAACAGGGATAAGGGGAGATATGCCCAGTTAAATGCGCAATTCCAGAGGTTAGCCAGAAGAGATAAGGAACTATTTTTAAATAAGCAATGCATGGAAGTGGAAGAAGACAACAGAATAGGAAGGACAAGAGACCTCTTCCAGAAAATTAGATACATTGGAGGTAAATTTCAGGCAAAAATTGGTATGATAAGAAACAAAGATGGCAGGGACCTAACAGAAGCTGAAGAGATCAAGAGAAGGTGCGAGACTATACAGAATATCTGTAGGAAGGATAGTTTTGACGGTGTGGTGAGTGAATTAGAACCAGACATCCTGAGGAGTGAGGTTGAATGGGCCTTAAGAAGCATTGCTAACAACAAGGCAGCAGGAGACGACGGGATCCCAGCTGAACTGTTTAAAATCTTAAAAGATGATGCTGTCAAGGTGATGCATGCCACTTGCCAGCAAATATGGAAAACACAAGAATGGCCATCAGACTGGAAAAAATCAACTTATATCCCCATACCAAAAAAGGGAAATGCGAAAGACTGCTCAAACTTCCGTACAGTGGCCCTTATTTCACATGCCAGTAAGGTAATGCTCAAGATCCTGCAAGGAAGACCCCAGCAATACATGGAGCGAGAGTTGCCATCGGATTTAGAAAAGGCAGAGGGTCAAGAGACCAAATTGCCAATATCTGCTGGATAATGGAGAAGGGCAGGGAGTTTCAGAAAAACATCTACTTCTGCTTCATTGACTATTCTAAAGCCTTTGACTGTGTGGATCATAAATAAATTGTGGCAAGCTCTTAGTGGGATGGGCATCCCAAGCCACCTTGTCTCTCTCCTGAGGAATCTGTACAAGGACCAAGTAGCAACAGTCAGAACTGACCACGGAACAACAGACTGGTTCAAGATTGGGAAAGGCGTACGGCAAGGCTGCATCCGCTCACCCAACCTTTTTAACTTGTATGCAGAACACATCATGCGATGTGCGGGGCTTGATGAATGCAAAGCCGAGGTGAAAATTGCTGGAAGAAACATTGACGGCCTCGGATATGCAGATGACACCACTCTGATGGCCGAAAGTGAGGAGGAGCTGAGGAGCCTTCTAATCAAGGTGGAAGAAGAAAGCGCAAAAGCTGGGTTGCAGCTAAACATCAAAAAAACCAAGATTATGGCAACAAGAATGATTGACAACTGGAAAATAGAGGGAGAAAACGTGGAGGCAGTGACAGACTTTGTATTTCTAGGTGCAAAGATTACTGCAAACTGCAGCCAGGAAATCAGGAGACACTTACTTCTTGGGAGGAGAGCAATGTCCAAACTCGATAAAATAGTGAAGAGTAGAGACATCGCACTGGCAACAAAGATCCGCATAGTTAAAGCAATGGTATTCCCTGTAGTAACCTACGGATGTGAGAGCTGGACCATAGGGAAGGCTGAGCGAAGGAAGATAGATGCTTTTGAACTGTGGTGTTGGAGGAAAGTGCTGAGAGTGCCTTGGACTGCGAGAAGATCCAACCAGTCCATCCTCCAGGAAATAAAGCCCGACTGCTCACTGGAGGGAAGGATACTAGAGACAAAGTTGAAGTACTTTGGCCACATCATGAGAAGACAGGAAAGCTTAGAGAAGACAATTATGCTGGGGAAAGTGGAAGGCAAAAGGAAGAGGGACCGACGGCAAGATGGATGGATGGATGGCATCCTTGAAGTGACTGGATTGACCTTGAAGGAGCTGGGGGTGGTGACGGCCGACAGGGAGCTCTGGCGTGGGCTGGTCCATGAGGTCACGAAGAGTCGGAGACGACTGAACGAATGAACAACAACAACAACAACAACAAGTTTAATATGAAGTATATTTTGTGGCAAAAAACCTAAACCATTTGAGAAGCATATAAATAGAAGGTATTATTTTGAAGAAACGGTGTTGCTTTCATAATTCAAAAAACATATCCAGATGTATTATGATAACATTTGCATTTCACATTGTGAACACATACTCTTTGAGTTTATCGATAGCTCTTAACCATGTAGTAGGGAATACATCTTTGTTCAGAAGCAGTGGACAAGGCAGGTCTAGCAACAACAGTTTGGATTGTCAGGTAGCAACAAGGCCCACACCCCATTTTTAATTACAGTACCAGTATTATTTCTGTGATTGTGGTTGGCAACACATTCTGTGCAGCTGTGATATTATGGTAGAATCTGTTGCAGTGGACAAGGCAGGTCTAGCAACAACAGTTTGGATTGTCAGGTAGCAATTACTTCAGAATGCACTCTGCAGTAGAAGCATTCAGTGTAAAAATGTAATCCAATTCTATGTCTGGAGAATTCCATATAGAATCCATAGATCCTTGAGTTGAAAAACGCCACAAGGACCATCCAGTCTAACCCCCTACCATGGGGGAATTCACCGTTTGCCCTTTTCCAGTCTGCTTGAATTTGTCCTCTTCTCCAAGAATTTTCAAAGGTGATTGCCAATGGTTCTGACATTACTTCTGCTAGTTCTTCTAATACTCTTGGATGGAATTCATCTGGTCTTGGAGTAGCCAGGTATTCCTGTACTGCCTCTTTATCTATTATGTGCTACATTTCCCCCATCTTGGGCACTATTTACCTTTTGTGAGAAGACTGAGGCAAAGAAGGGACTGAGTAGTTCTGTTTTTTCTCTGTCCCTTGTTAGCATTTCACCAGTGTCTTTATGCAGTGGTCCTATTGTTTTGTTGGTTTTTGTTTTGTTACAAACATAAGCAAAAAAGATGCCTTTTATTTTTTTTAATCTCTCTAGGAAGCCTGAGCTCTGTGCTATGGCTTTTCCAACTTTCTTCCTGCTGGCTATTAGTGTGAATTCCTCTTTGGTGATTTCTCCTTTTTTCTATTTCTTGTACTTGTCCCCTTTAAATCTTAGCTCAATTGAAAGTTTATTAGAGATCCATTCTGGTTTCTTTAGGCATCTTTTATTTTCTTCCTTGTTGGGATTGCTTGAAATTGTACCTCCAGTACCTCAGTTTTCCTCAAATCCCATCCATCTTAAACTTCCTTCTCTTTTCATCTTCCTAACTATGGTATCATATTCAGTATTTCGCTAAATGTACTGAAAGCTATCTTAAAGTCTAAAGCAGTGGTTCTCAACCTGTGGGTCCCCAGATGTTTTGGCCTTCAACTCCCAGAAATTGCAATGGATCCTGCCCCCATGTCACAGTGGTCTCTGGCTGTAACATGGGGTCTACCTGTTCCCTGTGGCTTGCCCTGATGTCAACCAGAGGAGCGGGGAAGGGGGCGGTGCAAGGGAGGTGTGAGAAGGGATTTTCTCTTTCTCGTCCCCTCCTTTTCCAATGCTCCCTTTCACCCTGGCTGATTTCAGGTCAAGTATCATGAAACCAAGACACAGCTTCCAATCAGGGTTAATCCAAACAGTCCAAGTACAAACCTAAGAAGCCAGCCAAAAAGACATAAACCAAAGGAAATAGCACAGGTCTATTCCAATATCCAAAAGCTGTTTTCAAGAGATACTACAGTCCAGGTTTCACAAATCCCAAAATCACCAGCAGTCTGAGGTCATAGTTCCCAACTCAGCGTTTGCCTGCACAGAGCTGATTCTAAGCTGGTCAGTTTAGATGGGGCTTGTGCACTTCCTCAGATGGAACAGTTGGTATAAACAGCAAAAATTCACGACATAGAGAAGTTGAAAATGTAATTAAACTATTAAGAAATTAAAAACCCATTAAAGCATAAACCATGAAAAGGAAAAGAGAAAAGCAATCATAATATACTACAGTGAAATACTTTTTGATGTTTATCCTTTTAAATTAATGTTACTTTAAAGTAGAGACAGTAAAGATTTTCCTCTCTCTCTCTCTCTCTCTCTCTCTCTCTCTATATATATATATATATATGCTCTGTGCATAATGAGTACTTTAAAAACAAAAGAACCAATGAATGAAATCTCACCAAATTTGGCAACAAAAGGTTTCACAACACAAGGAGTGGCCATCACTCAAAAAATTATGATTTTGTCATTTGGGAGTTGTAGTTGCTGGGATTTATATTGCACCTACAATCAAAAAACATTCTGAACTCCATCAACGATGGAATTGAACCAAACTTGGTACACAGAACTCCCATGACCAACAGAAAATACTGGAAGGGTTTGGTGGCATTGACCTTGAGTTTTGGAGTTGTAGTTCACCTACATCCAGAGAGCACTGTGGACTCAAATCATTATGTAAATTTCTGATATGCAGAATGTATTTTTATTCAATGGACGAAATTTGGCACAAATACCCCATATGCCCAAATTTGAATACTGATGGAGTTGGGGAGGATTGATTTTGTCATTTGGAAGTTGTAGTTGATGGGATTTATAGTTCACCTCCAATCAAAGAGCATTCTGAACTCCACCAACAATGGAATTGAAACAAACTTGGAACACAGAACTCACATGACCAACAGAAAATATTGGCAGGGTTTGGTGGGCATTGACCTTGAGTTTTGGAGTTGTAGTTCGTCTACATCCAGAGAGCATTGTGGGCTCAAACAATTATGGATCTAGACCAAACTTGGCATGAATACTCAATATGCCCAAATGTGAACACTGGTGGGGTTTGGAGAAAACAGACTTGACATTTGGGAGTTGTAATTGCTGGGATTTATAGTTCACCTCCAATCAAAGAGCATTCTGAACCCCACCAACGATTGAATTGGTCCAAACTTCCCACACAGAACTCCCATGACCAACAGAAAATACTGTGTTTTTTGATGATCTTTGGAGACCCCCCTGACGCCCCCTCATGACCCCCACAGGGGTCCTGACCCCCAGATTGAGAAACACTGAGCTAGACCCACAAATAGAGACGTCCATGTTCAGTGAGTTTCTATTGAACCAGATCAACCAGGAAAGAGATTAAGCATTGTGGGTTAAAGGCAAACTACAGACGTTTATTCAGTTTGGCCAATAGGGGTGCAAGTACCAGCAAAGTGCTTCAAAATGTACAAGCACACATTAACAGGAAAAAATGCAAGTTTTTTATGCAGTTCTGACAGCTATTCAGACTTCCCACACCTCCCTCTGATTGGCTGAGAAATCATGCCAGCTAGGATCCAAACAGGGATTGGCTGGAGGTTTCTCTGATACCACTGACAGGAGGAGGTGATTCCCATGGCGTGAAGAAGAACAGCTAATGGCTGATCAATTTAAAGGTCCAGTCAGTTGCAGAGATGTCCTCTGAAGGTGCGCAAGAGTGGGGGAAATGATGGCATGGGTATGCAGATGATTCCTTAATTAACCTAAGTGTTCAGTTCCATGGAGAAAAAAAAGTACAAGACCCAAAAGACAGAATAACCAGGGGCTTGATTGCTTGTTCAGAAGGCTAATGTATGCATATTCGTTTAACCTTCTCGTCCACGAAAATGACAGCCACCAGCTTTAGTTGAACTGGTAAACATCTTAAGCTCATCTTGGTGACAAAGGGATCATCTGTCTCACATATATACACAAATGGTTTGCTATTATCTGGCTTTGGAGATTGCTAGAGCAGTGTTCTCAACTTCCAGAAATCCCAACCAGTTTATCAGTGATTAGGATTTCTGGGAGTTGAAGGCCAAAACTTCTGGGGACCCACAGGTTGAGAACTACTGCACCAGTGGTCTCTGTTCACAGGGGATTCACTGTTCGCTGAGTCCCCTTGGAGAATAGGGCAGGATAAAAATAAAGTATTATTATTATTATTAGTAGTAGTAGTAGTAGTAGTAGTAGTAAAGGTAAAGGTTTCCCCCTGACATTAAGTCCAGTCATGTCCAACTCTGGGGTATGGTGCTCATCTCCACTTCTAAGCCGAAGAGCTGGCGTTGTCCGTAGACACCTCCAAAGTCATGTGGCCAGCATGACTGCAAGGAGCGGTACCTATTGATCTACTCACATTCTGCATGTTTTCGAACTGCTAGGTTGGCAGAAGCTGGGACTAACAGCGGGTGCTCATGCTGCTCCCCGGATTTGAACCTGCGATCTTTCGGTCAACAAGTTCAGTGCTTTAAACCAATGCACCGCCAGCTATATATGATGATGATTATTATTATTATTATGCAAACTAGGCATGGAGGAGCAGCTACCTTCAGAATACATTTGATACAAGTTTATACATTTAGAAATTGATACAGTATACAAGTAACATAAAAATATCATTTTTATATATTTAAGGGTTTAGCTTTGATAGAGTTAGGAGAACAGTTGCTGTTGAATCCTGTCGGAACCTCCAGCAGCTTCAACATTGTGGAACTTTGAAAAAGCAGAAAAGTGTTTTTTAAAATAAAAGATTTTTTTGTTTGAAGTCTTATTAATCACAGTCTTTTGGGGAGGGGGGATTGTGGCTCAATAACATACAGGCCACATTTCCCTTTCTTTCTACATCCATGGATTTACCCATCCACAATTTGAAAATATTCCAAAGGGGAAAATACAAGGGACAGCAGTTTACTACACCATTGTATATAATGAAACTTTGGCATCCGTTAATTTTGGCATCCATACGGTGTGAGGTGTGAGTCTTGTGACCAAACACAGTGAATGGCAAAGACACACTGGACAATGAACTCCAGAACAATTGTTTGCAGTGTTTTCTCTTAAAGAAGTAAGGCAGTTCTAAGCGCAGCTTTTACGAGTTCTGTTTCTTTGGCATAACTCCAGTCTGGCATTTACAGTAGTGTTGGGATTTGTATTCCATACACCCTGCTCCTCTACAGCTTTCTCTGGTGCCAAAACTACTGAGGATTTTCTACTACTCGGCTTGGAACAATTTTATGGAGTATTGGAGCTCCTCTCTTCAATTAAATGGCTTCTGCAAGCTCAATTTGGACACTGAGAAAGAATACTGGAGAGTTACTGCTGTGTTATTATCATACCTGATTTTACACAACCCCTATATTGAATATGAACACACTGCAGCATATGTGGATCAATGGCTCCAATGTATGTCTGACAATCCATTGATAGTGTACAAAGACAATGTATAGAGGCAATGGGCTTTCACATGTTGCTGTGTGTATTTTCAGGAGCTGCTGTATGCTCGTTTCTTCCACGGGTGCAACTCTGCTTACACTGTCATCAGTTGGATATGACCATGGCACATTGATCAAAAATCTACTTCTTCAGAAATGTAGAATATATGAGGGTTGAATGAAAATTAATGCCTCCACCTTTGTAACTCCTCAACAGATGGTAGTAGTGGTATGCGGCAGGTACTGGCTTGTTTAGTAGACTCTCCTCTACAGTTCCATTTTGGTGGAAAGCCTTAGCATTGAATGGTTGTGTTGTTAAAGTATGAAGTATGGAACCCTGCACAGACCGTCGGTCAATGCGACTTAAGCAACGTACAGTCATTGAATTCTTGACAGCAGAAGGTGTCACCCCAAAGGAGATTAATCAGGGAATGCAAGCTGTTTAGGGTGATTATATTGATGTGAGTACTGTGCGCCATTGGGCGAATAGGTTTAAAGATATTGAGGTGGGAACATCTGACTTGTGTGATAAACAAAGAGTTGGATGTCCTGTGACAGCAACCACCGAATTTCACAAGCAAAATGTTGACAGATTGATTCAGGATGATCGTCGTATCACTCAGAAATTTCAAGCATAATCGGCATTTCGCAAAAATGTGTGGGTCACATTATTGCTTTACTTGGCTATCGGAAGATCTGTGCACAATGGGTACCCAGGATACTGATGCCTGAAATGAAAGCGCATAGACTTGAAACTTCAGAGACTGGATCTCACCACCGTACGGCATCCTCTATACAGTCCAGATTTAGCACCATCTGACTTCCATCTGTCCCCGATAATAAAAGAAGATCTGTGGGGACATCATTATGCTTCTGATGAAGACACTGAGAGAACTGTGAGATGCTGGTTGCGGAAACAGAGTGTCGACTTCTTCTGTGACAGCTTCAAAAAACTTGTTCATCGTTGGCAGAAAGGTATCCAATTGTCTGGTGATTATGTGAAAAAGTGAATAGTGGTAGTTAAAGAGCACATTCTAAGGATTATTTCTCCATTTGATTTATTAAAATATCCCCATCGAAACCCAAGTAACGAAGGTGGAGGCATTACTTTTCATTCAACCCTCATATGTAACTAACTGGATGCCAGTAATAATGTTTAAGAAATAATCCAAGTCATTCCTTGCTACAAGCCTATAAGGGAAAATCAAAGGAAGAGGCTTAGAAGTTAAAAGGTGGAAGAACAGGAAAATACAATAAAAACTTTACTAAGACAATGTGCAGCTTGCCCTACCCTGGGTGCTTTTCAAAATTGCAACATATCAAATAAGATTGGAAGAAGCTATTGTCATATAAAGCAATTTGCATTAGCATGTTTACATCAAAGGTACTGGAGGAGCATGGAGAGGCTAGGTTGTTCATGAGCAAATAACAATAATAGTAATAATGTTCCAGTGATTAAGGTGTTATGAAATAATCTTTGCGCTACATTGAAACATAGTTCAAATATTTCAAAACTTCCTTGTGAATTGAATATATTAAAATAATAATGAAATTGATGAGAAATGGAAAAGCTGCAGGGTCAGGTAGTTTTCCTATTAAATGGTACAGCGCATATTCAAAATTATTGTCTCATAAATGTGCAAACTACAGACTTAATGTCAATGTTTAAAAGACTGGAGGCAGCATAGATACAACAGTGACAATAGTAACAGATGAAGCAGGTTTCACTGACTGAGCTGTTGAAAAAAGGTTTAGATTGCCGCCTAGTGGATGAAAGTTAGATTTGCTAAATCAATTGATTAAAAAAATTATTGTTAAGAGAGGGTGAGATTTAGGTTTTATGGGAGAATGTATTGTCGAAGGCTTTCATGGCTGGAATCACTAAGTTCTTGTGGGTTTTTTTTGGGCTATGTGGCCATGTTCTAGAGGCATTTCTCCTGACGTTTCGCCTGCATCTATGGCAAGCATCCTCAGAGGTGAGGTCTGTTGGAATGGGAGAATGTTCAAAAATTCCAGTTATTACTCCTGGGATGTCATATTGTGGAATATTTGTCCATCCCCTCTATACTCTAAATCAGTAGCCATGTTGCTTGCATCTCATACTTTCTAAGGGCTTTTCCCAAAAACCTTTGGCATCCTAACTTGGGAACAAACTCTCCATTGTGTATAGTTTGTACAGAGTATTAAAAACTACCTTCTTGTATCAGTTCGATGTTTATTAAGAATGAATATAGTTTGGGAGACTCAAAAGCATATTCTTCCTCTGAAACTCCCTTCCTAAGGAGTTAAAGATGGCCCCCCCCCCCCCCCGCTTTCAAGAAACAGCTGAAGTCATATCTTTGCTCACTGGCTTACGAGGAGGAGGAATAGTAGTTGGTAATACTACCATTATACAGGGTGCAGCAGCATAACTTCCTTTTTTCAAAACTTAATAAAACCCATTGTATGAATCAGATTTTTTTTATAATGTAGGCGCATACCTAAAGTTTTGTTTTACGTAGTTTTGAAGATCAAATTAGGTAGGTGATGTCCCCCATTCTCCATTCTCCATACACTGAGTAAACCGATTTCTGGCATTTGTCATGACTCTTGCCAGCATAGCAGGCGTTATGTTGGCAATTTCTTCCTGGATGTTGGTCTTCAAATCTTGTAGGGTCCTTGGACGGTTCACATAAACACGGGATTTAAAAAAAAACCCATAGAAAAAAATCACAAGGGGCCAAATCTGGAGAGGGCCGGCCACTCCAAATCTGCTTGAAAAGTAGGCCTCAACGGCAAAAGCACGCTCCTCACTGTTCCAACGCATGATGGCGACTGAACTGTGTCAGGACAAAACTTTATACTCCCGCCTCTCGAACGAGACCACTAGCGCTCCGCTACGTCTTCAACCGACTGAATAGCGCGCATTTTAAAAAAAGAAGTTATCCTGCCTCACCCTGTACCTCTGATTAATAGTTGCATCCATATCCATGCCCTGCTCACCCCACCAGTTCAATAGATATTTTGAGCAATGATTAATCAATTTGCCCCAAGGAAATGGAAAATTATTGTTTCCATTTGATGTTTTGTCTTATGTCTATTATAACAGGCTGTGTTTTTTAAATTTAATTTTAGTTAAGTTATAATTTGTGTTTATATGTTGGGTTGTTTAAATTTTGTTAGTATGGATGTATTGTTGTTGTATTCGGGCATTAAATGTTTGCCTTTTATGTTTGGAATCCACCCTGAGTCCCTTCAGGGAGATAGAGAAGAATATAAAATTTTATTATTATATATTTATTATTGATTTTTCCACAGTCCCCAAGTTACAAACATCTGACTTACAAATGACTCATAGTTACAAGCATGGCTGAGACAAAAGGAAATGAGAGAAATCTATCCCCTAGAAGGGAAATTCACTACAGGAAAAGAGATTCCACCTAAACATTAGGAAATTTCCTGATGGTAAGTTCTGTTAAGAAGTGAACTATGTACCTGGGAAAGTGATGGACTCTCCATCTCTGGAAGTTTATTTTTAAAATCCCATCGTGCCTTTTCGTTTGTTCCTAAATAAAACATCTAACTTTATCAATGCCACATCCCCTGCTAGCACATGCACATTAGTGCCCTTCCACACATCCCTATATCCCAGAATAGCAAGACAGAAAATCCCACATTTTCTCAGTGAGGACTCAGATAACCCAGCTCAAAGCGGATATTGTGGGATTTTCTGCTTTGATATTCTGGGTTATAGGGCTGTGTGGAAAGGCCCTTAAACTCATTGGCAGGTGGCTCCTATTTCCTTTCAGGGGTCCCTGGGAAGGAGTTGCTGATCTGCCATACTAGAAAGACTGCCAGAACTTTGTTGCTTGTCCTGACCCACAAAATGGACCATGCAGCGAGTTGCCGAGTTTTGTATTCTTTCCACAAGTGGAGAGTTATTATGCATATCTATAAATATCCACATGAAGAAAACTGAAAGATTTAATCATTTTTATTTCCTGATCCTGTTAATGCCAGGGAGGATTCAAATGTTTGTAGGAAGACTTTCCAGATGTCTATAAAGTAGTGTAATAGCTCTATGCTTGATGGGGTTGAAACATGTCTGTATAATAATATACAGATGTTAGTACTTTCTTTGGGTGCGGCTCTCACCTCTGTTTCTCTTCTATTTGTAGCTGCCCAGCAAGATTACTTCTTCCAGTTAATCTATCCACCAATTATTCTCCGCTTTTGATTCCACTTTGGAATTAACAGCCCAAAAGTCTGGATTCTTAAGAGTGTCTAATACCCTTCAGTCCAACAGGAAATAAGCTTTTTGGTAACTATACAAGAAATATTGCCAGAGCAAGTCCTCAAACAACCAACTTCTCAGTGCTGTAGGACTCATCAAATGGCAATCCATTTGTTCATTCGTTCAGTCGTTTCTGACTCTTCGTGACCTCATGGACCAGCCCACGCCAGAGCTCCCTGTCGGCCGTCACCACCCCAGCGCCTTCAAGGTCAATCTAGTCCAAGGATGCCATCCATCCATCTTGCCCTTGGTCGGCCCCTCTTCCTTTTTCCTTCCATTTCCCCCATCATCGTCTTCTCTAAGCTTTCCTTTCTTCTCATGATGTGGCCAAAGTACTTCATCTTTGCCTCTAGTATCCTTCCCTCCAACGAGCAGTCGAGCTTTATTTCCTGAAGTATGGACTGGTTGGATCTTCTCACGGTCCAAGGCACTCTCAGAACTTTCCTCCAGCACCACAGTTTAAAAGCATCTATCTTCCTTCGCTCAGCCTTCCCTATGGCCCAGCTCTCACATCCGTAGGTGACTATGGGGAATACCATTGCTTTAACTATGCGGATCTTGGTTGCTGGTGTGATGTCTCTACTCTTCACTATTTTATCGAGATTGGTCATTGCTCTCCTCCCAAGAAGTAAGCGTCTCCTGTTTTCCTGGCTGCAGTCTGCGTCTGCAGTAATCTTTGCACCTAGAAATACAGTCTGTCACTGCCTCCACATTTTCTCCCTCTATTTCCCAGTTGTCAATTATTCTTGTTGCTATAATCTTGGTTTTTTTTATGTTTAACTGCAACCCAGCTTTTGCGCTTTCTTCTTTTACCTTGATTAGACGACTCCTCAGCTCCTCCTCGCTTTCGGCCATCAAAGTGGTGACATCTGCATATCTAAGGTTGTTATTATGGCAAACCATAATAATATTTATTAATACAATCAACTTTCAGTAGCTTGAGCCAACATCGCAAATAGGGATGAATGCTGGGAGATGCAGACCAGTCATATCAGGAGAGTCAAATATTTCCCACTTCAGGCATAGAACATAAGAGAGAGGTGGCTGCCAAGGTAGTGGAAATGGTCAACATTTCTAATGTTACACCATTAAGCTGTATTTCTGGCATTGTAGAGGGATTGGCTGGTGACTTCTGGAAGAGCACTTTGGTTTTCTCAGTGCCAAGCTTCTCATATCTATTCATATACTCTTTAATGTTACACAAAACACCTCTCCTAGATCAACCAGTAGATGTCTCTACTCCCATATCAAGTGGGCTGTTTTGTAATTGCTCTAGTCCTGCACTTGGCTCTGTCCCCCCCCCCCCCCCCCCCCCCCCGCCCCCCTTTCTTCCGTAACAGCAGGATTCTGACATGCAGAAATTTAGTGGGTGAACACATTCTTTGCATGGGAAGAAAGTGGCTGGGAAAGTTGCCCAGCATCATTTATTTGTGATGATCTGCTGGGAAAAGTGGCAAACAACACCCTAAGATGAGGAACAACTAGGTTTCCATGAACTAAACACAGACAAAAAGAGTTATAGAAGACTAGTTTAATTATATCATAAACATTTGTGAATGTTATGTACCTCATCAAATGCATTCAATGAAATGGATGGTGTCCACAAAACCTTATGCCATAATAATTCCATTGGTTAGTGTTTAGGGCGGCAAAAGACTCTTTGTACTCAAATTATGGCAACTTAGTGGGTTGTTTTCGTTGTAGCTGATTACTGCATCTTTCTGAAATGTGAGCACAAGGTACACCAGCCATGTATTTTGGCCTACTCCCTTTCAATCTCAGGCAAATAGAGTTGTATCAAGCGCTTGTGGAGTCACAATAACTGGCAAGTTGGCATTTTGCCTTGTGAGTTGCAAGCTTTATAGCACTAGTGTAATATAGCATGGTGTATATAGCACATCCCTTCACGTGGAAGAATCCTGAAGTGCCGCTGATCCTAATAAATGTCATTTAACTTGACCCAACACATAATTAACCCTTGGCTTATCTTGAGAGGAGATGATACTCCTCAGCTGTGTTGACCAGATAACGGGAGACTCACTAACGTGCCAGGCCTGCAAAATCTGTGGCTCTCCTGGTGTTTTGGACTTCAGTTCCTGACCATTGGACAAGCTAGCAAGGGCTTCTGGGAGTTGAGAGTCCAAAACACCTGGAGGTTTGTGTAGGCCTCTCATGTGGTCTGCTGCTGCTGAGTTACTATTTAAGTTGCATAGGGAATAGGTATTTCTTTCTTTTTAAAGGAATTTCTGTCTTTTTAAAAAATGCAAGTGCATTTAAAAAACTGGAACTGGACAGGGGGAGTGTGTCCCTGTTGGTTCTGCTGGGCCTCTCTTCGGCCTTCGATACCGTCGACCACGGTATCCTTCTGGGACGCCTCGTGGGAATGGGACTTGGGGGTACTGCTTTGCAGTGGCTCCAGTCCTTCCTCGAGGGTCGCTTCCAGAAGGTGTCATTAGGGGACTCCTGCTCGACCCCGCGGCCATTGTACTGTGGGGTCCCACAGGGCTCAGTACTGTCCGCTATGTTGTTCAACATATACATGAAGCCATTGGGAGAGATCATCCGGAGTTTTGGGGTGCGGTGTCATCTCTGCACAGATGATGTCCAACTTTGTTACTCCTTCCCACCTGCTACTAAGGAGGCTGTTCAAGTCCTAAACCGGTGCTTGGCCGCTGTAATGGACTGGATGAGGGCTAATAGATTGAAACTAAATCCAGACAAGAGAGAGGTACTCCTGGTTAGTCGAAAGGCCGAACAGGGCATAGGGTTACAGCATATGCTTGACGGGGTTACACACCCCCTGAAGGTGCAGGTTCGCAGCTTGGGAGTGATCCTGGACTCATCACTGAGCCTGGAACCCCAGGTCTCGGCGGTGGTCAGGGGAGCTTTTGCAAAATTAAAACTTGTGTGCCAGCTGCATCTGTACCTTGGGAAGTCTAACTTGGCCACGGTGGTCCACGCTCTGGTTACATCCCGTATAGACTACTGCAACGCTCTCTACGTGGGGTTGCCTCAGAAGACTGCCCAGAAGCTACAACTAGTACAATGAGCGACAGCCAGATTACTAACGGGAGCGGGGTACAGGGAGCATACTACTCCTCCATTGCGCCAGCTCCACTGGCTGCCAATCAGCTTCCGAGCACAATTCAGAGTGCTGGTGTTGACCTATAAATCCCTAAACGGCTCTGGCCCTATTTACCTGTTCGAATGGATTCTCCCCTATGAACCATCAAGGTTGTTAAGATCTTCTGGAGGGGCCCTGCTCTCGGTTTGGTGGGGACGAGGGACAGGGCCTTTTCGGCGGTGGGCCCTCGACTTTGGAACTCCCTCCCGATGGAGATTAGATCTGCCTCTTCCCGTTTAGAAAGCTGGTAAAAACATGGCTTTGGGATACTGCATTTGCAGAATGATGACTGAGTCAATAACTGCTGACCTTCCTGGCAGATGGCGATGAATTTGTGATTCATTCTGACAAACTGATTTTTGCTGTAACTTGTATGAATCGTATGAATTGTATTTTAATGTATTTTATATTGATGATTTATACTGTTTTTCTTATTGTATTGAATCTTATGTTGTTAGCCGACCTGAGACCCTCCTCGGAGGTCGAGAAGACCGGGTTATAAAAACTCTAAATAAATAAATAAATAAATAAATAAATAAATAAATAAAGGCATAGATATTTTCATAGGGATATCAATCATGCCCCTGAGATTCTTTCATCAGTCATTACCATTTAGAATTGTAATGCCTCAGTTCAGAACTCTTCCCATTTTTTATATTCTCACCAACTTGAATAATTTAATATCATTAGCAAACAAAGCCATCTTATTGTACACTTTCAACTCCAGGTTTTGCATCAGGGGATTCTCTACACTTCAAATAGCCATTTTCTTAGTGGGAGGTTTTTTTTTGTTTTTTTTTTTTTGCATTCAGCTTCTTTCCCACTTGGATTCATATAAGGATATTACAATTATAGATGTTCTAAACATTATGCAGAACCGAGAAGAATTTTGGACTATAAAGTCAAAAGCCAGCCAAATAGTTCATTTTAAAAGAATGCTTCTTAGCATAAAACCCTCCCTGTATGTAGATCCAATTTGAAAAATGCCACCTCATCTGGCACAGCCTAATGTCAATACCTGCAACCTTTCTCAGCATCTGCCAACTGTCAATAGAGATGTCATGTCTTCAGCATCAATTCACATACACCACTTTTTGTCACACTCTTCCTGATGAAGACATTGGAAGATCTAAAGCTTGTTCATATTTTGTCATTTCTTGAGTTGCTCTAATAAAGTTATTGCTCTAATGCACCTTTTGGGATTTCTCTGATAAAACCTAATAATAATAATAATAATAATAATAATAATAATAATAATAATAATATAATCTATATAAATAAAAATGTAATGTTCGTTTGTGGGATTAACAGAACTCAAAAACCACTGGACGAATTGACACCAAATTGGACACAAGACACCTAACAACCCAATGTATGTCCTTCACTAAAAAAAATTGATTTTGTCATTTGGGAGTTGTAGTTGCTGGGATTTATAGTTCACCTACAATCAAAGAATATTCTGAATCCCACCAACGATGGAATTGAACCAGACTTGGCACACAGTTCTCCCATGACCAACAGAAAATACTGGAATGGTTTGGTGGGCAGTGTCCTTTGGTTTTGGAGTTCTAGTTCATCTACATCCAAAGATGACTGTGGACTCAAACAATAATGGATCTGGACCAAACTCTACAAGAATGCTCAATATACACAAATGTGAACACTGGTGGAGTTTGGGTAAAATAGAATCTTGACATTTGGGAGTTGTAGTTGCTGGGATTTATAGTTCACCTACAATAACAGAACACTGAACCCCAAACCTCCCACACAGATTGTTGTACAGGTTGTTGTAGGTTTTTTCGGGCTATATGGCCATGTTCTAGAGGCATTCTCTCCTGACGTTTCGCCTGCATCTATGGCAAGCATCCTCAGAGGTAGTGAGGTCTGGACCAAACTCTACACGAATACTCAATATGTACCCGAATATGAACACTGGTGGAGTTTGGGAAAAATAGAATCTTGACACTTGGGAGTTGTAGTTGCTGGGATTTATAGTTCACCTACAATAAGAGAACATTCTGAACCCCAAACCTCCCACACAGAACCCCATGTGGGCCATAGCAACGCATGGCAGGGGATGGCTAGTTAGAAAGGAAGATTGAAGATTGAATATATTTTTCTTTAGTTTCCCCAAGGGAAGGCAGTCTCATATGTGGGCATGGATATAAGCTTTACATATGGATTAAATTAGCTTGTTCCTCACATTGTGGGTTGGGCAACTCACTGTCGATGAAAAATGGCTTTTTGCAAATTGTAAATTTAGATGGCTTTGCTAGGAGATATACATCGTTTGGCACATTGGTCATGACTGCTATATACCGTAAGTAGTAAAAGGTGGCACCTCTCGTCAAACTCAAATTTGACAGGTACCACGCCCCCTTTTTGGGGAAGGCCCCGCCCATGCCCCTCCCACTCAATGTCCGGAAGTCCCGCCTTTCCTAAAACAGGAAATGGATGGCTGAGAGGCCCTCCCAGGGGCTGAAACCGCACCCCACGGCCACCCCACCCCCTCCCTAACCCCATTGTGTGGAACATAGGATGGATAGACCTATCCCCAATGAATGGTATGTGGAAATGAACAGCCAGGCGTGCATGCGGCCGGTCTAAGATGCCATCACGTGGTGCATAGTAACCAATAGGGAATGGATTAGCCCCATAAGGTGACCACGTGGTAGTGTGGCCCAATAGGCGGTGTTTTTAGGGTTTAAATAAATGTACTAAAGTTTTGGAAGACGCTCTGACTATTTTACAGAACAACACATGAAATGGATTCGCCCGGTGGTCCTTCATCTATGGACTTGCCTGATTCAACAGTGGATGATGACCTATGTAGGAAAAGGTACATCAGCTCGTCTGAGGATGATGAGGAAGAAGGGGTAGAAGCTAAAAGATCTCGGGAGGAAGAACGTGTAGTTCATGAATCTGTGACTAGTCTGCTGAAAACCCTTTCAACACCAGCATACGTTGAGCAGGTAATACTTATAAGCTATTATTCTGATCCCACTTAGGTTGAAAAGGGGTGGTGGGGAAATGTTTCAAAAGGATGAAGTTGTATATCCTGTAAATTACTAACACTCTGATCTTTTAAAACGTTTTAGGGGGCTGCTGAAAATCCGCCTATCTCTGCTCTCTGGAAGCTCTGCTGTGTTGCACCAAGCCAGCTACAAGTAAGTTTGAAAAGGGATCATGTGTGTGTGTATTGGGAATAATGATCATTGTATGTGTTTTTAACATGATTATTTTGTTTTTATAGGAGACCCCTGAAATGGCAGCTATTCAGCGCCCTGGACATGAGGTTGTGTCAAGCATCCTAGGCTTGGACAGTGATATTCAATCAGCAGATGAAAACCAGAAACCAGACATGTATGAATTTGCAAAAACGCTCATTTATTCTATTTTAGATCATTGTTTAAACGAGATATTATATGCGGAATGCTCGGGATGTTTGGAATCGCAGCCGGCTCAATTAGCGCATGAATGTGTGTCATGGAATATAACATTCTTTAATAAGAAGCTAAGAGATATATGTGACAATGTGTGCTTTAAAAACATGCTCCACATGTATATATTATTTAGTTATTCCCAAAAATGTCTATCTCTGACTAATGAAACAGTGGATTATATCATGAATTTGGTAATATCGTTAAGGAGTTGTGAATCCCCACATGATTTTTTATTTGATGAGCTGAAAAAATGTAATGATAACTTAATTAAAAAGGTGAAACACATCTTGAAAAACAGAAAATATACGGATTTTGTGAAATCGTCGGCTATTATCGTCAGTTTTAAAAAGCAAAGAATCTAATACAACTGTAAAAATGTATTTTAAAAGGCTGTGGAATAAATGATTTAAAAAACAGAATGTCATTTTTGCCTTTTACTATGCTGTACTGAAGCCGTACCTCTGTGTAAAGCACACCGGGTAAAACCCCATTTCTTTGGGGGGAGCCAGGGTAGGGGGCACATCTGAAAATCAACAAAATACCTATGGCATGAAGCCTTTTACTTCAAAAGGCATTGATTTAATTTAGAACCAATATCTCATTTATTAAAAATAAATCATCCTAGGCTTTTAAAAAATAGTTTTACCATATCTATGGCATGACACCCCTTTCTTTGGGGGGAGCCAGGGTAGGGGGCACATCTGAAAATCATCAAAATACCTATGGCATGAAGCCTTTTACTTCAAAAGGAATTGATTTAATTTAGAACCAATATCTCTTTTATTAAAAATAAATCAACCTACTTTCAAATTTGGGGAGAGTTAGCCCACCCCACTGGCTAAAAATGTATAAAAACCCCGTCCAAAACTGCACTCTATCCGTCCATTTTTGAGGCGTCTTTGGTGAGTATCTATTTACCCCACTCTCTTCTCAGGATGTGATTGCATGTGTGTGTGTGTGTGTGTGTGTGTGTCTGTGTCTGTGTGTGTGTGTGTGTGTGTAGATAGATAGATATTAACAACATATTTCAGTAATGTGTACTAGGGTTGAGAAACATGTATTAATACATCGCCCACGAACCTCTGTTTAATTACATCTGAGGCCTGTACAGGTCTGTATTGAAACACAGTTTTGTTGGCATTTCTTCTTAAAAAGTTCACAATGGCTTTGGGAAACAAAGCATAGTCAGGAGGGTGTCCATATGAGTCAAAAAATTCAGCTGTCCTTTCATTCGGTAGGTAAACAGCTAACCAGTGTTCTCCGGGAAGGTTATGGGGATGAGTATTGATAATCAGCGCTACTGGTCTTTGCTGCATGTGCTTTCTTGGAAGCTTGTCACAGGGTAACACACCATAGAAACTGTTTTGAGTATAGGGGTTTGAGCTTAGTAGACGAGTTAACTGCAGGGTATCCATTTCACATATAATCAAACAAGATGTTTCTCCTGTGATTTATTTCTATCACGTTGTCAAAAACGCCGTAAACCACCATATTGACGGTTGTTGGCAG